>CM062816.1:323471191-324071191 GCA_031772625.1 Pinus tabuliformis | reverse complement strand
TCTTATTTTTCATTCATCGTTATAATGTCATATTCTTTCTTGATTTCACTTATAGACGAGAAGTTTTAAGAGGATGGGTGAGCAACCATGAACTTGGGTGAGAGCAAGAAACAAATACAACAAATCAAAGTGATCAAGAAGCTTGTGCAATTTAGCATGTTTAATATTATGGTTTAATTGTTTAGGAATAATCACTTGAAAATCATCAAACCCTTTTCATTCCATCACATTTATAAATGTACTCAAAGTTTTCATCATATGCTTTCACTTGTAAACTTTGAAATCAACAACCTATGTAAGAAAACTAGATAGGATCCCTTCTTTTATATAGGAAAGTGATAGGGAACCCTTTTTTATTAAGGCACGACGTCAGATATCTCTCCGTCTACACAAAATGGGGTATTCTTTCTTTTTGACTACTTATTTCATTTGACAAAAATGTCAAAAACTCACTCCTTTTTACTTAGTGGTAATTGAATGTTATAGAATAAAAACATTATGCCTACTTCAAAGGACATTCAAAATGGAATATTATACCTTGCATGAGTGATAATAAGTAAAAAATATTTGGAAAAAATAACCATTGATGATTTATCAAATATTTCATTAATCTACCGACCTTTTACTAGCTGAACTATTATAGCTTTGATATTACTTCAAGTTTTATCACAATTTACAACAAATGAGACCCTTTACTTATCATAAAAAGAGACTTAATATAGAGAATTCTTCACTCTATATCACTTGGGCTTAAAAATTTCATTGTCACCTAAAACAATTTGAAACACCAAGTGCAAGGTTTGTGTCCCATAATTTTTTCCTTAAAAATGAGAAAGAGCATATTTTATGAGTGAAATATAATGTGGTTAGGAACATAATATTTTAACAAATTATGGTTTATAAATTTAACTTTTTAATAAATAAAGTAATTTATTTTTTATATAATATTTTTCATAAAAAAATGTTTTTTTTTAATCAATTATCATCTTACCTAAATTAATAAAATGGACTCCTTTTATTTGTATCCAATCATATTTCTTTATAATAATTTTATTTTTAATCAATTTTTTATTTAATTAATTTTTAATGATATTTATATTTTATTATTTTGTCTTATAAAAATTTATTACAATATACTATATAATTATTTTCTTCTTTCCTATAAAAATGTATTCACTATGTCCATCTTTTAAATTATGTGCATAATATACTTTAAAAACTTATTAATAATGCTCCATAAAAACCCATTAACCTCTAAATCCTCTAGGTCTTAATCAACCTCCTAAACATACATTAACCCCCTAACACCTTAACCCCATTCCCCTAAGCCCTCAAAATCCTAACCCCTTAGCCCTTAACCCCTAAACCCTTAAACAAAAACCCCTTATCCCTAAGCCCATAAAGTAATTAACCTGTAAATCAACCTAATCCCTTAATGGACCCTAACAAAAAATAATCAAATAATATTTCTCCACATCAAGATGACAACATAGGTCAAATACCTCCCAAAAGAATATAAAATGCATTTACAATAGAAACACAATACAAAGACATACAATCTAAAATACAATATACATATAAACATCACAAAAACAATCTACAGTATAATGACATATAATAAATAGCTTACTAATGGATGATATTAAGTCTTCCTTCAGTATGTCCATAGTCTCTACAATGCTTTTTAGTTTTTTTATTAAAAGTCTCCTTGGCTTCGAGCCGTTGCAATTTCTACAAGGGCAATAACATCTTCGATCCTTCGAAGCCCCCGATCTCAATCCCACGTATCCTTGGCCTCCTTGAGGAATGTTATGTGACATTTTTTGTCACCAAATTTTCTGTGATGATTTTGTTCAAACTTTAACTTCAAAATAAGCCTACAACAAAACAATCACAAGTAATATAGCAATTATGTCAAAGTTATATGATGTTTGGGGCTATATATATATATATATATATATATATATATATATATATATATATATATATATATATATATATATATATATATTAATAAATATATTATTGATATTAATATTAATAATATTATATATAATTATAATATTAATCTTGTATTTGTTATAATTAGTTAAACTCAACAAAGTGATCACTTATTAGACGTTGTCAACGTAAAAAAGTCATTGATGGTGGAATTGGATGTTATACAACGATCCATTGCCATTTGTTGGATATTGGACAACACGTCGGACATTTGATATTGGACAAAACATCATACATTTGACGATAAAATAAATTTCATCAGATATTTGACAATCGAAGAACTCCCATTAGATATTTGACAACCATTGGGATTTTAAAAAATAAAAAATACATTTAATTTTCGATAGTTTTTCTGATTTTATCCATTTTGTCGAGTACTATCATCGAAATTTCTGCCCATGTGTATTAGTGATACTAGTCTTCTACAGCTGAGGAAAATTTATCTACAGGTGGTTCTCTTCACATTCCTATCATTGCATGGGCCTTTTTCAGGACCCCTTGACCTCTTCATTAATTTATTTATAAGGTTCATTTATGTTGATTGTGGAGTTTTGTTGATGTTAATTCATAGTGGAGATATTAAACTTTCCATTCTTTCCCCCTTGCTTATATTTTGAGGTCCTATGCCCTTTTTCTTTAAATTTTCCCATATCTTTCTTCTTCTAGTTAGTTCGAACCACAGTCTTATGCTTAGACTGTTCATAGTTGTGCTTGGTCTTCCGAATAACCTCCTCCAAATTCTTAGGTTCATCAAATTCTATTATATATCAGTATGCACATGGGAACCCACTAATATACCCTTGGATCTCAATCTTCTCATCCTTATTATAAGGTACATACCTCAGTCGCTCCAAAAATATGATGGTATACTCAGTTGTCATTTGTCCCATTTTGTGTTCATATAATTCCTTGGCCCTTGTGTCATAACATTTTTTGGATAGCTAATTCTCCCGAAAGTAATTTTCAAACTTCCTCCATGACAACTCCTTCTTTTTGATGACTTTGATGTTCCTGGGATCCTCCCACCATATACTAGCCTTTCCTTTTAGACTGAAAATAGTCACCTTGGCTTTCATGTTCTCAAATTAATCATGCACCTTAAAGTACTTCTTCATCCCTAAGATCTAATCCTTTGCATATTTTGTTTTATTCACCTCTCCATCAATGATAAGAGGTTTTTTCTTTCTTAAATTCTTTTTACATGTAATTCTTTATGTTATTCCTTTGATAATGAGGTTTCTTACTTTTAGTGTTTGATGAGTTGTTAGGGTTACTTGATTCTCTTTCCAGAGTGTTAAGAATTGTTCCTTCCTCTGCATGCCTTTACCTTTTTCTTGATTGGCTACCCTTTTCTTTATTAGTATCCATCTTATGCTTATGAATATCTAGTGAACTATACTTGAGCTTGTACCTATCACAATGCCTGGTACCAAGTTCCTATTATCTTTTTCTTTGCATATTGAATAGACTATAATAACATAGCATTCACTTTTGCTTGTTCTCTGACAATATTTTCGTTATCTACCTTGCAACTTATTATTTCATCTCTTAGACTTCTAAGAGTATCCTTCAATTCAGGAGTGTCCTCCTCTTTCATCTTCTTGACTAACTCTTCTTCAGGACCTTGTTAAGATTTCTTTGTACCATACTGATATGGTTTGATGCTCATCTTTTCTCTTTCCTGTTGTACCTTGATGTCTACTTATATTTTGTTTCATACATACAACTATTAGCCAACCAAAAATAAAAAGACAAAATAAGCACCACTATTCATCACCTTGAATTATGTTGAGGTGAGTTCATCTGTGACAGCAAATCTTGGTCAAAATAGAGACAAAGTAATAAATCAATGGTTCTTTCCACAAATCATTACATCAACCACAACATACACTTTTGTAAGAAATAAGGGAACTTTATAATATCAAACCTAAATTACAGTGTGTGCATGTGATCCTTTCCAGGTCTAGTTTGTGAACCAAGCTCTAATACCACTTTGTAACACATGCACCCTCCAACACCCTTGAGTTATTCTTGGGTAGTTGGAGGTGTTACATCAAGCTAACCCAACTTCCATGGTCTCGTTATGGAAATGGGGTCTCAAAACTCATCAATGTTTTAACTTTATTGAAATACAAAACAAATACAACCATCGAGACCGGCCCATCAAGTGCTTTCCCTTGATATAAATTTTACCTTGATTCAATACCCAGATCAAAATTTATGATCATTTTAACATTTCACCATTAAAACCTTACCACATAGCAAGGGATTGCCATCTGGCACCAACTTCGCACCCTCATAGCGCCACCCACACCCCTTGGTGCTAGCACATCAATAGTTATGCCTACATGGCTCCAGCCACATCACTTAACTATGTAGGCCCACAATACCAGCCTCTTAACGCGTTCTATGTGAAATTCCTGATATAATGATTTTTCAAGACTTCGGGCTCCCGGTGCAAACACAATATCTTATCCACGAAACCCTCAAACCCCAAATTGATTTGGGTGTGGGCCCACCTTCGAGTCTTCAGGAAATTTAGGCTATGAAACATACTTTGTGCTCTTGAATGCCAAACCCCCGAACTCCTAAAATCGTTCAAGCCTAGGCCCACATTTAGGCCTTTGGGCCATTCAAGCCATTAATTGCGAAAACCAACCCTGAACTTCGAAGCCTCAGTCCCGCATGGAACCCACCATGGGAGCACCCATTATTCATCATAAAGTTCACTTGTTTAATTTGATATATAAATAACATATTCCTTGAAGGGAATCACATTAATGAAATATGATTAGAGACCATTAAATAATTAAGTTCTCAAGTCTTGTCCCTATCTAGCTTTCCTAATATGAATAGTTAAATTATACAAATAAACAATAATTTTAGGGCTTAACCCTGATCTTTCCCATCAGAGGAAAACGATGGAGCTCCAATCCATTTTCCATTGTGTTTAGGACCAAGGGAATTATCCCCAATTTAAACGCACTTAAGACTACCTGAATGTTATCCCTTCTCAACAAATCATTATTATACACATTAGACCAATCTCTAAACATATTTTAATAGCATTAAACAAGCCCAATAGTCTTCATAATTTATCGTGTAATTTAAGCATGAAAACAATTTGGAAATATTGAAACTTGAATGGCCACATGCAACAGATTATATTTGTGCATAAAATATCAAGACACCTTTCTTATAATCACAAGGTAAATACCAATTTAAATTCATAGTACATTCAAGGCAATTCCATGCCTATTCCATTGATGCAATAGTATCCTACAGTCATGCAAGATTTAAACCGAGCTATACATTAATTTTGTAAAGAACCATTCAACAAGTTGATAGCTTAGAATTTACTAACACTTGTAATATCCTTAGTGGTATGACTCTATTGGTTAAAGTTGTGCTTAAGTTGAACTATAGTTAAATTGGAATAGGAATTTTAGAAGTTAGATGTTTTTTTATTTTTTTTAACACGATCGAATACTGTTATATTATAAAAAACTTCAGCAGAGGGACAAGTCCTATTACAGATACTAGAGGAAGCGAAGCAGAATTGATCCAAAATGGGCACGCAGTCCCTTGATCCAATTCACTAGGCTTGAAATTTAAGACTTGGAAGGCATAACGGCTATATTGCCGTATGAACTGACCTAGGAGCAAACAGTATTTACAATGCATAAGACGGCTTTACCAGAACTGATTTACTGAATCATCAGGCGGCTGCTCTTTTTTATCACTGTTCTTTGTTGAGGCCTCCCCTTGCATGCTTTGGTTCATAGATCTAATGTGGTTGATGGCTTCTTCCAAGTGGTTGCATTTTTCTTTGAGGCCTTCGATTTCCGCCCTCTGTTTTTCTAGCTTTTTCCTCTTGGATTTGTTCTCTGCATGAACTTCTTCTTTGAGATCATTGAAGTGCTTGATGAAGCGGGCAATCATGAAGCAGTGCGCCTTGCAGAGGGTGCAACTGTTGTTGGTGATGACACGGTCCAGAGGGTTTTCAGACATTGTTGACGAGTCTTGAGTAGTCTTGGAAATCTTGAGGCAGAGCTTGATAAGATTGCTACAGAGAAGAGAGAAAAGGTTGACAGTGATTCTGGAGGAAGAAGGCAGGCAGATCAGAGAGTTGATGGGAGAGGAGCAGATCAGAGGAGAGAGGATCGGGACTCCATAGAGAGGGGGCGGGAAGCAGGGGATAGCAGAGAAAGGGAGGAAACAGCTTCTGAAGAAAAGAACAGAGGAGAGAGTGTGAGGATAGAGACAGAGAGAATGAGGAACAGAGATCTGCATAACAGTGGCCGACGAGGTTGAGAGGAGTTGATTCACAAGGACAACAGGAATGTTAGAGAGAAAGAAAATACAATCCCGAAAGACACAATCTATACCTCGCCAAGCAGACTTTGAGGAACTTCTTCGGCTGATGAGCACCGTGAGCGATCTAGAACAACGGGAACTCGAGCCTTTGTCGAGGAAGCAGAGCACCACTGCAGCACTGAACTTACTAAACCAATGGACCACGGGCTGATTTAAGGCCCAAACAAAATTCAGAGCCTCTGAAAGCGGATCAAGCTGCTCTGAGATACCTCGCTGAGCTAACTTTGAGGGACTAAAACAGTTGATGGACACCGGGGTGATCTGGAAGAGTCACAACTGGAGCACGAGCCTTTTCCAAGAGAGCAGAGCACAACTGAAGCACTGAACTGGCTGAACTGAAGCACCTCGGGCTGTTTATAAGCCCACTCAAACATCAGGGCCTCTGAATGCGGATCGGGCTGCTCAGAGATATTCCTGTCCCGGATGTCATTTCGAGTATTTCTTGAGCAGCCTCTGAGGATTGCGAAATGACTGATGCCTAACTTCTGAGTGATCTTATCACGAGACTCTTCCTAGTCCATTATCTAGTACAGATTTTCCATAAGCCTGAGGATTTCTTTGACAGTGCTTATGATGTGGGAATGGATACTGTCAGTGGGGAGGGAATCGGACGTCCAATTGCAAGAATTAAAGGGAGAGGCAGACTTTTTATTGAGATGACTGTTGGAGCCTTGGATCACGAGCCCGACTGGGGTGAGGGGCATCTTATGGGATTGATTTATCATAAGTGTGGTCATTCTCACGGACCTGCCCTGTGGGTCTGATGACTGCACTGTTGGCTAGAGAATCTGCCTTGATATTGTGGTTTCTCATGACATGTTTGAATTGGATGATCCCCAGCTGTTTTGAATTATCCTTGATCCTGTGCTTGATTCTATTGAGGGCCTGGTTTTTGAAGTCACCCCCTGAAACCATAGCTGCAATCACAATTGCCGAATCGCCAATTATGACTGGATTTTTGGCTTGAAGTTTTTTCAGGATGCAGGTACCTAGAAGAAGGCTATAGGCCTCTGCCATATTGTTTGTCGTATTTCCCAATCCCCATTCATAAGTGGTGATGACTTGCCCATTTTGGTCTGTGATTATTCCCCCTGCCCCTGCTTGACCGGGGTTGTTTTTGGAAGCGCCATCAAACTGGAGAGTGAAAGTCTTTTGCTCTTGAATCCACTGTTCTATTTCTTTTTGAGTTCCCCTGAGTTTCCATTTTTTTTCCTTACCTGACTTTGCTGGAGATTGTTTTTTCTTTGAATAGACCAACTGGAATTTATTGTACCATTCTTCCTCTTCTTTCTGCCAATTGGAGTGGTCGGTTTTTGTTACTGTGTTGGCACTTATCATTTCTGCTACTAGGCCCAGAGTTTTGGCCAGAGTGCGAGCTGGGTTTGGTTTTTGGTTTTTGAAGATGCAATTGTTCCTGGAGAGCCAAATTTTCCAACATAGAGCAGAAGGAATGCATTTCCATAGGATAGTAATGGTGGCTTTGCCTTTTCTTGCATGGGGGTAGCTTTTTTCCCAATTTCTGTTGAGAGTTGTGAGCTGATCGAAGTTTTCTCTAGGAGGCCTCAAAGGGCTGATAATTTGATGCCAACAGTGTTGGGAAAAGGAGCAATCGAGGAATAAATGTTGGCTGCTCTCCTCCTCCGAGCAGCAGAGGCAGCAAATTGAAGGACCTTGAATCCCTTTTTTTTTAGATTTTCAGCAGTGAGGATCTTCCCTTTGAGGAGGGTCCATGCAAAAAAAATTATCTTTGGGAGGCATTCATTCTTCCACACTGCTGACCGAAGATTCCAGTTATCTAGGTTGTTTCTAGATTGGAGGAGTTGATACCCATCTTTCACAGTGAACTTTCCTCCGCTTGGGTCCCAGACGAAGCTGTCTTGAGCAAATTTGTTTAATGGAGCAGCTCCCATCAGCGTTTTCTTCAGATCTGCCCATTGATTTTTGAGGTGGTTTGGAAGAGGGAGGTCCCTCCAAGCAGACCAACTATTGTGGTCCCAAACCGAGATGTCATATAAGGAATGCATGCTTTTAGCCTCCATCCATATTTTCAGGGGTCTGAACTGCTGGAGAAGGTTTCTTGGCTCCGATCCCATAATTCTATCTGTCCAGAGATTTATATCTTTTCCATTTCCAGGGGACTTTGAGATATGATTTTTGATTTGGGGAATGACTTTTTTGATGAGTCTCCATGCCGGAGTGCATGGTCTTTCCACGATCAAATCAGTGAGTACCTTGGAGTGCTGCCCATTAAGGTATTTTTTTTTTAGAGCCTCAACCCACCAGCTGCCTTTTTCCATTAGCATTCTCCACACAAGTTTGAAGCCCATCGCTTTATTAGTTAGGCTTGGAATTTTGATGGATATGCCACCTTTTTCGAAGGGGAGGATCACCTGTTCCCATTGGACCAAACTGAATTTTTTTGTATCTTGTTTCCCTCCCTGCCAGAGAAAGCCTCTCATAATTAACTCCAATTGTTTGTGAATACTTGCTGGGGCCAAAGTGACAGCATACTGATAAATGGGAAGGGCTGAAAGAAGAGCCTTTATGAGGATGGTCCTGCCCGCTAGGTTTAACCACGACAGCCCCAACTTTGGAGAAGCCCTCTCATTTTTTCAATCTGCTTGTTCCAAATCTCAGACTTGACAACTTCCTTTGCCAAGGGAAGGCCAAGATAGGAAAAGTGGCTCTAGTTTCTTTGGACTGGGATGTCCATGATTAGAGAGATTCTTTGCATTACTTGAAGTGAGACATTCCATGTGTAAATTCTGCACTTTTTGTTGTTAAGCGATCCCCCTGAGACAGCCAGGAAAGTGTCCAGGATTCTCTTGAATCTCCTTGCAATTAAGCTTGAGGCTCCTCCTATTAAGAGAGTGTCATCGACAAAGAGCGAGTGATTTATTTCTTTTATTCCTCTCGCTATACTTATACCTGTTATCTCCTTTTGCTTCCTTAGATTTTCCAGATGTATGCTTAAGGTTTCCGCCATGATGATGTAAAGGAAGGGTGAGAGGGGGCAGCCTTGTCTCAAACCTCTGGAGCTTCTGAAGTAGCGACTAGGCCTGCCATTGATTAGGGGGGTTGTCCAAGGATTTGATATGCATTCCATAATGATGTTTATGAATTTGTTGGATATTCCAAACTTCCGGAGGACAGCTGCTAAGAATTGGTGATTGACCCTGTCGAAGGCATTTGCCATGTCAAGTTTTATGATCATACCTCTTTCATTTCTATGGAAACTGTTGTGGATTGCTTCTTGGACCAGAATGACATTGTCCGTTATTTGTCTTTTAGGGACGAATCCTCCTTGGTTCTCTGAGATGAGAGTGGGCAAGAGATTTTTCAGTCTATTTGCCAAGATTTTGGTGACTATTTTGTAGGAGACATTGCAGAGGGAAATGGGTCTGTAGCGATCAAAGGAGAGGGGGTTTGGTTCCTTGGGGATAAGCGCCAAATGGGAAGTTTTTGTATTTTCTCCCATCTTGGTTTTTTTGAAAATATTTTTGACCATCCTTATGAAGTCTTTCTTTATTATATCCCAATGAGTCCTGTAGAAAGCAATTGTGAAGCCATCAGGTCCGGGAGCCTTGTCCGGCTGCATACTGCACACGGCTTCTCTGATTTCTTCCTCCGAGACTTCCTGATCCAACTCGCTGTTTTGCTGCTCATTAATTTTACATTCTACTGGTTGAAGGAAGTCCACGCTGTCCATAGACTGAAAGTCAGCAGTTAAGAGAGATTTGAAGTGATTGTGGGCAGCTTCTTTGATTTCCTCTTGCTCTCTTAATTCTTTACCCTCAGCAGTGATTTTATCGATTTGATTTCCAGCTCTTCTGAGCTTAAGGTTATTATGGAAGAAAGAGGTGTTTTTATCTCCTGCACTGAGCCAGAGGCACCTCGATTTTTGTCTCAGCTCCTCTTCCTCATCTCTGTTCTGCCTATATAGTTCCCTGAATATTTCATTTTCCTGAGATTGCTCTTCCTTTGAAGTTTGTTGATCCTCCTTTTCCTGGTTCCATTTTTCCAATTTTCTGTGTAGCTCGATTTTTTTGTTTTTCTCTATTGTTGCATTCTCTTTTGCCCACTTTTTGATTGCTGATCTTAGGGATTTTAATTTGGATTCCCAGACATAGTGGGGGGATCCAATGACTTCCATCTCCCAACTTTCTTTGATGATCTTGCGGAAGTCCTCCTTGTTGTCCCATATTTTATTGTATTTAAATGGGATTGGGCCGAGATTTCCTATTCTATCAAGGATCAAGACCACTGGCTTGTGATCTGAAGTTGTGGCATGGACGATCTTACTTTTTATTGAGGAGAAACCTGCTGCTATACTTTCATGGATCAAGATCCTGTCAAGTCTTTCTTTGATGTTGTGTGTTCCTGCTCTCTTATTGCTCCATGTAAATTTCCCATTGCATGGTGGGATGTCGATGAGTTTGTAAGTTTCTATTATTTTTTCCAGAGCATCTCTTGAAGGGTCAGCAAGGTATTTTCCTCCTATTTTTTCTTCAATGTTTCTTATTAAGTTCAAATCACCACCCAGAACTGTATTCCTATTTTGACATGCCTGCAGCTCTGAATTGATAGATTCCCAACAGTATGCTTTGTCCCTGTAATGGTTTGGAGCATAAATGTTGAGCACAGTAAATTCTTCTTTTGTGATTTTATTTTTGAGGTCAGTTCTGACCCACCAGTAGGTTGAGTTTTGTCTGATAAGGTCCCATTTTCTCTTGTTCCACAATGTGCCTATTCCTCCTGAGGCACCCAGTGAGTCTGTTGTTGTTCCTGCAAAGCTTTTGTATCTTTTTGTAAATTTTTGAAAGTCTTGGTTGGACATTTTGGTCTCTTGGATCAGGAAAAAATCTGGCTGCTCTTGACTGATTATATCCCGGGCTGCGTTGGATTTTAGAGAGGAGCCCAGGCCCCTACTATTCCAAGAGACCAAAATCATTACTTACTGGGTTTTTGGTGAGCCCCGCTCTTCTCCTTTGTCTTTTCCCCACTTCCTCTTTGCTTGGCCAAAAAAGAGTCCATCGGTTGTTGAGTGCCCGTGGCCATTTCTTTAGCTGTTGTTTCATCTCTTATTTCTTTATTTGATTTCCTGCCTGCTTTTTTTGGTGGCTCTGAGTTGTTGCTTGCTTCTTTGAGTTTGTTTCTTGTTAGGATACGATCTATGGTGGGAGGGGGTGAGGGGAGGATCTGAGAAGGGGAGTGAATGACTGCTAGAGCAGTGGCTGAGGGAGAAGAAGGGGGGAGGATGGGTCTTCGTCCACCAGGGATTCGAAGGGGTTTGAAGAAGAGGGGAAAGGCTGAGTCAAGATGGGGGGGGGGGAGGGGAGCGGCTTGGGATTCAGGGGGAGGCTTTGGTTTAGGGCCAGACTGATTGGGGTTTGTTTTCTTTTTTTTACTTGCTCCCATGTGCCTTCGCTAGCTTCAGCATTTTCATTCATTTCATTTTCTTTTAGTTTACTACACCTATTAGCAAAATGACCATATTCATGGCATACCTTACATTTGAACGGGATTTGTTCGTAGTCCAGCTGCTGAATATGGGTCCATTGGTCCACTTTGATCTTGATAGCTTCCGGTAGGCCCTTTCCTAAGTCGACTTCAACACAGATCCTTGCACAAGCATGCATATTATCCTTTGGTTCGCATCTGTCAATGTATTTTCCCACAACGTTCCCAATGGCTTTAACCGATTCATCCCCCCAGCAATGAAGAGGGAGGTGGGGCAAGCGAACCCAAACCGGGACTGCATTTGGGATATCCATTTCTGGGTCGAAGTCGGGGGACCATCTATTCAGGTAGAGACCTCTCGAGTCCATGAAGTAGGGACCATTTCTGAAGATGAGATTTCGGTCTTCTTTGGTTTCAAAGAGGAAAGTATAGTAACCCCTTCCACAGAATCTTATGGCGATTTTCCCTTGAATGTTCGCGTTCCAATTACACTCCACCCATTTCTGAACAGCTCTGGGAGAGGGCCATAGGCCAGTAAATTGTCCAACCAGACCTCTCTCTGCTAAAGAGATCGCTGCCTTCCTTGGGAGACTAGGAGGAAGAGAGATTTCTGGGATGTCAGCCAGCTTCTTAACAAACTTTGAGGCTGTAGGTTTGATTCTAGAGGTTGCATTTTTGGAAATGAGAGAAGCGAAAATCTTAGCTTGGTCTTCATTGTCTTGCAGCTGGGAGGGATCAATCCCAGCCATGAGAATATCTGAAGGAATCCAGTCTCCGCACTGGTCGAGGGAGTGGCGGGGTCCAAATGCAGGGAAGTCGAGGGGGAAGGAGGGAAGCCCAGTAGCAGGGGCTGCCAGGCAGGAAGCCTGCAGAGGGCCGCAGGAGGCGAAAATACAGAGGCGCGGAAGCTCTTATACAGAAAAAAATGCGGGGGCCGAGTGCAGGGGGTTCGAGAAGGAAGGAGGAAGGCCCCGCAGCAGGGGCTGCCAAGCGAAAGGCCTATGGAGGGCCGCAGGAGGCAAAGATGCAGAGGCGCGGGAGCTCCTATTCAAACGCAGTTCATATCAGTAATCCTCTTAATTATGGATTTATTAAGCTCCAGTTACATGTTTTTTTTATTAAAAGAAATATTTACATATATTTGTTTATTTAAAAGAGAAAAGCAATGAAATTTTATGGCATTCATATTCTTGAGAATATGTAGAGGGCTATCAAGTAAAAATAAATCCCTAACAGCTAGAGAAGTTTTTGGAGAATTACTTATACCCCGAGAAAGTAAATAAAAAAAGAAAACTATTCCTCATTTCCTAATTCGATTGTTCTAGGAGAGAAAGAGAGGGTAAAGAAAGGAAAGGAAAACTAGGAATGTGTATTCCAAAAGCCATAAAATGAGGGCTAGAGATAAATGCCCAGAATCTATTATTGACTATAATTATTGTGGGAGAAAAGGACAGTAATTTCTAGATATAACCAATGGGAGAGAAGGACAGTAATTTCTAGATATCACCTATTATCACTTAAGAATTCTAGTGCCAAAATGTCTCACATTAGTTTTATGGTAAAGGTCAGTGCTAGTCTAAGTTTGATTTTTGTTTGTCTTAGAGTCTGAGTCTTAGGAGTCTTAAGTCAACTATGCATTCTCACCGGTCATTCTCATTCATTACCGGTCTCATAACCATGTGTCAGTTTGTTCAAAGGTTATCATGTGCCACAAAACTCTTTAGGTGATTTCGTAGCGCATGTAATCATTTTGAAGTGTTTTCGCAGCGCATAAATCCTTTTTAGCAGTTTCGCAGCGCAACATGTTTTAGGTGATTTCGCAGCGCAACATGTTTTAGGTGATTTCGTAGCGCATAATTCAAAATTTACACTGACTGTGCTACGAAATCAGAGATTCGTGCATTCCGCAGCGAATCTTTCCTAACTGTCAAATCTGTCAAGTTAAGTTATGGTTGCGTCATTCATTGTCAGTTTATGCACTCCACATATCATGTCCAACCGCTTATCTCCATTATTACAACCACTAGGTACATTGGTACACACGGATTGCAAGTTCCAAGAAAAGCCAGGTATTCACAGTCTTAATGATGATTGTATTCGTTGCATGAGGAACAAGTCTGCAAGTTTTCAATTTGAATACATTGTTATCAAGTGAGGCAGTTATCAAGCGAGGCAATTATCAAGTGAGGCAGCCATTCAAGAAAGGCAGAGATTGAATTTTGAGCAGCGACAGTGTTTCAAACCTTCATGGAGGGATCGAAAGAAAGAAAAGACCACAGATTAGGCAGATGTTTGAGAAACAAACCTGAAGGTTTAGACATAACCTTGAAGAACAGAGAAGTCGAGCATGCATTTAAACAAGCTGGATGTTGGAATTTTTGCAAGAAACTCCAGGGAGGTCATGCACAAGTCGCCAAGGAATTTTCCCTGAATTTCGCAGGACTAAACTCAAAGGTTGGTATGCTGGAATTGCAGGTCTCACCAGACATAATATCCACAGTTACGGAGATTCCAAGGGGGCAAGAAAGTTGGTTCAAGAATTTCAAATTTGATATGACCCCATGCAAAGAATTTCTAAACCAGGAGTTCATTAACTAAGATTTAAACAAGTCTGTTCCTAGAAGTTATGTCAAAGAATCATATGCCCATTTGCTTACCTGTATACAGAAGTACCTTACCTGTGAAGGGAGATATAATAAGGTGTATTCATATCATTTTAATCTGTTGTTGCATTTCACAGGAAAGACATCTATTGATCTACCTTTTTACTTATTCCACAGCTTAAGCAAAATGTGTGACAAGGTGCAGCTAAGGAAAGAAGCCTGTGAGACTTCATTGTTCCACCATGGCTTGGTTAAGTTGATTGTTCTGCATGAACTCCAGAGGGTAGGTTGGAACTGGCACACATTCATTTTCATGTCTGGTTTCAAGAATGAGACCGGTCTCAGCCCTCAAGCTGCAAAAGATCTTCCAACAACAACTGGTCATCAGGCAGAAACAAGATCCAAGAGGTTTTCAAAGTTAAAGGCAAGGAAACAAGTAAGAGAATCCACCAGGCCACTGACTATCCAGGATACACCTCACCAGTCCTTTAAAGAGAAAACTCAGGTTAAAGAAAGTGCACATGAATCAAGAACAAGTGAAGGAGTTCAAAGAAGAAGGACTATGAGCCAGGTAGCTAAAGAGAAAGGCAAATCAGTGATTATTGAAGAAAGCCTTGTTTCCAAGGGAGACTTAAATGACTTATTGCAAGCCATTGACATTGAAGAATCACCACTAGTTCAAGTAGATTTGATAGAGTCAGGAAAAGATAAGGCTAAGAGAGTTAAAGTCTCGAAGAAACTCAAGTTTGATGATCAAGTTGATCAATTTTTCTTTAAGCCCAGGAGACCCATAACAAGGAATTTCAAACAAGTACAGGAGGTACTACCAAGAGCAGATGAAACAGGGGAGGTAACACAGCTTCATGAAAGAAAGGATAAAAGCAAAGCAGTTACCATTCAAGAAGAAGATAGTGTGGAAGAGTTGAAAAGGAGGTTGGAATTGGCAAACTTTGAAATTGCTAGACTGAAGAAAGCTGCCAGGAAATTTGCAATCAAAGAGGCTTATTTTAACCAAATGCAAGCTCGGTGGGAGGACCAAACATTTCAAATACCCGAGGTAGTTGATTTTAATGTTCAATTCCGTAGCTGGACTGTCCCTGCTATAAAGGAAGCGCAATTCATCAGAAGGGTTAATTCAAACTTGAGAGCTGGGATTAGAGGCATGAAGAAGCAAATTGAAGACTTAAAGATACAGTTAAGCCAGCTGAAATAATCTCCTTAAAGAAATCCCACTTCAAGTAAGGCTATGTTTCAAATTTTGATGGTTTTTCTTGGTATAATCTTTCTTGAAGAATCATACATTTCGATTCAGTTTTGAAGGCCTTGGAGCAGTTGAAAGAATGTCTAAATAGAAAGAGGCTAAAAATAGCAAAATTTTGGGTTGAAACTGTGTTTTTTGGAATAACACAGCAATTTTGTAGCGCGCTACGAAACTGCTGAAGCTACACAATCTATTCTCAGTCAACCGATTTTGAAATACAAGCGGAAATTTTGAAAAGGGAATATCTTCAAGGGATCATCTAAAGCTATCAACTCTCAACAAGGTCAAGACAGGTGGAAGAAACATATATTCGAATCCAACTCTAAAATTTTTGGGATAAAGTGATCTCATTTATTACAGTCCAAGATATGTCAGATAGCTTGGAGGAGCTTTTGTCTTCACACATGGAAAAGGTTGATAGCACATCAAGGACTTGACATTATGAGATGTTTTGTATAATCAAAGATGAAGGGCATAGTTCATTGGATTCGAACATCTTTGAGGAAAACCAAAGGCCGATAAATAGGGACAGTTTTCTATCTTTCAGGGGAAATGGAGAAGATGTGACATTGAAGACCAGTATGGAGCTTTGAACATCCACCACAGCCAAACTAAAAAAGGACCACATGTCAAAGAACGAGAATGATTGTAATTAAGGCTATTATTAGCATAATATGGAGTTAGACTCCTATTTGATTTAGATCTCTAGAAAGTCTAGTTGCAGTTTGTTACATTTAATAGGCAGTTAAAAGTTGAATAGGTGTCATTAGAAGTAGATTTCGAGTTCCCCTCATGCTTGAGGAGGAATCTCAGTCAGGTAGAAGAGCTCTATATATAGGAGAAAGAAAAATGTAATAAGGGTTGGAAATTTATAGAAAAAAGCTCTGATATTTGGCCTATGTAAAGACTCTGTTTTTCTGGTAATACAGTACTGGCTTATGCTTCTCAAGAATCATATAGAGTTCAATATATGAGTTTCTTTTGTTTTCTTTTCATGTTATCTACAGTGTTAGGAGTATTTGATTACTTAAAAATCACTTGCAGTGCTCTAATTTCCTTCATATACTCGTTGATTGTCTTCTTTGTGTTTGGTGTACTCTACCTATATTGAAATCTGAATGCCTTGACTTTTATGCAAAGCCAATCCTACTGTTAATACTAGATCACATATGACTCCATAAGCCCAATGGATACTTGTTAATTTTGTTTCCACCATTTTCATTTTTATTTGTTTCACAAAGAGTTAGCCATCTTGATCATAATCAAAAACCTTTAATCCTTTGAGAGAGCCCTCTCAGGCTAAGGAGGCTAAACCTTAGCCAAAAGATTGGTTTGAAACAGTTACTTGAAGTCTTCCTGGTCTGCAGCCATCCAGGGCCTGATTTTGAGATAGCATCACCAATGGGAGAGAAAGACGGGTAAAAACCCTTGATCAAAGAAGTACATTGCTTGAGGGTTGGAGAATGATATTCTTCAACTCTACTGGTTCTCTGACTATAAAGGGGTGAGGATCAGGAGTAGCTAGGCGAGTAGCTAGCTTATGGTTGGGTGGACCATGAAATCCCTTGGCATATTTCCCAAGATATTCCAAATAAGTTCCAAATTTAACCTTACTATATATGAAAGGCTATGAATATGTGAATGTGTCAGTTGTAAATCGTTGACATTGATGGAAGAGTTGAATGAAATTTCAAGTCCAGAAAAGCATAGAAGTGCAAGTGTGCAGGGATAGTAACAATTACAATTATGTGGCAGAAACCGACATAATCCATGTTGGTATACCCTTATATAAAGAAGAAATAATGAAGAATTGGTAAGTCTAACAACAATATATTTCATGATATATCATGTTACAGGTTTTATAACCTCTGTTATGTTGTATTTACTTTGAAAGAATTATCAGGAAATAAATAAATTGAATTTGTGTGTATAGGGAACTCTATTTTGTAATAGGTATGTAGAAAAGAAACTACGGTTAGAAATTAAAACAATCATGATAGTAAGCTCCTAACCGTTGAAAACAGTCCCCAATTACAATTTTATATAAAACTAGAGAAACCCCAAACAGGTCCCTTGATAGTTCCTGTGAAGGATTTTGGTTATTAAGTAGTTGATTATATTTAGCCAAATATATGTTTATTTTATATTATGAACAAAATTTGAAGAGTAGAATGAAAGAATAGAATAATAGACCAAGTGTTACAAAAGGAAATATTCAACTCTTTCCTTGTTATGTAACCCTTGATAGATGTGCATAAAAGAAGTATGAAGCACATAAAGATAAATGGTGAAAATTATAAACTAATATTTAACAACAGAGGGTATATCAATTATTAAATAAATAAAAAGAAGTCATAGAAACATTACAAGGATTATAGAATACCCAATTGCTAGACAAGCCCAGTCATCTACAAACAATTCACTTATGCATTTACACTAAAATAATAACATTGGTGTAATACTAGCAAAACAATCGTCATGGTAAAGGCCGAAGAGTGAGAATTATTTCCAAACAAGGGCGAGTAAGAGAATGGTTATGAACTAGAACATTAATACTTTAAATTTTATTTTTTTTAAATGCCATATTATGTCAAGGTGACTGACGGGCCGAGAATGGCCATAGCCCTAAAACATTAACAGTATATACATGTTATTGTAAAAAAAAAGGATGCCATGAAATATTAATAGTATACATACATCCAGACAATTGAATGGCAGCCATAGTCTCTTTATTCCAAAAAAACAAAAAAAAAAACCTTGTTTACAGCTCTATGCAGATAGTGTTTGGAAAATCGAAAATTTTGAATTATAACTTAGTATTAGCTCTCGGCCAACTGACAAGGAAAAAACCCTGGAATTAATATAAAAGTATACAGGTTAAAAATATGGCAAGTCATGCATGTGCTCCAGAGAATATCGTTAGGGTTGGGGATGAGTCTCATACCCGAAAGCAAGGATAGCCTGCAACAAATTATAAACACAAATGTTAGGGTAGATACTATGGAATAACCCTATTGATCTTGCTGTAAAAATAAAAAATAAATTAGAGAACAAATAATACCATGAGCATTATAATATGTCAGTGTTACCTATGGAAAGGTGTAAATCCTTTCCTCTATGTCATTCAAAATAGTAAACCCTAGTGCACATGTACCAGTACAAGGGTTATAAACTACTGGAAGTATAAGTCATAAACTAGGAAAATTATGATAAGCTCTAACAAATTAAGGAGTTACCAGTCGAACCTTGCAAGAGAAGGGCCATGAGGGAGGAATCAAAATTGAAGTTAACTCCAAAGGTGGTGGGCTTCAAGAAATTATCATGGGTTCTCCAACTGAAAACCATGCCAAATTTGAGAACTGAATTAGTTTGAAAAGAGCTAAAATTCCATGAGGAAAGGAAAAAAATGAAATTTACTGTCGACCAGATTAGGGAAAGGGTTCTTATTGTAAAAATATGAATAGTTGGAGTCTATTATTTTGACACCAGAAGACGCCATCTAAGTAGCGCTAGACAAATGTATCAGTAGAGACTAAGAAGCATGACAACAAGCTACCCTAGAAACCCTATGCGCAAAGCTCTTCCCTATCGAGAAAAGGTGCAAATGCAAGATATGGATAGTAATCCCAATGGTGGTTACCACCATTACCCAACTGGAATAATTACCACTGTTATATCTTTCAGTTGAAAGGTGTACATTGGGGATGAGGCTAGTACAGTAGATATTTTCTAAGTTGTTTTATAGTTGGAGCATCAAGAAGCTTCCCTTCGAAGCCATAAGGAATTATGTATGCATATAAGTGCTAACTATAAAGGTGAACCCAACAATTGAAAGTTCGTAAGATTTAAATTGAGTCTAATATCGTTAATAGTCCCATATGCATTGTCGATAGACTTTGCAATAAACATATAACTCAGTGAGGACAAAACATTATTCAAGTGTCACAAGACACAATACAAATGTAAAGAGTATGTGGAACCATATCCTTGCAACATAATAAATATATAGCATGCACATTGATAAGTGAGAATTTTTTAATGATTATAATTAGTGCACTATCACAAATATTTTGGAAAACAAAGCTATAACACTTGGAAGGGTTCAACTCTTATATTAAACATGATAGGATAAAAGAGTAAGATTAACCAAAAAGAAAATCATCCAAGACATGATGTCATAGACTTTGGAACACAATGAAGTACTATTTTGTAGTAGAGAAATAGTATAAATTTTTTGGTGAAGGATGATAATATGGAAAAATTATTGTTTACAATGGATAAGCATGAAAATACATTCTATTTTACCAGTTGTAGCAATGTTTCCATCTATATCAAAAAAAAAAATTGCCTTTCTCTTTTCAAATTTTGAAGTAGTGAAAATATCTTAGTAATCCAGTGAGAGATGTGACACGTGTTATCAAAGCCCAGGCTCAAAACTGAGACCTTGGGTTAGCCATTGTTTTGAGAAATATCTAACAAAAACAAATTGTGAATTTTTCATAGTTAAGTCAAAAATAAGTTATACAGAAAGGCATTATGCCAGAGAATAATCTTGAAACTCATGTTGGCAAAGATGAAATTTATGTACACTTGGGATAGAAAACTCAAGACCCTAACAGGAAATTATTGGACATAATGATAGAAATGCAAGCTAAGATGTTGAATCTCCATGGCAGTCATTAACGATTACTGAAGATCAATGTCGAACAGGAACAACTAATTAAGACCTTGGCAGACAATTCCAAAAATAGTAGAAACCTCAAGGGAAGATGAAGAAAGAAAGGAGACTTCTAATCGAAAAGCAACTTAAGGGGAAATTGAGAAACAAAAGGAGAAAATGGAGGAAGAAGAATACAATTCCTCTAGAGCCCATTATCCACCAAATAAAAAATCTAAGGTAGAACTACATGGTGAATTTCAAAAAATTTGACCCTCGGTTTATGATCGAGAGTCAGAAGAGCCTGCAGAGGCCTGGTTGTTAAATATAAATAATTATTTTCAAGTCTACAATTATACATCTGAACTAAAAGATAAGCTATCTACCTATCTATTGCAAGGGAAAGCATCCCTATGGTGGGAGGAAGTCTGAACTATCCATATTATTGAAGGGAAGGAAGTTACTTGGGAAAAGTTCCAACAACTATTTAAGGAAAAATATCTTACAAAATGTTACCTTGACGACAAAGCAAAGGAATTTCATGACATGAAATTAGGACATATGTCTATGGATGAATTAATCACTAAATTTGCACACTTGTTGTGTTACATTCCTTATATTAAAGAAGAAAATGAAAATATCCAGCGATTTATAAGTTGTCTTCCCTCATCCTTCAAAGAATGTATAAAGTACGATAATCTGAAAACTATGGACAAAATTATCCACAAAGCAAGAATATGTTACTAGCAAGCTAAACAGTGAAATGATAATTCTAAAATGTGGCATGGTAAGAAGAAAGAAAAGGTTTTGAAAAATAATAAAGGAGGGAAAATCGAACTACTCAAGCAAAGAAATAAAGGAGGACAGAGTGGGAATTTTAATAAAAATAATCAACAGACTCAAAAATCTCAAGGAAAAACCCAAGTGGACAAATGGAAGCCAACATGACAATTAATGGGAAGGATAAGGATCCACTGATATTTTGGGGATGTGGTGAACCTCAATTGTTGAGAAATTGTCCCTATAACACGAAAACTATACAGTACCTTCAAAATATCCAATATTCTTCAACAGTCAATGACGTGGCATGAAACATACCATGCATTAGCGCAGCACTCGAAGAGCGGTAGGTGGAACACCAATCCACCATGGTGGAAATATAAGGTACAATTCTCGACCAACCTGTTTTGTGTTAATTGATATTGGTACCAATTTAATATATATTAGTCCTAAGATTATCGAAATTTGTAAATCAGTAATCAAAAATTTTAAAAATACTTAGTTGGTTCAACTGGAAATGGGAGCAAAAAGGAGAGTTACTAGTTGGGTTAAAGCTTGCCCAATTATGCTAAATGGAAAATGAAATGTGGTCAATCTAAATGTGTTTTTGTTAGGATCCTATGATGTACTGATAGGGATGGATTGGCTGGAAATTCATAAGGCTTTGGTTAATTATTTAGATAAAATTGTTCTGTGTGTAACTAATGAAGGTGAGACTCAAATAATTAAAGGAATTCCCAAATCCATATCAATATGCCAAATATCATCTCTATAGTTAAAAAAGGTAGCCATAAAAGGATTTTTTTTTCAATAAGGTGGAGAATCAAACCATGAATATGGAAACTAAAGCAACAAAGGATCTAGAAGTGGTGAGGAACTTTCCCGATGTTTTTCCTGAAGAAATTCTAGGTTTACGCCTAAAAGAGAGCTAGATTTTAAAATTTAATTACTGCCGGGAGTAGAACCAGTGTCAAAGGCCCCCTATTGCATGATTGTACCTAAAATTACAGAATTAAAAATTCAATTGTAGCAATTATTAAGTAAAGGATTTATCATACCCAACGTATCCCCATGGAGTACATCTGCCTTTGTCAAGAAGAAAGATGGGACACTTACGATGTGTATATACTATCAACAATTGAATAAATTAAGAGTTAAAATAAATATATATTTCCACACATTGATGGTATTTTTAATCAAGTAAAAGGGGTAGCAGTGTTATATAAAATTGATCTTTGGTTTGGATATCACCAATTACAGATCAAAGAAGAGGACATACCAAAAATAGCATTTAGAGCCCGATATGGGCACTATGAATTCATAGTGTTTCCTTTAGGGATTACGAACACGCCAGCCAACTTCACGTGTTTAATAAATAACATATTTAGTAGAGTCTTAGACAAGTTTGTGTTATTATTTATTGATGATATATTGGTATATTCCAGAACACTGGAAAAACACAAACAACACTTAGAAATAGTGTTACAAACACTACAGTAGAACTGGCTCTATGTGAATCTAAACAAAAGTGAATTATTCTAAAGTAAGATACTATATTTGGGGCACGTGATTTCAAAGGAACAGTTAGTTGTGGACCCTGACAAAGTAAAGGAAATCCTTGAATGGCTAGTGCCAGAGGATGTAGCAGACATCAGATAATTTATGGGTATAACCAAATACTACCACATATTTAAAAAAGGTTTCTCTAAACTGGCACATCATATAACCTCATTGCGGAAGAAATGGGTAAAGTTTTTATGGACTCAATAGTGCCAAGAGATATTTTAGAGGTTGAAATATTTGCTAACATCCGCTCTAGTACTAAAAATAGTTGACCCTAAAAAGGACTTCGAGGTATGCACTTATGCATGCCTTAAAGGTTTAGGGGGTGTTCTCATGCAAGAAGGGAATTTTGTAGCCTACGAGTCACAAAAATTAAAGGATCGTGAATATAACTATGTATTTTATGATTTAGATTTAACAACAGTGATTCACTCTCTCAAAATGTGGAGGCACTATTTGATTAGGAGAAAAAATACCTTAATTATTGACCACATAAGTTTGAAGTACTTCTTCATCTAGTAAAAAGTGAATGCTAGAAAAGCCAAGTGGATGGATTTTCTAAGCGAGTACGATGTCGATATAATACACATAAAGGGTAAAGAAAATAAAGTATTAGGCTCCTCGAATCGAAGAATAAAACAAGTGTGTGAAGTTATTATCAATCAAAATGAAATAGACTTGTGGGAATGTATCGAAAGGGAGGCTTCTACAAATCGGTCTTATAATCAGATATATGAAAATGTGAATAATTGAATGGAACATGAAAAGGGGATTGATTATCAAATCAACAAAGAAAGATTTTTGATGTATAAAAACATAATATATATATATGAGATCAAGAACACATTAAATTTATGATATTAAATGAATATCATAAAAAACAAAAAAAAAAACTTTCAAGGAATCCTGGATACCAAAAATTATTTACATCCTTAAAAAATGAGTTTTTTTGGTCGAGCGTGAAGAAAGAGGTGGCGGAATATCTAACGCAGTGCCAAGAGTGCCAACAGGTAAAAATGGAACACAACATCCAGCAAGTTTGTTGAACCCATTCTTGATACCATAATGGAAATGGGAGGTGATCTCCCTATATTTTATGATGGGTCTACCCTGCCCCAGAAGGCAACGTGACTCCATAATGGTGGTGGTTGAAAAATTAACTAAGGAAGCCCACTTCATCCCTGTGTAGTCTACTTATAAAGCCACACAAGTGGCTACTATTTTTTCTAAAGGAAATTTTTAAATTGTGTGGCATGCCCAAAGTGGTCATCTCAGATAGAGATCCAAAATTTACTTCCAATTTTTGGAAGGCATTGTTTACTAGTATGGGCACCTAACTGAATTTTAGTACAACACACCACCCGCGGTCGGATGGGAAGACTGAAAGGGTAAATTAGATATTAGAAGATATGTCGTGTATGTATCACATGAATAAACCCACTAAGTGGGAATATTATATTCATCTTGTAGAATTTGTGTATAAAAATGTCTATCAAACTTCATTAAAAATGAGACCTTTTAAAGCTCTATATGGTAGAATGTGTTACACGCTCTTGAGTTGGAGTTGCCCTGAGGATAGGATAATTTTGGGTCCTGACATGCTTCAGGAAATGGAGCATATGATAAAACAAATAAGACAAAATTTAAAGGAGGCTCAAGATCGACAGAAGAGTTATGTTGATCTTAAAACAACCCCTAGAGAGTTCCAAGTGGGGGATTATGTATATTTAAAAGTGTGACCCAAGAAAACTTCTCTGAAACTAAGGAACTGTGCTAACTTGGCTCCTCTTTATTATGGTCCATTCAAGATATTTTCCAGAGTTGGGACAATGTCTTATCAACTAGCTCTACCAGTTCATGTTAAAACACATAATGTATTTCATGTTTCCTTGTTAAAAAAATATGTATCGTATCCTAACCATGTAATAAATTGAATGTTGTACAAGTAGAACAAGAAAAGAGTTCCAGGTTTAACATGTATAGATCCTAGATCAGAGGCAAATCTCTCTTTGAAAGAAAATCATTCCCCGAGTCAAAGTGTAATGGGATCACTTTGGGCCAGAAGAGGCCACCTGGGAATGGGAAAAAGAAATGAAATAGACTTTCCCAAAATTATTCCAAAGAAGAAATGAATGTGGAAAAATCAAGGAAAGTGTCCCTCCTGGGGTGGAGATGTAATATCCCTAGTGATATTACTTTGTTGGTTGAAGTTGTGGTTAAGTTGAACTACAATTAAAATTGAATTGGAATTTTATAATTTAAATGTTTTGTTATTAACAAGAAATATTTACATATATTTATGTATTTAAAAGAAAAAGGCAATGAAATTTTATGGAATTGATATTATTTAGAATATGTAGAGGGCTATCAGGTAGAAAAAATCCCTAACAATTAGAGAATTGGCTGGAGAATTAGTTATACCCTAAGAAGGGGAAATAACAAAAGAAAAAAATTCCTCATTTCCTGATTCAATTCCTCTAGGAGAGAAAGAGAGGACAAAGAAAGGAAAGGAAAACTAGGAATGTATATTCCAAAAACCAGAAAATAAAGGCTAGAGATAAATTCCCAGAATTTGGTCTTGAATGAAATTATTGTGGGAGAGAAAGACAGTAATTTCTAGATGTCACCAATGGGAGAGAAATACTAGTGAAAATGCTTGATGAAAGTAGGATGTTTCTTGAGGGTTGTAAAGAGATATAATTTAACTCTATTGGTTCTCTAACTGTATAGGGGTGAGGCTAGGGGGTAGCTAGGCAAGTAGCTAAATTACAGTCGAGTGGACCATGAAAGCCCTTTTCATATTCCCCGGGATATTCCAGATAATTTTAAAATTTAAACCTACTTTATCTTAAAGGCTATGAATCTGTGAATGTGTCATTTGTAAATGGATAACATTGATGAAAGAGTTGAATGAAATTTTATGTCTAGAAAAGCATATATGTGTAGGTGTGTAGGTACAGTAATAATTACAAGTTTGTGGCAGAAACTAGCATAATCCATGTTGGTATACCCTGATGTAAAGAAGAAAACAACAAGGGTTGGTAAGTCTCACAAAAAGAGATTTCATGATATATCATGTTATAGGTTTTATAACCTCTATTCTGTTGCATTTACCGTGAAATCATTATCAAGAAAGAAACAAAATGAATGAGTTTGTATAGGGAACTTTCTTTTGTAATAGGTATGTAGAAAGGAAATTGGCATTAGCAACTAGGAAATTCGGGAGAGTAAGCTCCTAACTGTTCAGAACAGTCCCCAGATATAAATATATATATATATATATATATAGAAAACCCTAACAAGTCCCTTGATAGGTCTCATGAATGATTTTGGTTATTAAGTAGTTGATTATATTTAGCCAAATATATGTTTATTTTATATTATGAACAAAATTTGAAGAGAATAATTGAAGAATAGAATAATCACATGAGTGTTACAAAAGAAAATATTCAACTCTTTCCTTGTTATATAAACCTTGATAGAGGTGCATAAAATTCTATTAAACATATAAACTAAGATTTAATATCATAGGGTATATCAATTATGAAAAAAATACAGAGAAGTCATAGAAACATTACAAGGGCAACAGAATACACAATTGCTAGAGAAACCCATACATCTACAAACAATTCACTTACGCATATAAACTAAAATAATAACATTGGTGCAATTCTAGCAAAAATATTGGTATGGTAAAGGTTGAAGAGTGAGAATTGTTTCCAAACAATGGTGAGTAAGAGGATGGTTATGAACTAGAACATTAATTCTTTAAATTTTCTTATAAAAGAATGTCATATAATGTCAAGGTGATTGGCGGGCCTCGGAATGGCCATAGCCCTGAAACATTAATAGTATACACATGTTATTGTAAAAAAAAAGGAGCCCATGATATATTAATAGTATCATATGTCCCGGCAATAGAATGGAGGCCGTAGCCTCTTTATGCCAAATTTAAATAAATTTAAAAAGAAAAAAGACTAAGGAAAAACCATTTTTACAACACTCTGCAGACATAGTCTGGAAAATTGAGAATTTTCAATTATAATTTAGTATTAGCTCTCGTCCAACTGATGAGGAGAAAACCCTAGAATCAATATAAAAGTATGAAAGTTAAAACATAGAAGGTCATGCATGCACTCCAGAGAATATCTTTGGTGTTGGGGATAGCCTGTAAAAAATTATAAACACAACTGTTAGGGTGGACATTGTGGAATAACCCTATGGAGCTTGTTGTAAACATCAAAAATAATTAGAGAACAAATAATACCATGAGAATTGTAATTGGTCGGTGTTACATGTGGAAAGGCATAACACCTTTCCTCTGTGTCATTCAAAATAGTAAACCTTAGTGTTCATGTACCAGTACAGGGGTTATAAACCACTAGAAGTATAAGTCATTGTCATGCGGAAAGAGTCAATTTTGCGGACAAAACCGACCTCCCTAGAAGCTAAGGCTTTCTAGTGACAAACAAGACAATTAAACACTACCTTTCTCTAAATATGCATTTAGAATACAAGTAATCAGGTGTTTATAACATACCTTTAGTCCAACGCTTTGTAGTAGTCCAGCCTCGCCGATCCGGATGAGCTCCTCCTTCTCCTCAAAACCTGCATTCACTAACAAGCCAAAAGATTACATAGCACCTGAATAACTTATAAAATAAAACATATTCATCATACAGACCAAGGAGTATATGAAACAAATCATGTATAACAATCTGTTGAGAAAAATGAGCTTAATTGTATTAAGTGGAAACAAAAGAAACCATTACAACCTGAGCCTTGGTGTTGTGCAGGTCCCTCCTAGGGTCCAGCAAGAGTTCTCCTTTACTTTGATCAGCTCACCCACTTCCAAATAAGGCTAGGAAAGGATGGGAATCTCTCCTCTCAAGCTCTATAAGGGAGTCCTAATTCCAGCAGCATCTACCCTTAGGAATGTTCAGCTTTCAACCTCTTCTCCCTCTGGCCCAATGCCTGTATTTATAATGCTTTGGAGGAAGTTAATCAGGTCCACCATCAATGGGATAAGCCCCTCTTTCAATGGGATAGCTCCCCTCTTGATGGGATAAGTTCTTCTTTCATAGGGATACATGAACCATCTGGAGGCGCTCAATACACGTCAAACAAACTTCTAGAATGCTCTAGAAATGACCACAAGTAACTTTTTTGAAGTGAAACTTGCGCCTTTTGATCTTTACAGGAGTACGCACCCACCCCTTTACAGACAAAGCGTACAAGTACGCCGGTATTGTGAACTTGGGGTGTGTACACGCAGGTAAGGCTAAGAGAAACTGCGTAACCAGAGTTATTTGACTTTTTAAGGACTTTCTCTCTTTCTTGGAGTTTGACATGAGGAGCAGAGGTATAAGACTTGCCAAGGAGGATAGTATGACAGTTGATGAAGCCATACTAACTGCAAATAGTCATGGTGGCAAATTTTAGTGTAACAGTCATAAACTGGGAAAATTATGATAAGCTCTAACTATTTAAGAATTTATCAGTCGAACCTTGCAAGAGGAGGTCCATGAGGGAGGAATCAAAATTGAATTTGATCTAGACACGCTTTCAAAAAATTATCATGGTTGCTCCAACTGAAAACCCTCTCAAATATGAGAAATGAATTAGTTTGATAAGAGTTTAAATGCCTTGAGCAAAAAGAAAAAAATTATCGTTGCAAGTGTTCTTCCCAACTCTTGTTGAAGATGAGGATGTTGTCTAAATAAACAACCACGAATGATTTGGTGAAGGGTCGCAAGATGTCATTCATTAGCCTCATAAAAGTAGCAAAGGTATTCATCAACCCGAAGGGCATAACCAACCATTCAAAAATTCCTTCCTTGGATTTGAAGGCAATCTTCCATACATTTGTGGGCTCTATTGGAACTTGGTGATAACCAGACTTCAGATTGATCTTGCTGAAATAATTGGCCAGCTTGAGTTGGTCCAGAAGGTTGTCAATCTATCGGATTGGATATCTATTCTTGAAAATGATTTTGTTTAGTGCCCGATAATAAATTTAGAGCCTCCATGTCCCATCCTTCTTTCGTACAAGTACAATTGGGCTCCCACAAGGCGAGGAACTTGATCAGATGTCTCTTTTTGCAGCAACTCCTCGATTTTCCACTTAATCTCTTTATTTTCCATAATGGAGTGGAAATATATCAACCTGTTGGGTAGAGGTGCTCCGGAAGTCAGATTGATCGAATTCTTGACCTGACAGTACAAGGGTACCCCTGTGGGTGAGGAGATGATGTCCCTGTATTCTTCCATGACCATATCCACATTCTTCTATTGCATGGAGGAACCCTTCCCAGGGGCCATGGATGTGGCCATGATCTTTCCCTTACTTTGAGAGTGAATAAAAAAGAAAAAAATTCTCAGTCTCGAAGATTATCTTACTACATTTCTTAGTAGAGATCAAAGGGATGGCAGTAGGCGGGGCTACCTCTGGTATCTGTATAACTTATTACCCAAATAAATAATAACAATGTGAGGCCTCAAATCATATACAGCCTGATGCTTCCACAAGTATGGTCGGCCTAATAATAGATCACAAACTTCAAGAGGAGGAAAATTACACAATACCTCATCCGTGACGGGCTTGATGTTGTAGGGAAGGCAACACTACTAGCTTACGTGAAGATCTCATCCTTGGTGAAGCCACCTGATGGTGTATGGTTGTGGGTGTGGTGTGGTTAGTAGGCCCAACCGCTTCATGACCTCTGCTGAAATGAGGTTTTGGCTCCCATTTTCAATAATGAATTGCAGTGGTGAACCCTTCACCCACATCTGTGGGTGGAAGAGACACTCCCCTTCCTCTAGATTTTTAGCCTATATCTTCTGGATCTTAGTGGTGGAAACAGTAGCACTAGGCTAAACATCAATAATCTACTTCCCTTCGTCATTCCCCTTGTCAGTTTCTGACTCATAGTCGTAACATGCATATGATTTTGAATCCTTCAGCTAGGCCACCAATGACTGCTTGGCTCGACACTCACTTGTGTTGTGAGTGGGGCTCTTATGGAACTCAAACCACTTTCTTGTGTCCTTCTTTGTCTTCTTGGTGTTGTTCTTTGCTTGTGTCTGATCACCCCACCTTGGCTTTGTCTTTTATTTTGCAGTTTGGGGGCACCTTTCCCTTGCTTTAGATTCGCAAATCCAAAGTTTCGCTTCTTCTATTTAAACTTCTACTTGATTTTGACAGTGTATCGATAAGCGGCACCAAGTAAGGAGATGTCTAAGAACTCCATCTCATCTTAGATGTATCCGAACAGAAAATTGTCGTACTTGAGTACCAAATGCCGCTCAAAATCCTTAATACCCAACTTCGTGCAAAGAGTATGAAAAAAAATTATGAACAACAGCGCGTCTTGGTCCCTTCCCTATCATAGTGTGGTCCACTTTATGTACTTATCTTCATAGCTCCCGACATGGTAATATTACTCCTTGATGGCATCTCAAAAACACTTCCAAGTGGATGCGTTTAAAAAAAGTCAGGGTTCCCTCTCATTCTTTTGCTCACAGTAGGTTTCCCACTAGTCCTTGATGTGGGGGGCAACTTTGAGGAGTGCAAAAGTAATATTTTCCCTATTGGAAAAATCATGAACCAAAAAATACCCTTGCAATTGATTTAACCATCTATCTATGACATTTGCATCTATTCGTCCTTCAAATATGGGAATATAAAAGTTGAATTGTACCTTGAAGGGAGTGGTGCCTCCAGAGTGGCTATCGAATGAAGATGTGTCGCCTATGGGCTTCTGCCAAAGGATCTTGGCAAAGTTGTCCATCATCACGTTGCTTTGTTGCTAGATGTTCTCTTTGAGCAATATTTTGAAGGGATCTCCTGCTACCTCCACTTTCTTTTCTTCCACCATGGGAGGTTGTCATGGTTTGTGAGGTTGGTCTTGCAAAGGTTCAACCAATTCAAACCCTCACTCCTTATACTGTGACCTCGTTGGGGACATGCAAAGAAAAACAGAGAAAGAGTAGACTACTCTAATACCATTGATTTGGAATTATTTGGGAACGTGACAGAATACAGATATAAACATAAACATAGAGATGCGGCATAAATAAAAATTCATTTCATTAATATCAAAGAAGTGAAATATGCTTACAAACAAAATGGAAATAAACTAGCTCGAGCGATAGTATCTTATCTCTGAGAAGAGATGTGGTGGCTTCATGCCTCTGAACTGTGTTACAATGAGGCTCAAAGGCCTATTTATTGTTTAGAAATAATGGAAAACCCTAGTTATCCAAAAACCTAACCCGAGAAGATGAAGCACCAAAATTATGGGCCTCGTTGGGTTAAATTGGTACATCAACATCCTAAGGTCGTAACTTTGGTGTACGATCTTCATTTGATGCGCACAATACCTCATTAGAAATATCTATATAAGAACTATAACTTTCAACTGCAAACTTCAATTTAAGATTCATGTTTGCCTGCTTTCCAAAAAAAACTTAGTTTAGGGCCTCAAAATGTCTTCGGAAGTTCAAGACCCGAAAAACTACCAAAAATAGTAAAATGTGCTCCAATTAAGGAAACTGAAAGAAACAATGGTGGGGGTCCAAATGCAATAGGGGTGGCCACCAATATCCACCTAGATCACGGATTTTGCAGTATCTCGCCTCAATCTCATCCTTGAGCTCCTGAACTACGGAATGGCCCAGTCTCCCTTGACTCTTGGAATTGTGCAATGTGATCTCCCAATGCTCATCCCCTCAGCCTGTCACAATGATCTCCAAAATTTCATAGTTTTTTCCCTCAAACCAACCTAAACTATGCATTGTGCAGTCTCAAGGCTCAAGGCTCCCTTGACTGCTTGAACTGTGCAACTGCGCAATCATTGAGCCCCTTTCCCAAATTTCCATCCGATTTGGCTTAGTCAATGGATCAATATGAACAATCTTAGACTATGGGTTTTTCAGGCTAATTTTGTCTCATCATGAGTGAATTGAAAATACATGTACCTTATCATGACATGGAAATATGATGAAGAAGTAGATGAAGGAGCGAAACATGTTGAAAGACATTTTTGTAGTTGAGTATGCAAGTTGATCAATGAAGAGAAAGCAAAGGGACACCATTTTGTGACTTTCAGTCAAGACTTCAGACCATTGAAGATTCCTTATCACCAAACCATGCGAAGGTGAAAATAAAAAGCATTCTCAAGTAGATCCTCAACATACAATCGCAACAATGGCTTGACATTGCTACATCATCAAGCAGACTATGTCAGCAGTGTCATGTCACGAGTTGTCACATGCCACATCATTGTGGTTAATGATGTAAATTATGTTCCGAAAAAAGTATTGTAAAGTGGAAGTCCAAAGTACATGTATGGAATATGAAGAGTCATGCAAAGTTGATAATTCATATGAAGTCAAACAATCATGAGGGTAGATGAAGAGTCATAAGGAAGGTGAATCATCACTTCCTCGTTGTTATATATACACCCTCATTGTATGAGAAAAGGACTTTTTCACCTTGGCTCCTCCCACAAGGAATTAGAGAGATAGACTAGTTCTTTTGGGGACCAAGGAGTGGCTCCAACGCTCCACTATTGGAGCTAGTGATGTTCATTATATACAAGTGTCTTAGAACTTTTACTTAATAACAGAAGACTTCAAGGCCAACACATTCTTCATGCATGGATTATGAATATTTGTAAGACTTTTTGGATGTTTGTATTTCATGTTTGCTTTCATTTGTGCTAAAGTAGTTGAACTATTTCGGTGATTTTAGTACTTATCTTATTGAAAATTTTTTGTAATGGTTGTTGTCATTGTCCCATCCTTGTGGACTATTCACACGATACTAGACAAATCATTCTCATTGATTGGCAGTAACGATCGTCGCATCTTTTGTCGACTATTCTGCTAGATGTTAGACATATCCTTCTTGGTTGTGTGTGTCTCTACTAGGGTGGTACTATTACCTCTCTCTTAGAGGATCACTTTACTCTTTCCCTCTGTAGTAGGATAACTTTGACACACCTACAACCAAACACTCACCAGACACACCTTCTTTCTTTTCGAAGTACACACGCTTTCCTCTCTCTTGCTCATAGTTAGAGTCAAGGAAAATCTATAAGAATACATGAAAACCAGGTCGATACTCGGGATGGGGCTCCTATTCCAAGCAGTGTGAGTTATAATTGGGACTTCACATCAGGGATACCCCTTGGTTGATGGATTTCCAACACCGTCAATAATAGCGCTAGAAGGAGAGAAGATGACAAGCTCGACCCATTGAGTCTGTTTTGAACCTCTTATCTCAAATAAGTCATCCTAAAATCTTATTCCTGGGTGTTTCTCTAATTTATCCATTTATCAATTTTCGATCCCCGATGAGCCTCTCTATACCTTATCTCAGCTAAAGTTTTATGGTGAGGATGAAACATCCATAACCATGCACATTTATTATTTTCTTAAATTATGTGAATCTTACAAAATCGATGATGAAGATTTTGCTTGTGTGCTTTTCTTCCTCACCCTTGAAGGTCATGTTAATCAATGGTTCCATACCTTACCACCCGCCTCCATCCATTCTTTCCATCATTTCCTCAAGGAGCTTTATCAAGCCTTTGATAGGTATGATTACCAAGATGTTTATAAAAGAATCAATCAGTTAAGAATGAAGCCTAATGAATCAGTTGAGGCTTTATCTAATCTATGTCTTCACCTTTGTTATGAAAATCATGAAGAATATGCAAATTGGGATTTCTTTAAACAAAAGTTTCAGCGTTTGGTTCATTTCTCTTTGCACAGTAAACCTGAACCCCCTGATGTTTCTACTTCCCAAACTCTTGCGAATCATGAGACACCTGTATTTCGGAGGAGGAATTTACTGCTCCTGGTGTTCTTTGTCCTCCTTCTTTTCTAGTTTCGATGAGGGTGACTTTGTGCGATGATAATACAGTTCAGAAATCTACAAATCAAATTCCTACTCCATCTTCTCATTCTTCTTCTGCTTATCATGACTGGGATTCAATGGAGGAAATCCCAGAATGGCTCATGAAACCCATGGTGAAGACTAACTCCTCCATTCCGCAAGATGATGTTACTATTCATAACTCTAATCTCAAATCTGATCTGGATTCTGTTATCCCCTATCATCTACATGCCATGACTCTTTTTATTGTGATTTTCCTGATCAACCTGCTCCACCAACTAGTTTTTTACACTCTCTCAATTTTCAAGTTGTTAGTTCAAATTGCGATCAAATACAAGGCAATCACATTACATAGGTAGGGGAACAGGAAGCTGAAGATGATTTCAATCTTTCTTCTCTTTTCCAAAATCCTCCAAGTTAAGATGATGCGCTTCCATTCTTGGATAATTTTCAATCTGCTAATCTGAGTAGTGGATCAAATGTAATCAATTCTTTCAATCAATCTATATCCTTGGGAAACAATCATTTCAGTGACGATGAATTTTTTGATGTATGTGATCACGAATGCTTGGGTGCATCATCTGATCTTTTAGTTTCTCACAAAGACTTTGCTTTAGATCTATAATCTGATTCGATCAAAGAATATGTCCTTATCAAAACTTCCTCTTCATCTCATTATCCCTTGTGCTTTATCGTTTTTGATGCATCTACCTGCAATGAAGATACTCCATGCTCTTCAAGTTCTTCAACTGATGAGTTAACTTCTTAATTGACACAAAGTGATGAGATTATCCATGATGAAAATGAAAAAAATGAAATCACTGAGCACTCTTTCCATCCCATATCATCTCTTCTCTTACATTAAGACAACTCTCCAAACCACCTTGCTCATCAAATTTCTTCAATTCATAAATATTCATATTTGCGATAAGATGAATCTTTCAACTTGAGTAATCTGGTTGTTGAAGTTGAAAAATCCGATCAAGTCAGTGACAAAGATGGATGTCATCAGGTGAGCAGTGGATTTATTGAAACCAGTGGTAGTATCTATCCTCGAACCATGCATGATCTGGTTTAATCTTCAAAATGTGATTTTACAATCCTGGAAATTTTCGAGACCTACCAGGGAATCGAGGTACTTCAACTTCTCTTGATGGTTATGTCAGGATCTCACGACTCTAGTAAGCCCCCCAAATTAAATCATATCTGGTTTCTCCTGAACAATCCTTCTCTTTGCATGGTTTCACTTGATGAAAATTTCTTTCAAAAAAAAAATTGGTATCTCATATGTGATCTTTCAAATTTCCTAGATTTCACTTCTGACTGTATTTGGGAATATTTTTCAGTTGATTTATCTTCATGCAAATCTCTCACAGCAAACTAACGTTTGGAATGTATATCTCTCATAGAGTCATGGATTTGCTAAGTTTATCATTCCAAAGACCATATTTGGCTAAACGAAACGCATCTATCATATTTATTTCATGATAATAAACTCTTGGTTTTCCTTATGAATATCACATTGCGGATCTTGTTCTTCATCGCCCTGAAACCATCTTGAGTACAAATGAATGCATGAGTTATTGTATGAATCAAATTCTTCTTCATTCACTACATCTTGACTGGTTTCATGTGTTTGTTGTATTGACATTCCTTCTCAATTCTTTCAATGATTACGATGATAGTGTAGTGCGTTGTCAGTTACAAAGAAACAATTTCTCACATTCATCATGTGAGGAAGATGATTCTATTATTTAGAGCATTTGCAAAACTGTTCAAATTGATTTATCTTCGTTTATTACAAACTGGGAATCGAATGCTTTAATCAGCCCATCTGATCATTATTCTGTCTTTAATGACTGTCATTCGTTTTATCATTTTCTCACCAGTGTATTCAATGGCAGTCGTTTTACATCCTTCAATTTTCATCATTCAACATCTCACTATTTGGATTTTTGTCGAGTTGTTGAGGCACTTCAGCCTTTGATGATGGTTATTTCAGGTCCTCATTGTCTCGACATGACTTCCGAATATGATCAAGTTTAATTTCCCTCATAATATTCCCATTGCAATCTCGTGCCTCTAATTGAAAATTCATCTTTTCAAATATTTCGAGGTTTTCAAGAGGATTATCATGAATTTTACGATCTAATTGTTGAATGGTTGGAACAGTCTTACCTGGAAAGTTTCACCGCAAATAACAAGTTTTGATATTTCCTCACACTCGCTAAGGAGTTCAGTGCAGATGGAGACACATTCACAGGAAGCTTTAGAGGTTTTTTGAATGATGGTTCTCATCAAAAAGGTAAGAATCTAAATTGGTTGGAAGCATTGGCTATGGCATATATTTATGCTGACATGAAAAACCTTCAAATTTTTGTGCAATTTATTCAAGTTCTTATTTCTTTATTGTACATTGTTTTATATTTGTTTTAATCGATCACATGTTTGTGATTGTAGGTTGGAAACAATTAAGGTGGCTACATTGGAAATTTCATTATACATGACCTTGGCGTTCTATCTTATTAGGTTAGGAGTAGGTCTAGTTGCATTTTATTTTACCTACACATCCATCATGCATTCATTTCCTGTAGTTTGTCTTGTATTTTCTGGTTTTTGTTTTGCATCATGTTTCGCTTTAGCTATTTTCTGCCTTGTCTTATGGTTTTGTTTCCTAGTTGTGTGTTGTCTTTCCCTTCCTTTTGAGAGACTGTGCATGAAGACACTTTGTTGGCTCAAAGGGAATGTGGCAATATAGAAAAGGACTTTGTGACACTTCAACATTTGGTTGACCTTCTGTCCATCTTCCTTATGTTGGTTATACCTTTTGGTCAATGAAGTTCTGACGGAAAATATGATACGTCCGTGAGGATAGTTTTGGTTAAACCATGAACCTGTGTCTATTTAGGAAAACCTCATGCCCACACTCGGTTTTTATGTTTCGGTGTTGTCATGCCTATCCAATTAGTAGAGGAGGAGAAGGGGAAAAAATATAAATGAGCAAACCTAAATCAGAGGTCTCTATATGCTTCACTGAAGGAACAACCTCATCTGCTCTCAATAAGTCGATGTTCCTCTTCCACCCATAAAATGAATAAGTGCTAATGCACAGTCCAATAAAATAAATAAATAAATGCGAAAGAGAAAGGCTTCCTGCATGTAGAGGTGAAGTCAGCAACTCTATTGGGGTATTGTCCAGCCTCGCTGGTAGCGAAGCAATGTTTGTGTTCCTGAAGTGACTCCGTCGAGGTATTGTCTAGGACTGTTGGCAGCAAAGCAACACTAGAAATGAAAAAAAAATACTCTAAAAATATTAAGCTCGTGAACTTCGCTACCCTTCCCAACTCAAAACTTTGCGATATCGTTGAATCTTATAATGTGTTCAACTGAGAGAAAGGTATATAGGGTACCATGTTTATTCACAGGGTAAGGGGGGAGACAAAAGTGATGTACACGATGAATCAATACTCCCTAAAGAAACAAGATAATGCACATAGGAGTTAACCAAGGCATAGAAGTTGGAATTCTACCAGTGTGTCGCCAAGTGTTTTCGCTGCTACAACACCCTCCAAAATTTTGGCCTATGCTCAATCTCAAAGACTTCCTTGGTCTTGTACATTTTCGTCACAAAAATTGAAATTCATTCCATATGTTTTCTTGAGGATTTTTTGTCCCCTTTGCAAGACAGGAAAAATGTTGTCTTTTCACATTTTAGTTGTCACATCATGTATATAAGCCTATTCTGGTGGTTTCAAGAGGTCACCTTTGTGTAAATGAGTTGTTCTAACCTTGTAAACATTCATTGCACTCATTTCAAAAGTTTTAAGCATTGTCGCACAAGTGTCATCACGGTCGTCACAAAGTGTATCTTAAGTGTCATATTTATCGTAAGTTTTCATAAAGCGGTCGCACAAAGGGAAATGCATAGTCACTAGATGATCTATGTTGTTGTGTAGTCAAGTATTCTAAGTGTGTGATCATAGTCGAAGTCTTAACATTTTTCACACTAGTCTAACTAATCCCGCACCTAGCCATTTTCTGAAAAGCTTCCCGACCAATCAACTTAGCTTCACCTGACCTCCCTGTGCTACACATTGCATAGTCTCGATCCTCTATTTATGACCTTGCCTCTTGGCACTGCGCAATGCGCAGTTCCTACCTCCCAAGGTTGTTGCACTATGCATTTTCTATGCTCAAGCCCCAGCCTTAACTCCCAAAATTATGCAAATCCTCCTCCCAACCTGGCCTTAACTATGCATTGTCCAGTCTCTAGCCTCAAGATTATCCTTGATCTCCTAAACTATGAAAATGCGTAATGGCCTAGTCTCCCTTGTCTACTGGAACTGTGCAATGTGCTCTCCCAATGTTCATCCCCTCAGCTTGTCACACTGATCTCCAAAACTTCGCAGTTTGTTCCCTTAGCCTAGCCTGAACTACGAATTGCACAATCTCAAAGCTTAAGGCTCCCCTTGACTGCTTGAACTACACAACTGCATAGTCACTAAGCCTCTTCCCCATATTTCCATCCGGTTCTGACTCATTCAATCGATCAATATACACAACCTTATACTAGGGTTTTTTCAGGCTAATGTCATCTCATCATGAGTGAATTGCAGATACAGGTACCTTTTCATGACATTGCGAGATGATGAAGAAGGATATGAAGGAGTGAAACGAGTTGAAAGATATTTTTGTAGCTGAGTATGCAATCCGATCAATCAAGAGAAAGTAAAGGGACATCAGTTTGCGATCACCATTCAAGACTTGAGATCATTGAATATTCCTTATCACCAAGCCATGAGGAGATGAAAAGAAAAAGCATTCTCAAGCAGATCCTCAACATACAATGGTAGCAGTGGCTTGAAATCTCCACATCGTCAATAATACTATGCCAGCAGTGTCATGTCATGAGTTGTCACACGCCACACCACTGTGGTTAATGATGGAAATTATGTTTTGAAAAAGTATTGTAAAGTGGAAGTCCAAAGGATATGTATGGAATATGAAGACTCATGTAAATTTGAAAATTCATATGAAGTCAAACAATCATGAGGATAGATGAAGAGTCATAAGGAAGGTGAAGCATCACTTCCTCATTGTTATATATACACCCTCATTGTAAGAGTAAAGGACTTTTTCACCTTGGCTCCTCCTGCAAGGAATTAGAGAGATAGACTAGTTCTTTTTGGGAGCAAGCAGTGGCTCCAACACTCCACTATTAGAGCTGGTGATGTTCATTGTATACACGTGTCTTGGAACTTTTACTTAATAACAGGTGCCTTCAAGGAAAACACGTTCTTCATGCATGGATTATGAATATTTGTTAAGACTATTTTTTGGATGTTTGTATTTCATGTTTGCTTTCATCTGTGCTAAAGTAGTTGAACTATTTCGGTTATTGTAGTACTTAACTTATTGAGAATGTGTTGTAATGGTTGTTATCATTGTCCCATACTTGTGGACTATTCCACAGGATACTAGACAAATCTTTCTCATTGATTGCTTGTAATGACCGTCACATATTTTGTGGACTATTTCGCTTGATGTTAGACGAATCCTTCTTGGTTGTGTGTGTCTCTACTAGGGTGGTACTATTACCTCTCTCTTAGAGGATCACTTTACTCTTTCCCTTTACAGTATAAAAACTTTGACACACCTATAACCGAACACTCACCAAGCACACCTTCTTACTTTTCGAATGTACACATGCGTTCCTCTCTCTTCTTGACAGTTAGAGTCAAGGCAAATCTATAAGAATACATGGAAACCGGGATGATACCCCGGATGGGGATCATCTTCGAAACAGTGTGAGGTCTAATTGGGACTTCACATCGGGGAGACCCCTTGGTTGACATATTTCCATCACCGTCAACAGATGGGCACTAGTAGGGAGGAACTTATTAAAGTAGTGTGTCTGAGATTTCCATACTTACCACTTTCCATATTTCCTTTTTTCTCATCTCTATTCTTTGATATGGTGGTCATTGGTCATTTGAATTATCACCATTCATCCTCATCCTTGAGTTTGGGCCTGAAAAAATTATCCCTAGAGGCTGATGTAGCTAAAACAAAGGTAAAACAATCAGAAAGCCATAATGAAAGAAAAAGAGAAAATGTAGAAGATGGCTATGACATTTATTTATCACATGGGAATAAGCCTAGCATGTGTTGTATCCCCCCTCATTAGACATCACCCAGTTCCTCAAGCACATGACGCTTCATCCATAAAAAGGAAATATTATATTATCCCAAACCTAATGAGCTATAAATTGACTCATCCTAAAGGGGTATTGGAAAAATTCAAAAGCAAGCTTGGGCTCCTAAGTTATTCACCAAAATCAAGATAAATCATAAAATGTAAAAGGAACACCAGAGGAGTGGAAAAACTAGGCCAAGGAAAGAGGTAACTCATGCCTCTGTGATTTCTTCCTCCTTAAATTTATACATTTAGGATGTTGGACCTCCCTTCATTGGTCATATGGCTATGGCACATTTCCTTGAAGTCCTTCACACTCTACAACCACCATCTTCACGCAAACCTATGGATTGATGGGTTAAATTAGGACATGTGACTTCCCCTTGGGTATGGAAACACCTAAAACAATGGTTGACCTAACTTATAATGTGGTATCTTATTTACGATCCTTGATATAGTTAGAAATTTGAAGGTGAGCTCTGTGTGGAGTATTCTTGTGCCTCTAACATGAGGTACGGTCAACTATGATGCATGTATGGTTATTTCCAATTTTTTTATGATTTCACAAATTCACTTGATTTTGAGTAAGGTTTTTTTAGATGGTATTATCACACAAAAGAGGCCTCTTTAGGGATTATTCTCATCCATTTTAGCAACATTCTAGAGGTCATTTTACCCATTCCAAAGAGAAAATATGACCTTGTTGATGCAGCATTACCCACCTAAAGTAGAGTATTGGGCTATGAGATGGTTCCACATGGTACTTGACACTCTTTAGTACCTCTAGACGTTGAAATATTAAGCCACAAAAGCTTGGTGTTGGATTCAATATTGATGTGCCAAGATGGACCCAGGAAACCCCTAGGCTTGCTTTGACTCTATTTGATAAGCACTGCTTGTTCTAGAGCCTATATGATAATGGTTATCCTTGAGATGACAAGGGACGGCTTACACATCACTAATGGATCCCAATGCTTGAGAATAGTAGTGCCACATCACTCCTTTTTCCCTTAGAAGGGTGACATAGGGCACTTTGGTGATGACATCATAGCTTTTAAAGGAGCTTATGGAGACATACCCATGGAATTTGATCTATTTCTTGGAGTATGGAGCACTCATGACCTATCTTTCACTTGCTTATGGCATTTTGAACTCTCTTGGATGATGATGTCATAGTGGAGGAAGCTATTTCCCCACACATGTGGGATATTTTGGCATTATTTGTTATGTTTTTTAAGCTATTATGAGGTTGAATTGTACCCTCTCACTTGTTTAACACTCAAGTAAACTTGCATTAATGAATTTACTTATAATTTTATGGAAGTAAGGGTTGATAAGCCTCATACAAATATAATCTCCAATTATTTCATTTTTATCATCACACATTGATCATTCTTCTCTTGCAAAAAAGTGTGAATTGTCCTCTTTTCCTACTTAGGACAAAGTGTGGGTTTTCTATAGAAGCCCTTGTATTTGTGAAGTAGAGCTTCTATTTTCGTGTCATGATTAAATGTTAAAACTATGTTGAAACATTGCTTCATTAGAGCATGAAATTTGTTTCCCATTGAAACCTATAAGGAAACTTTGATTGTGCATTCCTTATATTTAAATTCTCCCCTCAAAGGGAAAATAGTTAGGTTTTTAAAAGTGGATGCTCTAGTCACCCCTTACTCCATAAAAATTGTCCTCATTGAATTTAACGTTAGAAGACTTCATTAATCCATTTAGGATAAGGCACTAATCATAAGCTATGTTGATCATCCATTGCATTAATTAAATTTCTCTCGTTTTACCTTTTTCCAAAACATCTAGGGTTAACGACTACCATTTCTATGTGGAAAATTGCACAAAAGTGAATTTAAGTTTGATGTTTGTGCTTCATAAATTAGAATTGCACAAATGAATAATTCAATAGCAAAATATAGCATTTTTTCATGGTAAAACCTTCCTCCTTAAGGCTAACATCACCATTAACTTGTTGTTAATGCATGTTTTCAACCATAGAATTTTTTGGCTTGAGGGGACTTGATCCAGGTTCAGCGTTAGTTAGCCAAACAAATCCCTACGTTACTGGCCCTTTCAGCATCAGCCCGTGAAGCGCAGACTAAATTCTCACCTGAAGCAGTATGGAGGGATGCTGGAACCAAGTTTCCGCACCCTTGAGATGGTTGTGATGTCGGTTTATTCCGGCTATACCTGCCTTCGGCTATACCTGGCTTTCGTGCAGCCCTAACTTATGGCTCAGGGACTTTCTCATTGCTAGGGCAGTGAACTGCGATATCTCCCAAACTAGGCTAAGTGTCTTATTTATCTTATTAACTTGTCTTAGTTAGCTCCGCGTAAACATATGTTCTTACTTGCGTTCACTTAACCAACACATTTACATACATTTGTGCATCATATAAGCATTATAAGTGAAATTCATACTCAACATAACAAGATGCATAAACAGGAAATAAAGATGCAGGAATTGTAGAATACTTCTCTTTATTGATAATTCCGGACAATTATAGACTTGACCTGCCCTGCGCACTCAACTGCAGGGGTCCACACACTCAGCTACGAACTTCTACCCTAGGCCTCTGCACACTCAGCTGCAGAGCCTCTACCTACGCTACGACCCAAAACGTAGACTTCTGGTTAGAGTTATGACTTTCTTACATGATCGATGTCTTTAATTACTTAAAGATTAGCTCTTTTTATATAATCCCATGGTTCGCGGACCATGGGTAGATCTCTTATACCCAACATTACATTTCCAAAATAAGGGCGGACAACCCTATGACTCTTTAACACCTACGTGCTCCGCGACCACAAAATGCAAAGTCTTTACACTTGGATTACAAAATTTGACCAAAATATGGGCCTTTAGCCCCACAACTACCCTTGGGGGATCCTGCGCCCAACAGGCCCCCAACACAAACATCGTGACTCGCCCTCGAGTCACTCTGTAGGCGTGGAGATCTTTGCGCGAAGACCTCCCAGCTCCATTTGGATGACTGCAACCTCGATAGCACACTAAGCGGCCACCTGTTGGGCTTCTTCCACTCTCTGTTCAGTGATTTTCGCTGAACTGCCAGCCTGAATCTTCTACTAAGTTTCCTGCAGTGTCACAAGCTTTCCTTCAATGGAGGTTGTTATCGTATATCCCTCGTCTATACATGGTTGTAGGTGCACTTTTAAGACCGCTTCTTTGTGTCGAGCGGCATCCACCTATTCCTTAAGCGCCTTTACCTCCTGCATCCATGCGAGCCTCTGTGTAAGGGCGACCATCTACGTGGTCCCTTTGAACTCATCATATCTTTGTTGTATCTCGCATGCCTCTGCCTCTAGGCGCTCCACATTCGGGTCCTCCTACAGGATGGTCATGACCTGTTGTGCTATACAACAACCCTCCCCATTTCAAAAATTTTCATATAAAACTTTAATAAGAAATGGGTCCCCTTTTAGAATATAAATAAAATCAATAAAACGTTTGAAAATAAATTTTTATAATAGGTTATATAAAATTTTCTTTTAGGATAGGTTAAATTGCAATCGCAATTTGCAAATTTATCGAACCCATGAAAGTCCTCTTGATAAGGACCGATCTGATTTGAATTATAATAAAACCTTATCATAAAGCTTTATCGAAGGAAAACAATTATAAAAGGAATGTGTCACATCGCGCACATCCTTTATTTAAACTGTGAACTTAAACTATTCCATTGAGATCCATCGATGCGTTAACTCTATCGGAAATCGCATATCGCTACTCATCAAGAATCCGTGCCAAGTGTTCCATAGAAAACCTCAGATGCGATAAGCCAATCGCAATCACGCATCACTAAAATCATAAAACACGTCCCAAAAGCCCATTTGAAATCTTCTCGTGTGATTTCATTATCGTGTAGCGTTCTTTCGATAAAGGAAAAACATGAAGTATTACGAACATGTGCGGTTTAAAGTTATAAGTCAATTATAAAGAAAATTTAAACGATTTATCAATTTTAAAGCATGCCACCTCCCCATGCTAGCTCACCACTGATCGCAATTGCAACCATGCAAAGGAACCATTTAAGCATGGCACTTGTAACTCCCGATCTGCAATATGCGATTATCACTAATCGTCGATCAGGAAGTCACGATACCCATTCTAAAAAGGACCGTTATAAATTTGCGATGCGACATATCATCACGGCATTAAAGTTTCACGTTGGAAGTTATGGGGAAATCATTAATAAGCAGTTATGGTTGAATCCTTCAAGAAATTCATCTATGGTGGCTTAACATATCATAGATCCGTAGCATCTATTATGCTTAATTGTTGTTAGTACTATGCACTGTGTATTAGCTTTGAACAAGTTTTTCCATTGTTACGTCCCTTTGTTTCATTTTGCAGAGTGAATATGAAATCATCAGTCCAGCAAAAATGTCTAAGAAACCTCGGAAAGCAAAAGTCCCCGTCATAGCGAAAGTTAAACTAGCAAAGTTGGTACTGATAGCGGATACTACCTATTCAAGCCTTGGCAAGACTTCATGGGAGGGCATATATAATCTACTCGAAACCGAGGATCCAACCGAAATTGAAGAAGAAGGAGCAACGACTGGTTCAACTGATAAATCAGAAAATATTCTTAACGATTTAGCCAGTGCCTTCCTCCACAAAATAGCAGCCCGTGCGAAAGTGTTACCATACAATGACCTAGTGAGATGGGTAATAGACAGTATCAACATAACCGACAAAGCATTCTATACAACCGATGGAAGGATGTTCGGGACATTCAGGGCAGAAGATATCAAGAAGATGTATCATTTGCCGGACCCCCAGAAACATTACAACAAAGCATTTTTAGAAGCTTTCACCAAGGAGAACGATGTAGAGTCGGACCCTATCAAGCAATGGAGACATTTCCCAAACAAGCATAAGCATGAATCCTCTGGTATGTACTCCATAGACTCCTTAGCATCTCCCTATTGCTATGTTGGTGCTATGATATGTAGACTCTTTGGAGTCTCTGATTCAGCTAGGTTTTCCATAGAAATGGTGCCCTTAATGGAAGCAACAATCAACTCTTATATCATGGATTGGGCAACCATTTTATCAAATAAAATGGCCAACCAAATCCTTGATTATAGAAGAAATAGGTTTGTAACTACTCGGATAATACCCCCATTTTATATGAGTGCCTACATCATGGATATCATCTGTTTCAATTATGACTACCCCATTCTAGGTTGGAAATGGACTCCTCAAGACCCAACTCCTATTCACATTTATCATAAGTATTTGTGGAAGGCCCATTATAAAGATCATATATATATAATTTGCCATGGTTTTGTTTTACCCGTCCATCAAGCCATATTCAACAAACCTGCTTCTCAGTTATCCAATGAGCCAACGTTGACATAACATCAATCAGAACTTGGTTCAGTGAAGAAAAGTTCACCTATGTCATACTTTTTGGCAACACCACATATCCACATGTTCTCCCCTTGTACATTCCTGATAAGCTATTGGTCAGAGAAATAGCTTACCAGATAACAAAAACAAGAATGTCCAAGAACCTCAAAGAGTCCAAGAAACAAATGTGGCCTTCATTTCCCCTCAGATGTGGTACTTACCCACTGCATTATTTCAAACATGCAGAGAAAGAAGAAAAGAAGATAAAAATTCTAAAGTTAGCAGTCATTCCTAAGAGACAATATGATCCAAAAGCAGTGGCTCACAACTTTATCACTCAGGTGAAACTTGCCAAATTTGAACATGAGAAAGATGAATATGATGACTTGTTCATTTCGACTGAGTCATTTTCACAAGTAAAACATCTAGCAAAGATCAAATTGGGAGTAGAGGGGATAGATAAATTTATGAAGTTCAGGACACAGAGGTTACAAAAACTACCTCTGGATATATTGAACACTACCCCTATCATGCAGAAAGAAGGCCACATTGAAGAACAATTACTGAGAAGAGTCTTGAAAAGGAGAAGAGTCCCGAAAAGAAGAAGAGTCTTGAAAAGGAGCAGACAAATGAAAAGACCAGTGAGCTCCTAGATACCGATGTGCATATTGATTCCAGCTTAATCAAGGAATGGGAGCAGTTTGATCAAATGATCAAGAACCAAAATGACTCCCAAAACATCATTATGCCAAAATCACCCGCAACACAGGAGCCTATTGTTACTAATATTCCAATTGAAGGGGCAGTCAGCACAGTTAACATTCAGCATGATATTGAAATAAATCCAGAGAATCCTTCCAAAGAGATTGTATTGAAGGTTGACGAAATACCACCCCTGAATGTATTTTATAGTCCAAAGCATAGGGTTGTGGTCAAAAGACAAAGGAAAAAGAGAAAAATTGACCAGGGACCATTCTCAACTCCTTAAAATGAACTTATGAATGTGGTATGAAAAGACTCAGAAGTCAATCCTTCTGAGGATTTAACTAAGTTATCTCAATATGTAGGTGCCTATATAGCCGCTACAATGGACAAGGCCTCCGAAGTTAGCCAACTGATCAAGGAAAAGGATCTAAGGATCACCCAACTTGAAGAGAAAACGACAGTACAGCAAAAGATCGGTCAACTTGAGCAACAGCTAGCATAGCAAAAACAACAGAATGAGCAACTGAAAGAACAGTTAAATCGGGAGAAACAAAATACCGATCAGCAGGCTCTCCAAAAACAACAAAAGTTGTCTCATGAACTCAACAAGCTTCAAGTGGCACTTCAGCAGGAAAAGAAGGCCAAATAAAAACAAATCACACAGCTGCAATTACAGGTAGAGAAATTCAAAGGTTATTTGAAGATTGATGAATTCAAGAAAGAAGCCCTGGAAGTGACTAAAGCCTTATCTCGGCAACTGAATATCCTTTGCCATAAAATATCATTGGTTGACCCATTGTGCATCATCACTGCATCACTCATTGAAAAGGCAGTTGACACCAAGCTAGAATTTGAAAACGCAGATGATAAGGTCACAAAATTTCTCTCTTGGCAAAGTTCAGAAGAAGGCATGGCTGCTAATCTACCGAAAATCCAAGAATCGTACAAAGAAGTCTTGTTTTCGGAGTGGGAATCACAGTTAATAAAGGTCGAAAGGGCTACTTCCAGAGCCAGGGCTACAATGAACAGTGTGATTGAGTTGGTAAATGACAGCTTATATGGAGCTAACTTGATCTCCGATTGCTCCCCAGGAAAGCTCCCGAAGGCAAAAGCGCTAGAAATTCAATGGAGAAAGGATCTGGCCAGCAGAGAAGAACAAATCAGCAAAGTACAAAACTTGACTTGGGAATCATTTTGGTTCTTCTTAGTCAAGTCGCGCAGCCAGAAGATGGCCACCAAATTCCTTGCCAATGCTATCAATCACATGGTTCCCGAGCTTTTTGATGCCACATACACAGGTCAACTACATTCAAGGTTGAGTCATCCTCCGGAAATTCGAGCAATGCTCTCAATTTGTCAGCTGTGAGTGCAAGAGGAGAAGTAGATACAATGAATCAGTTCAAAGGCTATCACATTGTTATTTTCATAAATCAAATCCTAGATTTCATGTTTGTAGTTTCAACAGCGCAAAGCACTTTTAATTGATAGTTAGTTTTTATTTTTATTATTTAAACCCTTTCATATCTTTGAAGAAAGGGTCCTCAATTTGCATAAAAACTTGACTTGAGAAGTTACACTTTTGTACTTCTTAATATATTTTTTTTATCAGTAGTGGATCAAGGTTCTACATTTTTGTGAAGAAACTTTTTCAAGTCCTGCATTTTTGTATCTCCTGGAAGTTTTCTCAAATAAGAAAGTGGAATTGGAGTGTTATTTACATTAGAAAGAGTCAAATGCATGCGGTATTTCTATCACTATTATTTTGTTTTGTTTCCTTATGTGATGAAGCGTTCCTTTTAAAAGTTGCTATTGTTGATATATGTATGCTCTTCAAACAATTCTTTATAATGTCATTTCTGAAGATTTAGAATTGTTATATTTCAAAGATATATATCAGCAATATACATTGTTATGAATGCGATATGTTTTTATTATTACTTCGTTTAATTTCTTAAACAAAGTAATCATTATATATAAGTGCATCTTTCTATTGATAAGTAAGCCATCTATATGATTATTTATCTATTAGGAATAATTAGAAATCGCATTATTTATAGAATACTCGGGTTATATAAGTATATTTGTATATTTTGAGTTGTAGGTTAAAACACTTATCCTCTTCATTATACATTACAAAACAATCATCCATCAAACCATTCATTATATGGGAAACTGGTCCCATAATATCCAGTTGGAGCCACCATACCAAACGAAAAAGGAGTTGTACTAAGGTCCGGACCGGGTGGTTATCCCCAATGTTGGTGCTAGGATTTTAGAGGCATCAACATTTTTGGTGCTAGAAGGAGGGCTTGAACTGTGAATGGCAAGCGAATACAAATCCGTAGGCCATTCTAAGAGTAAAACTCCCTCTTCATCTCCTCCAACTTCTCCTTCGCATTCTAAATCTCCGAACTTTAAGCAAGAAGTTGGAAAGGAAAATACAACACCCACTGCTAAAAACTTAAACGCACTTGAAATTCTTCTCTTGAACACCCTAAAGTACATTCCTTGACTCATAAACTCCAAGGGTTTTCGATATCCCAAAAACAGTCTGAGTTATCCCAAGGCAGTGTGACTTCGCATTATATCCCATCTCATCATCTTACAAGATCACAGAGTGAAAAGCTTGGTATTCCACCAACTGAATTTCCTCTGCCAAGTCGAAAAATAGCTAAGAAGACACCTTTAGACTATGACAGTGAGACTCTTTCTTCATCATCATCCATTCCATCTAAACCATTGCAAAGTCATCCATCCATTCCCCAACTCAAGATCATAGTCCAAAAGGGTACAGGTACTCCAACATCCTCTACCCAATCACTTTCAACTACCTCCTCACCCTCTTCTGCTGTTAGTTCGACAATGGCACATAATCAACCTCAACCAAGGCCATGGACAAATCCAGGAGCAGTCGCAATGCCTGCACCTTTGAGTCAATTACCAGCCCATCCTGAAAAATGGTTACCAAAATTTAATCCTGACATTGGTATATTAGCAAAAGAACATATAAACAATTTCATGTTGTCAATAAACTTGAATGGGGTAATAGAAGAAGATGATGTTGTTAGGTTATTTCCATACACTCTACAAGGAGCAGCTGGATCGTGGCATTTTTCATTACCACCAGGATCCATCAATAGCTGGGATGCTTTTCAGGAGCAATTTTTAACCAAGTTTGGAGATGATAGGTCCACAGCGACTTTGATTAATGATCTCTCCGATCTGAAATCTAAATCAAAGAAACCCATCAAAGGCTTCAACTCCCGATTTAATAAACTGCTGAATAAAATTTCTAAAACATCCAAGCCTAGCAAAGAAGTCTGAAGTAGATGGTATATCTCTACCTTGCCTTCAAATATGGCAGGAAATATGAAGGAAGTGATCATTGTTGAAAAACGTATCATTGCTTTGGAAAAGAAAAACACTCTTGAAGAAAGAAAATCCAAAAAAGTTACCTTTAAAGATGATTCAAAAAAGAAAGTAGTTAAAGACCCATATGACATGGAAGGTTTACAAAAAGTTCTGAAAACTATGTCCAATGAAATGGTGGAAATAAAAAAGCAGGTAGCTGAAACTTCTACTAAAAAACCATTTAGGAACTTCAAAAGAAATCAGTCAACTGAACCGAAACCACCTAATTCTATATCTAATGCAGAATCAAATCTAGATGACGATGAAGATGAAGACATGGTTTTATCATCGGAGGAAATGGAAGAAGATCAAATAGTTGAATGTCACAGAATGTGGGACTTTATCTTGTATAACTCTGATAATGAAAGTGAATAGGAAGCTCTCCCAGTAAATACCAGAAGTAAAAATGCAGCAGAGCCTGTTCAAACGAATCCAAAGAAGAAAAATTCAAGCTCTATTACTAAAGACAAAGCTCCCATGAAGAAAACTCCAATTGTGCCTACCCAAAATCAACCATCATCCTCCAATCCACCTTCATCATCTAAAACATTAGTAGTCTCTAACTCTATGGATTACAACATTGTGGAAGACATGAAGAAGACTCGAGAAAATATTTCTTTATATGAACTTAGCAAGCTCAAACATCAACAGAAGTTGTTACTTAAAGAGTTAAATGCAGTACCTTCTTCTCCTCTTCCAACTAGTGTATTATCCAAGGCAGCCAAAGGATCAGGTAAACCACCATCGGATAAAGTAGATGCTACTGATGTTGTTTTGATCGGAGATAGGTCTAATTCTCATACTCCTCCTTTTCTCTTGACTTATGAGATCTATAATAGAAATCTGCATAACTGCCTGATAGATTTAGGGGCTTCATCAAACATAATGCCAGCCTCAGTTTGCTCTAAATCAAACATTGAGCCCCAGAAATCTGTAGTCCATATTGTTCAATTAGATCGAACTAAAGTGAAAGTTTTAGTGAGATTAATTCAGTTTCCATTAGGTTATCGGCTAATCCCAAAGTAGTTCAAAGAATTGATATATTGATTGCTGACATCCCTGAGTTTTATGGTTTAATTCTAAGCATGTATTGGTCTGAGAAACTCCATGGTTACATTTCCACTGATTGGTCTCACATGTGGCTTCCCTATAAATGGAAACTAATTCAAATCAAAATAGATCGGGAAAAACACATGACCCATACAGTAACGGAGTTTGAACAAGAAAACCAACCTATAGCTTTCAATAACAACATTCTCGGAAATTACTCAGCTGAGTCATTCTTTGGAAATTTTAATGCTCAACCATCGCCTTTTCCTGTTAATAGTTTCACATCACAAATTGAAAATTTCTCTCATACTGATACCTCAAGATGTGTTCGTATTGTTGACGAACTTGTAAATAAATCTATAGATAAGCCTTTATTTTGGTCTTTATATTTTGATGGATCAAAATCCAATGACGGTGCAGGAGCAGGGTGTATTTTAATTAGTCCAGAAGGGGAAAAAACTATGCTATCATGTAGACTAGAATTTGAGTGTACCAATAATACTGCAGAATATGAGGCATTGATTAAAGGGATCTATAAAACAATAGGCCTAAATATTCAATATCTGAAAGTATTGGTGATTCTGAAATTGTCATCAAACAAGTAAGGAACACTATCCATTGTCTTTCAGGACATCTCAAACATTATCAATCCCTTGTTCAAGATCTCATAACTCATTTTCTGGCATTCAACATTTCTCCTATTCCTAAATCTCAGAATGCAGCAGCTGATTTATTGGCTAATGTTGCTTCTATTCTCCTCCCATCCGAGGATTATAGTCCAGATAGGTTTTCAATTGAATTAATATTTCGACCATCTGTCCCAGATAATGTCACCAATTGGCGGGTATTTAATCATGATGAAGACATATTAAATTTCTTGACTTCTGAAAAATCTTATGATGATCAGATTATCGATGAAAACAATCATGATCTTCAACTAAAACAAAGACTAAATGAGAATTCTATTCCTAAATCTGTGGTCAAGCTAGAAGATCTCTATGATATCAAAGATAGATTCAAAGAGGTCACTAATGCAAAACTTCAAAGTTCTACTTTAAGGTTTGAATTAGTAAACCTTGGCACTGAGGCAAAACCACAAAATGTCAATCTAGGAATCGAACTCACATCAGAAGAAATATTTGCTTTCATCAGATTATTAAACAAATATAAGAATGTTTTTGCTTGGAATTACAAAGATCTAAAAACTTATGATATTTCTATTATTCAACACACAATTCCAATGATTTTTGATGAGAAACCTGTACAACAAAAGTTAAGGAAAATTCACCCAAATCTGGAAAGTCAAATCAAAGCAAAGTTGAATAAACTTTTGAAAGCTAAAATAATTTTCCCGGTCATACATTCTAAATGGGTTTCAAACTTGGTACCTGTAAGGAAAAAGAATGGTGATATTAGGATTTGCATTGATTTTAGAAATCTCAATAAGGCATGTCAAAAAGATAATTTCCCATTACCAACAATGGAGCAGATACTTCAATCAGTAGCTGGTTCAGAGTTAATGTCCTTTCTTGATGGTTTTTCAGGATACAATCAAATACTAGTGCATCCAGATGATAGACTAAAAACTACATTCAGAACTAAATGGGGAACATATGCTTATCCGAAAATGCCTTTTGGTTTGATAAATGCTAGAGCTACCTTTCAACGAGTCATGGATATAGCATTCAAAGGTTTGATCAGTAGGTTAGTTGTTGTTTATGTAGATGACATAACTGTCTTTTCCAAGAAAAGGGCCAATCATCTCCATGATTTAAAACAAATCTTTGAACGATGTAAAAGGTATGGGATTTCTCTAAATCCCAAGAAATCATTCTTTGCTCTTAATGAAGGCAAACTCTTAGGGTTTATTGTATCCAAAGATGGCATATATATTGATCTTGACAAGATAAAAGAGATTTCTGATATTCCTTTGCCACATAACAAGAAATCAATGCAATCATTTTTGGGACAGATAAATTTTGTAAAAATATTTGTTCCTGATTTTTCTCATATAGTCTTGCCTTTGCAAACTATGATTAAGAAAAATTCAGTTTTCAAATGGGGACATAATGAAAAAGAGGCTTTTGAATCGATCAAACAAGAAATCATTAATGCTCCTGCATTGAATACTCCGAATTTTTCTAGTCATTTTATTTTGTATACTTTGGCCACTGAAACATCTTATGCTGTTGTCTTAACACAGATCAATGACCAACAAGTAGAAGCACCTATATCCTTCTTCAGTTCTAATTTACAAGGTGTTGAACTCAACTATTCCGAAGTTGAAAAACAAGCTTTTGCTGTGTTTAAATCTATCAAACACTTTAGACCATTCCTCCTAAAAACACACACAAAAGTAATAGTCCCATTCTCTGCAGTGAGGCAATTGCTAGTTCAAAGGGAAGTAGGAGAGAAGAGAGCTAATTGGGTAACAGCCTTACAAGAGTATGATATTGATATTAAACCAGCGAAAATTGTGAGAGGACAAGGTTTTTGCAGGTTATTAGTAGGAGCTTCTAATATTCCAGAATATGAAGATTCAGATAATACTCTTCAAGTGAACGAGATAAGTATCATAAATTCTGAATCTCAGTATGCTGATTTGATCTTTTACTTGAAAAATGGATATGCTCCTCCTGATTTCAGTTACAAAAACAAACGTGCCTTAAGATTAAAAGCAAAACACTTCGAAATCATTGATGATGTGTTATTTAGAAGAAATTATGATTCAATTTTATTAAGATGCCTTGAAAAAACTGAAGCACAAAAGGTTTTGCAGGAATTACATGATGGTCCAATAGGTGGACATTTTGGAGGAGATACTACAGCCCACAATATAATACATGTTGGATATTATTGGCCCACTTTGTTTAAATATGCCCATGATTATGTCAGGAAATGCAAGATATGCCAAACTGCTAGTGGGAGACAAAGGAAACCAACCTTTCCTTCACAACCAGTAAACATTGAGCAACCATTTGAACAGTGGGGGTTTGATATCATAGGAGAGATTGTTCCACATTCTTCCAAGCAACACAGATACATCCTTACAACCACGGATTACTTCACAAAGTGGGTAGAAGCAATTCCATTACACGTAGCCAATTCTGATGCAATTATTGAATTCATTAATCAATTCATCAGTACCAGGTTTGGTGTACCTAATGCCCTTATTTTTGATAATGCATCTTATTTTTCTGGGAGTAGTATAGTTGAATTTTCTCTTAAGAGAGGTTTTAAATTAAAATAATCTGCAAATTACTACCCTCAAGGTAATGGTTTGGCAAAGTCAACTAATAAGAATCTCATTAGGATTATTAAAAGAATTGTTGATCTAAATCAAAAGAGTTGGCATAAATCTTTAATATTTGCATTACGGGTAGATCGCATAACTCAGAAGGCCTCAATAGGTACTTCTCCTTTTAACTTAGTGGATGGGAAAGAAGTTGTAATACCTTCAAACTTAGCACTCTCATCTCAACCCCATACTTTATCTTTGTCAGCCAATCAAAGCTTGAAGAAACCCAAAATGTTTTTATTTTTAAAGGATTGTAAAATAAATTACAAAAAATTGTCATTTTATTCAGAGTTATTGTTTATTTAACTATTCTTAAATAGTTTTCTTTGCCCTAAATTTGTTTCCAATTAAGAAAGTTTTAGATATTGCATTATTTTTTCAGAGATAACTGTGTCTCCCAGTGAATCACCAATTGTTGTGCTATACAACAACCCTCCCCATTTCAAAATTTTTCATATAAAACTTTAATAAGAAATGGGTCCCCTTTTAGAATATAAATAAAATCAATAAAACGTTTGAAAATAAATTGTTATAATAGGTTATATAAAATTTGCTTTTAGGATAGGTTAAATCGCAGGACCGATCCGATTTGAATTATAATAAAACCTTATCATAAAGATTTATCGAAGGAAAACAATTATAAAAGGAATATGTCGCATCACGCACATCCTTTATTTAAATAGTGAACTTAAATTGTTCCATTGAGATCCGTCGATGTGATAACTCTATCGGAAATTGCATATCGCTACTCATCAAGAAGTCATCCCAAGTGTTCCATAGAAAACCTCTGATGCGATAAGCCGACCGTGATCGCGCGTCGCTAAAATCATAAAACACGTCCCAAAAGCCCATTTGAAATCTTCCGATGTGATTTCATTATCGTATAGTGCACTTTCGATAAAGGCAAAACATGAAGTATTACGAACATGTCTGGTTTAAAGTTATAAGTCAATTATAAAGAAAATTTAAACAATTTATAAATTTAAAGCATGCCACCTCCCCATGCTAGCTCACCACTAATCGCAATCACAACCATGCAAAGGAACCATTTAAGCATGGCACTTGTAACTCCCGATTTGTAACATGCGATTATTGCTAATCACTGATCGGGAAGTCACGATACCCATTCTAAAAAGGACCGTTATAAATTTGTGATGTGACATATCATCACGGCATTAAAGTTTCACGTTGGAAGTTACGGGGAAATCATTAATAAGCAGTGATGGTTGAATCCTTCAAGAAATTCATCCTTGGTGGCTTAACATATCATAGATCCGTAGCATCTATTACGCTTAATCACTGTTAGTCCTGTGCACTGTGTATTAGCTTTGAACAAGTTTTTTGATTGCTACGTCCTTCTTTTTCATTTTGCAGAGCGAAAGATGAACCAGCAAATTTGGTACTAATAGCTGATACTACATGTTCAGGCCTTGGCAAGACTTCATGGGAGGGCATATATAATCTACTCGAAGCTGAGGATCCAATCGAAATTGAAGAAGAAGGAGCAATGGCTGGTTCAACTGATAAATCAAAAAATACTCTTAACAATTTAGCCAACTCCTTCCTCCATAAAATAGCAGCTCGTGTGAAAGTGTTACCATACAATGACCTAGTGAGATGGGTAATAGAGAGTATCAACATAACTGACAGAGCATTCTATACAACCGATGGAAGGATGTTCAGGACATTCAGGGCAGAAGATATCAAGAAGATGTATCATTTTCTGGACCCCCAGAGACATTACAACAAATCATTTTTAGAAGCTTTCGCCAAGGAGAACAATGTAGAGTCAGTCCCTATCAAGCAATGGAGACATTTCCCAAACAAGCATGAGCATGAATCCCCTGGTATGTACTCCGTAGACTCCTTAGCATCTCCCTATTGCTATGTTGGCGCTATTATATGTAGACTCTTTGGAGTCTCTAATTCAGCTAGGTTTTCCATAGAAATGGTGCCCTTAATGGAAGCAACAATCAACTCTTATATCATGGATTGGGCAACCATTTTATCAAATAAAATGGCCAACCAAATCCTTGATTATAGAAGAAATAAGTTTGTAACTACCCGGATAATACCCCCATTCTATATGAGCGCCTACATCATGGATACCATCTTTTTCAATTCTGACTACCCCATTCTAGGTTGGAAATGGACTCCTCAAGACCCAACTCCTATTCACATTTATCATAAGTATTTGTGGATGGCCCATTATAAAGATCATATATATAGAATTTGCCATGGTTTTGTTTTACCCGTCCATCAAGCCATATTCAACAAACCTACTCCTCAGTTATCCGATGAGGCCAGCATTGACCTAACATCAATCGACACTTTGTTCGGTGCAGAAAAGTTCACCTATGTCAGACTTTTTGGCAGCACCATAGATCCACATGTTCTCCCCTTTTACATTCCTGATAAGCTATTGGCCAAAGAAATAGCTTACTAGATAATAGAAACAAGAATGTCCAGGAACCTCAAAGAGTTCAAGAAACAAATGTGGCCTTCATTTCCCCTCCGCTGTGGTACTTACCCACTGCATTATTTCAAACATGCAGAGAAAGAAGCAGAGAAGATAAAAATTCTGAAGTTAGTAGTCATTCCTAAGAGACAATATGATCCAAAAGCAGTGGCTTACAGCTTTACCACTCAGGTGAAACTTGCCAAATTTGAACATGAGAAAGATGAATATGATGACTTGATCACTTCGGCTGAGTCATTTTCACAGGTAAAACATCTAGCAAGGATCAAATTGGGAGTAGAGGGGATAGATAAATTTATGAAGTTCAGGACACAGAGGTTACAAACACTACCTCTGGATTTGTTGAACACTACCCCTATGGTGCAGCAAGAAGGCCACAGTAAAGAACAAATTACTGAGAAGAGTCTTGAAAAGGAGAAGAGTGCCAAAAAGAAGAAGAGTCTCGAAAAGGAGCAGACAAATGAAAAGACCAGTGAGCTCCTAGATACTAATGTGCATATTGATTCCAGCTTAATCAAGGAATGGGAGCAATTCGATCAAATGATCAAGAACCAGAATGACTCCCAAAACATCATTATGCCAAAATTGCCCGCAACACAGGAGCCTATTGTTACTAATATTCCAATTGAAGGGGTGGTTGGCACAGTTAACATTCAACATGATATTGAAACAATTCTGGAGAATCCTTCCGAAGAGATTGTATTGAAGGTTGAGGAAATACAACCCCTGGATGTATTTTACAGTCCAAAGCATAGGGTTGTGGTCAAAAGACAAAGGAAATAGAGAAAAAATGACCAGGGACCATTCTCCACTCCTCAAGCTGAACTTATGAATGTGGTATGGAAAGACTCAAAAGTCAATCCTTCTGAGGATTTAACTAAGTTATCTCAATATGCAGGTGCCTATACAGCCACTACAATGGACAAGGCCTCCGAAGCTAGCCAACTGATCAAGGAAAAGGATCTAAGGATCACCCAACTTGAAGAGCAAATGGCAGTAGAACAGCAGAAGATCAATCAGCTTGAGCAAAAACTAGCAGAGCAAAAACAGCAGAATGAGCAACTGAAAGAACAGTTAAATCTGGAGAAACAAAATACTGATCAGTAGGCTCTCCGGAAACAACAAAAGTCAAATCATGAACTCAACAAGCTTCAAGTGGCACTTCAGCAGGAAAAGAAGGCCAAAGAAGAACAAATCACACAACTACAATTATAGGTAGAGAAATTCAAAGGTTATCCCAAGATTGATGAATTCAAGAAAGAAGCCCTGGAAGTGACTAAAGCATTATCTTGGCAACTGAATATCCTTTGCCAAAAAATATCATTAGTTGACCCATTGTGCATCATTAGTGCATCACTCATTGAAAAGGCAGTTGACACCAGGCTAGAATTTGAAAATGCAGATGATAAGGTCACAAAATTTCTCTCTTGGCAAAGTTCAGAAGAAGGCATGGCTGCTAATCTATCGAAAATCCAAGAATCGCACAAAGAAGTCTTGTTTTCAGAGTGGGAATCATAGTTAATAAAGGTTGAAAGGGCTACTTCCAGAGCCAAGGCTACAATGAACAGTGTGATCGAGTTGGTAAATGACAGCTTATATGGAGCTAACTTGATCTCCGATTTCTCCCCAGGAAAGTTCCCGAAGGCAAAAGCGCTAGAAATTCAATGGAGAAAGGATCTGGCCAGCAAAGAAGAACAAATCGGCAAAGTAAAAAACTTGACTTGGGAAGCATTTTGGTTATTCTTAGTCAAGCCACACAGCCAGCAGATGGCCACCAAATGCCTTTTCGACGTTGTCAATCACATGGTTCCTGAGCTTTCTGATGCCACATACACAGGTCAACTACATTCAAGGCCGAGTCATCCTCCAAAAATTCTAGAAATGCTCTCAATTTATCAGCTGCGAGTGCAAGAGGAGAAGTAGATACAATGAATCAATTCAAAGGCTATCGCATTGTTATTTTCATAAATCAAATCCCAGATTTTCATGTTTACAGTTTCAATAGCTTAAAGCGATTGTTATTGACAGTTAGTTTTTATTTTTATTATTTAAACCCTTTCATATCTTTGAAGAAAGGGTCCTCAATTTGCATAAAAACTTGACTTGAGAAGTTACACTTTTGTACTTCTGAATATATATATTTTTATTAGTAGTGGATCAAGGTTCTACATTTTTGTAAGGAAACTTTTTCAAGACCTGCACTTTTGTATCTCCTGGAAGTTTTCTCAAATAAGAAAGTGGAATCAGAGTGTTATTTACATTTGAAAGACTCAAATGCATGCGGTATTTCTATCAATGTTGTTTTGTTTTATTTCCTTATGTGATGAAGCATTCCTTTTAAAATTTTCTATTGTTGATATACGTATGCTCTTCAAACAATTCTTTATCATGTCATTTCTGAATATTTAGAATTGTTATATTTCAAAGATATATATCAGCGATATACATTGTTATGAATGCAATATGTTTTTATTATTACTTCGTTTAATTTCTTAAACAAAGTAATCATTATATATAAGTGCATATTTCTATTGATAAGTAGGCCATCTATATGATTATTTATCTGTTATGAATAATCAGAAATCACATTGTTTATAGAATACCGGGGTTATATAAGTATATTTGTATATTTTGAGTTGTAGGTTAAAAGACTTATCCTCTTCATTATACATTACAAAACAATCATCTATCAAACCATTCATTATATGGGAAACTGGTCCCAAAATATCCAGTCGGAGCCACCATACCAAACGGAAATGGAGTTGTACTAAGGTCCGGACCGGGTGGTTATCCCCAATGTTGGTGCAAGGATTTTAGAGGCATCAACAGAACCTTGAATGACTGTTCAAAAAGTCTTGTGCAGTCTACTACTACACTATTGACTGCCGCTATTGTTGTTGCAACAGTGGTGGCACGTTGTTCCCTAACTTCCGGCGGATTTGAAGGCTAAGCCCTCAACTGCAATTCTGTGATCTGTAGGTTCAACTCCAGTTGAAGCCTCGCCATCTCTACTCGAGCGTCGCACACCCCTATGGCCAACTTGTGGACTATTACACAACATTTTGTCACTATACCTATACTCCCCATTCCTTGATCCTGGAGGACCTCTACAGTGAACCATGCATGCTTTGCCTTCATGAAGAAACTCCCATTATGTCCCTCTTCATGAGCAGATCAATTCCCTTTTGCACCATTTCCCCTGAAACTTTGGTTTTGCCTAGTTTACAAGACCGGTGCTAATGACCTTTGTCTTCCTCGCACCGATGTCCAAAGATTAGCACTACTCCTCACGCTGACTGAAGCGACTAAGTTGTGTTTCAGTCACGCCAGTCTTGTTATGGAAAGTTTTTTTATATTAGAGCCGAAGCTTCCAGCTCTAGAAGCTCTGTAACGGAAGTCTGGTAAATGGTTTGGTCGGATGGGGTCGAGGATGACAGTTTGGGCTCCTTTCCCCTATAATGATGGAACTACCTCAAGGGATAAGTCCTTCTGCCATGAGAAGAGGATCCATCTCCCATCCATATTTCCTATATAAACCTCCCTTCTTCCCAAACACAAGCTAGTCACAGTTGATAGTTTTGGCAGAGTTATTGTTGAGTGTTGATACTATTTTGGAGTAGACAAGCAAGTCATTACTAGTTATAGCCATCTAGTTGTGTGAGGGAGAGGTGTGTTTTGGTTTGGAGTGAAGCCTAAAGGGGAGAGCTTTAAAACTATTGTTGTTTGAAGTCATCGTGGAATGCTAGCAGAAGTGTGTGGGAACCTGGTCTTGTCAGAGGAAGACTGCAACGTCAAGATGAATGGTTGTAATCTCTCTTTGATATTAATATATGCAACTATCGATTGATTTCCTACATGTTTTGTAATATTACATATTCATGGCTTAATGTTTCTTGACTTGTTAAGTAGGTTGAATTGCAATTTGTCTATTATTATGTTTGTGTGTTGTTGTTGTTTACTTGTTTCAAGAGCTTGAAGAAGGAAGCGAGAGATTGTTGGAGCAAGCAAGCGAGGACATCATCAAGCAGGATAAGCGACCAAGAGGTAGGCCCTCTTGATTGATTCTAACCTAAGGAAATCTTCCATAGAATGTATCTATTGTGGCTAGACCCATTATTGGGCTAGAGGAATTCGTTCGTGTCTGCACTTATAATTTTACTTCACCATAAATTGGCGACTCCGCTGGGGATCCCATCTTTTTGTTTATTTTGGATTTCATGATTTCGTGAGAATTTTTCTAGTTTCACGTTTTCCCTTGGTTCTGTTTCTTTTCTCCTGCTTACTGGCCTGAGTCTAAAATTCATAGTAGCAGATCTGGTCCCTGATTTGAAATTCTTTTATTTTTCCTTAGTTACCTCAATCAATGCACTTAATACGCTGACAATCACACCGACTAGCGTGAATCACTAAGGAACAGTCGCGCCAACCAGCCTCTGGCCCTTGTTGTCAGTTAGGCAGTCGCGCCGATGCATGTAATTGAAGATTAGGGCTTAACCCCAATCTTGGCCAGTGTGTTATGCTCTTGTGTTTTTGACCCCGTAAGCTTTATTAACTTTTTTCTCCCTAATTAGAAAGCTACTTTTCATTTGGTTTTGCTTACTTGTTGGCTTGTCATCTTTCTATTTGATTGATTGAGTCATTGAGTGGCCAGCGACACTAGGGCATCTAGTTGGTCGCCCATTCAGCAGTTTGTGAACTCACTAAGTCGGGTTGTAGGTGTGTTTACTCGCATTTGTTTTTTGGTCCTTTTTACGACTTTGACCTCTTTTTGCACAAGTTTGAAAAAGTTTTGTTTACTAGCTTGAACGTCTCTTTCTGGCATAGATTACATTGTTGGCCTTGTGTTTGGTAAAGTCGATGTTTCATTGATCTGAATGAACTTCTCTTTTCATGTTTTCATCTGCTTGAAGAGCTCATTGTCTCGAAAACTTTTTCATTGAAAGATTATATGCGAAAAGTTTGTTTCATTGTTTCATGAGAAAGTATGAAATTCTAGCTTGTTGCATCATTATGTTACAATAATTTGCATCTTTTTAAAGACTAGAATTGCATCAGCATTTGAAAAAGGAAGAGAATTTTTCGTTTTGAAAGGACTAATAGATAAGTGCTTGTCAGGAAATTAGGAATTGGAATGCATTTTTCATTAGTTTATTTTTTGAAAAAGTAAGGTAGTGAAAGATCATTTCGTTTTCAGTTGCTTGATTGTTTGCATTTGATTGAGTAGTTTCTACCCTCTCTAGTGTAGGCATTTCATCGAATTGAAAGGGTCTTGTCTCATTTAGTTGCATTTTAGGTTTCTCGAGTAGCATTGCTAAGACCTGAAAACTAAAACTTAACTCAAGATAAACTCTAAAATTAATTCAATTAACCTAAGGCACATTTAACATTAAGGATCATATCTAGAAGTTCTAGGCTAGAGACATGTTCAGGCGTTGTTAAACCTAGCAGTGGTTGTTAGCTTCAGCATTAGACAGCAATAGCACAGATTTGTGCTCCCTGTACTATCTGTTGAAAATGGCAACAAGAAATGCTAAAAATAGAAGTGCTAAAAAGAGCACTGTTATAAATAGCAGTTTGGGTACCAGTGCTGGATTGAGCAACAGGGAATGAAAAATGGAAGTGCTAAAAATAGCATTCTATTTTTAGCAATTCGGGATAGATTCCTATTTTTAGTCAATCCCTGGACTAAAATAGGTAAAATTTTAATTTGAACTTAACAATTGTTTGAAAATAAATTAATTAATTCACCATGAGTTAATTAGTTGTGAAAAATCAAACATGAAGTCTATGTGAGGACATGCAACAGTTTGTCTATTAATTGAGGAATTTATCCATTATTTAAAGAGATAAGGATGAGTTCTAATTTGAGTTGTAATTAGTTGGCTCAATTAACTGAGTCAAGTCCAGTTAGGTTGATTTAAACAGTTTGTTTAAATTAATGTGAGTTCAGTTAGTTAATGCATGCTTGCATATAACTGTTGCACTTCATATAACTGAATATTCTCTCATGAATAACTCATGCATGTCAGTTCAGACAAAGACCCAGTTGAGATCAGAGGAGGGATAATGTACTATCAGTTGGCTGAAATTTTTCCTATAAAGGAAGCTCATCCATGGAGAAGGATTTATCTCCTTCAGGACTGCGTAGTTGGATCAGAGGTTAGTGAGTGTGTGAAGAGGCCAATTCACACAAGTGGCTGCACTGGACCCCAATCAGAATTGCACAAAGAAATAGGAGGCTTGGAGGGTAGACCAGAGGTTAGATAGAGGCCTTTAATTGACTATGAGCTGTAGAGGTATTGCAAAGAGAGCATGATAGCTTTTGAGATGATTCTTTTTATAATACTGGCTATATATCCATTTGTATGATAATACAGAGTTGGGGTTTTAGGCTGAGGCTTTCGCCTGGTTATATCTTTTGTATTATGTGTGATTGATTTCTCCATATCAGTTATATGTGTTCTTATTGATGTTGCTCATGTTCAATTCAGCTTCCGCTAAATTGGTTGTATAAGTAGATCAATTATTTTGCTTTAGTCTATTGCATTATCAGGTGATCTACAGGTGCGAATTTCTACATGGTATGGGAGCACAGGTGATCAAGGAAGAACAATATACAAGAAGGGAGAAGCTGAAGTTTGTGGTTCCTGAATATAGAAATCGAGTTCTTATCACATCTCTATTTCACCTATGGCATTCAATGGTTTGAGACTCGAATATGCCCTTGATGGCAGTTCGAATTATATAGCCTAGAAGGATTGCATGGAAGCATACTAGAGGATAACGATCTAAAGGACTTCATTGATCAAGAAGTCCCCAAGGCGATTGGTGCTGCTGAATTGGCTAAATGGAAGAAATGTGTGGCTAGAGCAAGGAGAATCCTTCTGGAGGGAGTTCGAGATCACATAGTCTCGAGTCGCCATGGGAAGGATACGTCGTTTTCAATGTGGAAAACATTGAAAGATCTACATCAGAATAGCAGTGATCAGAGGAAGCTGGCACTAAAAGACAAGCTTCGAAAGATCAAGTGTGAAAAGGGCGACACGATCTCTACGTATCTGAACAAGCTCACCACATGTAGGGATGAGCTTGGAAGTGTAGGGATCATGACAGCTGATGATGACATGGTGAGTCTTGCACTCCTCGGTCTTCTTAAGAGCTGGCATAGCTACCAGGACTCGGTTAATAGAAGAGAGAAACTACCAGATTGGGAACGACTTTGGTCGGATTTGATGCAGGAGGAGATAAGAAGAAGCACCAGAGATGGTTCTTAATCCATGGAGGACGAAGAAAATTGTGCCTTAGTGAGTAAGGCGTAGAAGGGGAAGGAGAAGGTTTCTCATTCCAAATCCAGTTCTTCCCATGGTGGGAAGAAGTTTGACAAATCGAAAGTGCGATGCTTTCATTGTCATGAGGTGGGCCATTTTGCTACAAATTGTCCACTGAGGAAATCCAAGAAGGGATACATGGAAGGATCAGAAGGTGAGGCATTGGCCTCATAGTTTGAGTTAGATTTCACACTGTTCACATGCATGGTTTCATCCATGGTGGGAAGTGGTTGGTTTCTTGACAGTGGAGCTTCTTTCCACATGACCAGTGACAAGAGTTTGTTAGTACTTTGGAGGAGAAATATCTCCTGATACTCATAGCGATGGGTAATGATGAAAAGTATAGTGTCTCAGGTGTAGGCACGGTTATATTTCAGAGGGAGCATGGAGCTCACATTACCTTGACCGATGTCAAGTATGTACCAGGACTGAAGAGAAATTTGGTGTCGATCGCGATGCTGGAAGACAAAAGCTATGATGTAGTCTTCAGTAAGGGAAAGGTTTTCCTTAGACACATCATCACTAGACAGGTGAAGCAGATCGGTTCATGAGTCAAGAACTTGTATGCTCTTGAGGTTCAAGATGCAAGCAAAGCCTTGAGGAGCAAGGAAACTGATGGAGACTTGGTGGTTGATAGGGAGATTACATTACCTTTCAACATGCAGCACCAGAAGAAGTCTCAGACGATTGTGGAGGAGCCACAATTGGTGAAGCAGCTTCAGGAGGTTGTGGAGTAGCCACAACTAGAGAAGCTGAGAGGAGATCAAGTAGAGACATCTACTCATGCAGAGACCTCTAGTAGGGAGAAACTTTGAGCCAGGTGGGCAGATGGATCACATGCAGCCATACCTCCAGGTAGGAGGTGGGGCGATGTGGAGTGATCGTCCCAAGGAGGAGGGGCAGGATCCTTGAGGTACCCAACCTCTTTGATTCGACTTTGCTACAGGAGCCCCGATGAGGAGTAGTAGGACTGACTGATTGGGTAGAGACAGATGCAGATGGAGCGACAGAGAGAGCTATAGTGCAGGAGTCCCAGGACTGTGTAGAGCTAGCAGGCTGCAACAATGCGAGAGGCACAAGAGTGTTGCACCAGTGTAGGATGGCACAGAGAAGTGTGCAATGGTGCGAGATGCATGGAGTGTTGCAGTAGCTCAGAAGTCAGAGAGGGAGCACTTCTTAGCAGCAGGTATAGTTTCAGCGTCAGAGTATGTTTCTAGCCCAACAGAGAGGTCAGTGGGGAGATTTTTTGTTCTGAGAGTTGCTGGAGCTACAACACTTGGTAGAGGTGTTGCATGTAGAACATTCCAGAGTTACATGATCTGGTTTGAGTTGAATGCCTTTCTTGTTGAGAGGGAGTGTTGAAAATGGCAACAAGAAATGCTAAAAATAGAAGCGCTAAAAATAGCACTGCTATAAATATCAATTTGGGGTACCAGTGCTAGATTGAGCAACAAGGAATGAAAAATGGAAGTGCTAAAAATAGCATTCTATTTTTAGCATTTCGGGATAGATTCCTATTTTTAGTCAGTCCCTGGACTAAAATAGGAAGTAAAATTCGAATTTGAACTTAAAAACTGTTTGAAAATAAATTAATTAATTCACCATGAGTTAATTAGTTGTGAAAAATCAAACATGAAGTCTATGTGAGGACATGCAACAATTTCTCTATTAATTGAGGAATTTTTCCATCAGTTAAAGAGATAAGGATGAGTTCTAATTTGAGTTGTAATTAGTTGGCTTAGTTAACTGAGTCAAGTCCAGTTAGATTGATTTAAACAATTTGTTTAAATTAATGTGAGTTCAGTTAGTTAATGCATGCTTGCATATAACTATTGCACTTCATATAAGTGAATATTCTCTCATGAATAACTCATGCATGTCAGTTCAGACAGAGACCCAGTTGAGATCAGAGGAGGGACAGTGTACTATCAATTGGATGAAATTTTTCCTATAAAGGAAGCTCATCCATGGAGAAGGATTTATCTCCTTCAGGACTGCATAGTTGGATCAGAGGTTAGTGAGTGTATGAAGAGGCCAATTCACACAAGTGCCTGCACTAGACCCCAATTAGAATTATGCAAAGAAATAGGAGGCTTGGAGGGTAGACCAGAGGTTAGATAGAGGCCTTTGACTGTCTATGAGTAGTAGAGGTATTGCAGAGAGAGCAAGATAGCTTTTGAGTTGATTCTTTTTGTAATACTGGCTATATTTCCACTTGTATGATAATACAGAGTTGGGGTTTTAGGCTGAGGCTTTCCCCTGGTTATATCTTTTGTGTTATGTGTGATTGATTTCTCCATATCAGTTATATGTGTTCTTATTGATGTTTCTCATGTTCGATTAAGCTTCCGCTAAATTGGTTGTAGAAGTAGATCAAGTATTTTGCTTTAGTCTATTGCATTAGCAGGTGATATACAGGTGGGAATTTCTACACCGTCGAGTATATAATGGGAGACCTCTCTAGGCTACAATCCTTTTATCCTTAGGAAGCTGAGTTGGCTACCTTGCGAACGTGATACACCGAACACAGCATTCGAGGAGATTTCCTGCTCATACTTCTTGGTTCGCCAGGAGGTATTCTACAGTTCACGGTTGCCTGGTAATCCTGTTTACCTAGATCATCCAGAGTAGTCATTTGATCTTTTTGACTCATTAAATTTAAAATATCATTCGAGCACTTGTCCTTTTGAGCTCGTTTCCAATCGAAAGTGATAGAGTCATCTTTGTTTCTTTCTCGACTCTTAAAAAATGAAAGAACATCAGTCTTTTATGCGTCTTAATAATTGATTGCCCATGATCCAAAACATCCTGTTAGTATTTTTGACCAAATCATGAGTTCCCTTAAAAGGACATTTTAAAGCCTTGAAGTTATTTGTTCTGTCGACTAAGACAAGGTCATTGTGGTTGAACCATCTGGTTCACCTAATTCCTCTTCCTCTCCTCCGTCTGAAAGATTGTCTGAGGAGCTGTTTCCTAAGTTATCAAAGTCACTCAAGGACCAAAATTTTGAACTCACAATTGTGTTGAGTGTTCAACCATTATCATCTCGTCCTCCACCTACTTTCGATACAGGGTCATCTACTGATCTTGGGCCAGAATCTCTGGACAATCCCGTTCGAACTCCAGAGAACTCGCTGACCACTGACAGTCAGCCTGGACTGGTTTTCTATATTCCACACCCTTTTTTGACGTTGTTGAGATATCACCCTAGTGTCCTTATAGTCCGTACAACTAGCCAGGTGTTCCTTTGGAACTATCCCCCAGTACACATTAGGCCATTCATCGTTGTTTGTTTTCAAACAAGGAACCCGAAGGTGACGCCCCACTCACATCTCCGGATGAGTCCGAAGTTTCTACTCCACACACTGTTGAGGGGGAAGAATTGCAATTGTAGTTTCCTCCCGAGGGTTTCCCTTTTTTGGAAGGTAATCCGGCTAGCTTGCCACCCAACTATGTGTCTTTAGGACACTTAGTTTCAAGCACACCTAGTGCCTCATCACTCTACCATAATCCTGTATGGGCGTCAGGCATCAGGCCTACGTTAGGTCTGTTCATCACGAACATGACTTCCCAACAGGCTGTTACTTTAGTCCCGGTGCAACCCACCGTCTTGAATACTCTTGTATCATAGATCCCAGTTACACGTCAGTCACAACTGGTAGTTTCAAAGATTGTCTCTGTCAGTTCCTCTATCCCATTAGTCAGTGGCCAGATTGTGCCACTGCCTGGGGGCAGAACCTAAATGTTTCTATGGTGTCAGGTGCCACTAATGTGAGCGGCTCACAAGCTCACATGCTTGGTATAAACCAGCCCTCTTCTGGTATTATTTATAACCCTGTTGATCCCACTGGATCAAGCAATGTCCAGTACCAACAGGTTCAAAATCTTGTTGGTCCGTTTGGATCAAGCAATGTTCAGTATCAGCAGCCCTATGGGGCTCAGGTCCAATACCAAAATCCTTATGTTCCATATGGTTCTCAAGGATTGGTTAATCAACCTTACACCCTCCAATCTGGGCAGTACATCCAGCCTGGCTACAGCCAGATTCAGTTCGGTAATTTCCTGGGCACTGTTCAAGTACCCTTGCAACAGCAAGGACAACCTTTACAACAACCAAGGTAGCCTTTGTTACCGCAAGGGAAACCTTTGTTGCAGCAAGGGCTCTCCGTGCAACAGCAAGGGAAAATTATCCTGCAGCAAGGTCACTTGCAACAACCGCAAGGTCAATCCTTACAACAGTTGCAGCAAGCCGCGCAGCAGCAAATGCAATATGCTTTGCACACCTCTCAACCCATACCCTCGCAAGGCCAACCTCTGCAACCCCAGGGAAAAATTTTGCAACCGCAAGTTCAACCCTTGCAACAGCAAAACCAACCAAGGCAGCAACAACCCTTGTATACATACCAACAATGTCAAACCTTGCAAGGGTAGGGTCAAGGTCAAGTCCTACAGCAGCAAGCCCAAAACCTCTTGTCCTAGGTCAACAGGTTCAGGATCCCGTCGGCCAAGGGCACCAGGTACAAAACCCCTACATCCAAGGGCAACAAGTGTATCAACCTTATGCCCATGGACTGCAGGTTCGAACCCTCTTGTTCAGGGACAACAGGTTCATCAGCCCTATGTTTCAGGGTAACAGGTCCCATATCCATATGTCCAAGGTCAACAGGCTCAACATCCTTTTAACCCATATGTTGCCTATCAGCAACCTATATCTGGACAGTTTCAAGGTATTTAGGGTCAAAATCCTCCCTATGGTCAAGGTAATCCGTAATGGGGGCAACCTCAGATGCCATATGGCCAAAATCACCAACTGTGGGGCCAAAATCCTTACCAGTAGGGATGGGCTCCTCCCTTTGGGCCCACTTATCTACCTCCCATGCCTTTTAACACTGAGTTACCTTTCTTGGCTACACTCGAGTTGCTGGATGTATCGTGCCTTACGAATGATCTGATTCTTCATTCACCGTACTAGCCTCCGGTGTCATCCAAGATACCAAGTGATTGCCCAAAATTCGATGGAAAAGGTAAAGAAGATCCTCAGGCCCATGCAATGACATATCACCTCTGGTGCTCGTCGAACTCATACGTGGACGATTCCATTCATCTTCATCTTTTACAACGAACCCTCACGGGTGTTGTAGCGAAATGTTACATCGAGTTATCTCGAAGTACTTACCATGACTTTAATTCGTTATCCATGGCTTTCCTCACGCATTTTCAGTTGTTGGTTCATTATGAAACTGGCATCTATTTGCTCACATCGCTTAAGCAAGATACTGCGACACACATCTCTGATCACATTCATGAATGGAGATGTAGACATCGCCTGATCAAATTCGATATAGCTGATCAATTGCTCACTGAATGGTTTACCAAATCATTTGTAGCCCCAATTGCTCACGATATAGCTATGGGTGGATGAAGAGGAGGCCATCGCTCGTGCCCAGTACTTGGATCTGGTTTACTCCTAGTCTTGCACTTTATACGAGTTGTTACCCAATGCTCCGTGGCCATCATCCAATCCCGCAGCATCAAAGTCACCAGTTGTTCCTCCCGTTGATGGAGTTATTGGTTCAGTCTCCCAGACCCCTGCTAAAACTTCTTCCAAATAGAAGTTGGTCTTGAATGCTGCTCCTAACGGTTCATCTCAAAATCCACCTGGCCCTTGTAAAACCTCATAGGTCCACGCAGTCCAGTCTACCACAGCAGGCAAATCCTCAAAAGGAAAAAAGAAATGCAAAGGCAAAGCTAAAGATGATGCCCCAAAATAGGGTCCTCCCAAATCGTTTGCTCGCAAAGCTTAGCAACGAAAACCTAAGTATCCCTGCCTCATTTGCGAGGAGGATCACTACACTAAGGATTGTCCTCGACGATCTGAAGTTAATCACCTACTCAAAGGGACCCTTGTTGTCCTTAAAAACCCATTTCCGTCCCAGCAGACCCAAATGGTAGACCAACCCCAATCTGCTTCCTCTGTATCTCAAGTGTTCATGATGAGCACGCCTATTAATGTGGCTACCCGATCAAAAGATTATCAAACTCCAGCTCCGGAAGCTGGGAAAGAAAAAGAAGCTGCACCTTCTTCTTATACCCCGAGTTCTGGTCCTCTGCAAATTGAGCACCCTAACCCTGATTTCGCTACGTGGCCACTCTCTAGAGGTGTGCTACGGAAATCCTTGTATAATCCCAACACCCGAGCCGCTCAACACTACAATATTGTTGAGGACTTGGCTCAAGCGCCGACAGCCATGTCGGCTCTCGAGGTACTCCAAAGCTACCCATAGCAGTGCAAATATTTGTTGTCAGCTATCGGGTCATCGATCCCACCGATTCTAATTTGATATGTTCTGATCTGGAGAACTATGTTCCACGAATCCCTCATCATATTGCCTTTCTTATTCAAGTAGTCATTAATGAGAAGACCATCCACCGCACTATCATCGATGAAGGTGCTTCCACCTACATCATGTCAACTGCACGTTGGAAGGCTATTGGTTCCCCTGCACTGAACCAGTCTCTGAACACTTTGGAAGCTTTTGATGGGCATGATTCGCGACTCTTCGGTGTCTTACCTAACTTTGCCATCACCCTGGAAGGAAAGACAGTGCAAGTCGAAGTAGATATTGTTGACGCCCATCTCAATTATAATCTTCTACTCATCCAAAGTTGGACTCATGCCATGCATGTCATGGCCTCCTCTTTGTTTCGCGTGATCTGTTTTCCCCATCGAGGGAAGATTGTCACCGTCAATCAACTGTCTTTCTTTGCCTCTTCCTCCTTGGATGGAAATGTTTCGTATGTCAAGCACTCTGGTGCTTCCTATGAGAGTGTGGTTGCGGGTCTTCAAAGATTCTACCTTAATGGGAATTTTTCCACTCCCACCTCCTCATGTTGCCTCTATCAACATGATCTCGGTCAAATCTGATCCGTGGGTCATACCTGCACCAGATCTTGTTAATACTTGGGGCGAGGTTATGCCGCTTAGTCCCGCCAAAGTCAATTATGTGGAAATTGTTTCGGATTTCAACTTTGCATCCCTGATTCCCATATGTTGAAGACCTCTCTTGATATGTACTCTCAATCCCCATGTCTTGGCACTTTGGAATCACTTGATCCCTTAGTCGAGACCTTCCTTGTTGATGGAGGTATCATGTAAATCATGTCTCTCGAGGAACCACCTTGGATTGATACTCATCATTGCTCCTCGTTCCTACCTCACCCGGCGGTCATGTCTACCCTTTTCGAAGAGTTCTCTTATCCGCTGCTTATTGATGTGTCAGTTTATCCTGACATGATCAAGATCTTTCAACTGAGGCAACCTTTATCCCTTCATGGATTCGAGATTTTTCTCCCTCCCCGAGTTTAAACTGATTACTCATTATTGCAATGGGGTTGCCATCTGACTCGTAACACTCCCTCACCCAGGGGGCATGAGGGAAAATCCTTATATGAGTTCTACTCCATTATTTGGCCGAGTTGATTCTTACTTGCCATGACAGCGATAAAACTCCAGTGTCCTACTTTGTTGATTGACTACTCGAGTCCCAACATGGACTCCCACCTCAAAAAGTATTATGCTTAGGTCATTTGCATGGTTACTTATTAACATTAGTGTGTGATTCATTTTTGACAACGTGGTTTTGTGTGATATTTTTCAAACATCTTTCCTATTTACTATGCTTTTCTTGCTTTGCAGATGTCTAAACCTCCTCACGTTGGTTTCGCCGATGGTGCTTGTCGTAGTACCCAGAACCTATCATCCGTGACATGGGCTATCTATGACCCTAGCAGTGAGTTGATTAACCTTCAAGGTATCTGCCTAGGTCGTACAACCAACAACATTGCTGAATACAATGCGGTCATCAAACTATTGTCAGAAGCCATCGGTTTGGGCATCAGAGAATTGGTTGTCAATCTGGATTCACAGCTTGACATCTTCAACTCCATAGGAAACATTCTGTCAGGAACCCTCAAATATTACGAATGTATCTCTGTATCCATTTATTGGAAAGGCATTTTGATTATATTACATATCATCATATTCCTAGACGCATGAATACATTGACAAATGCATTAGCTAATTACATGTTGGATAGACATTTACGAAACATGTAAAAGATAAGACAAACCATTTGTACCATAATAGACAAGAAAATACAACATATATATATATATATATATGGTGAGAATGTTTGATACATCAGAACCCCAAAAAATAATATGTGTGTCTACAATAACATTAGCGACTTGCAGGCCTCATGCATCTATGGCACGCGGGACTCAAAAAATATGTAAGTGATGGACCTAGGAACTAATCAGCATGGTGTTCATGATAGCACGAGACAGCTCGTGCAATGCGACTCAGCAGTCAGCGGATCCAATCTGAGACTCCCACTGCGTGCCTCTGGTACCAACGAGGCATGTCTCCTATCCGGGCATACTTTGGGATACCATGAGTTAACCCCTCAAGGCTCCTCATGATCTCCTCCACGTTGTCACTCCCTTCCTGATAAGGGGTGACAACATCAATAGGGTAGGGAACGTGCCTGGCTATCAGGGACATCCCGGCTGGCCGCTCTGGTCCAACATCTGCATAAACAAGAGAAATGTTATAAGCACGCATATAACAAAAACAATTAAAAAATCTCAAAATTCAAAATTTGATTTTTTTTACCTTCATCATCAAAGTCCTCTCCATCTGGTAAGGACATATCTAGATCTCCATAGAAATCAGTGCCGCTGTATGGCCAATCCTCCACAACGATCTTCTGTCGTCGTATCCATGAGAAGAATGTAGGTCAGTATGACATTTGCTAACCCCCAGTGATCCTGGGGATAAAACGACTCCAGCAGGCCATCCACGAATCGCGTGGCGTAGGAGGATCTACCTCTGTCAACTAATACTGGAACAGTGGCACTCATTCTAGGAAGAAAGTCACAAGTATAGATCCAAAGCCAAATTGCTTCAGATTCCTCGTCTTGGCCTTGGACAACTGGCACCTGAAGTTCATCTTCATGGCCTCTACCCAGTTGAACATCGTAGGAGCTGCGCAATCAATAGCATAAAGGAACTTTGACTTGTTAGTCTCATGTTCTGCCTAGGACCCCGCCACTTTGTTGATAGTCAACAGGAGCACCCTCAGTGTCAAATCCTGCACACTGGAAATCTCTATCTTCCTACTCTTGGATTTCAGGGCCTCAGGGCAGGTTCGACAAGCAGGGAAGATATGCTTGCCCCAATCGGACATGACCCAGACAAATTCACTTGCTCACCTCTACGAGACAGTGCAGTGACGAAGTAGATATTTGAAGTTGTCAACTCCAACTCCTGGTCCCCAATGACAAAAATCTCTCGATTAATGTCCTAAAGGCTTATCAAGTATCAAAGCAACTCGGGTTGGGTCTGCATCCCTGGTGTAAGGAAGAATATGAGGAGCCCGCAAGCCCTCAAAGCCTCCAAGCAATTTGGATGATTCATTGCCTAGTTGTCAACATCTTTATGTTCCCTTTCCTTCCAATCCACCATTTTCGACGATTCTTTCCTGCAAAAGCAATTAATTTGTGTCAATAATCACCCTTGGCACATAAAATTCAAGACTAAACAGTCAGTTTTTGAGAACATAGGGTTTTTCCCTATCCATTGCATTGACATCCCTGTTTTAAAAACAATTGCGCCGATCGGTGCATATGGCTTTGCAAATGTCCCTCAGCCGGCGCGATTTCATGCCCAGAAATCGCGTCGACTGAGGGCGAAAAATATTTTCAAAAACCTCCCTAAAAATCCAAAAAAATGGCAAAAAATAGAAATAAATAGCACGAAAATGGAGTTTAGGGCTTCGGCTGTTACCTGGAACTGACGGCTCGTCAATTGACCTCCCGGATCTCCCGCAATATGCTCCGGAACAATTAGGGCAAAAGTAGGTAAAAAGTCTTCACAGCAAAGGTAAAATGGTAAATGGTAAAAATGTATTTACTTTTCCCCTTTTTATTCATTTTTTCATGAAAATATCAGGTTTTGTAAATATTTTTGACCTATTTTACCTCAAGGACTCGAAAATACACTTTGCCTTATTTATGCAGCAACAGAAGATGGATGTTCGACGACGATGATGAGTCACATTTCAACTCTTTTCTCAACTCGTTAAACTCAGATTAAAAGATTGCCGAGTATTTTTCCCTTTTTGACTCATTAAAGAGAATAAAAACGGGGGGTCCACTTTCAGCTCTTTTCCGACCCTTTAAAAGCGAAAAGATGGCCGAGCCCTTGTCATTTCGAACTCATTAATGGATGTGAAACATCGTGCGCCCAGTATAAGTTTACCCCTTTTTCGGGCTGGGAGGCACTATTTACGAAAAAGGTACTCCTTGACTGAAATGGTCAAGCGGTTCTCTCAAGTATCGTTTTCTACCTTTTCGGGCTCGAGAGACACAAATGTACGAAAAGGGACCATGTGGAGTTTTCTTTTATGTGTCTTTTTCAAAATATATAAACATGAAAAAGATACAGAGTTACACCTCTGTCGGACTCATTAAACTATTAAACGACATTGGATTCGTCACCATGACGAACATGAGCTTCTCCTTCCTAGGGCTCGTTAAACTTACTAGGTCAAATTCGTTTGAAGGATGAACTTACAGTGCAAGCATATGTTATCCCCTTCAAGATTGCAATTAAAAAATAATTGGGGTACTCGCCAGAAATGGTGGGGGAAAAAATTGGAAATCTATTAGTCGTGTCGGCAGCTCACTCTTGAACATGACACTCTTTGGTTTGTGTCGGGTTGGGACATCCTCCTTTGCATCATTGACCTTCCTGTGTTTGGGCCGTTTATTTTGACTTCCATCTGATCTTTGTTAGATCATCATGACCATCGATCCTATGGATCCAAAAGCTGCCAAACTTCTAGTTGTGTCACCGATATGTTGAAGAGTTGTCCTTCTGCAGTTACACTTACCTCTGATTCTCTGCATCATCCAAAATCATTTTGCATCCTCTCGTCTCGCGTCGATTATGTGGGATTCATTATGGCCCTCCTTCAACATGATCGCTTTTCGTCGAATTCAACTCATTATCCGAGAAGTTGACCGAGAGACTCCCTTCCAGTACCTTAGAGCTTGCATGCCCTAATGGAAACTTCTTTGCACTCGACGACAAGCTCACATCATTGGATTTCGATCGAGTGATTTCATGGGTGCTCGACTTCAGTTCCTATATTCACATTTCGTGCATTGTGTTGATAGTACCTTGAGTACCATTGTCATTATTTGTTGGTTTCTCTCGCGCTTGATAACAATTTACATCATTGACTGGCAATCAAGTGACTTTCTAGCATGTTCGACATCAACACATCTATTCACATGCTAGAATATGTACTTTGATCGAGTCGTGTTGGAGCGCAAGACCCTGGACTCAGATCACAAAAGTCCAGGTTGCGAAGTGATGCGACATGGTTATGATGATATGCATGTCTCTTTCAGATTGATGGCTACAACTAGACCATGAGTTATCATATGTGATCCTTCTCATTATTGGATGGTTGTGACCATACCTTGGTTTCATTATGATCCTCTTTGACGGATGGTTGCACCTATACCTAGATCCATTTACATGATCATTCTCTGAATGGCTGCGTCCATACCATGATTCATGTATCATTTGACAGAGATGTCAATTTATGTATAAGTATTTGTACTTGTTTGCAGGTTTTCCGACGGCAAACCAGTTCCCTGCACTGATTTACAAATCATTTCATCCCTCACTCCAGCTCGGCCTTCATGCTTTAGGGGGCATATGTTACACAACATTTTGTCACTGTCCCTGTACTCCCCCTTCCTTGATCCTGGAGGACCTCTACAATGAACCTCGCATGCTTTGCCTTCATGAAGAAACTCCCATTATGTCCCTCCTCATGAGCAGATCAATTCCCTTTTGCATCATTTCCCCTGAAACTTCTGTTTTTCCCAGTTTACAAGATTGGCACTAATGGCCTTTGTCTTCCCCGCGCTAATGTGCAGAGATTAGCACTACTCCTCACGCTGACAAGAGTGACTGAGCTATGTTTTAGTCGCATCGGTCCTGTTATGGAAAGCTTTTTTAAATTAGAGCCGAAGCTTCCAGCTCTAGATGGGGTCGAGGATGACAGTTTGGGATCCTTTCCCCTATAATCATGGAACTACCTCAAGGGATAAGTCATTCTCCCATGAGAAGAGGATCCATCTCCCATCCATATTTCTTATATAAACCTCCCTTCTTCCCAAACACAAGCTAGTCACAGTTGATAGTTTTGGCAGAGTTATTGTTGAAAGTTGATACTATTTTGGAGTAGACAAGCAAGCCATTACTAGTTGTATCCATCTAGTTGTGTGAGGGAGAAGTGTGTTTTGGTTTGGAGTGAAGCCTAAAGGTGAGAGCTTTAAAACTATTGTTGTTTGAAGCCATCCTGGAATGCTAACAGAAGTGTGTGGGAACCTGGTCTTGTCAGAGGAAGACTGCAACGTCAACACGAATGGTTGTAATCTCTCTTTGATATTAATATATGCAACTATTGATTGATTTCCTAAATCTTTTGTAATATTACATATTCATGGCTTAATGTTTCTTGACTTGTTAAGTAGGTTGAATTGCAATTTGCCTATTATTATGTTTGTGTGTTGTTGTTGTTTACTTGTTTCAGGAGCTTGAAGAAGGAAGCGAGAGATTGTTGGACAAGCAAGTGAGGACATCATCAAGCAGGATAAGCAACCAAGAGGTAGGCCCTCTTGATTGATTCTAACCTAAGGAAATCTTCCATAGAATTTATTTATTATCGCTAGACCCATTATCGGGCTAGAGGAATTTGTTCGTGTCTGCACCACACGGACGTGCACCTCAACCGGTTCTTCTGCCTGAATGTCCAACTCTGGGACTAGTCGGTAGGATTCCTCCACAACCTGCATGATCTGCTTATTTTGTTCCATTGCCTCGTTGCACTACAGGCCCAACTAATCGATGTTGATGTGCTGCTCGCTCATCACCTGCAGAGCGTGACTCTCCTAGGCCCTAAGTTTCGCGGTGACTCCATCCTCAAGAGGTGGAGAGTCTCTCGAGGGAGTGTAGCCATATTCAATCCCACCCCTTTCAAGTTTCTCACCGTGGGCCTGTCGGCCTCATTTTCTGTAGTAAGTTCCCCATCTGGTAGCACTATCGTTTTGGTCACCTTTGTGCGCAACATCTCTGTGGCGGCTGAAGTGCCGATCGCGATGCTGGTGGACAATGTGCCAGCCTGTGGAGTGCGAGCCTACAACTCCTACAGCTCTGTCCTAAGAGCCCCTAATACCCATTGCTGCTACTCTCTGAACTATTGGAGGGCCTTCGCGGTGACATCCCTCACCATTTCTCTAATATCGTGCAAATCCCCCTCAATGAGCGCGATTGGGTCGAAGGATGTCTTTAACGCCTTGGTTTTCTTTTATGGCCCTGCCTTTTCTTGTGGTCGTTGACACTTGAGTTGGGTGAACATCATCTGCAGGTCCACGCCACCTTCTTTTGTCGGATCCTCTGTTTCTTCTTCAGTCCTGGGAAGAGATGACTTTTGTCCTTTGCGCTCTTCTCCTCTTGCCTTCTGTTGTTCGGCCAATTTTGCGGCGTCGCGGGCTGCTTGGGACTTAGCCTCTGCTTCCTCTTTTCTGCGCTTCTTAGCTAGCTAAGCCATTCTGAGCTTTGTTTCTTCCTTCTTACGCTGCGTGACGGACTTGTTCGTTTCCACCGCAGAGCCTGTTACATCGCGCCACTTCGGTGGCCAAGACTAGAGGAATGCGAAGATAACATCGTCAATTACCAGATATGGTAAGTTATGCCATGTCTTCGTAGGGTCCTTTCGTGCCCTGATAAAGACATGGTGGAAATCCGCTTTGAACTCTGCAAAGCTCTGCAAACTAGCATATAATGTGGGTGACAACCACGGCTTGTGATTTATCCCCATTCGGATACTCATCTCCATCAAGATCCAAAAGATCTCACTTTCTTTTATGCATTGCGTGTCCTTGGTCGCCCACAACGAAGCGTACTTTGTTGCCTCTGGAAGGTCTGATGCGACTGAAGGGAATTGGTTGTCTTCTAGCAGCTCCCATGCCACCAGTACAATCGACAGCAAGAGCCATGCGTAGTGGAATGTCTTGCCCTGCTCCTGTGCCTCGCGACAGTTTGCAAGGAACTCGTCACATAGATAATTTTCCCAGTTGAACTGGATTCCCTTAGTGCATTAGGCTGCTAATTCAATCACAGGTGCGAGCACCTCATCCGCGCGGCACTTCTGCATCACCTTCCCTACTAATATTGTGTTTCTACCTTGACTGCAAGGCTGTTAATGCTGGAGATGGCATATCCCCGCTTCTTCTTCTCCAACTTGAATTTTTGCTTCATAGCTTCCGCGAGGGCCAACTCGCCACCTTTTCCTTCTGATATATTGGCTGGATTCTCCCCTGAGTAAGGCAGTCATGTGACCTGATGAATCAAGTGGTATGTGATGGGAATGGGCTCCTCCAACCATACACACCCATCGTGCACCAAACAGAGCAGCTTCTTGATGATGAAGACAGTCACTGGGGTGCAGTGGTAATGCAGTACCCAGAGTAGGTTAAGCAACTCGGCTTTCTCTACACCCTTGAGCCATCTCTGCGGCTCTAATTCAATCATTGCAATAGTCGTATCAATCCGTCGACGCATTAACTGATCAGTCACTAAATGTGGGAAGTTCTCGTGATCTCCGAGGTCCCAATCTTCAAAATTTAGTACAATAACCCGCCCTAAGCGCGGCCCCTCAAAAACAATGTCATTTGGGAGCAATGGAGTTTGTAGGGAGCTCTTGCTCTCGTCTATGTCTTTTGGCACCTTGGCTTTCCCCTTGCGCAGAGGAACATATTCTAGTAACCTAGTAATAGGGTCCGCACCCTAGGTTTCAACTTCCATTTCCAAATCCTCCTCATCCACCAGGATTTCTTTAGATTCTTCCTCATCTGCCTCCAGATTAATGGCCTTCCCCTCCTGCAAGGTGATATTGGTCCTCTGTGGTTTTCTTGGTGAGATGCGCACCAATAGCATAGGTTGCTTCTTCTTATCCTTCTTTGGTCTTGGTGTCCTGGGTTATTTAGGGACTTCGACTACCGCTTTGGCACTCTCTGGGGCAACGTCTACTACCTCAATTTCCTGTGTGGCTTCCGCTTCTTTGTCCATGGCTTCCGCGGGTGTTGACATCATTCTATCTAGGAGGATCTGCGTCTCCTTCAGCAATCTCTCAAACGCCGAACTTGCTCTCAAAGAATCAAAGTTCGCATGGTCCATACACACCTGATAGCGCAACAACTGAATTTTCAAAATGCTAAGTGTTTTTCATTGGACATCCACTTGTAATTTATAGGGCCTTTTGAATTCAAATCCGACCGGTCCCCCCACATTTGGCCCATTAATGCTAGATGGGCGGCAAATTTTCAAGAATCTAACCCATAAATTTCGCCTTAAATACCTATCGCCTGCTCCTTTTGGCCATAATCCGACCATCAAATCATGAACAGTGACTTTAAAGGTCACTTTCTGGTGGGCCTGCACGCTATTTCCATGAGTAGCGCAACTGCCTTCATGCTATCGCGGACCCTGTGACACTTCCCTGCTTCACGCAGTCTTGAAATTGTCCAGCTCCCCAACCTTGGCAGTGTATTTTATAGTCTCACGCCTCCTTTCAGCTGCCTGGAGCGCTAAGACTGTGCTTCTATCGCATAGTCAGATGGTTGGGCCACCTGTGTATGGCTTCACAGACTGCCATTCACCTTTCCTGGGAAGAGATCCCCATTCAATTTAACCAACTCGACCACGCCACCATCAGTAATCTCCTTAATAACATAGGTCCCTAACCAGTGCATCCTGAATTTTCCGTGGAATTTATCAAACTTATTATCATATAACAAACCAGATCATTTACCTGAAAGGTGCGCAACTTGATGTGTAGACCATGCCATGCCTTTTCACACTGCTTTTGGACCTACTGGTGAAAGCCAGCCAAAAATATTTCTTCTTCGAGCTCATCCAGTTGTGCGAGCCTTTATTCTAGGGCTTTGTGATCCGTCATACCTATGTGCACTGTTATGCATAGACTAGGCACAATGTATTCCATAGGCATCACCGCTTCAACCCCATATACTAGCCTAAAGGGTGTCTGTCCAGTTAACTTCTTGCACATCGTCTGATAAGCCCATAACACTCTGGGTATGCGTAGGTCCCAATCGTTTCGCTAAGCATTGCAAACCTTCGTCAATAGGTTCTCCAACACTTTATTGAATGCTTCCACCGTCCCATTAGCCTGAGGGTGAAAAGGGGGGCTCTTCTGGTGATATACCTAAAATTCTTCTATTAGCGTGCTGATTGTTTCATTTAGAAAGTGCGTACCCCGATCACTGATCAAAATCTTTGGACATCCGAATCGCGTCAATATATGCTCAAATAGGACTTTTGCAATTGTCGCGCCTATGCAATCCTTCATATGCTGCGCCTCTGCCCATCCTGTCAAATACTCCGTCATGGTTATGATATACCACACCCCTGTCTTCCCTGGTTGTTGAATGGGTCCTACAAAATCTATTACCCACTTCTCGAAAGGTTGCAACATCATTTGTGGATTCAAATTCACTTCATCCCTCTGAGATGGCTTGCCTGTTCGCTGACATACATCACACACCTTACAATATGCTTTTGAATCCTGATGAAGGGTTGGACACCACAACCCTGCACGTGGAATCTTCTGCGCGATGTCTCTCCCTGCATAGTGTCCTCCCGTGGCGACCCCATGAGCGTCTGCAAGGATGTTGCTTCTCTCGAACTTCGGTACATATCTTCGCAATATCTCATCAGAACCCATTTTGTATAGATGCCCAGCAATGACACAAAAATCTGTCGCGTGCACCACTAATTCCTTCTTTTGTTGGACAGAGTATCCTTCAAGTGCAGTTCCTGTTGATAAGAAATGTATGATGTCCTCAAAATGTCTATCCGCGACACGCACAGCAAAGAGTTTCGTGTCAAGTAATCCTTCCTCCAAATTAGTGGGTTCCTCCCCTGTCTTAATGCGCAACAGGTGGTTAGGTCCCGCATTCGATCATCCAGGCTTCACAACAACTTCAAAATCGTACTCTTGGAACAATAAGAGCCATTTGCAAATTCGCCCCCCCAACATAGGCTTATTGACCAGGTACTTCAGCGTGGAGTGATCCATTTAAATTTTCAAATGGCCTCCTAGCAAGTAGTGACGATACTTCTAGAGCACATAAACCATAGCTAGCCCCTCGCGTTCAATGGTAGAATAGTTCTTCTATGCATTGGATAATCTGCGGCTTACGAATGCGATAAGATGGTCCAAGTCTTCACCTCCATCCTGTGTTAGTATGACCCCCAATGCTATACACGATGCGTCGACATGTACATGAAACTCTTTCTTCCAGTCCAGGAAGATTAGAATCAGCACGGTAACCATCTTGTCTTTTAATATATCCAAGTTTTTCTTACAGTCATCGTTCCAGCAGAACATGAAATCCTTCTTTAACAATTTTTCCATCGGCGTAGTGATCTGGGCGTAGCCTTTGATAAACTTTCTGTAATATCTCGTATGTCCCAGAGTAGCGCACAGTTGTTTCACACTCCTCAGTGCTTCCAAGTTTAGTATCACCGTGATCTTCGCGGGGTCTACCATCAGTCCTTGTCTGCAAACCACATGCCCCAATAAGTTCCCAAAAGGAACATAAAATAGAAACTTCTTGAGATTGAGCGTGATCTGGTATCTTCGACAGGTATCCAAAATCAGGTGCAAGCTTGCTACATGGTGCTTAACCAGCACAAATACAATCTAGTCATAAAAATATATCTCCAAGAACTTATGAATAAATTCCTTGAATGTCGCAACAACCATGCGCGAAAATATTTCAAGCGCATTCTTCAATCCAAACGGCATTATGGTGTATTGAAAACAACCCCACTTACTCATGAAGGTTGTCTTGCTCCTATCCTCTGGCGCGATTTTGATTTGGTGGTACCCAGAGAACCCATCATTGAAGGAATATGCTTCCTAGCCACCTACATTGTCCAACACTTTATCCGTGAACAGAGTCGGGAAAGAATCATGCACACAAGCATCATTCAGTTTTCTGAGATCCACACAGATCCTTATCTCATCCTTCTTCTTTTTCTCTTGCACCACCATAGGGCTTACCCAATTGGATTCTTCCATAGGCTCAATGATGCTTGCCACTAGCATCTTCTCTAGCTCTAAGTGGACCTTTTCCTTGTATTTTGGATTGAGGCAGTAAGGCCTCTGCTTAACTGGCTTCGTGTCGGGCTTTAACGTGATCTTCATCACTCCTAGATCTCCGATTATTCCTTTCAAATCCGTAAACTTGGCAGGGAATAAGTCTTGGTATTCACAGAGCAATTTAGCGACCTTATCCACAGTCGCGTCGTCCCAGTAGTCTCCAATATTTGCGAATTTGGGTTCTGCCTCCGTACCAATGTTTACTTGTTTTGTTTTCACTAGCGCGGTTATATCAAGGTTCTCAATCTGTGGTCCTTGAACCTCGCGGTGGCCTTCTATTTCTGGAATGTTAATATTCCATGGATCCTCATCCTCATCTTCAGCAGTTACATTATAACATTCGAGCGTGTGACTCAGCTGAGTAGCCCATTCAGGCTGAATTAGGTCTAAAGGATCCTGTGGTATCCTAAAGATGGTTGCTTTCACCTCTTGTAGCGCCTCATCAATACTATCAAACCCATCCTCAAAACTGAATGTCATCATGAATCCTTCACATAGGATATCTCAGTCACTTGTCCCATAGCGGAGCTCTGTTTCTATATACCAATTCATTGGGATAACATCCAGGGTATGACAGAACAGGTGCACCCACTCAGGTTGGGGCTTTTCTCCATAAGCCTGCGTCCATTTCGCCACATGCGCACGCGAATTAATCTTCCCATCATACTTGTCTTTCAGTCGCATCTTAGGCTTCCCAAATCGTGTTCTCATCATCCTCCTACATTCGTGCCAATCATCAAAGCTTCCCTTGTGCATACCCTACCATCTTGCGGGCGTAGTGAGAAGTGCGCAGTCCAAGGCCTGGAAATGCTACTTTTCTGGTACCTCTCTTTCAAATGCATCCAAAAATATATCTACCTCATTCAATCCATCATAAGTAGGCAGAGTTCTTACCTCTTACGACACACATCGCAGCGACCGGGTCATCATGCTACAATTTAGCGTAGTTACTTCGTGTAACTGGTTCTGCCAGCGTTCTATTTCTTCATCGGAATCCAAAGTGCAGGAACTCTTGTAATCCCATGTAATCTGTCCATCCGCAGTGGGATTCACCTAGTCTTGGTCTCGCGTTGTTATCTTATAGATGCAATCCAAATCATCATCACTTTCATAATCGCAGACTAGTTCTGTATAGCGCGATCCTTCAGCAGGATCCAGGGGTATTATTACGCACAGTGATTTCTTCTCAAAGATCATCTTTCGATTCTTCATATTGATTACCCCGTTCATATCAGTAGCCTAGTCAATTCCCAGGAGCACAAGGTAGGGATTGCTATCATCCACTATCTCTATTACTACAAAATCTGCCAGCGCGCTTGCTTCCTCAATGTCCACGGTCACCCCTTGCAGCCGCCCCATGGGGATGGTTCTCTACTGATTCCCCATCCTTAGCTGAATCAGAGACCATTACAGTGCAAGTCTCCCCATTCGCTCCCATGTCTGTTTCGGTAGAACATTCGCATCTCACCCCAAATCCAGAATGACTTGATCCATTTTGTATTCTCTGATCTGCGCGGTGAGTCTCATTTCACACCCTGTCCTTAGTTTATGCTTACCAATATTTTGGACTATGTGCAATTCACCTAGCACGGTCCCAGCACATCTATTGATGAGTTCTTGTAACCCTTTCACAACCTTACCATCGCGCAGTAACTTCATACAGGTTTCCAGGAAAGTTGTGAGCATAGAAGGGTCCATCTCTGGCTTAGGCTTATCCTTGATTCTTGAGGTGGAGGCCTCAGCGAAGCTCTTCTTAGCTTCCATAAAGGTTTCACGAGTGTGGTCCAAATCAAACTCAGCCTCTTTCGTCAGGGCTTGCGAAACATAAAACTCAGCCTCTTTCGTCAGGGCTTGCGAAACCATGTACTATCTTCTTCTTGTTTCCCCTTGTCATCCCTTGTCATGATCCCACTCCTGAGCACTATATTTACGTTCAGATCTTCCTCGCGCGGCTTAGACCTCATCATCTAAAGGTTCTAAGTTGGTGGAGGTGGTAGTGCCCCTTTGTCTCGTATCGTAGCTATCAGCGTAGGATAGTCTTTTGTTTCAGGATCAAACAGCGTGCAATACTTGCACGACAGACACGTTGTATTAGTGAAATCGCGGGCATAGTGTCCTAGTCCCCTGCAATTGCAGAAAATCAACTGTTTGCGACCCCTACCAGGTCCTTCTTCGCCTCGGCCTTGTCTGCGCCCCTGAAACCATGTCCGCGCCATCCCTCCATTCTGGTCAAGGGGCCGTGTTTCGGCCTGAACCCTGTAGGCGGGAGTTCTATCCATCATAAATTCATATCTCCTACAAGTACACTCATCATGTCCTACTGATCTACAAAAGTTGCAGAACAATTGTTGCGGTGCTTGTACATACTTTTGTAGCAAGTGACAACTATGTGTGGCATGTTTTCTAGCTACTTGATAGATAACGCACCATAAAGCAAGCCCCGTGCTAGAACCTGCTTGAGCCTTCGACCTCAAAGGCATCGGTCCTCCTCCTGCAAGGTAATTTGCAAAGACCTAGCAATGGTCTTTGTCATGACCCTGACTCTTGCATTTCAAGCACCATACCTCCTCGCGTACCTCTAGTCGAATCGTCCTATCTTGCTTCAAACTTTGCATCTCAAGGCACAAATTTTTCAGCTGTGCGTGGATCTACTGAACTCCTAGACTAGGATTTTGAATCGGAGTCTCATGGGAATCTCCAAGGCCTCTGCCTGAGTTGTTATCTTCTGCTGCGACAGCGCACTCCTTAAGTGGGGTAGTAGCGAAGCCACAAACCACTCGTGATGCTATCCATCTCTGAAATTCATATTGGCTTCGCAGATTTGACACTTCAATCTTTGATCCAATTCCCAAGGTGTTTGGCCTAGATGCATCGCGATCTCTTTAAATCCCATAATCGATTGCACCTCATATATAGGCCTGCTAAATTCCGTATTTAGTGTTTCCTGGATGTCTGCTACTCTAGCATTCGGGTTATCGTTAGAGTACTTAATATACCAGGTTAGCGCGCGATCTTGTAGAGTACTAACTAGTTTCACCTTCTTTATGTGATCATCTGTAACACCTTGAGCCTCCCATATAGCCCTCACAATGAACCAGAATTGGTTTGGGTCCTCATTTCCCAAGCATTTGAACAAAGGCAACTTCACTGTATTTTCCATACTGAGCCGTGGTGGATTTGGAGGTGGTACGGGTGAAGTTGGAGGTGATGGTGATGAAGTCAGAGGTGGTGTGGGTGGAGGTGGTATTCGCAGGAATCCTTGTCTTATTAACTGAATAGCACTTCGTGGAGAAACATTCACTATCACTTTTTTGTCCCTTTGTGGAGGTGAAATCAAAGGGCTATACTCTGGACCCTTATTTCCTTCGTTTCTGTAAATTTTTCTGCTTCGTGTAGTCCGCTAAATTTTTACGTACTTACCTCGCCGTCCTTTGAAAAAGCATCGCTCTACCTCGCTATAGCTGATTGAGGTGTCGATTATGAATTCAGTCACAAATCCTCTTATGACGCGATCGAGCCAATGATCGATAGTGTGGTAGATCTTATCCTCCACTGCTTCCAATCTTTGCACTAGCTCTGGGGTCCACACAATGGGACCGTCAAGTTTCCACCTTTCTTGGCTATCTGTTAGCTTCGCGATCCACTCATACAGCTCAATTGGAAAAGAGGCAAAAAATATTTCATGGATCTCCGTATACTAGTACCTATCTAGCCACAGTTCTTTTATTAGTCGTGGACTTATGTTTTCTTGTGCCGCAAACTCGTGGATCCTTCTGTCCAACCAGCCTTCGATTTCTTTCTTAGTTGGATTCCAGTGATATGACATCACACATCTCTTATGCAGATTCTGGTCCTGGAAACAGAACCATTTGTTGGCTTGAGGGGGCCTGAACCAAGTTCAACGTTAGTTAGCCAAACAAATCCCTACACTACTGGCCCTTTCGGCATCAACTCGTGAAGCGCGGACTGAAGTCTCACCCGAAGCAGTATGGGGGGATGTTGGAACCAAGTTTCCACACCCTTGAGATGCTTGTGATGTTGGTTTATTCTGGCTATACTTGCCTTCACGCAAGTTGCTTAGCCCTCTGTTCGACCCTTCAGTACCTTCGCAAAAGGGTACACTTAGCTTTCGTGCAACCCTAACCTACGGCTCAAGGACTTTCACGTTGTTAGGGCAGCAAACTGCAATATGTCCCAAACTAGGCTAAGTGTCTTATTTATCTTATTAACCAATCTTAGTTAGCTTCGCGTAAATAGATGTTCTTACTTGCGTTCACTTAACCAACACATTTACATACATTCGCGCATCATATAAGCATTATAAGTGAAATTCATACCCAACATAACAAGATGCATAAATAGGAAATAAAGATTAAGGAATTGTATAATACTTCTCTTTATTAATAATTCTGGACAATTACAGACTTGAACCGCCCTGCGCACTCAGCTGCAGGGCTCCGCACACTCAGCTGCGGACTTCTACCCTAGGCCTCTACGCACTTAGTTGCAGAGCCTCTACCTACGCTACGACCCAAAACTTAGACTTCTGCTTAGAGCTATGACTTTCTTACATGATCAATGTCTCTAATTACTTATAGCTTAGCTCTTTTTATACAATCCCATGGTCCACAGACCATGGGTAGATCTCTTGCAGCCGACATTACATTTCCAAAATAAGGGTGGACAACCGTATGACTCTTTAATACCTACGCGCTCTGCAACCACAAAATGCAGAGTCTTTACACTTGGATTGCAAAATTTGACCAAAATATGGGCTTTTAGCCCCAAAACTACCCTTGGGGGATCCCGCGCCCAACAGGCCCCCAACACAAACATCGTGACTCGCCCTCGAGTCACTCTACAGGCGCAGAGATCTTAGCGCGAAGACCTCCCAGCTCTGTTTGGATGACCGCAACCTCGACAGCGCACTAAGTGGCCGCCTGCTGGGCTTCTTCCACTCTTTTCTCGGTGACTGCCACTGAATTTCCAGCGTGAATCTTCTGCTAAGTTGCCTGTAGTGTCGTGAGATTTCCTTCAATGGAGGCTGTGATCGTATATGCCTCGTCTATCCATGGCTGTAGGCACGCTTTTAAGATTGCTTCTTTATGCCGAGCGGCATCCACCTATTCCTTAAGCGCCTTTGCCTCCTGCATCCGTGCAAGCCTTTGTGTAAGGGAGATCATCTGCGCGATCCCTTTGACCTCATCATATCTTTGTTGTAGCTCGCGCACCTCTTTGTCCAAGTGCTCCACATTTGGGTCTTCCTGCAGGGTGGTCAGGACCTTGAATGACTGTTCAAAAAGTCGCGTGCAGTTTTCTAATGCACTATCGACCGCCACTATTGTTGTTGCAATAGCGGTGGAACGTTGTTCCCTGACTTCCAGTGGAATTGAAGGTTGAGCCCTCAACTACAATTTTGTGATCTGCAGGTTCAACTCCAGTTGAATCCTAGGTAGCTCTGCATGAGCATCGCACACCCCTGTGGCCAACTTGCGGATGCGTGCCTCAACTAGTTCTTATGCCTGAATGTCCAACTCCGGGACCAATCGGTAGGCTTCCTCCACAACCTACATGATCTACTTATTTTGTTCCACTGCCTTGTTTCACTTCAGGCCCAATAGATCGATGTTGATGCGCTGCTCGCTCATCACCTGCAAAGCGCGACTCTCTCGAGCCCTAAGTTCCACCGTGACTCCATCCTGTAAGAGGTGGAGCGTCACTCGAGGGAGCGCGGCCATATTCAATCCCACCCCTTTCAGGCTACTGATCGTGGGCTTGTCGGCCTCATTTTCTATAGTAAGTGCCCCATCTGGTATCATTATCGTGTTGGTCACCTTTGTGCGCAACATCTCCGCGGCCTCTGAAGTGCCGATCACAAGGCTGGTGGACATTGTGCCAGCCTGTGGAGTGTGAGCTTGCAACTCCTACATCTCTATCCAGAGAGCCCCTAATACCAGTTACTGCTGCTCTCCGAACTATTAGGGGGCCTCCACGGTGACATCCCTCACCATTTCTCCAATATCGTGCAAATCCCCCTCAGTGAGGTTGATTGGGTCGAAGGATGTCTTTAACACCTTGGTTTTCTTTCATGGCCCTGCCTTCTCTTGCGGTCGCTAACGCTTGAGTTGGGTGGATGTCAGCTGCGGGTCCATGCCACCTTGTTCAGTCGGCTCCTCTATTTCTACTTCAGTCCCAGGTGAAGGTGACTTCTGTCCTTCACGCTCTTCTCCTCCTGTCTTCTGTTGTTTGGCCAATTTCACGGCGTCGCGCACTGCCTGGGTCTTAGCCTCCGCTTCCTCTTTTCTGCGCTTCTCAGCCAGCTGCGCCATTCTGAGCTTTGTTTCTTCCTTCTTATGCTACGCAGTGGACTTGTCTGTTTCCACCACAGAGCCTGTTGCAGTGCGCCACTCCGGTGGCCAAGACTCGAGGACTGCGAAGATAATATTGTCAGTTGCCAGATATGGTAAGTTATGCCATGTCTTCATGGGGTCCTTCAGCACCTTGATAAAGACATGGTGGAAATCCGCTTTGAACTCTGCAAAGCTCTGCAAACTAGCGTACACTATGGGCGACAACCGCGGCTTGCGATTGATCCCCATCCAGATACTCATTTCCATCAAGATCCAAAGGATCTTGCTTTCTTTTACCCATTGCACGTCCTTGGTCGCCCACAACGAAGCATACCTCGCCGCCTCTAGAAGGTCCAGTGCGACTGAGGGGAATTGGCTGTCTTATGGCAGCTCCCATGCCACTAGTACAATCGACAGCAAGAGCCACGCGTAGTGGAATGTCTTGCCCTTCTCTTGAGCCTCGCGACAATTCGCAAGGAACTCGTTGCATAGATAATTCACCCAGTTGAACTGGACTCCCTCAACACATTGGGTTTCTCCTGCAATCACAGGCGAAGGCACCTCATCCGTGTGGCACTTCCGCATCACCTCCCCTACTAATATTTGTGTTGCTACCTTGACTGCAGGGTTGTTAATGCTAGAGATGGCATATCCCCGCTTCTTCTTCCCCAACTTGAATTTCTGCTTCATAGCTTCCGCGAGGGCCAACTCACCACCTTTTCCTTTTGATATATTGACTAGATTCTCCCCTGAGTAAGGCAGTTGTGTGATCCGATGAATCAAGTGGTCTGTGATGGGAATGGGCTCCTCCAGCCATACACACCCATCATGCACCAAGCGGAGTAGTTGCCTAATAACGAAGACAGTCACTAGGGCGCGGTGGTAATGCGGTACCCAGAGCAGGTTAAGCAGCCTGGCTTTCTCTACACCCTTGAGCCATCTCCGTGGCTCTAATTCGATCATTGCAATAGTCGTATCAATCCGTTGGTGCATTAACTGCTTAGTCGCTAAATGCGGGAATTTCTCGTGATCTGCGAGGTCCCAATCTTTGAACTTTAGTACAAGAACCCGCCCTAAGCGCAGCCCCTCAAAAACAATGTCATCTGGGAGCAACGGAGTTTGCAGGGAGCTCTTTCTCTCATCTATGTCCTTTGGCACCTTGGCTTTGCCCTTGCGCGGAGGAACATATTCTGGTAACCTGGTAATAGGGTCTGCACCCTAGGTTTCAACTTCCATTTCCAAATCCTCCTCATCCACCAGGATTTCTTCAGATTCTTCCTCATCTGCCTCCAGATTAATGGCCTTCCCCTTCTCCTACAAGGTGAGCTTGGTCCTCTGTGGGTTTCTTGGTGAGATGCGCACTAGTAGCATAAGCTGCTTCTGCTTATCCTTCTTTGGTCTCGGTGTCCTGGGTGATTTAGGGACTTCGACTACCACTTTGGTACTCTCTGGGGCAGCTTCTACTACCTCAATATGTTGTGTGCTTCCACTTCTGTGTCCATGGCTTCCGTGAGTGTTGACATCATTCTATTTAGGAGGTCTTGCGTCTCCTTCAGCAATCTCTCAAATGCCGAAATTGCTCTCAAAGTTTGCACGGTCCATACACACCTGATAGCGCAATAATTGAATTTTCAAAATGCCAAGTGTTTTTCGTTGGACAGACACTTGTAATTTATAGGGCCTTTTGAATTCAAATCCGACCGTTCCCCCCACATTCGACCCATTAATGCTAGATTGGCAGCATATTTTCAAGAATCTAACCCATAAATTTCACCTTAAATGCCTGCCGCCCGCTCCTTTTGGCCACAATCTAACCATCAAATCGTGAACAATGACTTTAACGGTCACTTTCCGATGGACCTGCGCGCTATTTCTATGAGTACCGTAAATACCTTCACACTATCGCGGACCTTGTGACACTTCCCTACTTCGTGCAGTCCTGAAATCACGTAGCTCCCCAACCCGGAAAGTGTAGTTTATTGTCCCACGCCTCCTTTCAGCTGCTTGGAGTGCTAAGACTGTGCTTCTGTCACATAGTTAGATGGTCGGGCCACCTGTATATGGCCTCCATCCACTGCCATTCACCTTTCCTGGGAAGGGATCTCCATTCAACTTAACCAGTTAGACCTCACCACCATTAGTAATCTCCTTAATAGCATAGGGCCCTAACCAGTGCATCCTAAATTTTCTGGGGAATTTATCAAACTTACTATCATACAACAAAACTATATCGTTTACCTTAAAGGTGCGCAACTTGATGTGCCGATCATGCCATGCCTTTTCACACTGCATTTGGACCTGCTGGTGAAATCCAGCCAAAAATCTTTCTTCTTTGATCTCATCCAGCTACGCAAGCCTTTCTTCCAGGGCTTCGTGATCCATGGTACCTGTGAGCGCTGCTATGCGCAGACTAGGCACAATGTATTCCATAGGCATCACTGCTTCAACCCCGTATACCAACCTAAAAGGTGTCTATCCCGTTAACTTCTTGCACGTCGTCCAATAAGCCCATGACACTACAGCTATGCGTAGGTCCCAATCGTTTCACTGAGCGTTGTAAACCTTGGTCAATGCATTCTCCAGCACTTTATTGAATGCTTCCACTGTCCCATTAGCCTGAGGGTGATAAGGTGTGCTCTTCTAGTGATATAACTGAAATTCTTCTGTTAGCACGCTGATTGTTTCATTTAGAAAGTACGTACCCCGATCACTCATCAAAATCTTTGGACATCTGAATCACATCAATACATGCTCAAACAGGAATTTTGCAGCCGTTGCGCCTATCGTGTCAAATACTCTATCATGGTGATGATATATCGCGCCCCTATCTTCCCTGGTGGTTGAATGGGTCCTACAAAATCTATTGCCCACTTCTCGAAAGGTTGCAACGTCATTTGTGGATTCAAAGGCATTTCATCCCTCCGTGATGGCCTGCCTATTCGCTGACATACATCACACACCTTGTAGAAATTTTGAATAATATGACACTTATTCACAGAGATTATCTTGATTATACATTATTGCGGAATGCATGGATAATACATAACCTCCTCTACGTTGATCATCAATTTTGAGGAATTAAAACAATGAAACATCAATCGCATGCGCACATTAACACAGTATGTAACCGGCGAAAGCATACAGCTGAAAACCCCCAACTATCTGTATATTATAATGATAGAGAACATGTAACAATACATAGTACAATACTCCTCACAAGTACTCAGTACTATCTCCACCTGCTACACACAAACTAGCTCAGATCTGAATCAAGTCACAGGTTCAAATCTCCTCCACTGTCTACCTGCCTCTACTGCGCAATCCAAAGCAAGAATAGGAATGATCCAAGCTCGTTTTCCTTGGCTTGTACTGTGCAATCCTCATTGGAAATCTCCATCAATGCATGTGCAAATCTCATGCACAGATATAGTCACAACTAATAGCAGTCTCCACCTCTAACACCTGTCTCCACTGAACTGTCCATGCACTGAGTTAACTGATGTATTCTTTAGTTGATTTATGAGTTAATAATTAGTGAATTAATTAATAATTAATTCACATCACTCATCACTAGTGTATTCTACAGTTAGACTAAATACAACTAGTTCAACTAAGTCAAACTGAATACAACTCCATCAACTCCTCAATCAACTCCACCAAACTCAACCACTTGAGTTCTAACTAAAGTCCATCATGCAATAGCTCAACTGACCCATAAGAAAAGCATATTTCCTTCTGGCAGTTGCATGTGCCACATCTGTAGCTCGAACTGAAGTGCTCCAAGAGGATAAGATAATGTTTATAGTCCAAATATTATTAAGAGCTAATAATATTCGACTGTTCTATTTTTAGCCTGGCAGTCTAAAAATAGACTCTACCCATATGTCTAAAAATAGAAGTCCATATATTTTTACCAACATGACCAATCATCCACAAATAGCATCCTGCAACTCATAGACCATGATCCATATGTCTAAAAATAAACTTTGCGCCAAAAATAGCCTGCGGGCCCACTTAGTGAAGGCAACTCCTTTCCACTAAGTTCCATCATCATGTTGCATTTTCAACACTCCCTCTCAACAAGATATGGATTATCTGCAACCCCTATCCTGCCTCGGTGGTATTCAAATTTGCTCCTGGTGAGCGCCTCCGTCAAGATATCAGCATCCTGATCCTCCATTGGAATGTATGAAAGTAACATGATTCTCCGCTGCACACAATCTCTGATATGATGGTACCTAATGTCGATGTGCTTGGATCTATCATGAAATACTAGATTAGCCGAGAGTTTAATGCAACTCTAGTTATCACAACAAATCACTGTAGGCTCTAAGTGTGACCCGAACAACCCGACCAGGATCTTCCTCATCCATATAGCCTTGCATGCAGCCAAACTTGCTGCCATATACTCGGCCTCTGCTGAACTGAGTGCCACGGATCTCTGCTTCCTGCTGTACCAAGAAAATGTTGTCGACCCGATACTGAAAATCCCTCCAGATGTGCTCTTTCTGTCCGTTGGGCTCCCTGCCCAATCTGCATCCGTGAAGCCACATAGCTTCACCTCATCCTCCTGTCTGTACCACAATCCATATCCCGATGTGCCTCTGAGATAACACAATACATGCTTGCCTGCCTTCCAGAAGAGCTTGGTTGGCTTAACCATAGCTTGTGAAAGCTGGTTAACAGCATAGCATATATCGGGTCGTGTATTGACCAGATACATAAGCGACCCCACCAACTGTCAATATACAGTGGCATCCACTACCTCCGCTAAAGTAGCATCCTCCTTCCTCCAAACTCTAGGAAGAGGAGTATCAACAGGGTTGCAACCATTCATGTTGAACTTCTCCAGTATCTCTCGAGCATACTTACCCTGAGAAACAAATAATCCATCACTGCGCTGCCAAATTTCCAATCCCAGGAAATAATGAAGGAGGCCCAAGTCCTTCATCTCAAACTCCCTAGCAAGATCCTCCTTGCATGAAAGTATCAACATCTCATCACCTGTCAAAACCAAATCATCTACATAAAGTACAATGATAAGCAACTTACCCTCCACCACAATCTGGTATAGGTTAGGATCCGCCTCACTCTTGGAGAATCCAAGTTCGGTGAAATAATTGTCTATCTGTGTGTACCAAGCACGTGGTGCTTGTTTCAACCCATACAGCGCTCTCTTGAGCCTGCACACATGCGACTCGCTGCTAAATATCTCGAAACCTTCGGGTTGCTCTATGTACACCTCCTCCTCAATGACTCCGTTGAGGAACACAGTCTTCACATCCATCTGATGAATGTGCCACCCCATCTGTGCTGAGAGAGCAAGAATCGTCCGTATGGAAGAATACCTTGCGACAGGTGCAAAGGTCTCCTCATAATCGATCCCCTCTATCTGTGAAAAGCCTCGGGCAACAAATCTTGCCTTGTACTTCTCCACACTCCCGTCAGCTGCTTGCTTCGCTTTGTAGATCCATCTCGAACCCACCATTGATTTCCCCTCCGGTCTTGGGACAATCTCCCATGCACTGTTTCTGACAATCGAATCATACTCTTCCACCATGGCATCCACCCATGCGGGATCCTCCACAGATTCCTCGAAAGAGGATGGCTCAGTCACGACACATTTGCTCACAAGAGCCATGTATCCAGTGTACCGATAAGGTGACTGTCTCTGTCTGTGTTGGCCTGTAGGTGGTCCTACAACCTTCTCTGCATCTTGAGCCAGTCGCTCAGCTTCTGTAGTGCGCTTTCACCCTCTGATGGTTGGCGCTGCATGAGTGGTCTCTTCCACTCCATGAACTTAATCTTGTGGCTGATCCACGTCCTGAAGCTCATCCTTAGGAACTAATAGCTCCTCATCTGCATGCAAGTGTGGCTCCATCTCAAGCGAACACTTCATGGCTTTCTCCTCCTGAAATTTGATATCCCGTCGCATAACAGTCTTGCGACTATCTAGCAAATACACACGATAGTTGTCGGGTGTATCAGTGTACCCCACAAATATCCCAACCTCTGCGGTCGACTCCAGCTTCTTCCTGGCATCCTTCGTCACATGCATGTAAACGTTAGAACCAAAAATCCTCAAATGAGAAATATCAGGCCTCTTACCAGAATAAGCCTCCTCGGGTGTACTCATGCCAAGTATCCTATGAGGACAACGGTTTTGCACATATACTGTAGTATTGCATGCTTCCGCCCACAAGTGAAGGGGTAGGCCCTGATCATGCAACATCACCCGTGCAACACCCACGATCGTTCTGTTCTTCCGCTCAGCAACCCCGTTCTGCTGTGGGTTATGGGGAGCTATGAGCTCTCTTCGAATCCCTTCTGCGTTGCAGAAGTCCTTGAACTCGCCAGAGATGAATTCACCACCATTGTCGCTCCTAAGAGCCTTCACCTTCTTCCCCGATTCCTTCTTGACCAGTGCTTTGAACTCACAGAACTTTGAGTATGTCTCGCTCTTCTTCTGCATGAAGAAGATCCAGCACTTCCGATAGAAATCATCAACAAAGATCACACAGTACCTGTGCTTTGTTGTCGAAGCTACTGAGAAAGGTCCACACACGTCTGTGTGAATTCTCTCAAGGATCGTCGTGGCGCGACTATCCTTCTCGTGAAAGGTGGCTTTCACAAATTTTCCCAAAGTACACCCCTTGCACTGATCTGACTGCGCAAGAGTGCCTTTAGGAAGCCCAGTAGAAATCTGTTGCAGTATCTTCAAGGCTCCATGGTGAAGGTGGCCCAATCTCCTGTGCCACAGCTCACCATCATCCCGGCTCACCAATCCTTCTGCCTTGCCTGCCTTTGCTGCGCAGCCATCTACATGCAATTGATAAAGGTTCCTAACTCAAACCCCTATCTTCCGGGTTTCTCCAGTTGTCTTACTGCGCAGGAAAGCCTTTCCCTCGCTGAAAACAACATCATATCCCTTGTCTTCTAACATTGCCATAGAGATAAGATTCTTCTTCAATCCTGGAACATGCATCACTTCCTTCAATACGAAGGGTTTACCAGACTCCCTCTCAAAGGAAATGGTACCGATACCGGTCGCACTGTATCTACCATCATCGCCCATCTCGATGTGCACTCCAAGATCTTTCTCATCCAGATCAGAAAACAAATCTCGATCTCCTGTCATGTGAAAAGACACACCACTGTCCAAGAACCATACCGATCCCATCACACTTGATACCAAGCATGCGATCAACAAAAAATCCAGCTCAAACTGCGAGGCTAAGGCCTCTCCCGCTGCAGATCCAACAACTTGCTTATTTTTCTTCTTCTGCAGACAATTTGTGGTATAATGTCCGTGCTGGTGACAATGAAAGCACTTCACCTTGGACATGTCCTGCTTCTTGCCTTTCGCACCGGAATGAGAAGCTTTCTTGTTCTTCCCCTTCTTTGATTTGGAAGCCAAAGCGCAATTTTCTTCATCAAATGCCTTTGATGAAGATCCATCCCTGGTATTCCGCTTAATCTCCTCTTGCACAAGATCTGACCAAAGTCTCTCCCATCCTGGCAATTTCTCCCGACCATTGACAGAGTCCTGATAGGAATGCCAACTCTTCGAAAGACCAAGGAGAGCTAAGCTCACCAAGTCCTCATCATCGACAGTCACCCCCACACTTCCCAGCTCATCCCGACATTGAGTGAACTTCGTGAGATACTTGGGCATACTGTCTCCTTTCTCACACTTAATGTTTCTGAGTTTATCCTTGAGCGCCAACTTCCTCTAGTCGCTCTTGCTTTGGAATAAATCTGTCAACGCTTTCCACATCAAGTATGGAGAAGCCTTTCCATGCAGGTTGGACACAATGTGATCCTTCACGCCCTCCAACAGAATCCTTCGACACTTTGTTGTCCTCTTTTGCCAAACCTCAACGTGAGCAGCATCAGTAGGCTTTGGGACCTTAGCCTCTATGAACTCCTTCAACCCATTGTCATCTAACACCGCCTCCATCCTATCTTTCCATGCAATATAGTTCGATTTGCCTTCAAGAGCATACTCCAATCGCAATCCGTTGAAAGACATTTGAACTTTGACACCAAGGAAACACTGTTGCAAATTCGAATTCCACCAGCTCAAAACTCAACCGGTTCTGATCTAAAATTCATGAGAACAAAGTCTTTCTCATACAGAGATTGACTGTATGGGCTTTTACTGGATATCTCACCTTCCAAAAGAAGGATGAATCCAGAGGCTACCTGGCCCGATTACAGACTCTGCCTGAAGAAATAAAATGTAAACACTTTCTGAATAATAGATCTGATGATCAACTCTGCTCTGATACCATGTAGAAATTTTGAATAATATGACACTTATTCACAGAGATTATCTTGATTATACACTATTGCGGAATGCATGCATAATACATGACCTCCTCTACATTGATCATCAATTTTGCGGAATAAAAACATTGAAACATCAATCGCATGCGCACATTAACACAGTATGTAACCGGGGAAAGCATACAGCTGAAAACCCCCAACTATCTGTATATTATAATGATAGAGAACATGTAACAATACATAGTACAATACTCCTCACAAGTACTCAGTACTATCTCTACCTGCTACACACAAACTAGCTTAGATCTGAGTCAAGTCACAGGTTCAAATCTCCTCCGTTGTCTGCCTGCCTCTACTGCGCAATCCAAAGCAAGAATAGGAATGATCCAAGCTCGTTTTCCTTGGCTTGTACTGCGCAATCCTCATTGGCAATCTCCATCAATGCATGTGCAAATCTCATGCACAGCTATAGTCACAACTGATAGCAATCTCCACCTCTAACACCTGTCTCCACTGAACTATCCATGCACTGAGTTAACTGATGTATCCTTTAGTTGATTTATGAGTTAATAATTAGTGAATTAATTAATAATTAATTCACATCACTCATCACTAGCGTATTCTGCAGTTAGACTAAATACAACTAGTTCAACTAAGTCAAACTGAACACAACTCCATCAACTCCTCAATCAACTCCACCAAACTCAACCACTTGAGTTCTAACTGAAGTCCATCATGCAATAGCTCAACTGACCCGTAAGAAAAGTGTATTTCCTTCTGGCAGTTGCATGTGCCACATTTGTAGCTCGAACCGAGGTGCTCCAAGAGGATAAGATAATGTTTATAGTCCAAATATTATTAAGAGCTAATAATATTCGACTGTTCTATTTTTAGCCTGGCAGTCTAAAAATAGACTCCGCCCATATGTCTAAAAATAGAAGTCCATCTATTTTTACCAACATGACCAATCATCCACAAATAGCATCCTGCAACTCATAGACCATGATCCATATGTCTAAAAATAGACTTTGCGCCAAAAATAGCCTGCGGGCCCACTTAGTGAAGGCAACTCCTTTCCACTAAGCTCCATCATCTTGTTGCATTTTCAACACACCTTACAATATGCTTTTGAATCTTGATGAAGGGTTGGCCACCATAACCCTCTGCGTAGAATCTTCTGCGCAGTTTCTCTCCCTGCATAGTGTCCTCTCGCGGTGCCCCCATGTAGTCTCATGGAAATCTCCAAGGCCTCTGCCTGAGTTGTTATCTTCTGCTGCGATAACGCGCTCCTTAAGTGGGGTAGTAGCGAAGCCACAAACCACTCGTGATGTTATCCATCTGTCAAATTCATATTGGCTTCATGGATTTGACACTTCAATCTTTGATCCAATTCCCAAGGTGTCTCGCCTGGTCACATCACGATCTCTTTGAATCCCACAATCAACTGCACCTTAGATTTAGGCCTGCTAAATTCCCTATTTAGTGCTGCCTGGATGTATGCTACTCCAGCATTCGGGTTATCGTTAGAGTACTTAATATACCAGGTTAGCGCGCGATCTTGCAGAGCACTAACCAATGTCGCCTTCTTTATGTGATCATCTGTAACACCTTGAGCTTCCCATACAGCCCTCACAACGAACCAGAATTGGTCCGGGTCCTCATTTCCCAAGCCTTTGAACAAAGGCAACTTCACTATATTTTCCATATTGAACCACAGTGGAGGTGGAGGTGGTACGGGTGAAGTTGGAGGCGATGGCAGTGAAGTCGAAGGTGGTGTGGACAGAGGTGGTATTCGCGGGAATCCTTGTCTTATTAACTGAATAACGCTTCACGAAGAAACCTTCGCTATCGCTTCTTCGTCCCTTCGCAGAGGTGAAATCAAAGGGCTATACTCTGGACCCTTATTTCCTTTGTTTCTATAAATATTTCCGCTTCGCATAGTCCCGAACATCAAGGTAGCTGCATAACCCGTTTTTCGCACAACAACATTTTAATCCAAGTATTCAAAGATTTTACATACTTATCTCGTGGTACTTTGAAAAAAGCGTCGCTCTGCCTCGCTATAGCTGAATCAGGTGTCGACTACGAATTCAGTCACAAAATCCTCATATGACGTGATTGAGCCAATGATTGACAGTGCGGGCGATCTTATCCTCCGCTGCTTCCAATCTTCGCACTAGCTCTGGGGTCCACACAATAGGACAGTCAAGTTTCCACCTTTCTTGGCTATCGGCGAGCTTCACGATCCACTCATATAGCTCAATTAGAGAGGAGCCTCTACCTACACTACGACCCAAAACTTAGACTTCTTCTTAAAGCTATGACTTTCTTACATGATCGATGTCTCTAATTACTTAGAGCTTAGCTCTTTTTATACAATCCCATGGTCTGCGGACCATGGGTAGATCTCTTACAGCCGAAATTACATTTCCAAAGTAAGGGCGGACAACCCTATGACTCTTTAAAACCTATTTGCCCCGCGACCACAAAATGTGAAGTCTTGACACTTGGATTACAAAATTTGACCAAGATATGGGCTTTTAGCCCCAAAACTGCCCTTGGGGGATCCCGTGCCCAACAAAATTCCATTACCAAAACCTAACCCTTAATGTCTATTTTAAGGCCTTGCCTCCTTTATTGAATATTCATTGACATGCCTTTTCATTGACTATTGTATGACATACTATGCCCTATCATTGTAAATCAACAATCTTAACTTATAGTATCCATCTATTTGGTTTAGGAATAGAGTACTTATATTTTGGTATAGACTATCTAAACCTTCTAGGCTTCATCAATACTTATCCATCTTATAGACCTTATGTTTATCACCTTGACCCATAGTAATTGAATATATTTTAGGTGATTTAGGAATACTTCCCTGTTTTCAAATACCACTAAAGAGCGAGAGAAAGGTTGTTGAGGTAACAATGACAACCCTATCTCTTGTTTCCATATGATATGGTTCTGCCTAGTAGGGATTTGCATTAAGTTTTTTATTGCAACAATATTTTTGGCACCGTTGTTGGGGAGGAGTTGAGTCCACCACCTTGAAATTTGAAATCTATGCTTCAATATGTTTTTTATGAGAGTATCTCAAAGCTATGTTAAAACCTTTGATCTAGTGACTCCTATAACTAGTTCTCATTCTATATCCTTTGGTAGTTGGTTAAAAGGACTCATTGCTCCTAGAAAAGTGGTTAAATACTCATAACACCACTACCTCTTCCTCTTCCCCTATATTCCCCCACCCCCACCCTTATAGTTGAGAACCTCTTCGGTAGTCCTCCCATCTCAACCATAATAACCAAGTTATGGCTCAACACCACATTCAAGCCTTTGGATGTGAGTGGATTTCAAGGAGTTCCTCACAAACTTCTTAAGAAGTATGAAGAATGGCTACCTAAGTTCAATGGGACTAATTTAATGCACCCCAATAGCTAACTAGAGGTTAAATTTGACCCATTCAACCCTCAATATGAGTTACAACTCGACCCCTCTAGAGTCCTTGTTGTAGTGCCCACATGGCTAGCCCATTTTCCATGAGTGATGGGGATTAAAGTGGCATCCTCTTGAATTATGGAGGTCAATCATGATAGATCAACTTTTGGAAGGCATAACTTTTTGTGTATGAACTTTAATTAAAGCAATTAATATTGCACCATTGGAATCATCTTTGAGTGTGGAATAGCGCTAGGGGGTGTGACACTTAGAAGGAAAATTTTTACCCCCAAAAAAAAACATTTAAGGCCTCAAACTAGCCTAAGAAGTTTCTTTACCCCAATTATCCAAATCGGGTCCCCCTACTAAAACTACTCACGTAAGTTGATCTCTCCAATATTTCCACCCTGAAATAATCGAGATGGATGACAAACAATATAATTATATAATTTGGATAATTGCCTCACACCATAAGCATCAAAACTTCTAATGATGTTCCTATGTTTCCTCCATGCTACTGGTGGGATTTCTAGCTATGCTTCTCCTCCGCAAACTCAATATTGACCCATATATTTCTCTATTGAGCGTGCCAACCATAACATATCCAATTTACATATGCCCAAAAAAGTTTCGAACTCCTTGTCTTCCCATACCTACCCCTTCCTAAAAATATATATCGATTTTTCCCCAAACAATTTAGGATAGAAGTATAGGAAACCTATTAGAATTCCTATCTTGTGGGGTCATCAATCCAACATACCCGTTTGACCTATTCCATTTCTTTCACTTCAACCTACCCTTGAAATGCATGTATTTGTAGAGTTAATCCTTTTGATGGTGTACTTGACGTCAACTAATCATTACCAACTTGGCCAACGTGAAAGCAATATGTTTTTTTTTTCACTGATTAGTAGCTTGTTCGATGCAATTGTAGTAATGAAAGGAAATCACTCCATCTATCAAAGACAAGTACCAAAGTGCAAATAAAAAAATTTGAAATTATTAAAAAAGATTTACTAGAAAGTGATCTTGGTTAATAAAAGGGAAATCTATATTAAGAAAGAAAAGGCAAATGTAAATGTAGAAATAAATTAAAACTTATTAAATTATAGTATAAATTGATATTGCTATCATCCTTGTTATTCAAATGATCAAAAGAGAATAATGAAAAGAATAAAGAGAAACTATATATATATATAGATATATTCCTAAAAAATTTATTATATGAATACATTTATCAAATTCTATTCGTCTATAAAGAAAGATGGTTGCCTATTGGAGGAAAAATATTAACAATGCTTAGAAAAAGTTTAAAATTTTATAATTATTATTGTATGGTTTTATTGTCTAGCCATCAAAGTGATATCAAAACTCTAGATAACCACCATGACTACACCATAAATTAAAATTTGAAAAATATAAACAATCTTTTTCTTTTAATATTTTCAATCTGTGGTGGGATCCTCAACAATTTTTTTTTTCCTTTTTTCCACAAGCTAAAAATGCTCAGACTTGCTCAAGGGCTACAAGGCACATGAATAAATATCACATTTAGAAAGTTCAATGGTTGTTGTTGTATGTACCAACAACATAGCAAGCTCACACATTGGCATTATTGATAAAATCAATCATTTCATTAAATGTTGATAAAACAACTTTGTTATAGCATTGACCAATGCAATTTATAATATTTAAGGCAAAATAAGTATTTCATATATGGATAACTGTGTCATATATCTTATGTCATTATTTCTAGATATTGTTGTTATATTCGTGCATGATTTTTAAATAAGTGTAGTGATTTTTTATTCTTAAACTTTGCAAAAAATCATTCAAAATTAAAATATTTAAAAATATTTGATACTTAGGTAAATAATATATTTTCTATTAGTGACTTCCCATCATAATTTAAGTCTTTAAATAAGGAAAAAAAACATAAATGAGAGGTAAATAAAAGGATGTTGTCAGGGTCTCGATCCTGATACCTATGGAGAAAAGTAATAATGTGGATCATGAGCACAAGCATCATCATCATAAAGGGGAAAAAATCAAAAGCTCTGTGTCCATGGATAATCAACACAGTACCAGACCTGCGAGATCTGTAGAGGGATGTCAGGGTGGGGAAGCGAATGTGAAGGACAAGCCACAAGAGCACCAAGTTAGCCATGGCTTACGATGTTAGAGTGGGGAAGTGCAGGTGAAGGACAAGCCATAAAGGTACTCATGTTGTTCATTTAATGGGGAGTGGGTAATCATGTTGTTCACTTAATGGGGAGGGAACTGACATTGGTGAAACCTTGCAATTTAGATGGAACAACACAGGTATAATTTTTTCCTATAGCTTAATATTTATTGTATTGCCTTAAAATTTGAAGGAAAAATGTTTGTAATGAGATACTCTACTTTTACATTTGATTTTAATTAAACTGTAAAAAATATAATATTAATTATATTTCTAATGAATTAAATGTTTTTCAAATCCCAACTCCAATAAAAAACACTCTTTGATTTGTGGTAAGGATCTTTCAAAAGTATTTAATCTGGATAATAAAAAAATGGGTTATGGGCTAGACTTTTTGTTTGTTGAATACTAAAAATATTTAATTTGTTTGTTTGTTTGTTTGTTTTGTTTTGTTTGTTGTTACGAACTATGTTTTTTGGTTTACTATTAAGTAATGATGAAAAGATAAAACCTAGGTAAATGATTTCTAAATGATGCCCACCATTTTTGGCTATACATAATTGTAAACAATAAGGGTATCTTTACTCATGAGTGAAAATATGTTCCACTTACCTTTGAAGTGGCAAATTATTTTGTTGGTAGTGTAAAATATTAGGTGAATATGATACTAGAGAGTTCATACAAAAGCTACATGCATTATGGGTCCATTAGATTATGTAGAATTATAAAAGTTTCAATTGTTGGCAATATAAGAACCATCCTTTGAATAGATGCCCCATCTTATGTTGCAGGTGACAAGAATAATTCATTTCTCATTACTAAGAAAAGTGTGCATATGTATAGACAAACTATGAGACTCCATGGAGAAGAGGCAATGTATTGTTTCTGAGTTACTCCACAAATGCATATGTAGAATCTTATGCACTATGAAAGAACCTATGGCAACTAGTTGTGGTACACTAACCAAAGATCTCTTTAAGCAAACAATGTCACCCAAAACCTACTATTGAAGCAACCAATACACAACAATAGCAGGATTCTTATAATTTGTCATCCTTTGGGTAGAGTTCAACTTGATGCAGAGATAATACATTAACTTGATTTACAACAATTATAGATAATTCCCTAAATGAGATAATCATCAATAATAGAGAATACAAATGAGAATAAGAATACAACATATATTTTGAATGTCACCATATCAGAGATAGGCAATATATATATATATATATATATATATATATATATATATATATATATATATATATATATATATATATATATATATATATATATATATATATTAAATGTCCTTCATCAAACGACATAGAACACCTAAAATGAGGCAAAAGTAATTTGTACCTGTTGTTTTCTCTTAGTAGAAATTGCCCATTCTAGAAAATCAATATTTATTCACAATGGTTTTAAATCTTTCATTGGTGAAATAAGTGGTAAATTATTTCTCAGTCAACTTTCATCATCTCAATATTTCAATTATTATTTTAATTGTGTATTACCAACTTAACACAAACACACTAAACAAACTAAATCTAATACAACAATTATTATTTCAAATCAAAGTACAAATTTTTCAATTTAACAATCCTACCAGCCTCTCTTTGCACCTTTTGGGCCAATCGCTAGTTTATTGTATTTTAGTTCACAATAACAAAGATAATGCTTATTCATTCTTATTTCCAAATACAAATATTAGTTAAATCATTTTAAAAAAAATCCATGTTTGGGATTGTTCTCCCAATTAACAATGTCCATCAAAATCGTCACCAACCGGTTGCTCACATAGATTTTGAATGAGAATGAAATTGATACCATGCAAAGAGTCCATAGAGAGACCTTCGGTCCTAAGGGTGCAAGGAAGTCGAGTTTGCAGGCTCGACACTCAATTTTTCTAAAAAAACAAATCCCTGACATCGACCATCGTGGACCCAACCTCCATTGATTTGTCGGGGCTAACATCAATCAGTGTAAACTATTGTAAATGGAGTTGAATTGGTTGGGGATTGTCGATATTCGGGAGTGCGTCGAGAGACCATTCAAAAGACAAGGCTGACCTTTGACCTCATAGTCGGGGCGACCTCCGACTTGCTTCCAGCGGAGCCCGTAAAAGAAATTTATGTGTATAGTTGGGTGTGTTTACAAGGAGCCTTAAGCCATCAACATGTATGGAGAGTTAGTTGAATTTGTCGAGGCTCGCAGCAATCGACATAAAGTATTGTAGGTGGAGGCGAATTGGTCAGGGAGTGTTGGTAGTCGAGAGTGCCTAGAGAGACTCTTTTAAAGACAGAACTGATCTCTAACCTCATAATTAGGATCGACCTCTCACTTGCTTCCAAAAAACCCACAAAAAAAAAATATATGTGAAGAGTTATGCATGTTTACAATTTATTATTTTGTTTTTTTATATAACATATTATTTAATAAATTAAATTATATATATATGTAAAATGAATGAAAAATTAAATTAAATAAATTATTTTTATAAAATAAATTTATTTAAAGTGATTTTACAGGGTGATTATAATTCTTTCTATCTAAAAATTTAAATTACAAATCCAGAAACTATGTACAAATTAAAACAAATTACTATTAAAATATTTAAAAGGTATGAACCTGTTATCCCTCCCTAAAAAAAGATAATGTGAATATGGATGGTAAATTATAAACTCAAAAATAGCATGCCTAAGTTTGTAGGGTAAATATATATGCGTGAAATAATAAGAGCCACATTATGAAAGAAACAATTTATTTATTGCATAGGATTTTTATGTGAAATAATAATCCATATACTTGAAACTTGGTCTGTGTATTGTACAAAATTTGTATTTGATAGGGTGAATTTAGAATATCAAAAAGTCAGATTTAACTTCTCAAGTTGGAGGTCGGGACTCAGTCTCGTCTGACAGTTCATGGGAGGAGATTGGCTCCGACTCCCCAACCCTACCGATAGAAGTAATTCATGTTCACGGCGTGTCGAAGTGATGAGCCAAAATTTTCATTCCCTTGAATTATTTAGCTTTCAAATTGAGCGCAGGACCGATAACATTTTAAAATCGAAACATGAAATAATTAGCGATCGTTGCCAAAGTCAGAGTTGGGCTCTTGGCGTATTTAATAAAAAGAAAGGAATGGACAGTTTTCCGACCTCGACTAGTTGGAGGTCGGGACTCAGTGTCATCTGACAGTTAATTAGAGGATTAGCTCCGACTCACTGACCTTTTCAATAGTATTTAATTTTTATTAATATAATTAAATTTTTTTTTTCTATCACATAGTGAATCGGTAACTGTCAGGCCTAATCTATGGGAGACTCAGGATCAAACCTTATAGCTGCCACTATAACACCAAGAGCATAACCAACCACCTGCAAGTCAGGTATACTAAGTTCCTATGATTTTAGCAAGCGCAGACTCACGGGAAAGGGGAATCCGCCCCTCTAGCCGCCACCACAGCAGGTCATTGTACTCAATATAATTATTTATTTTTGTATAGTGATGTGTGGTTTGACGGTAAGTCACATGGATGAAGTCTGGGTAGACCGAAATTCAAATCTCATTGAATACAATGACCTGCTATAATGGCAGCTAAAGGAGCGGATTCCCCATTCCCGTGAGTCTGCTCTTGCTAAAATCATTCACCATGTGGTTATTCATATAATAAATAGTATTTAAAAATCAAATAATTAAAATAAATAAATAACTATTAAATAATATAAATTATAATACCCAGGTCCCATATTCACCATGTGGTGATAGATCAAAATATTTTTAAATTTCAATTTAATAATAATAGCAATAATAATATTATTGTTACTAAGATTAATTAAATTTTTTTATTTAATAATATTAGTAATATTATTATTATTATTATTATTATTATTAATATTAATTAATTAATTAATTACTATTAAATATTTATATTTTAATAATAATAATATTTTTATTATTAATATAAGTATTTGAAGATTAATATATTTTTAAATTTCAATTTAATGATGATGGTGATGATGATTAATGTCCACTAAGACCAATGCGGTTTACCGCCCTTAAGAAGAAGAAGAATCTAATTGTAATTCTTTAGAATCTCATTTCTATGCTCAAAAAAAAGGGAAACAAGCGCACCAAGATCACTATAGTTGGTCTAACTTAACAAGTCAAGAAGATTGGAAGTTTGACAGATGTTAGGGAAATGAGAGTGGATGTGAGTAAGGGACGAACAGTCTAAAAGAAAATGCTTTTCATCCTCCACCCTCTTAGTATCGCAAAGATGCCACATTCTATCGTCTCAGGGAATCTTGGGAGTAGACCATTGTTCAGTCTCACTTCGAAGCTCATGAGAATTAGTTCTAATCTTAGTGATGTTCATCTTTTCTTCGAGCTAATCAAAACATAAAGATAATTTTCGTTCTCAAGGGTGGGGTTGATCACCTCCTTATAATATCTTAGCTTCCTTTTACCCCCCAACTCATTATCATCCCATAGCTTATCCTTAAATTTGGAGGTGAGAGTATCTGTAACACTATCGTTCCTTCCCATAATGATCTCCTCATTTATCCCCCAATGGTTGAGCCAAGACTGGTCATCCTTATGCCACCCACGCTTGAGGCGAAGGTGGGCTTTTTTATTAAAGTTAGAAGCAATTTTAGGAAGCCTCATGGATTCCAGCTATAAAGTTTCTTCTTATATATTAGATACTTAAACATAGCCCTGCTTTCAATAGGGGAGAGACCAACTTCGATCAGGAGGATAAGATATGGGGTATTTCCCTTGATCTTGGATTGTAGGTTATGAATTTCTTTTGAATCATCTCAATCTTTCTCCACGATTCTCTGGATATACTGCAACCCCATATTTCGCAATCGTATAAGACAACAGGGGTGACGAGGGTCTCAAAGAGGAACCTTTTTTTTACTCCAAATATAGAGATCGACAACCTTACAATTGTTTTCAAGCTCATAATAAGCTTTCCAGCCTCCAATAAGCCTTTTCTTGATGTTGTAATTCCAGTTGAGCTGATAAGGAATGTCAATACCCAAATATTTATAAGAAGAGACCTGTGCCAAGCAATTGTTATCATAGACGAAATTTCCATGGGTGGTCTTTTTGGATTTATTTATCATGATTTTAGTCTTGTCGATATTAACTATCATACCCATATTGGAGCAATAGTCATGAAGAGTCTTAAGTTGCTTATCCAGGTCCTCACGACTTCTAGCAAGAAGAACGATATCATCAGCGTAGAGGAGAAGAGTATTGATAATACCAGCAAGCTCGGTCCCCTTTCACCTCGCGATTTCCAAACACTCCTCTAGCAATAATAATATTGTTGTTACTAAGATTAATTAAAAAATTTAATTTAATAATATTATTATTACTAAGATTAATTAATTAAATATTATTAATTAATTATACTACTAAGAATTAAATATTATTAAATATTTTGTATTTTAATAATAATAATAATTTATATAATAATAATAATAACTATCCCCGATGGGGGTGATGAACATTGAAGCTACTCCGACGTGTGTGTCATGACGGTGAACATCTGGCAGATGGTATGGAGGTCAGTCACCTCGTCCTCCTATTACGTTTGCAGTACAAGGAAATTAACGGTGCGATGTGTGATGTTTCAATTGGTCTCTTCGGGATTGAGAGCGGGTGAGGGCTGTTGGTATATGTCGACTATCGATATTCAGGTTTGCCATTATGTTGTGTCAATTTGGTGGTTAGCTATCCAAGGACCGAGCTATGGTAGTCTCACAGGTTTCTTTGGCTCATGGTTTGTTTGGGAATGGTGGAGATTTCACCAGTGTCGTCTCCTCCTCAACCTTCGAATTGTAAAAACGCTAAGTTCCCTTTTCTGTGCATGGTTTCCTATTTTATTCAGAGGTCGAGTGAATTATGTATTATTATCAGGTCAACATTTTAGCCCTTTCTTGTGTTATTAGTTAATTCTCTTCCTAGATCCCTTCTGAGTTTGTGGGGGCATTTGTGTTTCCTCTTAACCAGACTTCTTCTAGGCTCTCTTGTTTTCGTGGCTTTTTTGTGGATGTCTGCGACCCACTATTGGGTGAGTAGATTTTGGGGCTGGTGGTGGGAAAATTGTATTAAGGTGTCTGTGGTAACTAGTTCTCGGGTGGGGTGTCTAGTCACATGACCTGCATCTTGGCTTCTTGATGCTTCCTCTAGTAGAGGAGTTGGTAAGACTTTGGTCTAGTTGGTGTGTTGTCTAGCTGTGGTTTCACTTATAATTCCCTGAGCTGGAGAGAGCAAGCCGATAGTTCCTCATTACAGAAGTCTCTTAGCTAATTCATGGTTGTCTATTGCTATGCTGGGTGTTTTAGAGAGTTGGGAGGTGATGATGTTTGCTGGTGTTCCTGTCTTTGAAGAATTTACTTAGGCTTTCACAATGTGACCTATGCCACGTAATTCTTGCTCCAATTCCTAGTTGAGGGGAACCTCGACCAACTAGGGAGGGTGCCATAAGAATTTGAAGGTGGCGGTGGCGGACCATGTGTCTGAGTGGTCCGTGCGAGGTGGTAGAACTACTGAAAGCATGGGCCGAGTGGCCTCGGGGTCCCGTAGTGGCAAGGGTGGCTCGAGAGTAGCTCATGGTGGGCGTGCAGCGGGGAAGGGTAAGCAGGGCATTGTGACGCGTGGGGATGGAGTTGGTGGTTGAGGCAGGAAGCATTGCTCTGGGCGTGTAGGGGATGCTGGTTGATAACGATGCTCTAAGGCTTATCGGGACCTAGTTCAGTCTGTCTTGAATCATCTGGAAATTTATGATAAGGTTAGGAAGGAAGAACATGAAGTTGTCATTGCCACTCTCAACCAATTGCATTAATTTCAATGCCATGTCAAGGAAATGATCGTGGTGGTTTGGCGTTGTCAAAATCTACTATTTGAAAAGGTGGAAAAACTAGAAACATGGATGGTTCATTTCGAGCAACATGTCTAGTGCACCTATTGTCCCCCGCCACCTCCAGGGGTTGGATCAGAAAATCTTGCCTATATTACCTCTGAAGATTGATCATGGTTACAGGTGTCCTACTAATTCTATTTGTCTTTTGGTGCTTTTGGCTTATTAAGTTGTGGATTGTGTCTCTAGTTGTGCTTCTGTTTATTTGACATATGTTGCTAGCAGTAGTCAACAAACCTAGTCAGGGTGAGACTACTTGCATTCTGACATCGATGTACTCAATTTTTGATGAATGAATAGAACCTTGATTTACAAAAAAATAAAATAATAACTAATGCTTATCGGTGAATTTTCAGCCACATTTACTAATATGGTTGCGGATGTGATTTATTTATAAACGCTTATCAGCGTATACCAAGCACATTTATTTAAATAAATGTTGTTGTGCTAGTTTATATGCTAAATGAGATAATACAAGAGGAGGGTAGTACAAGAACCTCAATGTCAACTTGTCATGACCCCAAGCATCCCCTTGTCAAATCAACCTACATTAGTAATCAAAGCCAATTAACCTCAACTTATAAAAAAAAAAAAACAAACAAAACAAAACAAAAAACATAGTCTAAATCATGTTATGAATTTGAAAAATGTAAATTGTAAGATTCAAATAATCTCAAAAAGTTACTGCTATAATTCAAATCAATAACAAATTTTTTTACAGCTAGCCAAGAAGTAACTCATATTTATATACTTAGCATTAATATTTTAATTATTGAAAGTTATTGTAGTTATATGTAGAGTTAGATGTAATATTAATATATTAACAGTATATAATAAGTTATAGCCCCAAGGGATAGCTCAATTGGTCGAGTTCTTGTTACTAAGTACCATGCCTATCAGGAGGTCACGAGGTCAAATCTCTGCAATGCCCTTTGGGTTAGGCCTTGCTCGTTTGGTTGACGGATAGATCATTTCGGGTTGATCTACTTGGGTTTTCCCGTGGATGTAGCGGCCATGTAGTGTCCGTGAACCACTCATAATATATATATGAATGATAAGTTCATACTTAGTGACTCAGGAATGGTAACTAATAGGGTAATAAAAAAATAGGTATCATAGCTTGTTAAGTGTTTTTAATGTTTGCATTTATAACAATATAATTTGAGTTTATAAGATAGATTTCGAATTTAAATTTGTAATAAAAAGTATTATAATTTGTTTGATTAATCAATACTATAATTATTAATATTAAAAAATAAGAAAAAAATAAAAATAATATATATATATATATAGATACTAATTGGTCGCTACATACACAGGAAAATCCAAGTAGATTAACCCAACGGATCTACCCGCCAACCAAACTCACAAGGCCTAATCATGAGGGCGTCGAGGAGATTTGACCTGACTACCTCCCCATAAGCAAAGTACTTAGCAACAAAAACTCAACCAACTAAACTATCCCTTAAGACTTACTTGATAAAATAATTATTTATTAAAAAATATTTTAAATAAAAACTTATGAATTTCCATACCAAACTATAAAAATTATAAAAATTCAAAATTCAAAATTTTATATAAAATCTTTTCTTATTTCTTTCTACTTATCATAAATATTTCTTTATTCTTTTCCCTTACCACTTCGCACATACTTCCTATGGTTTATCTTAAACCTCTTGTGTTTTACTTTCATCCTTACAAATAATAGCATATTGTCCTTTAAATATTGCTCATCGGAAATAATCACAAATAAGTGAGTTTTTACTAATTAATATGTTATTTAAACATTGCTACTCGAAAATAATCACAACTTAACTTAGGTGGTTTTACTAATTAGTATCAACAATTGGTTGGTCGGTAAATGAATATAAAAATTGAAATTCAAAGCTTTCTACAAATGAAAATAAAAATTAATTTTATTTTTTTTATTCCTCTTCGCTTGTTGTCATACATGCCTCCTTATTGCTTTTCTTTACCACTTGCCCCACATACTTTCTTATTGTTCACATACTTTCTTATTGTTCATCTCAAGCATTGTGTACTTTATTTTTATTATTAATAGTAATAGCATAATGCCCTTTAAACACTTAGCTTCTTGAAAATGATCACAATGTAGTAGATTTATTATCACAATGCAGTGGATTTATTAATATTTACAATTTGTTAGTAAAATAAAAATTAATTTTATGTTTTCTTATACCTCTTCACTTGTCATACATGCCTCCTTATTGCTTTTCTTTACCACTTGCTCCACATACTTTTTTATTGTTCGTCTCAAGGATTGTGTACTTTATTTTTATTATTAATAGTATATTGCCCTTTAAACACCTTGCTTCTTGAAAATGATCACAATGCACTAGATTTATTAATATTTATAATTGGTTGGTAAAAATATTTATTTTTTAAGACAAATTTATAAAGATTATTATCCAATTATAATAAATATGAAAGTTAGGATTTAAGTCATCCAAATCTATTTCATAAAAATAGTATTTAGTTTTAATGTGTAGTAATTTAGATTTAAACGTTTTGTTTTAGTATTAAGGTAAATAAGAATAGTTCTCACATAAAAGTTAAACAAGTGTTCTTTAAAGAGCTTAATTACGATCTAATAATTTTATGAGAGCATAGGTAAGATATTTCCTCTCTTTCACATCAAGCTTAGGGAAATGATCTACAAGGAGTTTAGGCAAGACACAATGATTTTCAAAGAATTTAGGTAAAACCTCTCCCTTGCAAAGAGCTTGAGCATGTAACATTTCAAAGACTTTAGTTAAGACCTAATGATTGAAAGAGATTATGTAAAAGGAAAGGCCTAACGACTTATAAAGAGCTTAGGCAAGGTCTCTCCATCATGCAAAATTTAAGTATGCGACCTTCAAATAGCTTTGATAAGACCTAGTGATCTTCAAAGAGATTAGGTAATATCTCTCCCTCCCACATAACTTAAGTGACCTTCAAAGTGTTTAGGTATGACCTAGCAACCTTAAAATAACTTTCTTAACTTACAAAATTGTCCTTGCACATAATTTGATTTTGCACATAGGAGCAAGACTAGGTCCTAATCTTATCTATGATAGATTTTGTTATGTAACTTAGATTTGAATATGAAATCACACGTGATATATCCAGTGGTAAGATAGTAGATCTCCTTTACTTAATAATATCAAAGTTCCCTTTAGGTAGATTACCACCTCACAATGATCATTTTATGGAAGGAGTGCATTTTTTTTTACTTGCCACTTAAAGTTGGGTGACTTCTCAATAAGCTAAGCTACAAATACAATATTCTTCCACCAATCCTAAGGAGGAGTCAATCCTTACTTATAACTAACAAGAGAACCTTACTCATAACAACCTTCTAATTACCAGGTGTACCTTATTTAATGAGCCTCACTTACTTTTATTCAATACTAACTATTATAGTCAGCTTTATCTAATAATAAGATAATGGTCTTCATGATTACACCCCTGGGAAGGTCCCAATAGTTTTTTTTTTGTTTTGACTTTATTTTAATAGATTAAATTGTGTGTAGAGTTTATAGCGGTATTCAATAGCCATTACAAACCCAATTAGAACCAAAATCTGCAAGCTAGTATAAATGTGATGACTTTTCAAAACCAACTTTTCATTATTAAATTTGTAATTTATTATTATTATTAAATTTATTGTTTAATACCCTTTTTGTTTAGACAAATATATTACTCAAGCATACTAAAATCTTTTTTCCCCTAAGAAAAAATCATAATTTTCATTAATAGTTTTGAAAATTACATTTTGCATATGCACTGGAGTGCATTCAAAAATGTTGTTTTAAAGTATACAACAGTCCATAAAAAAGTTTAACAAAAAACAGGCCCAAAAAGCCTTATCCATGTCACTGCCAATGTAAGGACCTGATTATGACTATATACATTTTTTTTTTCTTTAAACAGTAAATACGACCAGAAAAGAAACGCATTGAGATTTCAAATTTATTCAACACACACATTGCTGACACTCATTTTAGGAAACATAACATATTCATTAAGCTATCAACATCGTAACATCATAGAAATATACCTATCCATCAAATTTATCATCATTATGCTTTTAGTAGAGCGCATGCATATTCCTTACTACCCTCATCATTAATCCAAATAGAGACCAAACTTAACTATTTAATGTTGCAATCATCGGAATACTGATAGATAAGATACATAACCATTCATGCTATCATAATATCAATGGAAAGCATTCATAAACATCACAACCATGAATATCTCAATCGCTAATAATAGTGTCATGTGTCCGGATCCTCAACCTGAGGTCCTCAAAGAATAAAGTGTGGGCCTTATGGCTAATTAAATGTTTGCGTCATATCACTGTCAGTCAACTAGAGCGGGCACTACATACACCCCCTCTTAATAATAGACTTCGTCTCGAAGTCCCTGAAATAGGTAAGGAAAACGGTGACGCATCTCCTCGGCGTCCTCCCAAGTATGGCTAATTAAATGTTTGCGTCATATCATTGTCAGTCAACTAGAGCGGGCACTACAGCCAATTTGCTTCATAAGAATACATAAGAACATAATCATAACTAAAAGAACCTCTTGTCATCCAGGAGAGAAGATCTCAAATAAACAACAATACCATAAAGAGCTAAGAAGGATATATGTGGTCCTAAATCCTGTGCAGGGTTCGCCTTCAAGCCTTCTGTAAAAGGCTTGTGGTAGTACTCATAAAATGTCTCGCCATTTGGGTCCTTGATCTGCCATGTGCCCAGTGTTTTCTTTGCGCCCCTTTTGGAAAGTTCATTATCAATGGAGTTCCTCTCCCTATAAATGTGGCAACAAGAAATCTGATCAAAACCCTCTTTTCAAGTGCAATACCTCCTCTAGAGTAGGTATGAGTGTGTGCATGTGACATATAGAAACTTCATTAAACCAATTTATAATTATCAAGGAATCCCCAAATATTTGTAGTTGTCTGCATCCATTTTCAATAGCAAATAATGAGAAAAGCTTTAGACTGAGTAGTTCAAAATAATTATTTGATCCCTTGCCCAACCTACTTTGAAGTTTGAAGAAATGGTTTTCATTTAAATATAGGGTTGCTCCTCCCCCACATTCGCCTCCAGCCAGGGAGGCTCCATCGAAATAGACCTAGGGTAGGGAATGATCCACTTCTTCAGGAGAGATATTATGAGGTCTGTGAACATAGTTAACTTCCGAGATCAAATCATATATGGCCAGAGAATGAGTTGCCACTCTTTCGAGAGTTGTTTTTTTCGCTTGGAATATGACATTATTCTACATTATCCATATCCCCTAAATGATGATGAACGAAAGGTTTTTGAGCTTTTTTGAAGATGCATGTTCCCACCAGAAGTGTCAAGCTTCAATACAAGATATACCTTGCCACATTAAGCCTAAGGACAAAGAATTACGTACAATGTTCTAAACAACATTGGCAAAAAAACATACTAGGAATAGGTGGTCCACCATTTCCTTGGCAATATTGTAGAGTGAACACCAATTTGGCTTAGAGAAGCTTCTCTTTTTTAAACTTTCACATGTGGGAAACTTGTTTTCAATGGAAAAACAATTTTGCCAAAAAAACTTAACTTCCATAACTTCTTCCACTACTAAACTAAAACTCAAAACTTTAAACAAACTAAAATCTTAATATTATTACTCAAACAAAATAAAATCTCAATATTCCCTATTTAATTAGTTATACATAGAGTTATTCTAATTTGATGAAGCTTTCTTACCTTGCCTTAAATTAGAAAATAACTTTTCAATTATAATAGACATTATTTAACTTTAAAAATTTGAATTTTTAATTACGCTAAGTATATAAAGACCTTCCATGCTTTAATATGGTCTAGTTCCTCATGATCTTTCATGGTCTTATTATTCCTTGCCGCAGCAGGGTAATAACGCATTTAGAATGCGTTCAATTTTAAATTAAATTTAAATTGACTAAAAATTAAAATGGGTTTTCTAATGTAAACATTAGATAAAATTTTAATTTATTTTTTTAAAAATTTAAAAATTTATTTATTTTCTCAATTTTGATTGGTTAATTGACCAGGGCTCTTATTTTCCATCATTATCTTTATGTACTTTGCAGCAGTTCATAGTAGATTGTACTAGGGTGCTCCGGCGGGGTTAAAGTTCTGCAAGAACGGATTCAGCCTGCGTCCCTATCGTACAATCTTGGATCCTCCGCTAGATCCACAACAGTTCCCTATTTATTTTCTGCCAGAATGTCGTGGCTTCAAAACCTTAACACAACATAACTTGGCTAACCTTTCTCGTTTGTCATTTCATCAAAGGTCTATGCGAGTCTTCAAACCCTACCACACCATGAAACTCCTCTGTAAAATTTTGAAAAATCCTAGCAAGGTAATGAAAACCCTGCACTTAGTTTGCTTCCTTGATTTTCTCACTTGGCCATTGACTACTGACTTTATGGCAGAACTTCAAACCCTAGCAAAGCACCACCAAATCTCTGATTTTCATTTTTTGTTAGTATTTTTCAAAAAATATATATAAGGTTAAAATCAAAAAATTAATTAATACCAATGGTTACTTATTTAATATAATCTTTACAAATGAAACTCATGTGCGAATGTTAGCTTTGACTTTATTTATGAGAAATATAAAAATCATTTCACAATAATTGAAAAATTTAAAATCCATTCCATAAAAACCTAAGACTTCAATTTTTGGAAAACTTTCAAAAATCAAACTTTTGGTTTGAAGAGTGGATAGGGAGAAAAACATAAAAATCATTCAAAACACTTTAATAAATCATATAAGACCAATAAACTATAAACCATTCCTAGTTTGGAATAATTAATTATCTTAATAATGGTAAAGTGAGTAAACAAGTTTGGATATCTCTTCACTTTTATAAAGAAAACAAATAAGCACAAAAAGCACAACACTAGGTTAAAGGTAAAGTGAAAAAACATGTGAAAGGAGCTTTATCATAACCAAGTAATTGTAAAGACTCTTTTATTGATATTTAATATGGTTTTGATTTTTTGGTTGGTATAAGCTAATTTTTTTTACATTGATAGAACATAAATCGAGGCACATATTTATTTATATAGGTATTGAAATGTCTTTTCAATAAGTAAAAAGCAAGTTTTTAACATCATTTGCAATTAATTTGTGCATTGTCGCTGGGGTTATAGTTAGTGTTTGACATACTATTAGTTTAAGTGTTTGACATACCATTAGTTAATTTACACGATGGTAATCTTTGAAGAAGTATCAAATACAATTATCGATCATAATGTGAACTTTGAAAAATTTGGATTTGTTTATGGAGGTTTGAATAAATAGTTGTAGCGTATACCCAATGACATGCTTCTTGTCTTATTATTAAAAAGTATGGGTACTTAAGGGTGTTAGTCATTTAACAAAAACATCCAATTTATGTGTTATTCATTTAATAAAAACATCCAATTTATGTGTAATCGTGACAATGCATTTGATTTATCTTACTTTAAGCTTTTCGTAATGTTGACCACTACAATTTTTTTTTTGAATGGGAGGGGCTAGTTTCCTTTAGAAGCATCATGGGCCTTCTTTTAATTACATATATTACATATACTGTACAAATGCGTGTCAACAAGCTGACAGCCAACAACCATCACATCAGATTGAAACCCATCACATCATATCGAAACAATCGCCATCACCGGAGTCATGGCACAAGATATGCTACAACATGCGTAGCCTCTGCAGGAATCGAACGCGGCCGGGGGGAGTGCAACCAAGCCGCCCCGACCGCTGCGTCATGCACATCACGTGCAGACCACTACAATGTGTTCATCACATCATGTTGACCACTACAATGTGTTCATCAATATTTGCATTGTTGGTCAATATTTGCATTGCATTATTTTTACACACAATTAACGAGGGAAAAAAAAAACATTTTAAATTAGAGCTCAATCGCTCAAATATATTTCATAATATTTAGTTCAAATGAAATGATATTTTAAGGTCCACGAGATTAAAAATAGTCTATGAGACCATTAGTTCCTTGTTTTTCGCTCTTTGCAATTCAGTTCTTTTCCAATTCAAATTGATGATGAGCTGACCCAACCTTCCAACAATCTCCTCGCTAAAAAGACAATGCCAAGAAACTGATGCTAACATGTTCTCATAACTTTCTCTGATGTCTTTGAATGCATCACATTCCAAAATGAAATGTTTTTCCAATTCCACAGCCCCAGACGTGCAAAATGTGCACACCCTTTCTTCCCAAGCTTCTTTAGGCCTTTTCCACCGTCCTGTTTCACACCGAAGTTGATGTGAGTTGGTCCTTAATTGAGTAATAAGAACCTTTGCCCTCCACGAAATGCTAGCTCCAATGAACTATTTTTGTTGTAAATCACACATAGGGTTGAATTCCTCAATGCAATATTTCTTCTTTCTACCCAACTCTTTTCCCCATACCTTTTTACGAAACTTCTCCATAACAAAATCCTTTAGCTCCTTGCTATTTGTGGGACAGGCATTGAGGTAGATATCACATTTTTGCATCCATGTGTAGTTTTGTTTCATCTATGTTTTCTTTCTTTCACTGATGCCTTCATTGAAGATAACATTAGGCCATCTACCCACTCTCATTTGTTCAATTCTTTTTAGGTATCTTATGAGCCGCACCATAGCAATTGCTTCAATGGAAGTTGCTCCTGTTTCACTCAACATTATCTCATAAGGTACTGAACTTTTTATTTTGAACTTGCTAATGATCAAGTGTTTTTGGATTTTCTCAATTTGTTTCCATTTTGAGATGGGAGTGCTGCTAGCACACAATTCACACCCATATAGCATCACTGGACAAACTAGGAGTCCAGAAAGCACTTTAATCGTTTTCCAATCCCATAACTCTGTCTCTCTACATCTGTTTTGAAGAGCATATAATGCTTTCCACCCTCCTAAAATTCTCTTATTTCTGGAGTCCTCCCAATTGAGTTTGTTGTTGAAATCAATCCCAAGGTACTTGTACTCCTTTACTTCTTCAAGAATGTTGTCTTCAAAGAAGAAAGTATGCTGGCTATGCTTCTTTTTATTAGAAAAAATCATTATTTTGGTCTTGCTAATATTGACTTGCATCCTCATTGTTCATATCTTTCAAAATTTAATAATTAAACTAAGTGGCATGAAACCCTAGTTATACAGTCTTGTTTGACTAAAAATAAAAATACTTCTCATTTGACTAAAAATAAAAATACTTTCTTTAGAACAACCCTTTGATATCTCAAAGACGTTAGAAAGAAATTTAAAAAATGCAAAAATATCAATTTTAATAAAAGAAATTAAAAAAAAGCAAAAATATCATTTGAATCTTGCCAAACTCTTTATGTTTGCGAAAAAATTAAGAAGTTTAATTTTATGAATGGATACGCAGATTACCCTGTGATGAATCCACCCTCCATCAACTTCTGCCCCTTCTCCTCAGGAGCAATCTGTCAATTAGGCACCGTAATTGTATTCTCGTTTGAGGTACGGGAATTCGATGGCAGAGGCTGCAAAAACGCGCGACCAGCCCAAGCCACGACGCACTACGCTAAACAAGTCTCAATGGTATGTATATACATTTCCTTCCACCGCAAAATGAATTCTTATCTCTCACTCTCACTCTGTAATACACAAACTGTAAGGTGGGGTTGGGGACTGTTTACGTGTATGCAGGAGATTAGATTTTAGTCTTTTAGATGAAAACACAGGGCTTCAATGGTATTTCTATAACTTCAAACTTTCGGTGTATATTTCAGCAAGCCGAGAGAAGAAAATTATAATTGGAATTAGGAGATAAATCTGAATTTTGTATAATTAGGCGGCAACCATAATATACTATGTTTCATGCGTTATTGGTCGTCTACTATGTGAAATCTGCACAAACACAGGCGTCATATAGAGATATGCAAAAAAAGGAAACCCAACTTCTACACACTGTGATATACATTGAGGGAAAAGCCTTAGCAGATGCTGAGAAAAAGAAACTCAAAAATCATATAAGGAAACCCGTAATAGCTTTAAGAAAGAAGTTCAGCATCTATGAGAAGGAAACTGAAATGATCCTAACGGATTTGATACGAAAATATTTACGAGTAATAGGCTAACGGGGTCCTGGTTCACTTGTGAGGTTGCTGGAGAATTAACCCATCCACCAGGGTTCCATTCTTCCCATGGTCTGCCGCACATGAATGGCATGGCTCAAAAGAGATGAGGCTGGGCGCGAGTCTTGGTGGGGAATTTTGGCGCACTAGTTAACCCTTATACCTAACTATTAAGCCAAAAGATACAAGCAATACACGACCAGCCTCCGACCTCGAAGTTCCTGTTCATGGTTCCATTGATCTTTACCCTATTTACTCACATATTCCTGTTCATGGTTCCATTGATCTTTACTCTTATTTACTCACACATTCCCTTTTATATTGGTGTTGGTAATTCCATTAGAATTACGTCATCATGTAATATACGATTGCGGAACAATCATGTTTAGTCTTTTGGCAATGATATATTTTCAAAGTCGCGAGGAAGTTGAGATGATAAAATTTCTGCTAGTATATATGAAGTTTGAGTTAGAAAATATACTTGTTTGGTTTCTGCTGATAAACTTCATTGTTTGGTTTCTGTCGAAATGGTATTATTACTTAGAACAACCATGTTGAGAAGCCTGAAGAGGTATCATTACTTAGAACTACCATGTTGACAAGCTTGAAGTGGTATCATTACTTGGAACTACCATGTTGACAAGCTTGAAGTTTATATATCTCAGGCACACTACAATCCACTCGATGATATGCCCATTGATTCTCTTGACTAGAAAATAACTAAATAGAAGCTCGTGTTAGCTTTAGATGTTAGAAAGGCTGCTTATGCAACATTTATTGAAATACTGCGAAAATTTGTTGGATTTTTCTGCTATTAATGAAACATATGCTGTGGAATATAATTTCTTAAGCTAGGGTTGTAGTCTGTTAGCAACAATTTGAAAAATGGGGTTCGTATGAGACACTACATAAGACAATGAATAATGGGTGTCTAAACCAAATAGTATTACTAATTTTACATGTTGGGATTCATATGTTAAAACCACTATGGATTAATCTTAAATCTTTAAACATAGGTGTTACCACCTGGAAATGCATGTCCCAATCTGCACTTCATCGGCCTTATACTCTTAAGTTTGGTTTGTTTGGTTCAGGTTCATATTGTTCAGTTCAACCCACGAAATGTGCCCTGGGATCTTCGGAGCCCCATGCAACCGTTAAATGTGCCCTTGGTGACCATCTGGTGGATATGTCAGATTTAACATGAACTTCCAATTTAAGCCCAAACTTCATACAAATTCATGCGAGTTTGAAAATTTAATGGGAGGGCATAAAACGGGCCTGACCTGGTAGCATGTTCTGCTCTGTTAGAAACAATGTTGGACGAAGCGGGGACGTTTTTTGGAAGCGGGGACGCGGAAGCGTCATTTTCCAAAAATCTAGAAAGCAAAGCGTCTGCTAGCACTCCACAATTGGATCTCGGAGGTATGGAAGCCTATCATTTCTGATGAAATTAATATCTACCCCTGTGCTAGAGGTTTTTTTATAGTAGATTTTGAAAATCCTGAAAGCAGACAATGTATTCTAGATTCCGGCCCTTGGTTTTGGGAAAAATCAGGCCTATTCATGAAGCCATGGAACCCATCATTCGATCCCTCTACAGCAGTGATAACCTCAGCACCAGTTTGGGTGAGATTGCCAAGCCTACCCTTGCATCTCTGGAATCTCTCCTCGCTAAAAGCCATCGGAAATGCAATTGGGAAATTTTACTGCAGGTGCCCAGAAACAGAGGAATATGCCAGAACCACCTATGCACGCATCTGTGTGGAAATGGATTTCAGCGCCGGATTCCCAGCTGAAATAAACCTAACAAGTAAAGACTATGTGTGGAACCAGAAGCTTGATTATGAAAGTGTCCTCTTCAGATGTCGATCGTGCTTTGAGACGGGGCATCTAGCCAAAAATTGCCCAAAAGCCTCTGAGAAAAATTTTGCTAGAAAAAACCACCACAGATCTACATGGTGGGAAGGAGCACAAAAAGAACACTACACTGTCATCAAAGAAGAATATTCTAGAGAAAACTCTGAGTCACAAGAAATCAAGGAAGAAGGAAACAACTCTCAAAGCAAGCAAGGAGAAAGCCCGCCCCAACAAATCAACAGTTATGAGGATTTGAATACCGCAGAAAATAAATCTTCATTTAACAGCAAAGCAGATCTCCTAAACCAAACTTCTCCGACTATAGATCGCGAAGCTAAGACACCAATGTCCCAAGAACCAGAAGAGATGAAGGCGATGCAAGACAAAGGAAGTTGGAAGACCGTAGAGAAAAGAAAGAAAGCTACAACACCAATCTCGCCAAGAAAGACGAGGAGCCAGACAAGTAAAAATTAAGAAAATTGTAGGTCCGATAGACCAATTTGGTCTCAGTGGACGTTAACCATCATCATCATCATCATCATATATATTTTTTATATTTTTTTTGCATTTATATTCAAAATAAACATCCCAAATACCAAATTAGTTGTAGAAGACATGAAAACATGCATATTTTTGCATAAATCAAGATAGATATGGCATCCATGATTCCATTGTAGTTACTAGTATGTACATCAATGATTAATTATTCGAGCATCAACCATCTATATTCTAGCAATTACAAACATACATCAAATTTTTAAGCATATTATAAAACATAAAACATTTAAGCATATTATAAAACATAAAACATAGAGCATATTATGATTTATCTAGCAAGTGAGCAACTGTCAACATTTGTCATGTCCAAAATTCAAATAATAATGTTTACAAAATAGGTCACTTGGTCACCGCCAAGACAAAAAGGTTCAAATTCACAAGCCTACAAATCTAATGATTAATCTATGACAAAAGTAGTAAATTGTGAATATATCTACTAATCTCTCCTCCTTCCACCACGAAGAGAACGTGGCGACGGGCCTCCATGTGGTGGCAATGAAGAAGATGGTGCCTGTGGAAGTTGTGGCACTGAAACTGATGAAGACGAACCCCCTGCTGTTGGTGTTGAACCATGGAACCTAGGAACCAAGGGACCAGATGGGCGTGGCATCTCAACTCGATCATCATCATCCTGGAATCGCTAATTGCATGCATGCTCCCAAATGGACTAGTGATAAGCATATAGTTGCTCAATTATCTCTGTACGAAACGCGTTTTGGAAAAAACCGAAACGCGTTTCCAAAAAACCGAAACACGGATCCAAAAAACAGAAATGCGGATCAGAAGAAATCGAAAAGCGTTTCGAAAAAAACTGAAACGCGGATTGGGCCGTAAGGTTCCAAAATGGCAGGAACCGCATTTTTCAGCTCGATTTGTGTTTCGGTTTTTCCAAAACGCGTTTGGGAGGGCGGATTCCCCACAGATCTGTATGGGTCACGGATCGGGCTTTTGATCCGTTGGGGGGGGGACGTTTCCTGCAACACTGGTTAGAAACTTAGAAAGGTCTCCGCATGACAAGACAAGAGCTAGTGAACCATGTTGGAAGGGTTACGATTACTCCTAGATCTATGTGAATTATATGAAAAAAGAGTGCTAGGTTACGGTCCTTGGTGATTTGATTTCGACTGTGAGTGGTGGCTTTAACTAGGTTATACTAGGGTAGGAATTTGGAATCAATAACAACTTAAGATAAAACTTTACGCATTTTTTACATATTGTTTCAGGATGTTTGAGAGTGGTTCCAACCTCATCGAACTTTGTATGGACAAAGTAGAATTTCATGTTGCTTACCTTTTCTATCATTTTACTTAAAAGTTAATATTACCATTAATTACTTGGGTTGTAGACTCCTCAAAGCTCTATCCTCTATTTTTGTTCTATCTTCATGGGTTATTGGACAAAAAATCCTTTTTTCCTTTTGGGGTGGGGGCGGAGAGAGGGGGAGGTGTTGCCTTTTTGGGGAAATGTGTCCCCCACAATGGGGAAACATTTCCTCGAGTTTCTCCAAAAGGGAGACATGGGGAAACATTTGCCTAGTTACCCCTTGCCCCCGGAGTGGGAAATGTGGGGGGTGCATTCCCGTGGAACACTAGTTCCTTCCATCTGAGGGTCTCTGCCTAAGCTTCCTCCAACTGGGCAAAATAAGAACTTGCATTTGAGCTTCATTCCTCCTTCTATCCTCTGTTCCATATGTTTCTCCCAAGTTTTGTTGGAAATACTAAGGGGGGGTGAATCAATATTTCTTTTAATTGTTATATTATCCCAGTTAAGATTTTATCACAATTTAAACCAAAAACACGAGAAGTAGAATAAGAAAATATTTTTATTAACAAAAATAGTGAGGACTCCAATGATCTTTCACAAAAATTCAGGCTCCAACCATCCCAAATAGACTTCAAAAATCAACTTCTGCAAGAAGTCTCCAAATTCTGTTCCAAATACACTTCAAAAGAGGTCTACAAAGTCTTCTCAAATCTGCTCCAAGAATGCTTCAAGTCTGCTCAACAAGGCTTCCAAAGGCTGCTCCAACAAAGGCTTCAAGTCTGCTTCAACAAGGCTTCTAAAGGCTGTTCCAACAAAGGGTCAACAAGGCTGCTCAAAAGTCTGCTACAACATGTCTTCAAGTGCTGGTCTTCAAATAAGGCTTCAAATCTGCTTCAAACACCTCATGGACTGCTTCAAGAATTGGTTCAAAGTCTGCCACAAAGAAGGTTTGAAGAGCTGCTCCAAAAAGTCTTAAAAATCTGCTATAAAGTTACTTCAAATTCTCGTCCTACTTCTGCTTCAAGAGGCTTGAAAACAGCTCCAAAAGTCTGCTAAAAAATTCTCTAAGTCACAGGGCCGAGTCTGAGAAAGGTTATGTTGAACTGCAGGGGCCGATAATCAGAGGCTGAGGTCTGTCCTACCACAGGCCGAATTGTAGAGAGTAGGCCAAATTTCTTCCTCTTCCACTGGCTGAATTATAGGCAGAGAATAGCTCTAGAAATCTGAATTCTTCTCCACAAAATGCAACAAAAAGAAGAATGTTATCCAGCAAGAGGTAGCTTCAAAACCTGCTCAGAAACCCACCAATAAACAGAGATAAAAACCACGATCGATTTTCTTTAATTTGCTTCCTGTTTCATGAGATATGAATCTTATCTTGCTACCTCAGATCCAGGCTTCTTAATCTTCTCTTCCTTGGCCGAGTTGGATGAGCAAATGGAGGAGACATGTTGTTTATTTATACTAGTCGAGCCCTTACTGAACCATCATGTCTCTAGGAGGGCCGACTTGAAGAGGGGAACAAAAATTGGTTTCTCTACTTAAAAAAATTCATTTCTCCTTATTGGAGAGGAGTGAGGAGGCATGCTATAGCTCATTAGAAAGGGCTTAATGTGCTCTTTAAGTCTATGGCATTCTTATCTTCATCAAGTCATCCTTTGACATCAATAACAAATTATTCTTCCAACAAGTCTTTACCTGGAGTAGAGTGACTGTCTTCATCTTAGGCTTAATGTGGTAATTTCTTGTGAAAAAATTTGTTGAAAATAGTAGTGAGAAATCGATTCCTTGATTTGTGCCTTAAAGGAGTCAAACTCGAGTTCCTTCTTATGCATGCTCTGTTGAAATATGTAACTAGGTTCGGTCTTCATAAATGTACTTGAGTCACAATGAAATGTATTTATCAAAAGAATAAAGAAGATATTTTTATTATTATAATTATGACTTATTAAAGCATGGGTTTCATGCTTGGGTCATATTGTTTTAGGTCAAAGTCCTTGTTGAGGATTTCTAGGATTTACTCTGAGTCATTAGAGTCTTTGTCTGTTAAAAGAGACCCTTCTTGGGTTTTTGAATCATGTAAAAAAAGTTATTTTGAGTAAAAAATGAATTTTGTCACCTCCACACCACGTCTGCCTCAAAGAGATGAAGTTGGCTTCAAGAAGGACAATTCGACCTCACTGGAAGGCTATATATACAAGGCAGTTCGAATTCATTTGGAGAAAATTCACTCTCTCTTATAGTTCGATATCCTGTAGCTAGGAGCTGGGAAGTGCGAAGTTTGGAGGGAAGAAATAAGACATTAAGATCAAAATTTTGGGCCATCTATCTCTCACTCAAGAGGAGTATCTAGGGAGATCGAAGTTTTTCTGTGTCTAGTCTAAGCTGCTGCTATTGCCACTGCTACTAGTTGCTGGGTCAAAGCTGCTAGGTTGAAGTTGCTTTTGAAGGGTTATCATCTGCAAGAAGGATTAAGGGTTGACTTGGTGTGGAGAAAGTAGAGTCTTGGATTATCTCAAGAAACTATTAAAAAATGGTTGACTGGGTTTTCCCCTAGATAGGGGTTTTGCCTTGGCTGTCCGCCTACATCTGTTGTCCTTGTGCTATTGTTTTGGTAATTGCTTGATGAACTAAAAGATAAAAGAAGAACATAAAGATAAAAGAATCACAAACAATTATCTATATAAGAAAATCTTTCTGCCTTTCTGATTTTCTAACATGGTATCAGATCTAAGGTGAAGAAGAAAAAAAGCAGTTTTGAGAATCTACTGGAGGGAGTCTAAAGGATTGATCAAGGGATCATATATCTTATAAGGGAAGAAAGCTCACTATCTTCAAGGACAATGTCTAACACAATAAAGAGCGAGAACAAATTGGAAGGAGCATCAAATTACAGGGCATAGAAGAAGAGAATTGACCTCATTTTTGAAAAGAACAAGCTCTTGGATTTGGTCAAAGAAAAGGTGAAGAAACCTACCCAAGAATCCATTGATGTAGACAAAGTGAAGTATAGAATCAAAAATATTGGCTATGGCACTGATGGTAGAAAGCATAAAGGACAATCTTGTCCCATACATTTCCAATATAGACCATGCTCAAGAAATCTATGAAGCCTTATCAAAATTGTTCACTATCAAGAACATCAGTAAAGTAGCATGTTTGAAGAATGAATTAAGGACTTCAAAAATGACAAAGGATGACAATGTGGCTTCCTTCTTTGTAAGGATATCTAGAATTAGAGATGAACTTCAAGACATAGATGAAATTGTATCGGAAAAGGAACTATTAATTATTGCATTATTGAGATTGCCACCTACTTGTAGTTCTTTTGCTTTAGGTCTCAACAGATGGAAAAAAGCTCCTACCTTCGAGCAATTATGGAATGCTTGCACCCAAGAAGAAATGAGAATCTCATTAGTATCCAACAATGAAGAAGAAAAGGTTTCAAATGCATACTCCGCTTCTCACAAGAAAGGAAACTCCAAGAAGTCAAGAGGGCCAAGAAGGAAGGTCGATATGTCCAAAATAGAATGCTACCAATGTCACAAAATGGGCCACTATAGAAGTGACTGTCCTGACAATTCGAAGAATAAAAAAAGAAACAGAGACCAAGCCAATGTCGCTGAAGAAGGATCTCCAAAGAAGAATAAGCCCAAAGAACTGGATATAACAGACTTACACTACTAAGTCCTTTGATCTAAGCTTTAGTTATTTCATTTATGATTTTTAGTATTTGTAGGTTTAACATATTTTGGAAAAACATTTTTTATTTGTTCTTAAGGTTATAGGTATAGGTATCCCTCAAGCTTGGAGGGATCCCTCACCAACCTCCAAAGATAAGTATCTTATTACCTTTTAATATTTTGTTTTCCTTATCTAGTTTCGCTTGCATTAAATACTAATCACATTTCTATTCATATTTTCCTTGTTTACGAAAAACTTGTTGAATTTTCAAGGATTATGAAAGAAGACCTCACAAAACAAAGCATTCGAATTACAAGGTTTGTTGATCCAAATGGATCCTAAAACCCTCTAAGTCTTCATATAGTTAAAAACTATCGCAAAAGAAGAACTCTTAGAAATAGCGGATAACACTATCGGGAGTGAAAAACATGAAGAAATAGTGGAAAAACAGAGTATCGGCGGTTTAAAACAACTTTGCACAGGAGTCGTCAGATCTGACTGATCAATAGTCCAGTTCTGATCGGCATATCGCAATCGGTGATGGTAGGTGGAGTCTATCGGAGGCGGCTCCATGGGAAATGCTATAGCGATCAGTGCGATTAAACAAGATCCGTTGATCTATGCGTGCAGATCAACGGTCCAGATTAACTTGCGATATCGCAATTAGCGATTACAGAGGAGCGCATACAAACAGCCTGAAGGATCAGCGATATGCGATTGCGATATCACAATATTGCATCGGAGCTATGCAAAGGAGCGGGGCCGATAATAACTATGACTATGATAGCCGGACCCGATAAAATTATGAATGATATTTGATATATTTTGAGATCCGGAAAACAACATTTTCCTATGTATTTCGGGTTTCCGCTAAAATGAATGAAATACAAAGGAAAAGCGCCGATGCGATGAAAACGGACCCGACAGGATTATGGGTGATAGTTGACAATATTTCAAGTTCGGTAAAAGGGTTTTTTCAATGTAAATTGCATTTTTGTTAAATAAACGAAAAACAAAAGAAATGCGAATAAAGCGATGAAACCGGTCTCGAAAGGGTTTATACATGCAGGTATATATGTTTTGAGATTTGAAACAAGCGAGATTTCGGGCGGGCCGTAGGTGGTAAGTGATTTTGGCCGGGCTCCATCCGAGCCCATACACTGGCTGCCACGTGTCCAGGCTTCGGAGAGAGAAAACCACCCTTTTCGGGCTGTTAACCCCCGTACGCCTGAGCTGCCCAAAATGAACCTTAGCCGTTGGATCAAGATCTCTCAGATCAACGGTGGAGATGCGATAAGCGACATAAAGGTGGACCCGATAGGGGTTATAAGGCAGAATTTATAATATTTCAGATCCGATAAATGACAGATTGGCGGATTTTCACAGTTTTACGTGTATTTATTTGTGTAAACAGAGAACGACCATTTTTGGGATTTCAAAAGCATCGATGGACAATTTCGTTACAAAACAGGTGGCCACCATCCCTGAAGGCGCTTAGTAATGATTGTTAATGCTCAGAGGGGGATTCGAGCGGACAGAGGCCGGGAAGCCAGAGAGCCCGAGAAGGAGAAACGAACAGACAGCGCCGATTGGCTTTTAAGCCACAGATTGACAGAAACAGAGGCAAGCAGTGCTGAGACAGAGAGCAAATAGAGACAGAGAGTCAGTGCGGAGAGTTTGTGTACTCAGAGAGACTTGGGGAATCCAAGTAAAGCCTTGTTGTTTGGTATTTGTTGTAAAACTCTGTTTTCGAAGACATAATAGAGAGGTCACCACTAAAGGCTGGACCAGGAGACGTAGCCCAAGAGTTTTGGGTGAACTCCATACTAAACTTGCTGTGTTTATGTGTGTTTGTCTATTATGTTTCTTTTACTGCTTCATTGTTTATGTATTTCGCAATCTTATCGATCCATTGCACAAAGTAACATAGGTAGATCTATGCACATGAGTTTGTAATACCTTAATATTAGTCTAAGAACTCATTATCAGATCAAGTGGTATTAGAGCTTTAGGTTTGCTAAGGTTAAACAAGCTTGTGCTGGATTGTTGAATGCTAACTAGGTCAAAGATCAAATTAGGAGAAGGAGAACTGGTTGAGGCTAACCTAGAAATTGGAAGAGTCTATCCTAGGAGGAAGATGGCAGAACAAGTCTCATTGGAATCAGACTCTCAGTTCATGGACAGTTTCATGACCATGAGAGCCATGGTGGAAGAGATTTATCGAGAATTTAAGAAAGGTCGAGGTGAAAGTACTTCAACCTCCAAATAAGACAAAGGAACAGAGAAACCTCTTCTAGATGGCCATTCAGAAGGCAAAGGGAAAAGGGAAGAGCCTCCTCTATCAACACCTCCTTCTAGCCCTGAAAATAAAAAGAAGAAAACATCTTTGATTAAATTAGATGTAAAATTTGATTTGCTAATATATGATGGAGAATTAAATGCAAAAAAGCTAGATAACTGGATTAGACAAATTGATGTATATTGCAGGGTGCATAACATAGATTTAGAAAGGAGAAAGATTCAGCTGGCCAGCCTTCGCCTTGGAGGAACTGCGCTAGTGTGGTGGGAAGGCAGGACACAAGCTGATTTGAAGAAGCATGGTAAAATTCTTTCTACCTGGAGTGTATTTGTTTGTGCCATTAAAAAGCAATTCTATCCACTAGCTTATATGCAGCAAGCAATGATGAGTTGGCAAACTCTTCGCTAATTAAAGGGGCAGAGTGTACAAAGCTATATCCAGGAATTTAGAAAAAAAGCTTTAATTCTAGGCATTTCTCTATACTCACCTGAAACTTTATTGAAGTATATAGGTGGTTTTCATAGCTATTTGAGGCACACCATTCTCATGTTTAACCCTACTAGCATAGATGAGGTATCAGTTCAAGGCCTTCAGGCTACACATCTAGAGGCTATAGGCAAGAATGTGAACCAAGAGATTGGGGGATCATCAAAACCCATTGCAAGCAAGAACAAGGAAAAGAAGAAGCAAAAATGGAAGGAGAGGAAGACAAACACTGTACAGAAAGACAAACCTTCATGCATTCACTGCAAGAAGGATGGACATGATGATGAACACTGCTGGTCTTTGCATCCGGAGCTGAAACCCAAGAAGTTCGGTGGTAAGAAGAAGAAGACTGCTGCTGCTATTTAGAAAGATTTGGGGTCAGACTCAGGTGATGAAACAACAGTCACAACCACAGGTATAAAAGGTAAAAATTCTGAAGCATCTACTAGTAATTCTGCACAATCTATTGATAATGAAGAAAATGAGAGGAAAAAACATGAGCTTTGTCATATTAGAGTTATTCCCAAACATCAAAAGATTGATACTTTATTTGATAGTGGATCACAAGTAAACTTGATTTCTGAAGCAATTGTAAAGAAGTTGGGACTACTAACCACACCTCACAAGAAGACATATCCATTAGGTTGGGTATGTGATAAAGCAAAGCTACAAGTGACTAGACAATGTAAACTTAGGTTTGCTATTGGGTCAACTTTTGTAGATGAGGTTGAGTTAGATATAGTTCCCCTGGATATATGTGGTATTGTTTTAGGAAGTCCTTACTTGTATGATAGAAAAACCATTTTATATAGAACTGAAAATAAGTATCAACTCACAAAAGATGGAATAGAATATATTGTAAGAGCTCATCAGCTCAAAAATAACTACACTCTCATACACTCAGGGTAGATGAAAAGAATTGTAAATTCATGCAAACAATTTTTACTAATGGTTGTAAAGGAAAAGACCCCTAATAAAACCAATGCATTTGAAGGCTGTGATGCTAAACAGAAAGCTGATTTAGAAAAAGTTGTTTCAGAATATGATATCCTATTTCAAGAACCTAAAGGCCTGCCACCCAAAAGGGAAATAGTACATATTTTCATTTGCAGCAAGATGCTCCATTGCCTAACATCGGAATGTACAGTTTATCTGCCTTAGTGAATGCAAATATCAAGAAGCAGGTACAGGAGTTGCTCGATAAAGGGTTCATAAGGCCAAGCACATCACTATGTGGATCTCTAATTATGTTGGTGAGAAAGAAAGATGGTTCGTGGAGGATGTGCATTGATTACAGAGCACTGAATAAAATAACGATCAAGAATCATTATCCTCTTCCTGGCATTAATGATTTATTAGATCAGCTGAAAGACTCTGTTTACTTTTCCAAGTTGGACTTGCGTAGTGGCTATCATCAGGTCAGAGTAGCAGAACACGATGCATGGAAGACTGCTTTCAAACAAAACAAGGGCAGTATGAATGGCCGGTTATGCCTTTTGGCTTAACTAATGCTCCTGCCACTTTCATGAGAGTTATGAATGATGTACTCAGGCCTTTTATTGATGATTTTGTAATTGTATAGTTAGATGATATTCTTGTTTTCAGTAAAACATGGGAAGAACATTTAAAGCATGTAAAGCAGACTCTAGATGTTTTGAAAAGAGAAAATCTCTATGTTAAGTTATCAAAATGTGAATTTGGCAAAACATCTTTGAATTATTTGGGTCATATTGTAGGGGGTGGTGAATTGAAGATAGATCCCTTTAAGGTTGAAGTCATTGTAAACTGGCGTAAACCCAAATCTGCTACAGAAGTTAGGAGCTTCCTAGGAGCAACACAATATTGGAGAAAGTTTATTGCTAACTTTTCCTTGATTGCAGCTCCCTTTCATGCTTTAATAGGATTGAACAAGGTGTTTCAGTGGGGAGGCAAACATCAGAAAGCCTTCGACACCTTGAAAGAAAAAATTAGTACAACACCAGTACTAGCATTGCCAGATCTTCAAAGACTGTTTGAGATTGAAACAGATGCCAGTGACTATGCCATGGGAACAATGTTGATGCAACATGGTAAACCCATATGTTATCATTCTGAGACATTTAATTCTGCAGTAGTTAATTATCCCACATATGAGAAAGAATTGTATGCATTAGTGTAGAGTGTGAAAAAGTGGAAACATTACCTATTGGGCAAAGAAACAATTATACATACAGATCACCAACCACTTCAATATTTGCACTCACAAACTAAATTGCAACAATCAAGACACTATAGGTGGATGGGGTTTCTACAACAGTTTCATCTTGTCATCAGATATAAGAAAGGCATACACAATAAGGTTGCAGATATGTTATCAAGACCAATCATAAATGCATCTACTATACTTAAGCATAACTCAGTATTGCATGAAAGCTACATTGAACAATATGCTCAAGATGTAGATTTTAAAGATGTATATGCAACTTTAAGTCAGGGCAAACAAGTAGAAGAATTGGATTATCATGTTAAGGACCAACTCTTATATCATTTGGGAAAGTTATGCATTCCTCAAACTGAAAGAGTTAACATAATCCGAGAAGCACATACTTCTCTAATATCCGGTCATTTTGGTGTAAGTAAAACAGTTGCGCAGCTACAAAGATTCTATTATTGGCCAAGAATGCATGAAACGGTTTCTAGATATATTAAAGGGTGTACCATGTGTGCTAAAAGCAAGCTCAGTAATAGAAAACTAGGCTTGTACACTCCACTTCTAGTTCCTTCTCATCCTTGGGAAAGTGTTTCCATGGACTTTGTTGGGGGATTGCCAAAATCTAGAAAAGGTCATGATTATTTATATGTTATTGTGGACAGGTTCAACAAAATGTGTATTTTAATACCTTGTAACAAGCAGATTACAGCTGAACAAACAACAAAGTTGTTCTTTCAGCATGTATGGGTTCATTTTGGGTTACCCACTTCCATTGTATTGATCGAGATTCCCGATTTGTTGGGAAGTTTTGGTCTAGTCTATGGGAGTTGATGGACACCCGATTAAAAAAGAGCATAGCATTTCATCCACAAACAGATGGCCAAACAGAGGTGGTCAACATGACAGTGATCCAGTTGCTCAGAGGCTATTGCAGCAAGCATCCCAAGCTTTGGGATGAACATTTGTGTTATGTGCAACATGCTTACAACCGTGCTAAGCACTCTTCTACACAGAGATCTCCTTTTGAGACTTGTTTTGGTTTTACACCAAGGTCTCCCTTGGATTTTTTCTTTAGTAAAGACATAGCAGTTGATGGACACAGTGATGTGGACAAAGCAACCAAGTTCATTGAACAGATCCAAGAAATTTACCAAGCAGTGCAGGAATAGCTGGAAAGAAGCCAGGCCAAGTACAAGGCAAGGCATGATAAGCATCGAATTGAGCATAGCTTCCAAGTTGGTGATCAAGTCTGGCTGTACATCAGCAAAGACAGAATGCAAGGTGAAGGTAAGAAGCTGAAGCCAATAAGGTATGGGCCTTTCAAGATACTTGAGAAAATTGGTGAGAACGCTTTTCGCCTTGATTTGCCAGCTTACATGCACATCTATTCAGTGGTTAATGCAGAGAACTTGAGACTGTTTGAACCTTCATTGATTGAAGATCCCGAAGAGCAAAGTCAGTTGCCTTCTATTGATGATCTGTTGCCTAAATATTTCAATGAGTTGCAGGAAGATACAGTTCTGGACAGGAAGGTGAGAACTACACGTAGAGGGGATGTTGAGTACTTCAGAATTGGACTCAAAGGTTCAAAACCAAGCAGTGCAAGATGGATAGAGATTGGACAAGTGAGGAAGCTGTATCCTCACTTGATTGATGCTTAAAAACCAACTTTTGGTGGTCCAAAAGCTTCTTTTTTTTTTTTTTTAATTTCTTTAGTGGGAAGGCGTGATCCAAATGGATCCTAAAAACCTCTAAGTCTTCATATAGTTAAAAACTATTGCAAAAGAAGAACTCTTAGAAATAGTGGATAACACTATCGGGAGTGAAAAACATGAAGAAATAGTGGAAAAATAGAGTATCGGCGGTTTAAAACAACTTTGCATAGGAGCCGTCGGATTTGGCCGATCAACGGTCCAGATCCGATCGGCATATCGCAATCGGCGATGGCAGGCGGAGTCTATCGGAGGTGGCTCCATGGGAAATGCGATAGCGATCAGCGCGAATAAACTAGAGTTGTTGATCTATGCGCGCAGATCAACGATCCAGATTAACTCGCGATATCGCAATCAGCAATTACAGAGGAGCGCTTACAAATGGCCTGAAGGATCAGCGATATGCGATTGCAATATCACAATATCGCATCGGAGCTATGCGAAGGAGCGGGGCCGATAATAACTATGATTGCGATAGCCGGACCCAATAAAATTATGAATGATATTTGATATACTTTGAGATCCGGAAAACAACATTTTCCTGTGTATTTCAGGTTTCCGCTAAAATGAATGAAATACAAAGGAAAAGCGCCAATGCGATGAAAACGGACTTGACAGGATTATGGGTGATGATAATATTTCAAGTCCGGTAAAAGGGTTTTTTCAATGTAAATCACATTTTCATTAAATAAACGAAAAACAAAAGAAATGCGATTAAAGCGAGGAAACCGGACCCGAAAGGGTTTAAACTTTATACATGCAGGTATATATGTTTTGAGATTCAAAACAAGTGGGATTTTGGGCGGGCCGTAGGCGGTAAGTGGTTTTGGCTGGGCTCCGCCCGAGCCCATACACTGGCTGCCACATGTCCAGGTGCTGGAGAGAGAAACTACCCTTTTCGGGAGGTTAACCCCCGTACGCCTGAGCCGCCTGAAATGAAACTTAGCCGTTGGATAAAGATCTCTTAGATCAATGGTGGAGATGCGATAAGCAACATAAAGGCGGACCCGATAGGAGTTATAAGGCAGAATTTATAATATTTCAAATTCGATAAATGACAGATTGACGAATTTTCACTGTTTTACGTGTATTTCTCTGTGTAAACAGAGAACGACCATTTTTTGGATTTCAAAGGCATCGATGGACTATTCCGTTACAGAACAGGTGGCCACCATCCCTGAAGGTGTTTAGCAATGATTGCTAACGCTCAGAGGGGGATTCGAGCGGACAGAGGCCGAGAAGCCAGAGAGTCCAAGAAGGAGAAACGAACAGACAACGCCGATTGGCTTTTAAGCCATACACTGACAGAAACAGAGGCAAGCAGTGCTGAGACAGAAAGCAAACAGAGACAGAGAGTCAGTGAGGAGAGTCTGTGTACTCAGAGAGACTTGTGGAATCCAAGTAAAGCCTTGTTGTTTGGTATCTATTGTAAAACTCTGTTTTCGAAGACATAATAGAGAGGTCACCACTGAAGGCTGGACCAGGAGACGTAGCCCAAAAGTTTTGGGTGAACTCCATATTAAACTTGCTGTGTTTATGTGTGTTTGTCTATTATGTTTCTTTTACTGCTTCATTGTCTATGTATTTCGCAATCTTATCGATCCATTGCACAAAGTAACATAGATAGATCCATGCACATGGGTCTGTAATACCTTAATAATATTAGTCTAAGAACTGATTATCAGATCATTTGTTAAGAAACAAAAAGGTATGTTTTGAACTACAAGTTTTTGCTTTTTTCATATTCATTCTTGATAAACTATTACTAACATCATTGTGTCTAGCTTTCTTGAATCTTAAAGATTTTTGATTGCATGATTCATCATTAGATAAATCTACCCTCCTTATATCTTTGATTACTCTCGTGGAACCCTAGAAAGTTTCTTTGTGAAAACCCTAACTTGCTAGGGTTGAATGGTAATGTATGAAATCCCGAACCTTTGAAGTATTGATAATTTAGGGTTTTCTATGTTTAGTATTGAAACCCTAGATCATTAGGGTTTGGTAGGGTGTATAAGCAAGATCCCTATTTTAGATATTGTCCTAGGAATGAAATTTTAGGTATATGTGTGTTTGTCCGATCAAAACCCTAGTCTAATCAAGTTTGTGATATGTCTAACTTTAATATATTGCTGTTCGTGTCAATGGGTTTGACTAACACATGTTATGATATGCTTGTGCATGATGATGGAATCCTAGATGTATGAGTTGACCTAATTGTTGATGGTCATGAGTCCTAGGGTTTGGAACTAGGCCCTAGTCGAAGTTGAATTCTCTAGGATGATAGTATTTGTGAATTCTAGGATTTTGTAACTAAACCTTAGTAGAAGCTCAATTCTCTAATATGTGATGACTAGTGTGACAATATGGGATTTATGAAAAAAATGATAAAACTTGAAATTGTATTGTGATCAATTTGATTATTGAGAATTAGAAAAATCTAGGGTTTACAAATAACTCTAGTGGAAGCTAGTCATGTTGTTACTTTAAATTGAGTTGTGATTGGATTTGATTGTTAAAGCTCATGTATGAAATCTAGGGTTTCACACTAAATCCTAATAGGAAGTCTAACATATGAAATCTAAAGTTGCTAGATGCATTATAGAACTATGTTTTTTTTTGTAGTAGGGTATCTCATGCCTTTGGAAGAAACATTGAAACCCTAGATGTAATGAAGGCTGTTATGAAATGTTCAAAGTCTTGATGATATAGTCTAGGGTTTATGACAAAAACCCTAGCAAGAAGTTGAAATGTATGTGTCTCTTGTTTGTAACTAATTTTGGGTATTTAATGTCTAAAATTGAATGCTTCCATTATTATATGATTTTGATATGGTTAACTTCATGCTTCTATGGATTTGGTTGTACTTGCTATCTAAGTTGTGCAGGTACATAATCTTCAAGATGGTGAAGATGCTCGTAAAGTAAAAGCACGATGAAGAAAGTTATGTGAATGATGATGATCATGATGACTCTGATAAGAAGAATGGAAGCCATGAAAGATTCTCCAATGTCGTAGAAAAGAAGAGGAATCTCCCTAAGTTAAGAGGGAGCTTGGATGAAAGGAATCTCTGTAGTTGAGAGGGAGGTCATATCATAGTCATGATGGACACCTTGAAAGAAGAAATTGGAGAATGTATTTTGAGGGGCTGCTAAGATAAGAAAAGCAGGATCTGATTGAAGAATATGTTGCTACATGTGAAGTAGGAAAGGAAAATGTATGATTGAGGAATCTTCTGTCTAGATTCGCTTGAAAATCCTACTGTGATAAATTGAGAAGCAACATCTAGTTGTCTGGAAGACCCCGAAGGTTTATGTTTACTTATTTATATTTGAAATTTTGTTACTTATTGGGGTTGTATTTGTATAGGTAAATATCTCTGAGGTTTGATAACATGCAAGTTACACGAGAGAGATTTGTTACCGATCTATTTGATTGGGGAGGATTTGTTACCGATTGGAATAATTGGGAAAGTTGAGGCTTTGTGTGTGAGACACATTGCCTGGGAGGACATCTGGCTGACACTTTGTGTTGATGTCTAGTTCTCGAAGTAGGGAGGGTGGCGTTGGTCATGAAGCTCTGACCTCAAATACACATCTAGATCCCCGTGTTGATGGTTAGCAAGTAAACTTGATGGTACCTAGAGAGGTTGAAAGCTTTATTCCATCTTAGTCCCACTTGGATAGATTGCCCTGGTCAGGAATCTAGTCCATGGCATTGTGAGTGCCTAAACTGTTGGAGGACCTTGGATAGATTGCCCTGGTCAGGAATCTAGTCCATGGCATTGTGAGTGCCTAAACTGTTGGAGGACCTTGGATAGATTGCCCTGGTCAGGAATCTAGTCCATGGCATTGCGGTGCCTAAATTCTTCATGGTTCATGTGTTCTGAGATCTTCCTTGTACTTGTACTTATGAATACCTCCCTAGTTAAGAGGGAGTGTTGAAATATGTAACTAGGTTCAGTTTTCGTAAATGTACTTGAGTCACAATGAAATGTATTTATCAAAAGAATGAAGAAGATATTTTTATTATTATTATTATGTCTTATTAAAGCATGGGTTTCATGCTTGGGTCATCTCGCTTTAGGTCAAAGTCCCCATTGAGGAATTCTAGTATTTATTCTAAGTCATTAGAGTCATTGTCCATTAAAAGAGACCCTTCTTGGGTTTTTGAATCATGTAAAAAGAATAATTTTTGAGTTAAAAATGAATTTTGTCATCTTCACATCAAGTCGACCTCAAAGAGATCAAGTCGGCTTCAAGAAGGACAATTTGACCTCACTAGAAGGCTATATATACAAGCAGTTCGAATTCATTTGGAGAAAATTCACTCTCTCTTTCATAGTTCGATATCCTGCAACTAGAAGCTGGGAAGTGTGAAGTTGGAAAAGAGTTGGAAGAAGGCTAGAAAAGGGTGTGAAGTTTGGAGGGAAGAAAGAAGACATCAAGATCGAAATTTTGGGCCATCTATCTCTCACTCAGGAGGAGTATCTAGGGAGATTGAAGTTTTTTTGTGTCTAGTCGAATCTGCTGCTATTGCCAGTTGCTGGGTTGAAGCTGCTACTGCAAGTTGATGCTGCTAGGTCGAAGTTGCTTTTGAAGGGTTATCAACTACAAGAAGGATTGAGGGTTGACTTGGTGTGGAGGAAGTCTTTGTCCAGGTTAGGAGTCTTGGATTATCTCGAGAAACCATTGAAGAATTGTTGACTGGGTTTTCCCCTAGATAGGGGTTTTGCCCGGACTGTCTGCCTACATCTCTTACCCTTGTGCTATTGTTTTGGTAATTGCTTGATGAACTAAAAGATAAAAGAATCATAAGTAACTATCTATATAAGAAAATATTTCTGCCTTTTTGATTGTCTAACATGCTCGAGTTCCTAAAATTTAGGATTTTCCCTAAAAATTAGGAGTGCATGAAGTAGTTAACTGATGTGTTGAAGTTGAAGGTCGAGTTTTGATCTTCTACTGTGAGTTAAATTGGGAGATGAAAGCTTAAGTGGAGTTAGCCTCCTAAATTTTAGGAGGATCCAGTTAACTAGTTCTGCTGACTTTTGTTAACTAGAAAAGCTCCAATTCAATTCCTTAATTAGAAAAATCACTAATTTTAACCATTCGAATTGCCTTTAAAAGGAGGAATGAAGGCACAAGTTTAATCATTGTTTTGGTGAGCACAAGTTGGTGAGACCAAGCAATAGGAAGCACAAGTTTGTGCGTAGAGCTTTTGAGAGGAAGAGTGTGCAAGAGAAGCTTGTGCAAAAATTGGTAGAGGGAAACAAAGATCAAGAACCTTGCAAGGGTTTCAAGCTTAGAACAAGAAGGAAAGACCTTAGTTGCAAGAACCGCCCCCCCCAAGGATCTGGAGGTAGAACCGTGTCCCGTACGGATCCGCCACCGATCCTTCGGTGGAATCGCGGATTCGATTGTTCCGCCTTTTTTTGGTGATTCCTGGAAAATTGGATTCGTGGGGGTCCGATCTGCGGTTCTTGTTGCCTGATCCGTGGATTTGGAAAGGATCTGGTGTGGATCTGTGGAGGTTCGGGCATGTATGCACCGCAGATCACGAGCGGATCCGAGAGAAGGTGGACGGTTCACACGGTTCCACGGGGCTTTTTTTGTTTTTTTGTTTTTGGAAATTTCGAACTGTTATGTGAGGAACTACACTCTCCAAATACTCCCAACGTGCCCCTTGATGCTCCCTAGGCGCTTCCTAGATGCTCCGTAATGGTAATATTAAATTCTTAAAGTAAAAGTGACATTCTCCTTTATCTTTCATTTCCATCCTTTTACTTAAATTTTTAACATTACCATGAAATGACTCAGGATGTTTGAGAGTGGTTCCAACCTCATCAGGCTTCATATGGAGAAAATAGAATTTCATATCCCATTCAAAATTCAACAGACTTAGCAATTTTCAGGATCAATGGGATTGTGGCATTTCATTGGATTATATCATGTATGAGGGCATGTGATTGGCATTTAATCAAGAGCACCAAGCCCTATATGTACCCCAGTGTTGGTGTTGTTGATTGTTGAACTCCTTTGTCATGGCCTTAGCAATTATGTACCCTCCACTCAAGTCAAAATTATTGATCAGGCATATTAAGTTTTCTCTACCATATTATAAGGCTTGGACTAGGCCGTTTGAACAAAATTAGGCAATGTTGACTAATATCCCTATAGAATTGAAGTAGAGGCAAAGGCTAGACAAAAGAAGAGGAATCTAGATTCTAGATGGTTGATGCTGGAATAGTTAATCATTGATGTACCATGGATGCCATATCTATCTTGATTTATGTAAAATATGCATGTTTTCATGTCTTCTACAACTAATTTAGTATTTTGGATGTTTTTTTTTAATATAAATGCAAAATTATATATATATATATATATATATAGATATATATATATATATATATATAGTAGACGCTTCCGAGGCACTTCACTTCCTATATTTTTGGGAAATGACGCTTTCGCTTCGTCCCTGCATCCAAAAAACGTCCCCACTTCGTCCCTGCTTCATGCAATGTTGGGAAAGATAAATGTGTCTTTTAGATTGAAACAACTGGATTTTTTAAGACATCAATTGCTCAATTTTTGCTATCAATAAAATTCTCAACAATTAGAGGGTTTTCTCAGTGGGGTTCCCTAGTAAAAAAAAATTGTGTCTTGAATTGTGTGACTGTGTTTTATTTTTCTTCCTAATTCCACTACAAATTGAGTAGAGAAATTTTGTGTTTGTAAGAAAAGAAAGTGTTTTTCAGATTGTTCTTATCAACAAATCAGAATTTCGTGGAAATTCTACATGGTATCAGAGGACTTGGAACAAATTTAAGATCATCACAAGTGCATCAAACAAGGAAAAGGAGGTTTGTGGCAACTGATTCCCTTAGGTGTTGGTCTGAAGTGAAAGAAGGCCGAGATAATGTTTCTTATTGTGTTTCAGGGCAACCGAGATTGGGCAGGTGGTCGCTGTGTGACAGGGTTGAAGTCTAGAAGGTTTTCTGTGCAGGATTAGTGGCATATTCTCTTTAGAACAAGCTGCAATAGCTCTATCTCTTGGAGATAGATTGAGATCTTGTAGTAGAGATTTGGGAGGGTCGTAAGGCCTCAAAAGAAGTTGCTATATGGCCCGACTACAACCCATGCACAACGTAGGTGGAAAGGGTGCTAGAAGAAGGCTCAACGTAGCTGTTGAAGGCAATAGAAGGCCGAGAGGAAGGCTCTAGCAGTGGCTACAACAGCCCTAACTAGGGCCAAAGGTTGCTGACACTTGTACAAGCACAAGTCTAGAAGAATTGAGGAAGAAGTTGATCCTTTAGGTATGATATTCCTCCTTTCAAGTATCATGTTGATGCTAGGTTGGTAGAGGCCCTGTTTGGACAGAAGTGGGCAACTCGTGTACAGGTTGGAAGACTGTTAGAGGACTGCCAAAAGAAGCCCTAAGTTTAGTCCTTGTGAAGGACTACAAGACTGATACTAGAGGCAAACTTATTTGAGCCCTAAGTACAACTTCTTGTGAAGGACTACAAGACTGTTAGTGGGCAAGATTTTTAGAGAGCTGTTAGGGGAAGCGGTATGGCTTACCAAGGCTTGAGAGAAGATCACTGTATAGAGGGAGCATTGAACTTCATAGCTTGGAAAGGGAGGATCACAATAGTTTTGGAAGATAGTGGGGTGGGAGAGTACATCAAGCAGGCGATAACACCACCTCAAGACCCCAAGTAATTGGCCCAGCATAATAAGGATGATATCAAGGCAAAGAGGATCATTCTAGAAGGGGTCAAAGATCATATAGTGCTTCATATCCATGAGAAGAAGACAACGTATGAGATGTATGATACAATCTTGAAGTTGTGTCAGAGTACCAGTGATACCAGGAGGCTTGCTCTTAAGGAGAAGTTAAGGAGTATCCAGATGAGCAAGGATGTGTTGATCACTGGTTGTCATTGATGTCAACCCAAGCAACACTAGGGGCTACCCCGATCTTGCATGGGCATTTTGACTTGACAACTCATCCTATTTTGAGTCAAGGATATTCTAGATGGATTCTACTTGTCGAGATGTTTCCATTGATATATGGCACGCCACATAGTTCTTCATGGTTTGAGAGTTATTCGTGTTTGAAGTTAGTAACCCCAGTTAGTGGGCTAAAACCCCATGGGGTTGTGGCATGGCACTCATCATTGGTTGTGGTCATTGAATAGTTAATAATTAATAATGTTTTATGCTCCTAAAAGGCCTCCAACATTCACTTGTTGAGGACCCTCTCAATTCAAGGCATTCTATAAATAGTGACCCTCATATCCTCCTCTAGCAAGCACTTTTAAACGAACTATCTTGTGAGAAGACCTCTGTAATTTTTTGGCCCTCATGAGCTTCTAACGTAGGATCTGTTGCAGGGAGTTTAAGGTTTCGTTGAGGTCTGGTTAGGGAAAAAAATTATGATCAAGTTTGAAGGTTTGTTTTGAAGCAAGTTTAGAGCCTTGGATTCTAGGATTTTGCTGCTTCAAACAGGTCATCGTGGCATTTTCGCTATAATTTTTTTTCTACGAAGCTTCAGAAGATGAAATTAAAACCCATTTGAGCCAAAATCTTGATGAATCTCGTGACCGAATTCCAGATCTTGGTTCGCTATATTTTTGGAGATATGATCTGAGGAAGTTAGGGTTTTTGTAGGCTTCCGAATTCCATGTCAAACAGGTGACCTTGGGAAAATTGTCATAACTTTCTCTCTGAGCATTGGATTCAAATTTCGTAAACAGTGACGGAAAGAGGATGGACTGTAGTTTGTTAGGTATCGTTTTCAGGGCCGAAGATTGAAACTGTGACATGTGGCACTTCGTACAAGTTCACTCGCTCTACTAAACCAATCTATAATCAGGTCATCATGGGAGATTGGGCATAACTCTTTCTTGAAGAATCCAATCTCAATCTCTGTGGGGTTGAAAAGAGGACTCAGAGGGCTACCACAGGACGAAATTTCAAGACCTTGGAGATCCGAAATTACATAGATACAACAGATTCAATATCGAGCTCCTAGAAGGCAAGAAAAAGTATGCATTCAAGGATCACTGCAGTAAGGACCACACATCAACAGTGAAGGGTAAGTCTGCTACAACAAGGTATGTATGATTAGTGTTTGCATTTGAATTTTGAGTATCATCTTTGATATATGTTTTTGCAGGACAACGTAAGTATATTGTTTTGTATTTGTTTGGGTCTTGCTTGTTAATGCATGTGCAGGAAGGATGACACTTTAGAACAATTCAGACACATACTAGAAGGACATGCAGTGCCAAAGTACCATTACTTGAAGCAAGCACAACAGTACCTCAACAACTGCAAGTGATCCAAGAAGCAATGTCGAGTCAAGTGTCAGGTCTTGTCAAAAAGCCAGTGCTGTAAAAGAGTCATCATTGTAACTTTAAAAGAGTCATCATTGAAAGAGTCATTATTGTAAAAGAGTCAATCTGCCTAGAGTCGAAGAGGCATTGTGGGAGGTATAGGAGTCACTGTTGGGATGATGTCATGGTTGGGTTGCAAGTCATAGTGTGATTGGGTGTTCGATCAAGTATAAGAAAATCATTGTACGTGATATTGTATCATGGATCATTGTCCCTGGTATAGGAGTCCACGCTCTTGTCTCACTTCTGATCATTATAGGGTGGCAGGGAGGTGCTAGGCAGGTGCATGAAGTCGCCTACAGGTTGGAGCCTGTGAACACTTCAGGGTGGTAGGTTGGTCTAGGATGTTGGGGCATCCATTCAATTGACTACTGAAGAAACTAGTGCATTGGGGCGTCCTTCGAGTGGGAGCCGAAGAAGAATGCTTTTCTAGAATTCCAGGAAGTTGTAACTTTCATTTCAGTTGGGGCTGAAGATTAAAGAATTTATTAGAAAATCGTTTAGTGGTTTTTGACCTTAGGGGGTTTTCCACCTAAAATTCTTGTGCCTATTGTGTTCTTTTATTTACTGTTGTTACTGGATACACATTAATAATATTTGAAGATTAACTAATCCCTGAAAAGATTTAAAAGTGCGAATTGCTAAGGAATATTGATTCATCCCCCCTCTCGGGATTTCCAACAATTGGTATCAGAGCTTGGTTCCTTCAATGGTAGTCTAGCAGCTGGTAGGAGATCATGGAATACACCAAGAATAGAGTTCCTTTGTTCAATGGAAATAACTATGCACTTTGGAGTGGAAGAATGCAGGTTCATTTGCTGGCACAAGGATACGAAGTATGGGAAATCGTTGAAAAAGGCTTCACATCGACCCCAAATGAACAAGGTAAGAAAAATATGGTATATGATGCAAAGGCTAAAGATCTTATTATCAGTGGGCTTATCGAATCTGTCTATCTTAAGGTATTGAGTTGCAAAACTGCTAAAGAGGTATGGGGCAAGCTTGAGAATATATATGCAGGTGACTCACAGGTGAAAGAAGCAAAGCTTCAAATTTTCAGGGCAAAATTTGAGCAACTCAGAATGAAGGAAGATGAAGATATTGCTGTTGATTTGTGTAGCATGGGAGGTACTCCAAGCCATAGGGTTCAGGGTCTAGAGAGCAAAGCACCACAAGGGCAGCTTGTGGGCTTGGAATCCAAGTGTGAGGTTTTGCACCCATCGTGATTTGGGCCAAAACCATGATGGAGGTATGACATGTGATGGATGAGGATGATAGTGCTCGATGATACGATTCCAACACATCGAGAATCGTCCGAATCCAAGTTGTCGTTAGAGAGAAATGAATTTTTGAAGTTGACAAGGTAATTATTGGTTACCAAGTCATGTAGGCTTGGTGTAAAAGCAGTCCAATAGATGGGTCTCCTCATCAATTCGTTGAGCCTCCATATGTGTATAAATATGAAGTGATATGGAGTCATTTAGGCATCCAAATTTGGACAATACATCTCATAGAGAGCTCTGAATTTTCGTGGAGGGAGCCACATCCAGATTAAGGAGGTCGAGGAGATTTTGGGACAACGTGGTAAATCTGCCTAGACAGCGTGGGAGAAGCCTGTGGTTGAAGGCCGAGTTGCTGTAGGTGTAGCGAATGTGTTTTTGGGTTAAAACATGGCTGTTTCAAGTGCGTTTTAGGATTCGAAATACAACGATGTGTGGGCCGAGGAGCTAAGGACAAAGTGGAGCTGTTTGGAGGCTGTTTGGTGGATTTTTGGAGGGGGCCGAAGGCTACAACAATTGTTGTGCTAGGTTGTAGGCCATAACAAGTAGCTAAGCCAACTTTGGTGCTGCGTTTGGGTAAAACAAGGCACAAAGAGGCAATGTAGTGGTGGAGGGCCTCTCCCTTGGTGAACCGCAACCTTAGAAGGCTTGTTTTGTTGACTGTGTGGAGGAGAAGGGCTGTAGAGTGATGCACTAACTAGAATTGTAGAGTGCAGCAAACAAGTGTGTGAGCAACAACGTTTTGGGAGATGTATTGGGTCAAGGGTTGACCATGTTTGGATCAGTTTGATGAGCATCCTGTTAGTGCCATGTGGATGATATTCTGAGGAGATGAAGGATCTTCCTAGGAGCAGAACCAGTAGTGTAATTTTTGTGTCCAAGTGTTGACTATTGTGTGGAGAATTTGGTGGGCAGCGTGAAGAGGCCTTAGGAGTTGTTTGGAGGAGTCCACGTGGATTGTTGGGAGGCCTACCAAGCAGCCAAGGTGACAACAGGCACATCAAATCAAAAGGCAAGAGGACAACTTCAGTGTGTGTTGCAGATGGACCCTTGGATGATGGATTGGGTGTCATAGGTCTATTGGAGAGTAGCGTGTTGGCTACCCAAAGTAGCCCTAGAGCAGCAGACAAGAAGGACGTTGTTGGTGCGTGATTGTGTGAAGTATTGCAGCCTTATGTGCAACACTTTGATGGACGAAAGTGCCTGTTAGATTGGCATATTGGAGCCCGAGACTTGTGTGTGGAGAAGGACTTCTACAACAAATGATGGGCAATCCTAACGCGTGTTCATTGTGGGAGATGGACATCTTTTAGTGATAGGTGGCAGCCCTCCATGCCCTATGTTGGTCTTAATCAGGTGCAGCGCAGGAAGACCATAGTGAGCTGAAGTCCTTAAGTAGTTGAGTAGTAGCAGTGGGCAGATCGAGAGTTGTTCACAAGTGGAGCTGTGAACAACTCGATAGGAGTCTCGATGTGTTGTGGCCTTGATGGACGAAGGCACAACTAGAGAGCAGATTGAATAGCCGAGATTCAATGGCCAGATGGACTTGGAGCATTATTGATAGAAGTAGGAATTGCAGATCAGAAGTCGAAGGACCGGGCAGGTATAGGGTACAACCGAGTGGAGCCGAGAGGGTCGACCACATCAACCAGATGGTCAATGTATCTTGTTGAGGGCAGATTGGTTGTCGATGGACTAACACCAAGCCCCAATTTTGTATCTTGTACTAAGGGCCATTAGGGACAAGATCCCTAGAATGTTGTATTATATGTTGTTAATATAACGAAGTTGGGTTGAAAATTATAAAAAAGTTGTCTTTGTTCTGTGCATATTTGATTTACTGCTTTATATTTTCGCTGTGCAAAGTAGTTTATGGTTGAGATTCGTGGTTTGGTAGCATCAGTGATTTTAAGACTCTAACCTAGACCCAAGGTCGTGGAAATTCAACAATTGCTGCATACTTTCAGCATGTTGATGAAACAACAATTACATTGGAAGGTTTGGGAGAACCTTTCGACACAAAAATTGTTGTCCGAAGGATCCTTAGAACCTTTCCAGCAAGATTCAACCCAAAGGTATCTGTCTTGGAAGATAAATCGAATCTGACCAATCTCAGCATAGATGAATTGCATGGAATTCTTACGGCATATGAAATGAGGATTGAAGAAAAGGATGGCACATCTCACTTAGAAACAACATTTTTCGCATCCAAGAAGACTAGTAAGGACAAGCAGACTCCGAAAGCAAAAACTTGCAGTTGTAAGGATGAAGAAAAGGAAGAAGATGAAGAAGAATTTTTAGATAAAGAATTTGCCTACTTCACGCGGAAAATGAGAACAGGTATGGGAAAATTCAAAGGTAAACTTCCATTAATATGTTTTGATTGTGGTGAGGTTGGGCATTTTGCAGCCAAGTGTCCTCACAAAAATGAGGCTATTATGAAGGGAAAGAAAGGTCCTAGGAAGTACAACAAGCAAGGAAAGAAGAAATGGTTTAAGAAGAGTTTCTTCTCCAAAGAAGATAGCTCCTCATCTGATGAAGACAGTGATAATGAAGAAGAAATCAATGGAAGAGTATTGTTTATGGCCAAGCACAATAAGTAAGAGGCATTTGATGGAGAAGGAGAAGAAGAGATGATTGAGGTTGAATTTCAAAACGAAGTGATCGGGTTTATCAAAGAGCTCAAGGCCGAGAAGAAGCACGTCAACACTCATGAAGACGAATTAAAGACAGAAATGGAACAGGTCCTAAATCTTAAAATCAAGGTTGAAGAATACAAATGAATTGAAGAATTGTTCAGGAAAGAATTAAAAGAAAGCAACAAGGAAAGAGAGGCATTGGAAGCTGAAATAGTGTAAAAAATGGAAAAACTCTTCAAAACTATGCCAACAGCTCAAAGGCATTGGAAGAACTCATCAACAATCAACGATCATGCAGTGACAAGAGTGGTTTTGGTTACAAAGAAAAATCTGAAAAGGAGTCAAGTCCTTTTATGGTAACAAAATAAGATGGATATGCAAAATCTACCAAGTAGGTAGATCTCTCATCTAAATTAAGAGATGAAGACTCACATGAAGAACCATGGAAAACAATTCCTTGAAGAAGATTTCCTCCCAGGTATCAAACTATCTTTTATGGTCATTGTTATTCATGTGGAAGGTTTGGACATAGAGTTATAGAATGTCGCATGTATGTTTGGAATGAATATAGTTCCAGGAGATCTTTCAGAAATGGATATTCCAGAACTCAGCAGAATATCAACAGATTTGATCATTTGAGAGATGATGTCGAATGTTACAAATGTAACAATTTTGGACATCTGGCTAAAGATTGCAGACTTGGAAGCTCTTCAAAGGAATTCTCGCAAAATCAGAATGAACAAGTATGGAAAAATAAGACTGAAAAATGTGCTATCGCTCTCAAGGCTCAAAGCAACATAAACGTTTGGTATGTTGACAGTGGTTGCTCAACGCATATGACTGGAGATAAAAATAAGTTCATATCCTTGAAGGAAAAGAAGGATGGAATAATGTTTTTTGGAAATGACATGTCTTCAAATGTCATAGGAGCAAGTACGGTCACACTTGGAAGCAAGGATGTGTTGTTGGTTGAAAATATGAATCACAATTTGCTCAGTGTTGGACAGATGTGCGATCAAGGACACACGATGCTATTCAACTCTAAGAAATGTGAAATCAGGAAAGGCAAATTTGGAAAAATTGTGGCTACAACAAGCAGAGCTCCAAATGACATATACATTTTGGATGAAACACCTAAAGGGTGCTTTTTGGAAAAAGAAGATGAAAGTTGGTTATGGCACAAACGAATGGGACATATAAATTTCGACAATTTGGTCAGGATCAACAAAAAGGAAGCAGTAAGAGAAATGCCTAAAATTTCAAAACCTACCAATACGATATGTGAATCTTGTTGGCACGACAAACAGACAAAAGTTGAGTTCAAGACAAAGGAACACTTTGCGTCACATCCATTGGAATTAATACATACTGATCTATGTGGTCCTATGAGAACAAAAGGTTTAGACGGTGAATTATACTTTATGCTAATGATAGATGACTACATTGGAATGATAACCGTTAGTTTGTGTTGAAATTTGGTACCGGAGGACAGGTGGTTCCCTTAGGCTTTGATCTTTGGCCTAGGGAAAAGTGTCCAAAAGAATTTAATTTTTCTCCTAAAGTGACTTTATAATTTTATAAAGTAAAATCTAATTTAAAAGTGACTTTAAGTGATAAAGTTACTAAGTCTAATTTTAAAGTAACTTTTATAAAGTCAATGAAAAATTAGAAAGGAAAAGTGACTTTGGAAATAAATGACTAAGTGGGTCTTTATTAAAGTGGGGTGAATTAAAAAATAGAAAGTGAGATTTAAATGAGCATTTAATCTCAGCCATTGATCTAAATCTATTTCAGCCATTGGATTTAGAGATCACCAAAAAGTCACTTGGATCACCCAAAAGTCACTTGGAGTTATATTAAAGGAGGAAAAGGTCATTCATTCTTTCATGAGCAGATTGGGAGAAGGAGAGCAAGAGAGCAAGAGAGATTTCTGAGCAGGGAGGAGAAGGAGACAGCAGTTTGGCACACATTCCAAGGCAGCAGTTGAGCAGATTTGTATAGCTGATTCAGCACATAGTGAAAGGAAGATTTTTGCACAAAAATCGAGCAGTTTGCTGATTTTTCTGCACACAAAACGGAGGCCGTACAGCATTTATTGCTGTCCTGTTTGCTGTAATTTCCAGATTGCTGTGAGGCACGGGAAATGAGATAAGTTGTAAATTTGCTTGCTGATTTTTTGCTGAATAATTCTCACTGTAAAAAGGCAATTTTCAGAAATAAAGAAGAGCTCTCAAACTGGTTTTCCCCAAGAGTTGTAGGGGGTTTTTCCAGGGTCACGTTGACCAAAAATATCAGTGTTTTAATGGCTGTTTTTGATTGCTGATTTTTAATTCTGCAATTTCCAGCATTCTGAAAAATTTCCAGAATTTGTGTTTTCAGCAATATTTATTTTTTTCAGTCTGTTAAATGTATGTTTATGGGAATGGGCATTTAACTACATGGGAGAAATAAGGAGAAACTGAAAACCGGGGTGGGAAAACAGAAATTTCTACATGGTATTAGAGCTTGAGTGCTGAGGGGCAGTTTGGGACAGCAAAAGGAAAAATTACAGTTGCTGATTTTTCACTCAGAAAATTCCAGCAATCTGATTTTTTCATAAACAACAGTTTTATCTTTACTACAGCAATGCTATTTTTCAGTTTTAGGACAGCAGGATGTCATTGGGATTGAGGGTGGAGGATAGGCTGGATGGGCATATAAATTACAGTGTTTGGAAGGAGAGAATGCAGAGTATCTTTGAGGAGGCAGAAGTCTGGGATATCATGGTGCATACCGCACAGAACCTTGTTGTTGTGCCCACTGATGTTACTCAATTGGCTGAGTATAAAAAGAAGAACAATAAGGGTAAGAGGCTGATTCTAGACGGAATCAAAGACCATTGCATTCCTCATGTGAGAGGAAAGAGCAATGCCCATGAGATGTGGACAGCATTGTCCAATCTCTACCAGAGTACCAATGAGAACCGGAAGATGGTCCTGAAGGAGAAGCTGAAGAACATTAAGATGGGGAATGATAGTGCAGCTGGATATCTCACAAAGATTACTAATGTGAGAGATGAGTTGGCAGCGATTGGAGAGGCCATTCCACCCACTGAGTTGGTGCGGGTTGCAGTGAATGGCCTCCCCCGTTCATGGTTGAACTTTGCTTATGGGGTTTGTGCACGTGAGACCCTTCCCACATGGGAGAGGTTTTGGGATGATTGCATTCAGACAGAGATCAAGAAAGGTCAGCTTGGGGCAGCCAAGCCAATTGAGCTGGATGAGGATGTAGCACTGGTGGCAGGAGGCAAGAAAGGTAAAGGGAAGAAGCAGACTTCCACAAGCGGTGGTGGAGGCAAAGGCAAAGGTAAAGGTAAACAGAGTAACTCACAGAAGGACTATTCCAAAGTGAAGTGTTGGAATTGTCAAAAGATGGGACACTATGCAGTTGTGTGTCCGGAGAAGAAGAAGAAGAAGAAGGGGAAGAACCAGGACGTGGCAGCTTCAGCAGAGATTGAGGACTTTGCTGGTCGTTTTGACCGAGAGTTTGCGTTCACTACGTGTGAGTCCTCTAGTGCAGGATCACCTGCCACACAGGTTCAGAGGGAGCATGCTTTTCCCTCGATTAGCGGAGCATCTACAGGTATTTGGTATGTGGACAGTGGGGCTTCACGTCACATGACAGGAGTCCGTGAGTACTTCTCAGAGCTTTCAGAGAGTGGCACTGATATTGAGGTAGTACTCGGTGATGACAGAGTTGTTAGAGCAGTCGGGGTGGGGACAGTGACATTTCAGAGGGAGTCCAAACCTCCCTTGAAGGTGTCAGAGGTTCTTTATGTGCTAGGGATGAGGAAGAACCTCATATCCGTCTCAGCTTTGGAGGACAGAGGATATGAGGTACTGTTCAGGGGAGGACAGGTGTTGATGTATCCTAGGGGCACTCCAGCTGATTCAGCTAGAGTGATAGGTGTACGCCATGCAAAGGTGTACAAGTTTGCATTTCAGCCCCTTTTGGCATTGAGCAGTAGTATCGACAGTAGAGCTAGCAGTTCTGAGCTGTGTGAGATTTGGCACCGCAGGATGGGACATATGTATCATGGAGCCTTGAGGACATTGCGGGAGATCACTACAGGTGTGCCAGATTTCAGTACTGATCACTTTGATACTTGCAGAGGTTGTGCGATGGGCAAGTTTGCCAAATCCCCTTTTCCCAGCAGTGACAGCAGAGCGACGGGGATACTTGATTTGATTCATTCCGATGTGAGCGGTTGGATGTCTCATGTTTCCTTGAGTGGATATGAGTACTATGTTTTATTCATTGATGATCACTCCAGGAGGACCTGGATTTATTTTTTGAAGACCAAGAGTGAGGTCTTCAAGCGGTTTCAGGAGTTCAGAGCTCTTGTGGAGACACAAACAGGTCGGAAGATCAAGTCCCTGAGGTCGGACAATGGAGGAGAGTACACCCTTGGAGAGTTTGTTGACTATTGTGCGGAGGCAGGCATTAGGAGGGAGTTCGCTGTTCCTTACAACCCCCAGCAGAACGGGGTTGCGGAGAGGAAGAACAGATCCATCATAGAGGCTGCCAAAGCTATGATACATGATCAGGGGTTGCCATTGTTCTTGTGGGCAGAGGCCTGCAACACAGCTGTTTACTTGCAGAACAGGAGTCCGCATCGTGCCTTGGGGCACATGACTCCGGAGGAGGCTTTCTCTGGGAAGAAGCCTGATCTTGGTCATCTTCATATCTTTGGATGCATTACATACTCCTATATACCCAAGGAGAAGAGGACCAAACTAGAGCCCATCGCAGAGAAGGGTATTTTTGTGGGCTACAGTGAGACCTCAAAGGCCTTTCGGATTTACATTCCTGCACAGAGGAGAGTTGTTGTCAGACGGGATGTGAAGTTCGAGGAGGACAGGGCCTTTAGGAGGTCACGGGAGTTAGAGTATCTGGATGAGCCAGACCCTCAGCAGCAGTTGAGTCAGTCGCAGGGATCCAGTGGGCAGGGATCAGGAGGATCCGGAGGTACATCTATGAGGATGTCAGGTCCGTCAGTGAGCAGTGGCTCGCCGAGCCAGAGGGGTGGTGCTCCGGGCAGCATGCAGAGCAGTTCACAGAGCAGTTTACTAGGGAGTCCATTGATGGACAGTTCACACGGTACCTCAGCTTCTACAGGTTCAGGTGCAGGCAGGAGGACAACAGACAGACAGTCAGGAGTTCAGGCTACTGATGATGATGAGGAGGAGGAGTTTCATTCTCCAGTGGGAGAAGTGCGCTCAGGGAAGAGGAAGCCCAAGCGGCTTCAGGACACCTTGAGAGATGCCACATCTGTTGCTGAGCCGAAGAGGCCGGTCAGAGAGAGTAGACCACCTGAGAGGTTTTGTAGCTATATGGCGATGGTTACCAGCATCCTTGACTCTGAGCCTTCTAGCTATGAGAAGGCAGCGAGCTAGCAGGTCTGGAGAGAGGCCATGCAGGAGGAGTATTCTTCTATCATGAAGAATGATGTTTGGGAGGTGGTGCCGAGGCCTGAGGGCAAATCCGTGGTTACTTCCAGATGGCTTTACAAGGTAAAGCATGCTGCAGATGGCAGCATTGAGAAATTCAAAGCAAGGTTTGTGGCTAGAGGGTTCTCCCAGGTAGAGGGAGTTGATTATGAGGAGACCTTCGCTCCCGTGGCTCGATATACTTCGATCCGCTCCATTATATCGATAGCAGCAGAGATGGGTTGGAAGATCCACCAGATGGATGTGAAGACCGCATTTCTCAATGGCTTCATACAGGAGGAGGTGTACATTGAGCAGCCACAGGGCTTTGAGGTGCATGGGAAGGAGTCCCATGTGTGCAGACTGAAGAAGGCCCTTTATGGCCTGAAGCAAGCTCCCAGAGCTTGGTACTCTAGGATAGATACATATTTGCAGGGGATGGGTTTCACAAAGAGTGAGGCAGATCCGAACCTTTACTTTATTGTGATTGGTGAGGAGCCTCTCATTCTGGTGCTGTATGTGGATGACTTGATCATTACAGGTGCAGAGAGACTCATAGAGCACTGCAAGAGAGATCTTGCGGCGGAGTTTGAGATGAAGGACATCGGTTTGATGCATTACTTTTTGGGTTTCGAGGTGTGGCAGGAGGAGGGGCATTTCTTCCTGGGGCAGGGGAAGTATATTGTGGACATCCTTAGCAGATTCCACATGGAGGATTGTAGACCCATGTCGACACCGATGATCACCAACTGGAAGAAGCTTCATGCTTCGGATTCCGAGTTGGTAGATCCCACATTGTACAGACAGCGATTGGTTCCTTGATGTATTTGGTCAACACTAGACCAGATATCTGTTTTGCAGTCAACACGATGAGTCAGTTTATGTGTGAGCCTAGGAAGGTTCACTGGGTGGCTGCAAAACACATTTTGCGGTACTTGCAGGGGACAGTGGATTATGGTCTGGACTACAAGCAGGGAGATGGAGTGAGATTGGCAGGATACACTGATTCTGATTGGGCAGGTTGTGCTTCTGATAAGAAGAGCACTTCAGGGTGTTGTTTTGGGTTGGGTTCAGCGGTAGTGTCATGGTTCAGCCGGAAGCAGCAGTCAGTAGCACTGAGTTCAGCGGAAGCAGAGTATATGGCAGCCAGTCTAGCTAGTTGTGAGGCCATCTAGCTTCGCAAGATGTTGTTTGGCTTATTTGGTCAGCCGTTGAGACCTTTAGTGATTTACTGTGATAATCAGAGTTGCACTAAACTCACGGAGAATCCAGTATTTCATTACAGGTCAAAGCATATCGGGATCAGATATCATTTCATCAGAGACTATGTTCAGAAGGGAGCTGTGAAGCTTGAGTATATTTCCACTGATGAGCAGGTTGCAGATATTCTTACCAAAGCCTTACCACGGGGCAAGCATGTCTACTTTAGAGACAAGATGGGTGTGGTGAGGAACACCTTCCTCGGTAAGAGGGAGTGTTGAAATTTGGTACCGGAGGACAGGTGGTTCCCTTAGGCTTTGATCTTTGGCCTAGGGAAAAGTGTCCAAAAGAATTTAATTTTTCTCCTAAAGTGACTTTATAATTTTATAAAGTTAAATCTAATTTAAAAGTGACTTTAAGTGATAAAGTTACTAAGTCTAATTTTAAAGTAACTTTTATAAAGTCAATGAAAAATTAGAAAGGAAAAGTGACTTTGGAAATAAATGACTAAGTGGGTCTTTATTAAAGTGGGGTGAATTAAAAAATAGAAAGTTAGATTTAAATGAGCATTTAATCTCAGCCATTGATATAAATCTATTTCAGCCATTGGATTTAGAGATCACCCAAAAGTCACTTGGAGTTATATTAAAGGAAGAAAAGGAAGAAAAGGTCATTCATTCTTTCATGAGCAGATTGGGAGAAGGAGAGCAAGAGAGCAAGAGAGATTTCTGAGCAGGGAGGAGAAGGAGACAGCAGTTTGGCACACATTCCAAGGCAGCAGTTGAGCAGATTTGTACAGCTGATTCAGCACATAGTGAAAGACAGATTTTTGCACAAAAATCGAGCAATTTGCTGATTTTTCTGCACACAAAACGGAGGCCGTACAACATTTATTGCTGTCCTGTTTGCTGTAATTTCCAGATTGCTGTGAGGCACGGGAAAGGAGATAAGTTGTAAATTTGCTTGCTGATTTTTTGCTGAATAATTCTCACTGTAAAAAGGCAATTTTCAGAAATAAAGAAGAGCTCTCAAACTGGTTTTCCCCAAGAGTTGTAGGGGGTTTTTCTAGGGTTACGTTGACCAAAAATATCAGTGTTTTAATGTGTTTTAATGGCTGTTTTTGATTGCTGATTTTTAATTCTGCAATTTCCAGCGTTCTGAAAAGTTTCCAGAATTTGTGTTTTCAGCAATATTTATTTTTTCAGTCTGTTAAATGTATGGTTATGGGAATGGGCATTTAACTACATGGGAGAAATAAGGAGAAACTGAAAACCGGTGTGGGAAAACAGAAATTTCTACAGTTTGTGAAAGAAAAAATCTGAGGCATTCAAATGTTTCAAAATCTATAAGGAATTTGGTTGAAAATGAAACCAATTTGAGATCAAATGTCTGAGATCAGATAATGGCAGAGAATTCACGTCCAAAGAATTTCAGCAATACTGTGACAAAAATGGAATAAAAAGGAAATTCTCAACAACCAGAACACCACAACAGAATGGAGTTGCTGAAAGGAAAAAACAGAAGTGTACAGGAAATGGCTAAAACAATGTTAAATGACTCAAAATTGGATGATAAATTCTGGGTTCAAGCAATCGATACAGCCGTATTCATTATAAACAGAGGTATGCTCAGGAACAATTGTAACATGACTCCATACGAACTATGGAAGGGAAGACCGGCTAACGTCAAATACTTCAAAATATTTGGAAGTAAATGCTACATCAAAAGAGAAGACCAAAAATTGGGCAAGTTCGATTCCCGTGTTGACGAAGGTATTTTCATTGGTTATTCACGCAAAAGAAAGGCTTATAGATGCTACAATATGAGGCGAAAACAAATAGTTGAAAGCATAAATGTTACTTTTGACGAAGACTGTGTTCTAAAGGATAACAATGAGATCGTCTCTGAGGGGCTTGAGGTAGAATCTGTGAAGGATGAAGAAGAAGCTCCAGAACAAGACCAATCAAATAAGGAAACAACAGTCAACCAAGAGGAAATAAGAAATGATCAACAGGATGTACAAGAAACTTCTCCAAAAGTTTTAAAAGAATGGTGTCAAAAGAATCACCCGTCAAATCAAATCATCAACAATATAAATAAAGGAATTAGAACCAGAAGAAGTCGACAGCTTCGTTCATCATAGCAAGCCCACATTGCTTTTTTAGCAACCTTTGAGCCTAACAATTTTGAGGAAGCTAGTCAAGATGAACACTAGGTAGCAACTATGAATGAAGAACTGGATCAAATTGAGAAGAACGAAACTTGGAAATTGGTTCCACGACCAAAGGATAAAAATGTTATTGGAACTAAATGGGTCTTCAGAAACAAATTGAATGAGGATGGACAGGTTACCAGGAATAAGGCAAGATTAGTTTGCAAAGGATATGCACAAGTAGAAGGAATTGATTTTGAAGAAACATTTGCTCCTGTTGCCAGAATGGAAGCTATCAGGATGTTTCTCGCTTATGCATGCTTGAGAAAAATCAAGGTGTACCAAATGGATGTTAAGTTAGCCTTTCTAAATGGTGAATTGGAAGAAGAAGTTTACATTGAACAACCTGAAGGTTTTCTTCTCTCTGACAAGGAAGACTACGTCTGCAGATTAAAGAAGGCACTATATGGTCTCAAACAAGCTCCTAGAGCTTGGTATGCTCATCTTGATGGATATCTACATCAATAAGGATTCAAGAAAGGAAGTATTGACAGCAATCTCTATGTGAAAGTGAATCAAGATAACCTAACAATTATCGAGGTATATGTGGACGATATAATCTTTGGAAACAATGATGACAGATTGAGTAAAAACTTTGCCACAAAGATGCAAAGTGAGATTCAAATGTCTCTACTTGGCGAGCTGGCATACTTTTTAGGGCTTCAGATATCTTAGCAGGATAAAGGAATATTTATATATCAAACCAAGTACATAAAGGAAATGCTCAAGAAATGTAAGATGGAAGATTGCAAGCCTGTCCTTACCCCAATGGTAATAGGTTGCAAGTTAAGTTTAGAAGATGCGTCAAAGGATGTGGACCAGAGGTTGTATAGATCTATGATTGGCAGTCTTCTATATGTGACAGCTTCTCGGCTAGGCGTAATGCAGACAGTTGGACAAGTAGAAAGATTCCATGCAGCACCAAAAGAATCTCATATTATTGCCGTCAAAAGAATTCTTCGATATCTTAAGGGCACGACAGAATATGGTTTATGGTATCTGTTAGCGCTTGAAATTTCACCTCAGGCTGAGAAAGGTAAACCTCAAGGCTACATCAAACCATTTAGCCTCGTAGCTAGCCCTACGGGGCAGGAGAAGGCTATCTCCGGTCAATCTCGGCAGATCTTCAATGGGATGAGATGACCAACAAGGTAACACTGGTATTAGGCTAGTAAACTGATTAAAAAGGTTGATTTGGGGTTTTTTGGGTTTTTGGTGGCAAATTGAGGAATTGCAATTTTGGGTGCGGGGATTTGACACAGTTTCTGCAGGGGGTTCCTTGGGGCGAGGTAGGAGACAGTGTTGATGCCTTTAACTGAGGTGGATGGTCAGGAATGAAAGATAAAGAGCTAAAGAGCTAAAGAGAGCAAACAATAACTTTGAATTCTCTTTAGACAAAAGAAAACATTGAAATTAAATAAACTTAAAAGCAGAGCATGGCAAGCATGAATTCTTACTTTAACACTTCATTTGTTTAATGTGCAGAAGGAAAAGAAGGAAATGATTCACATAACACACTTACAAATACATAGAGAAATACACCATCAACACATGAGTCCACAAGAATCCCAAAGAGGACTGCAAAACCCTGGTCTTCCTTAGCCAAAAATTGCAGAGATACAGTGAATAATACAATGATAGCTTCTCCCTCAAGAGTCCAACCATGAAAATGAGCAAGAAAGTACATAATATAGATGATCTAACCTCTTTCCCTGCCTCCATGGGTCGAGCTCACTATCCTAGGAGCTGTTTCAACCACTTCTAAACTAAGCACTACAAAATAGGCAGTCAAAACAACTTGCCTCTATAAACTTGGAAACCAGTTCATACATTCAATTTTTACCCTTTACATGAATGAATCTTCTAGAAATGTTACATAAGAGTAAAAGTGTCTTAGAGTTACAAAAATTACATCAAAGATAATCATCTTCAACCCCAAAAAGTCAAACTGAGTCAAAACTGCGTTTTCTGGGCTGAACAAGTCAATTCTGGCAAAAACTGCCTGACGGGTCGCACCCCCCTGCCTGACAGGTCGCGCCCCTTTGGAGCCCTGTTTGAGGCACTTGCAGGTGTCCAAATTGAACAAAAGTAGGCTTGTTGGAAAGGTCTGTGAGTCTACTTTCCAACCCAACTGGAATTTTTGAATTTGGAGGTCATTTGCCATGTCAAAACTTAATTCTCCCAAGACTGGTTTCTGCAACTCAAAAAATGGGCAGAAAGTCAAATTTTGCATGTATTTTGACCTTCTGGAGGCCCAAAACTCCATAAAAACTCAAGTCCATCCATAGGCATATGTAATTTTACATGACAAATCTAGAAATGCTGAGTTTTTGCAAAAAGGAGTTGCCATGACAAAGGGTCTCACCGGGGGTGAGACTCGTTAAAGAGCCAAAACCTGTAAATTACCAAAAATTGCCAAAATTACCCAAAATGTTCAGAATTTTTTGGGATTTGAGCTGTGGCTAGGCTAATGAGTGCCATGATCCTTGAGTGAAGCTTCAACCAAGATACGGAGGGGATTTGGCTTCTTTCTCCGTTTTTGAGCCTCGGTCAACCTCCTTTGAAACACTTTCATTTTGGCTTTGCATACATGCATCCTTGCCCAATAATGATTTTTCATATTCCTCAGCAGCTTTTTCTCTTGGTTGGCCTTAGCCAACAGCCTCTCTAAGTGTGCATTCACCTGGATGAGCATAGACTCTCGGTCAGCAGGCAATGGATCACCGGGTCTTCTTCGGTTTAAGACTCGGTCACTACGAATCCTCCATAACTCATCCAGTACTTTCTCCTCCTCCAACTGTTTGTTCCGCTGCTCCAGGTAAGTGATAGTCCATTGGGCACTCTCAAGTCTCCTCTGCAAAACATCATTTTCAACCCTGAGATGCTGAATGATCTCCTTTGCCTCTCGGCTAGGAGAACTGGCCTCAAGATCAATCATCTCAGTGTCTGGAACTCCTGATGGACCCTCATGAATCATGGGCTGTTTGCCCCTCTGTGGTACCTGTGCTGGTGAAGAAAACGAGGCCCCTTCCACTTGATGTGGAGATAACACTCGCTGTGCTGATGATGAAGGCGAGACCCCTTCCACCTGCTGTGGAGATAGTACTCGCCTGGCTGCTGCAAATAAGGCCCTCTGGCCTCTCTGATAAGTGAGCTGAGGTCAAGAACTAACATGTCGAGGGACCAGAATATCAGGCTGCTGAGATGGTCCTCCCTCCTCCTGAATGACCTCTGGATGTGGCTGGGGTGGTGCTGTGAAAAACTCACGGGAAATGAACTCCTCCCATGAGATGCCCTGCTGAGTCAACTGATGCAAGACTATGAGCTGAATCAAACCATAATGACATAGGCTCCTGTACTGCTGGGCTGGGGTCTTCCTCTGCAACATGGGCACCATCCTCTGAATGTTCTGAAAGAAGAAGACCGGGATGTTCATCATCCTCACTCGGGTGAAGTGCATCAAGAGGCGAATGTGATATGAGTACACCTGTGAAAATCTGCCCTCACAGGTAAAATAATGCATAATAAGCCTCATGATGGGAGCATACTCGCTCTGGAGAAATCTGAATGGAAAAACACCCGCCAAATGTCTCATGAATGGTGGCCGGACATAGGGCTCAAAGTGAACAGTATCTAGCAACTTGCGCTTAGGCCACACCTCACCAACATTCGGTATCCCTGTAGCATGTGAGATCACCTCGAGTGTCAATGTAAAATCTACCCCTGCTAGATTGACATGTCCATCATGCAAATGTAAAACAAAGAGGCGGGCCAACTCTCTGTGATGTTGAATCCGAGAGATCCTCTCACAAAACTGATAACAAGACATGTACTGAAAACAAGTAACTGCCATAGGACAAGCCTGTAATTCTGCCAAAGAGGTGGGCTCCTCTCGCTTATGATGTCCACCCTTACCCCCCTTACGAGGCCTCCTCTGTACCTCAACCTCTGTAGATGATGAATGGTTATCACTTTGCTTATAAGTTTCGGTTTCTGACATGGTTTAGGAGCAAAGTGGACAAGCTGAACTGCTGTCTCTGCCTGCAAAAAGTGCTGAACTCTATGCTGTTTCAAGGGGGGAAAAGACATGAGGGAAATGTTAGGGGAGGGATCTTTTAACAAGGAATGGGAATATATAAATATAACAGGGAATTTTTAAGGGAAATGTTACAAATCATTATGCATATAGGAATACATATTTATAATTAGGAAATCATTTGCAAAGATCATTGCATATGGGAAAAAACATGTATGAAAGTGAAGATGGGAATATGCATACATGTATTAATAGGGGAAATAGGGAAACCATGCACAAAACATGTTGACATATTTACCAACACTTTTTGTTATTTACACATGCATATGGTGGAGAGGAACTAGGGTTTTGAATTTTGTTTTTTTTTTTTGGATGCTTTGGGAGAGGGGTAGGGTTTTCATTTTTAGTGATTAGGAATGGGGAAAGATTTGCATTTCATTTGTAAAATAATATGGGAAAAGAGATGAACATATAAGTGTGAGTGAAAGGGAAAGGAGGGAAACAAACCAAAGGGAAAAATAGCTTGAAACAACACAAACCCTAGCGCAGTTTGCTCATTAACATTGCAGCCATATAATGTCTTTTCACTTGCATGATTTGAGGTTAAAATACAAGCATGAGGGCTTACATTCATCACCAACCACAAAAATGATGTGTAAAGAGCCTACCTCGAACAAATTTGATGACTTGGAGGAAGATTGGGCAATTTGTTTGAAGTTTGCAGCAAGACAGTTCAACGGGTCGTGCGCCACGCCCAACGGGTCGCGCCCCTCTGACGGGTCGCGCCCGTTGTTTTTCTGAACTGTGGGAGACCCTCTGACGGGTCGCGCGCACCCAACGGGTCGCGCCCCTCTCTGCTGCCCGAAATCGCTCTGCCTTTGCTCCTTTCTCTCAATCACTCTCTCAAACCTCTCTTGCAAGCGTTAGGATGCACAATGAGAGTGAAAGGAGGGAATTTGGGCTTTTATAAGTTTCATTTGAAAAAATTTCCTTCATAAACCCACTTTCTAAAGTTTATCTTTGACACTTTTATAACACTGATTTTTTTTGGTTTCCTTTATCCTCAATTTGACTCATTGAGTGCTTTGACTTGATTCTTTTTGCAGGTAGATCATCTGAGGGATTTTGGCAAGGGGACCAGGGTTGCATTTTGTCCTCTGAAGACTTTTGAAATTTTATCACTTATTTACAAAAACTGAGAAAATGACCTTGGCTTTAAAAACAGAGTTTTTAAATCCAAAGTGAAAGTTCACTGTACAAGATAAAAATATCAAAGAAAGATGTTTACAATCCTCCCTCTGGCTTGCTGAGTACTCATGGATTTTCAAAGACATGACCTTGCAGAGACAAATGACCAAAACCCTAGACCTAAGACTTTGACCTCAAGACAAATCAAGACAAGCTTGAAAAACTTAATGACTGATATGACCTGATCCAGCAAAGCCAGGAGGGGTATAAATAGACCAGCTCCTTCATCAGGGTTATGGCATGCCTAACGGGATGCAAAATTTGACACTGATGAGACACCTACTAATGCAAATGCAAAGAGCTTTGATCGCTGATGGAGGGCTTTCAAGACCGACACTAACATTGGCTCCAATGGGGATGGTAGCTCCTTGGAGGTACCAAGAACCTTAGACCTCTGGGAGAGCAGACCAGTGCTTTATTCATTGGGCAATGGAGTCAACTTATTCACATGTGACCAAATTTAAAACAACTTTATTTGACTTGGCCAATTGACTGAAATCCTAGACTAACTTTGACACTAACTCACTTACTTTATGCAGAAAATGAACTGACATGAAACAACTTGTAAAACTCACACCAACTAATCACCATTTTCAGAATTATAGCCTTCACCGCGGGCCCCAAACTGAAGATGAGAGATCAGTTTCACACTTGCTGCAGAATGAAAATAAAATGGTAATTACAATGAGAGTGATTAGAGCAGAAAATGCTCAAGCATGATACCTTTTGAGCAGCCGGCCATTCACCGACCCACCAAGACATTCATCACCGTTCATTTCTTTGAGAAGAAAAGCATTTGGACCACGGTATGCTGCAATTTTGTAAGGACCCTTCCATAAGTTGTCGAATTTTCCATGCTTCCCTTTGTCTTCATTGCGGGCATCCCATCTCAACACAACATCATCAATCTGAAAATCATCTGCTTTGGCCTTTTTGTCATAGATTTTCTTTATGCGCTCCTGCAACTTAAGGGAATTCTGATAAACCTCATCTCGTGTCTGCTGTAAATGAATCATTTGACTGATCCGTCGTTGCATAGGATCCTCCTCACCACTAGCTTCTTGAAACAACTTTGCTACTGGAACACTAAGTGAAGTAGGAAACACTGCATCTACTCCATAAACAAGTTCAAAAGGTGACATACCAATTGACTTCTTTTGACTTACCCGATCAGCCCATAATGCATTTATTAACTTCTTGTGCCAGCTCTTCTTATTTATTTCCAGCAATTTCTTTATGATGTTCACTAGAGATTTGTTCGAAGATTCGGCCAGCCCATTACCTTGCGGATGGTAGGCGGTTGAATGCCCCAAGCTGATGTTATATTTATAGCAAAAATCAACCAACTTCTTCGATTTGAATGCTGCTGCGTTATCTGTAATTAACTTATGTGGACAGCCGAAACGTGACAAGATATTATTTTCAAGAAAGGAGATAATTACCGAATCCGTAGCTTGCCGGGTGGGAATGGCTTCGATCCATTTTGTGAAGTAATCTGTGGCGGTCAAGATCCATCGATGCTGCCTGGAAGATGCTGGGTGGATTTCGCCAATAAAATCCAAGCCCCATTGCTGAAATGGTGCGCTGATTTCAACCGGCTTGAGAGGCAAAGGCTGTAATTTCTGTTTTCCTTGAAAAATTTGACATTCATGACAACTCTTTACCGCTTTATACACATCAGAAAACAAAGAAGGCCAATAGAAACCAGCTCTCAAAATCTTATTAGCCGTGGTCTTCCAAAATAAGTGACCCCCACAGTCACCTTTATGGAAATCATCTACTGTTGTCTTAGCTTCCTTTTCGACCAAACAGTTCAGCAAGATGCCACCAGGATCTTTCCAATAAAGTGCAGATTTGATAATGCAAAATTTGGCAGCCTTTAGTTTCAATGTTCTAGCTTTGTTTCTAGGCATTTCAGGAGGTGAAGATAAATTTTGAAGCACATAAACTATATCAGCATACCAAGGAGAAGACACAAAGATATCGGACACCGGTAGAACTGAATTTTCTTCATCTTCATCGGACAAGGCAGCAATCAAATTGATATCAAGGACGTGAAGATTTGTTTCAGCCATCAACTTAGCTAAACCTTGACTTTTAATCAACTTGGTAGGCTTAATTTCTACATCATACTCTAAGAGTGCAGCGATCCACTTACCCCTTCTTCCTTCCGGTTCCGTTTGCACTAAAACATCCTTAACAGCTGCATTAGGAACATATGCTAAAATATGAGAATTCAATATGTAAACCCGGAAATCTTTCAAAGCTTTGATCAGCGCCAATGCTTGCTTCTCAATGATATTATAATTCAGCGCTCCGTCTCTTATGATGCGGCTGAAAAAAGCTATGGGCCTCTCAACTCCATCTCTCTTTTGCATTAACACGGCTGCCAATGTATGCTCAGAGGCGAATGAAAACAAGATGAAATCCTGTGTATAATCTGGGCTGATCAAAGTTGGGGCTGAAGATAAGATTACCTTTATCAAATTAAAAGACTTCACCGCCTCTTCGGTCCATTTGAGCTCGCTGTCCTTCTTGAGCATATTTGTTATCTCTCTAAGATGTTCAGCAAGATTGGGGATGAAACGACGCAGAAAATTCAATTTACCATTGAAGGACTGTATTTCTTTCTTGCTACGGGGCTGCTCCAATTGCTGAATTGCTTCCACTCGTGCAGGGTCTATACGAATGCCATCTTTAGAAATGATATGGCCCAGCAGCTTGCCTTCACTCATAGCAAAAAGACTCTTCTTTGGATTCAATGAGATGCCATATTTTCTGCACTTTTGAAACACCTTAGTCAAATGAAACAAATGCTCTTCATCTGATTTAGAAAACACGGTCAGATCATCAAGATAAACAACTAAAAAGACATCTTTCTCATTTGCAAAGGCCATGTCCATTGCTCGCTGAAATGTGGCACCCGCGTTCTTCAATCCAAATGGCATCTTGGCATAATGAAATGTACCCCATGGAGTAGTAAATGATGTCTTGTCACGATCATCTTCGTGCACCAAAATCTGATTGTACCCGGAGTAACCATCAAGCAATGACATCCTAGATGCCCCCACTACCCACTGCAATATGTGATCCATTTTGGGCAGCGGATAATTGTCCTTTAATGACACCTTGTTCAGATTTCTGAAGTCTATACACAAGCGAATCTCACCGGTTTTCTTCCTCACGGGCACCAAGTTTGAGATCCAATCAGAAAACCGGATTGGCACTATGATTCCAGACTTATACAACCTGTTGACTTCCTTCTCAATCAATGGCAGCAATTTAGGATTAATTCTTCTCAACTTTTGCCGGAAAGGCTTTTGATTTGGTTTTATGGGAATGGTATGCTGAATGATACTTGTGTCATAAGTTTTCAAATCTGAATAGTCCCATGCAAAAACATTAGAATACAGAGACAATAATCTGATATACTCTTGCTTTACCTTAGGCGGCAATGCTTTTGAAAGCTTCACCATCTTTGGATTTGCAGCTGTCCCAAGATTTACATCTTCAACTCCTTCGTCCGTTGGCCTCAAAGTTGGCTTGCGGGCCACATCATCTTGATCGAACAATTCTTCCAAAGGAATCAATCCTTTAGGAATGTAATTGTCCTTAAGCTGCAACACATCCATCTGATTTACTCCTTCAGCTTCCGTGTCTATTGAAATTTCTTCAAATTTACCCTCAACTTGCAGAAAATCTTTGATTTCTTCGTCATCTTGGAAAACTTGCCAACACCTTTGGTTATCTGGAACTGTAGGACGATGCTTTACATATATCTCAAACTTATTGCTGGAATTCATGGGTATTTTCAGATTACTCGCTGCCTTAGCCAATGCATCCGCAACACCATTTTGAATCCGGGGCACACATGTCAAAGTATGTTCAGAAAATCTTTTTAAGATATCTAAAACAACATTCCGATATGCTCTCATGCGAGGATGTTTGGCCTGAAATTCACCTTTCACTTGCTTGATAACTAACTCGGAATCGCCATATACCGCTATCTTCTTTGCTTTCAACTTCCGAAGGATTTTCAGACCAGCAATAAGAGCTTCATATTTCGCCTCATTATTTGAACAATCAAATGCCAATTTATAAGAACATACCCGTACCTTGCTTAGAACTTGATTTTGGGCTGAGAATGGGCTTCGAATCCACACATCTATACCAGCACCATCGCTGCCCACTGCACCGTCAAAATCCATGGTCCAAAGACCATCCTCATCATCTTCTAAGTGCTGAAAATCTGATTTTGATTCATGTTCTGTTTGCTGCCCTTTTATTTCAGCAATTGGCCTTATGACAGCAGAGCTTTCTTCACTTTCCTTTCTCAAAACTTCTCTGAAATTTTCTGAAATGTTTGGTATATCTTCTACTTGAACTAACTGACTATCTACCTCATTGAAATTTTCCGCAAACAAAACAAAAGATTCTAAATCTGTCTGTACATAATTTATGGGATGATTGACGGACTTTTCCTTACTAGTGATCATGTATTTCATCTTTTGTTCCCGATATAACTTCCTCATTTGACCGAAAACTGGAATTGTAGCATATGAGAAATCTAGCTGAAGTGTACCTTTGAGTTTGGCTCCCCATGATCTCGACAGCAACATGCCAAACCGCGGGGGAATATCCGCCACCACTACATCCATCAGAACATTCTTCGCTGGAATTTGATCTAGACTCAACCAAGTCTTTGATCAAACCAATACATCTTACCCGGCTGGAATCAAATGAATACAAATCATGATACTTTCTTGTGATGTCAAGTCCCAGCTTCTCCATGATTGTTTTCGGCATCAAATTATGTGAAGCTCCCGAGTCAAACATGGCATTGTGCAACACAAACTCATGCAATCGCAAACTGATATAATATGGAGGAACATCACTTTCGGGAGACTCACCATTTAAAGCTGGCCCAAAGATTAACTCCGGCTGATCATCTTGTACATTCACCATGTCTAGCATTGGATCAAAATTCAGCAACTTGGAAATTTGGCCTCGGTAAGTGGTGTTCTTCATGACCTCCGTCAAAGGAATAGATATCTTCAACTTTGCAATCTCGTTCTCCAAACTGAAAACTGGAAGCTTCTCACCTTCTTTTGCCGGATTATCTCTTTTTTCAGCTTTATCTTTTGGTGCATTTGATGGCTGATCTATCTTGGCTGCTGGTGATGATGGAGTTGTTGAAGGACCGACTATGTCTTTTCCTTTTGAGGAAACCGATTCATTCTTTGCTGCAATGTCTTTCTTTTTCTGCACGGGATTTATGGGAATAGCTCGGTTTCTCAATTGCCTTTGCTGTCCTTGCTGAGCTGACAAAGCATTCAAGTACCCTCTTTGATATTCTTCAGATTCTTCTTCAAGTATTGCATCGTTTGACAAAATATAATGCTCATCTTGGGGAAAGACGGAATTACTCACCAACTCATCTTCTTCCGTAATATATGTGGGCATATCATCAGGAGTGAAGAAGTGATTTTCCTCTCCAACATTATCACCTTCATCTTCAGATTCTTGGCTAACAAAATTCTGCTGAAAAGGTGGTTTCATTTGCTGCTGAGCTACTGTGTCTTGTGCCTTTGTTTCGCGCTGCTTGATCCTATATTGTTGCTGCTGTTGACCTCTGAAATTGGGATTACGAATCTGAGGCTCCGACTTGTCAATAGTAACCTTTTCAAATGTCCTTCTAAGCTGCTCAAGCTGCTGGAGAACAACCTGATTTGATGTGGATGCTTCCTCCTTGATTGTGACTCGCTTTTCTGCCTTCATCCTTGCTCTTTTGTCATTCAAATTTGCCTCAACGCTGACAGCAATTTTCTGCATTTCCTCCAAGGTAGGTGGATCTCTGTCTCTCAATGAATAAGCCATCTCCGGATCAAAGCCATCCGGGAACTTAAGAAGTGCTGACTTTCTAGATGGCCTCAAATCATCGGGAATAACATTATAAACTGTATTGAACCTGATTATGTAATCTTGAACAAACTCACCCGGATTACGCTTGAGGTTGTTGTATTCGGCGTTAATTTGAAGCGGATCCTTTCTGATTTCCCACCGATCTAAAAACTGATTCTGAAGTGCTTCCAAAGTAGTAATGCTGTTAGCTGTCAACCCTCTGAACCATTTTCTAACTTCTCCTGCAAATGTTTGCACGAACAGCCGCATGGTAACATCTTCCTCATCTAACTCATATAGATCAAAGAATGTGGTCATCTTGTCGATATGCTGCTGAGCGGTAATACTTTGTGGAGTGCTATCAAACATGGGGATTTTACTTTGGTAATCAGCTGGCATATCATGAAGATTTGCAGGCAAAACCAGTGGGGCAAACCGGGCAGCCATTGCTCTCGGAGGGGGAGTAGGATGGGTATGAGGAGGAGGAGCTGTGATAGCAGGGATTATAACAAGAGGAGGTGTAGTTTGTGGAGTTGGGGGAGTCGGTGGTGTAGGAGAAGAAGGAGGAGAACCAACTGTTGATTCGGGATAGGTAATTATAGGTGAAACTGAAACATAAGGAGGGTAAGATTCTTTGTGAGCCGTGATAGTAGATCCAATGTGATCAGAGATATTCTCAACAAAATCAGCAAGGGTAGTAGCTTGAACACTTGACTGAAGATGTCTTAAGATGAAATTTTCAACCAATTTATTATGTCTTTCAAAATCAATAGCAGCTGCAAAATCAGGGTCAAGAACTAGAGAATCGAGCGCACTTTCAGACTTAGCTTTAAACAGAGATAACTCAAAATTTTCGTCAAAATCTAAATCTTCAAGATAATCAAAGATAGCTGGGCACGAATGAGATCTGAAAATGGGTTTAGGATCTGTAGCCAACTTGTTTTCTCAAAATGACTAGGAAAGAAAAAGCATTCAGCCTGTGAAAACTCTCAACCTATCATCCACGGTTCAGAGTTAACAATTATACTGGGGTAAAGTGTCAATGAAGCGCTATGTTCACAAGCTCACGGAGATAGACTGAAGCAGCGTTTATCTACTTGCGTTGATGTAAAACAAGAGCGTTTTCGAAGGCTACCTGGCGTAACTTCAGGCTCCGTCTAAGACTTATGAAATAACACGTCAATGAGCAAAGGTTTAGATGTTCTCCCCAGTATGGTCGGCAGTATGTTAGCGCTTGAAATTTCACCTCAGGCTGAGAAAGGTAAACCTCAAGGCTACATCAAACCATTTAGCCTCGTAGCTAGCCCTACGGGGCAGGAGAAGGCTCTCTCCGGTCAATCTTGGCAGATCTTCAATGGGATGAGATGACCAACAAGGTAACACTGGTATTAGGCTAGTAAACTGATTAAAAAGGTTGATTTGGAGTTTTTTGGGTTTTTGGTGGCAAATTGAGGAATTGCAATTTTGGGTCCGGGGATTTGACACAGTTTCTGCAGGGGGTTCCTTGGGGCGAGGTAGGAGACAGTGTTGATGCCTTTAACTGAGGTGGATGGTCAGGAATGAAAGATAAAGAGCTAAAGAGCTAAAGAGAGCAAACAATAACTTTGAATTCTCTTTAGACAAAAGAAAACATTGAAATTAAACAAACTTAAAAGCAGAGCATGGCAAGCATGAATTCTTACTTTAACACTTCATTTGTTTAATGTGCAGAAGGAAAAGAAGGAAATGATTCACATAACACACTTACAAATACATAGAGAAATACACCATCAACACATGAGTCCACAAGAATCCCAAAGAGGACTGCAAAACCCTGGTCTTCCTTAGCCAAAAATTGCAGAGATACAGTGAATAATACAATGATAGCTTCTCCCTCAAGAGTCCAACCATGAAAATGAGCAAGAAAGTACATAATATAGATGATCTAACCTCTTTCCCTGCCTCCATGGGTCGAGCTCACTATCCTAGGAGCTGTTTCAACCACTTCTAAACTAAGCACTACAAAATAGGCAGTCAAAACAACTTGCCTCTATAAACTTGGAAACCAGTTCATACATTCAATTTTTACCCTTTACATGAATGAATCTTCTAGAAATGTTACACAAGAGTAAAAGTGTCTTAGAGTTACAAAAATTACATCAAAGATAATCATCTTCAACCCCAAAAAGTCAAACTGAGTCAAAACTGCGTTTTCTGGGCTGAACAAGTCAATTCTGGCAAAAACTGCCTGACGGGTCGCGCCCCCCTGCCTGACGGGTCGCGCCCCTTTGGAGCCCTGTTTGAGGCACTTGCAGGTGTCCAAATTGAGCAAAAGTGGGCTTGTTGGAAAGGTCTGTGAGTCTACTTTCCAACCCAACTGGAATTTTTGAATTTGGAGGTCATTTGCCCTGTCAAAACTTAATTCTCCCAAGACTGGTTTCTGCAACTCAAAAAAGGGGCAGAAAGTCAAATTTTGCATGTATTTTGACCTTCTGGAGGCCCAAAACTCCATAAAAACTCAAGTCCATCCATAGGCATATGTAATTTTACATGACAAATCTAGAAATGCTGAGTTTTTGCAAAAAGGAGTTGCCATGACAAAGGGTCTCACCGGGGGTGAGACCCGTTAAAGAGCCAAACCCTGTAAATTACCAAAAATTGCCAAAATTACCCAAAATTTTCAGAATTTTTTGGGATTTGAGCTGTGGCTAGGCTAATGAGTGCCATGATCCTTGAGTGAACCCTCAGCCAAGATACGGAGGGGATTTGGCTTCTTTCTCCGTTTTTGAGCCTCGGTCAACCTCCTTTGAAACACTTTCATTTTGGCTTTGCATACATGCATCCTTGCCCAATAATGATTTTTCATATTCCTCAGCAGCTTTTTCTCTTGGTTGGCCTTAGCCAACAGCCTCTCTAAGTGTGCATTCACCTGGATGAGCATAGACTCTCGGTCAGCAGGCAATGGATCACCGGGTCTTCTTCGGTTCAAGACTCGGTCACTACGAATCCTCCATAACTCATCAAGTACTTTCTCCTCCTCCAACTGTTTGTTCCGTTGCTCCAGGTAAGTGATAGTCCATTGGGCACCCTCAAGTCTCCTCTGCAAAACATCATTTTCAGCCCTGAGATGCTGAATGATCTCCTTTGCCTCTCGGCTAGGAGAACTGGCCTCAAGATCAATCATCTCAGTGTCTAGAACTCCTGATGGACCCTCATGAATCATGGGCTGTTTGCCCCTCTGTGGTACTTGTGCTAGTGAAGAAAACGAGGCCCCTTCCACTTGATGTGGAGATAACACTCGCTGTGCTGATGATGAAGGCGAGACCCCTTCCACCTGCTGTGGAGATAGTACTCGCCTGGCTGCTGCAAATAAGGCCCTCTGGCCTCTCTGATAAGTGAGCTGAGGTGAAGAACTAACATGTCGAGTGACCGGAATATCAGGCTGCTGAGATGGTCCTCCCTCCTCCTGAATGACCTCTGGATGTGGCTGGGGTGGTGCTGTGAAAAACTCACGGGAAATGAACTCCTCCCATGAGATGCCCTGCTGAGTCAACTGATGCAAGACTATGAGCTGAATCAAACCATAATGACATAGGCTCCTGTACTGCTGGGCCGGGGTCTTCCTCTGCAACATGGGCACCATCCTCTGAATGTTCTGAAAGAAGAAGACCGGGATGTTCATCATCCTCACTCGGGTGAAGTGCATCAAGAGGCGAATGTGATATGAGTACACCTGTGAAAATCTGCCCTCACAGGTAAAATAGTGCATAATAAGCCTCATGATGGGAGCATACTCGCTCCGGAGAAATCTGAATGGAAAAACACCCGCCAAATGTCTCATGAATGGTGGCCGGACATAGGGCTCAAAGTGAACAGTATCTAGCAACTTGCGCTTAGGCCACACCTCACCAACATTCGGTATCCCTGTAGCATGTGAGATCACCTCGGGTGTCAATGTAAAATCTACCCCTGCTAGATTGACATGTTCATCATGCAAATGTAAAACAAAGAGGCGGGCCAACTCTCTGTGATGTTGAATCTGAGAGATCCTCTCACAAAACTGATAACAAGACATGTACTGAAAACAAGTAACTGCCATAGGACAAGCCTGTAATTCTGCCAAAGAGGTGGGCTCCTCTCGCTTATGATGTCCACCCTTACCCCCCTTACGAGGCCTCCTCTGTACCTCAACCTCTGTAGATGATGAATGGTCATCACTTTGCTCATAAGTTTCGGTTTCTGACATGGTTTAGGAGCAAAGTGGACAAGCTGAACTGTTGTTTCTGCCTGCAAAAAGTGCTGAACTCTATGCTGTTTCAAGGGGGGAAAAGACATGAGGGAAATGTTAGGGGAGGGATCTTTTAACAAGGAATGGGAATATATAAATATAACAGGGAATTTTTAAGGGAAATGTTACAAATCATTATGCATATAGGAATACATATTTATAATTGGGAAATCATTTGCAAAGATTATTGTATATGGGAAAAAACATGTATGAAAGTGAAGATGGGAATATGCATACATGTATTAATAGGGGAAATAGGGAAACCATGCACAAAACATGTTGACATATTTACCAACACTTTTTGTTATTTACACATGCATATGGTGGAGAGGAACTAGGGTTTTGAATTTTGTTTTTTTTTTTTGGATGCTTTGGGAGAGGGGTAGGGTTTTAATTTTTAGTGATTAGGGATGGGGAAAGATTTGTATTTCATTTGTAAAATAATATGGGAAAGAGATGAACATATAAGTGTGAGTGAAAGGGAAAGTAGGGAAACAAACCAAAGGGAAAAATAGCTTGAAACAACACAAACCCTAGCGCAGTTTGCTCATTAACATTGCAGCCATATAATGTCTTTTCACTTGCATGATTTGAGGTTAAAATACAAGCATGAGGGCTTACATTCATCACCAACTACAAAAATGATGTGTAAAGAGCCTACCTCGAACAAATTTGATGACTTGGAGGAAGATTGGGCAATTTGTTTGAAGTTTGCAGCAAGACAGTTCAACGAGTCGCGTGCCACACCCATCGGGTCGCGCCCCTTTGACGGGTCGCGCCCGTTGTTTTTTTGAACTGTGGGAGACCCTTTGACGGGTCGCGCGCACCCAACGAGTCGCGCACCTGGCTCGACAGGTCGCGCCCCTCTCTGCTGCCCGAAATCGCTCTGCCTTTGCTCCTTTCTCTCAATCACTCTCTCAAACCTCTCTTGCAAGCGTTAGGATGCACAATGAGAGTGAAAAGAGGGAATTTGGGCTTTTATAAGTTTCATTTGAAAAAATTTCCTTCATAAACCCACTTTCTAAAGTTTATCTTTGACACTTTTATAACACTGATTTTTTTTGGTTTCCTTTATCCTGAATTTGACTCATTGAGTGCTTTGACTTGATTCTTTTTGCAGGTAGATCATTTGAGGGATTTTGGCAAGGGGACCAGGGTTGCATTTTGTCCGCTGAAGACTTTTGAAATTTCATCACTTATTTACAAAAACTGAGAAAATGACCTTGGCTTTAAAAACAGAGTTTTTAAATCCAAAGTGAAAGTTCACTGTACAAGATAAAAATATCGAAGAAACATGTTTACAATCCTCCCTCTGGCTTGCTGAGTACTCATGGATTTTCAAAGACATGACCTTGCAGAGATAAATGACCAAAACCCTAGACCTAAGACTTTGACCTCAAGACAAATCAAGACAAGCTTGAAAAACTTAATGACTGATATGACCTGATCCAGCAAAGCCAAGAGGGGTATAAATAGACCAGCTCCTTCATCAGAGTTATGGCATGCCTAACGGGATGCAAAATTTGACACTGATGAGACACCTACTAATGCAAATGCAAAGAGCTTTGATCGCTGATGGAGGGCTTTCAAGACCGACACTAACAGTATCCCAAAGGAAATGGTCTAGGTATCCACGCTTATACAGATGCAGATTGCGCATGAAGTGTTGATGATCGAAAGAGTACCAATGGAACAACATTCTATCTAGGTGGTTGCCTTGTTTCATGGTTAAGTAAAAAGCAGTCTTCAATCTCGTTATCCACAGCGGAAGTAGAATATATCATGGCAACAACTTGTTGTACTCAAGTTCTTTGGATGAAGCAAACTTTGCAAGATCTTCAAGTCAAGTTTGATGAGCCTATTCCCATCTTCTGCGATAACATCAATGCCATCAGTATCTCCAAGAATCCTGTGATGCATTCCAAAACAAAGCACATTCCAATCAAATATCATTTCGTTAGAGAGCAGGTCGCTGAAAAGAATATCAAGCTTGAGTATGTTGGCACAAAGGAACAAATTGCTGACATCTTTACCAAACCACTACCTCGTGAAGCATTTGAGTATCTTCGCCAAAGCTTGGGATTCTCCCAAGTTCTCATTGGACTCTTTCTTTTATCTAGCTAAGTAGAAAGGGGGAGTGGAGGTGTGTACAGGTCTGCATGATGACAGTTTGTTAGGGGGAGTTACCCTTTGCCATTGATGACAAATGGGGAGAGAAGGCAGTAGGAAGAGGTGTCATGATCACAGGGGGAGTATTTGTGTTTCCATCAATGCTAAAGGGGGAGATTGTTGATCAGTGGTTGTCATTGATGTCAACCCAAGCAGCACCAGGGGCTACCCCGATCTTCCATGGGCATTTTTACTTGACAACTCATCCTATTATGAGTCAAGGATCTTCTAGATGGATTCTACTCGTTGAGATGTTTCCGTTGATATATCGCACGCCACGTAGTTCTTCACAATTTGAGAGTTATTCGTGTTTGAAGTTAGTAATCCTAGTTAGTGGGCTAAAACCCCATGGGGCTGTGGCATGGGACTCATCATTGGTTGTGGTCATTAAATAGTCAATAATTAATAATGTTTTATGCTCCTAAAATCCCTCCAACGTTCACTTATTGAGGACCCTCTCAAATCAAGATATTTCTATAAATAGTGACCCTCATATCCTCCTCTAGCAAGCACTTTTAAACGAACTATCTTGTGAGAAGACCTTTGTAATTTTTTGGCCCTCATGAGCTTCTAACGCAGGATCTCTTGTAGGGAGTTTAAGGCTTCGTTGAGGTCTGGTTAGGGCACAAAGTTATGATCAAGTTTGAAGGTCTGTTTTGAAGCAAGTTTAGAGCCTTAGATTCTAGGATTTCACTGCTTCAAATAGGTCATCGTGGAATTTTCACTATAAATGTTTTTCTACGAAGCTTCAAAACCTGAAATTAAAACCCATTTGAGCCAAAATCTTGATGAACCTCATGACCGAATTCCAGATCTTGGTTCGCTATATTTTTGGAGATATGATGTGAGGAAGCTAGGGTTTTTGCAGGGTCCCAAATTCCATGTCAAACAGGTGACATTGGGAAAATCGTCATAACTTTCTCTCTGAGCATTGGATTCAAATTTCGTAAATAGTGACAGAAAGAGGATGGACAATAGTTTGTTGGGTATCGTTTTCAGGGCCGAAGGTCGAAACAGTGACATGTGGCACTTCATACAATTTCACTCTACTAAACCAGCCTACAATCAAGACATCGTGGGAGATTGGGCATAACTCTTTCTTTCAGAATCTAATCTCGATTAGACCTGTGGGGTTGGAAAGAGGACTCAGAGGGCTACCACAGGACGAAAGTTCAAGAACTTGGAGATCCGAAATTACATAGATACAACAGATTCAATATCGAGCTCCTAAAAGACAAGAAAAAGTATGCATTCAAGGATCACTAAAGTAAGGACCATACATAAACAATCAAGGGTAAGTCTGCTACAACAAGGTATGTATGATTAGTGTTTGCATTTGAATTTTGAGTATCATCTCTGACATATGTTTTTGCAAGACAATGTAAGTATATTATTTTGTATTTGTTTGGGTCTTGCTTATTAATGCATGGGCAGGAAGGATGACACTTTATAACAACTCGAACACATACTAGAAGGACATGAAGTTCCAAAGTACCATTACTTGAAGCAAGCACAACAGTACCTCAACAACTGCAAGTGATCCAAGAAGCAATGTCGAGTCAAGTGTTAGGTCTTGTCAAAAAGCTAGTGCTGTAAAAGAGTCATCATTGAAAGAGTCATTATTGTAAAAGAGTCAATCTTCTTAGAGTTGAAGAGGCATTGTTGGGAGGTATAGGAGTCATTGTTGGGATGATGTCATGGTTGGGTTGCAGTTCATAGTGTGATTCGGTCAAGTACAAGAAAATCATTGTAAGTGATATTGTATCATGGATCATTGTCCTTGGTACGGGGGTCCACACTCTTGTCTCACTTCTGATCATTATAGGGTGGCAGGGAGGTGCTAGGTAGATGCATGAAGTCACCTACAAGTTGGAGCCTGTGAACACTTCAGGGTGGTAGGTTGTGTTGGCATTATGATAGAAGTGTTGTCCTTGATGGCAACTCACACAGATGATAGACCATAGTGCAGCAGGACATTAGCAAAGAATTGATGATCAGAATACTCAGAATGGTAGAAAATGAGATATCCGCAGGTTCCTGTTCACAAAGCTGCGGTCATCGGCAGGTTCCGCAGGTGCGCCATTTAAAGAGTGCGGACATGTTCGCAGGTGTTCTGAACAAAAGGTGCGAACCTAAAATACACGGACTTGCATGCAGAGAAAAACGCGCACGTGGGAAATCATATGGTATTTGTCCGACGTTTTTGATCCTATGGTTTTGGTCCGTGGTTTTGCTTCTAAAGTATTGAACCTAGTTTTTGGGTCCCTAGTATTGGATTCCTATGGTTTTGAACCATGGTTTGTGTAAGGCCTTGTCTATAAAAAGGAAAGGAGATCATTTGGTTGGACATGAATGGGTTGAATATCTTAAGAAGAGATAGATCTGAAATTCTGGTCGGTTGGTGAGCTAAGTCACCTGACACGGGGATTCGGGACACGTAGGATTCGAGATTCGTGGTGTCGAATTCGGACACGCTGACCCCCCGGAACAGGACACGTTATATATTATTTTATTAAAAATATATATATATATATATATTAAAAATTAGATATTATCATATTTCTTACACAAATTTTAATTAATGATACAAATTTATTGATTTCAAACATGGATCTTCATCTATAGCTATTAGCATGCATAGTACATACAAAATTCAAATAAATGTCAGTGGTACTGGTCACATAAATGATAAATCTATTAAAAATTTAAATCATGATTCATAATTCATAACTGAAAGACAACTTACAACTACAAGATAGTAAGATAAACACACTGACAATTGTAGTTTTCTCATTAAGTCATGAAATCAAAATGTGTTACATAGGTAGTGTTGGTGCAATGCCAATGTCAGATAGAAATAGAAAATATAAAAAAACTACAGGTATACAAGCCTCAAGGCATCAATCAGCATCAGAATCAGCATCACTGTCCCCATCATCATGGTCCCCACTGCTCTCCTCTACATCCTCCTCCTCCCCTGTATCCATAGTCGCCTCTGCATCTACTGGTATGGAGGTTGACCCCTCTAAGTCATCAAATCTAACAGGCTCTAGCACTGGATCATTGAGATCCATGTTGGCCAATGCCAACTCAACAGTGGTGTCTAGACCCATATCATCAGGAACAATGTTACTTGGGAGCGGGAGCGAAAACGGGAGTAGGAGCGACATATTCAGAAGCTCTTGGTTTGGTGCTCTTGGTTAAATACGAGTTCCATACCCTAATACACGACAAAATTCAATGGAAACATTGCAATCCCCCAATCCTAAAATCCTGAAAAACTGATAAGTCTGCTGGATTTTGAATGAAATCTAAAATTCTACTTTCTCCATATGAAATCCAATGAGGCTGGAACCACTCTCAAACATCCGGAGTCATTTCATGGTAATGTTAAAAATTTAAGTAAAAGGATGAAAATGAAGATTAAGGAGAATGTCACTTTTACTTTAAGAATTTAACATTACCATGAATAGCATATCAATACTAGGGCCTAGACTTGATCATGAAGCTGCCAAAATGCTCTACTCCTTGCTGCAACAGCACAAATCACTTGCCAACAACACAAATCACTTGCCAAATGAAAATATTAATGAGCAAACACGCCCTTTTCATTCCCGCACTGAGCTTAGCGAGTCCTGGAAACAGGACACGTGTCCCAAAATCGCGACACGCTTTTGAAAATCGTGACACGACCTCGGATTCGACGTGTCGGAAATGGACACGACGTGTCATATGATTTGGACACGAATCCGGATCGAATCGTGTCGGATTCGCTGGATTCGGGATTCGTAGGGGGTTTAGGACGAATCCAGTGACTTAGTTGTTGAGTGATAGCCTGATCTAAATCAAGGAGAAACCTGAGCATTACAAGACGGATCTACTGATTGGTTGAGATCTCCTTGGCGCGTGATCAGATCTGTAGATCTGATAGTCTGGGGTATGCGTGAAGTCTGAAAAATTGATCTATACCTGCAGGACCGCAGGTGCGACACGGCCGCAGGTGCGGAGAACCCCAGAACAGAGACGGCTGCAGGTGCGAGGAACCGCAGGGCAGAGACGGCTGCAGGTGCGAGGAACCGCAGGGCAGAGACGGCTGTAGGTGTGAGGAACCGTAGAACAGAGACCCGTCGGTCAGCCACAATGCAAGTGCAGAGATCCACAGTTTTTACTCAGTCGGGGTGCGGATGTTCGCAGGTTACTGTTGGTGAAGTTGCGGACCTTCCTTGAAATTTGTTTTAGTTGCTTTTATCTATTCTGCAGTATTCTGGGTTCAAAATTGTTGTCTGGTTACTGTTACCATTTTTTGGTTATAACATTCTGAGAAGAGTTTGATTGATTCTATATATTGGGGTTTCATTGATTCAGTTTTAAGTGATGTAAAGATTGATGTTGGTTGATTATGTGCTTCAATGATATTGATGGGTCCAGTATGAAAATGGGATGAAACGTGGCCTTCAGATTATGATGTTGTGTTCCATGAGTATCCAGTCTGAAAATGTATGAAATGTGGTACCTGGAGGAAGAAAGAGAAGGTCATAGCCTTCTGTAGGTCGGCACCTACGTACTAGTATATCAGCTAGTACAAGAGCTAAGAAAACAAGTAGAGGTTGGAGCATTTCAGTAGGCCTGCACCTACGTACTAGTAAATGGATCGGCTAGTACAAGAGCTAAGGGGGTTGTAGCTCCTTTCCAAAAGTGTCTGGAGAACGAAAGAAGGTTGTAGCCTTCTGCAGGTAGAAGCCTGTGTACTGGTATAAGACTGCACCAGTACAAAAATATTGTAAAAGGAAGTTTCTAATTAAAAGAAGATAGAGACGACTTGCAGCAGGTGGTTTTCACCCACATTGGGTTTCCACCTTATATCATGGTGTTCATGTGTGCTTCTTGTGTGTGTTGATCTGTTCTGTTTTATTGCTCTTATTTATTGGTCATATGGTTAATAATGTTCTGATGCACTAATAAAGGATCAACTAACTGAATCATAAGTTTATGTGATATACACTTGTTGCATTACACACAGTTGCGGGATGCCTTAGCTGAAGTAGCGTATATGAATCTTAATATGGAAATGAAAAAGTTATATTGATTTGATAATACTGATTCACCCCCCCCTCTCAGTGTTATTTCCAACAATTGGTATCAGAGCAGGTCCTTTGGTTGAAGCTTGATCGCTTGAAGGAGATCCGTAGAACAATGGGAAAGAAGCTCAAGAAGAAAGCACCCAAGAAGAAGAAGACATCTCAGAAAGACTATGACAGTGGGAGAATTGATTGGGGAATATGTGGAAGAAGCACTTCAGATTCAGAATCATTTCAGAATGAAGATGAACAAGATCTATCAGGTATGAATTTGTTATCCTTTGGTGATACAGTTATCTATCCTTTTGAAGATGATGAAAGTGGTAACGAAACAACTGAATTTGCTCTTATGGGTGAGCAAGAAAGATATCAAATAGAGGCAGAATTTAAAAGGCTCACAGACAAAATCAGAGATCAACAAGATCTGTTGAACAAAAGGGAATGTGCCTTCAAAGAAGAATCTACCAAACTAAAAGCTCAACTAGAGGAAGGAAACAAGGTAAGGAAGCTATTCAAGGAAAAATGTCAAAAATTGCAGGATGAAGTGACATCATTAAGAAATGAAGTAAATGAAAGAAGCACAACAATCAAGAAACTCAGAGATAGATCCAATTACTATGAAAGGCTTGAAGCTACGATCCTCTCGCTAAAGGAAGATCTTGAAGAATCAAAGAAGCAGAATAAAGAACTACTCCAAGCTCTTGAGAAACAAGAAAACGAAGTTCTTGAATTAAGACATCAGTTGGAAGAAGAAAGAAAAGTTGAAGAAAACATGAAGAAGCAGCATCGTGAAAGGGAAGAGCAACTTCAGGTTGAGGTAAATATTCTAAATGATAAATTAGAAGGAAAGGATAAGCTCTTACGATTTCAAGATAGTACTAAGATTTTGGATGATATTCTTAGTAGTCAAAGGCCTCCTGCTATCAAAACTGGTCTTGGTTTTCATGAATCTATTGGAGGTGAATCTAGTTCAGAAAATAAGACAAGAAACTCTAATGCAAAATCTGAAATGCTCAACAAGGAGATGAGAGGTCAACCCCATCAACAGCCAAGGAAAGAAATTCTTCAAAGAAAATCTTTTACTCCTCCAATGAATAATGTTGAATGTTATGTATGTCATAATCTTGGACATGTTGCAGCTAGATGCAGAAGAAGAATGGTTCAAGACCATCACACAGAAAGATCATCATGTTCCAGGTACTTTAAGGGATATTGTTTTTCTTGCAATATGTTTGGTCACAAAGCTGTTGACTGCTACAGAAGGAATATGAAACATATGAGATGTTATGCATGTAACAAGCTTGGACATATAGCAAAGGAATGCAGGAACAAGGTACGAGCTCCACACCAAAAGGAGAAAACATCATCACTCTTAAAGATATGGAAGAAGAAGGAAGAACAGTCAGAGAGATGTGGCACAGCACCATATACAGACATAACAGACTCAGGGGGAGCTGAAAGTGTAAAACTTCAGTGTCCTAAATCTCATACGCAAGTTTCATAAAGGGAAGTCGCGTATATACGCGAGTTAGACACTGCACAGTCGCGTATATGTCAATCTGAGGAAAAGCAGTGGGACAGGCTCAGGAAAAGGGTCTGATATGATTCAGTTCATTACTGCTCTGTTTGATAATGGGTACAATCTGCTGATGATGTGTGGAAATGTCTTGATACTTGTTTAGAAGTGTTTTGATCCTAACTTGTTGATGATGATGCCTTGATACTTCTTGCTGATATATGCATGATCAGATCTGACTGTAAACAAGATGGCACAGGTTCAGGGGGAGTATATACTTTTAAATGCATTGTTGGCATTATGTAGTCCTTGGTGATGATGCTTTTATGGCTAAATGATATATCTTGTTATGATATGGTTATGAGTTGTCCATGACAAAATCTCATATGATTCTTGGGGTTACAGATCAGATTTGTGGTTGATTCTTTGATGATGCATATACGGTGTTTACATGATGATCTTCATAAGGATAAAGAAAAGTACAAAGCTTGAATACACATCTTCATTTCTTGATGATGAGTCACTCATATGCTGCTGTCATCACATGCATAAAGATCATATAATACAGTTATGATGCAGGATTTCTATAGTTCTTGGCGCTCATATGGATGAGGATTGTTGCTGTTAAGAAGTCTTGACAAATGATCTTGAGCTCAAGATACATAGTGCTGGATACATGAATGATTACTCAAAGTTGCATGGTTGGAAACATGATGATGATGAGTTCTTACCTATATGATGATAGATTGATACTTACATATGTTGATTGATGCAGATATTCCCAAAGTGATGATACTTGGATCATGCAGATCTTAATGTTGATGAGACGGCCATGGTGTTTTTCACATATGATTTGGTTGCTGATCTAGATGCTGTTGACAAACGCTTATGGAGCAAATCATACATTATGTATGATAGTTGCTGATGACTATCATGATCTTATTTAGATGTCTGGCCTCTGTTATAAATGTCATATCAATACTCATGATGTAACAGTTTGTCTCTATCTGTTATAGTCATTTGTTCATATGATGTAATTTGTACCCCCCATGCATGGGAAGAATGATGTAATGTATAAACATTTGGTATCTGGTGTATCCCCACTTGGTTGGGAGATGGATGTATGTATGAGTCTTTGGTGATAGGAAGGTCACTTATGATGTATGGAGTCATGTTCTTTCTTATAGAACATCCTTTTGCAGACTTTGCTTACAGTCAGGGGGAGCATGAACAACACTCTTCAGCAGAACAAGAGATTTCAGCATGTACTCAGAAGGAGCATGGACAGATTGGTCCACCTTGGCATATACAAAGGGGGAGCTCATTCAGAGGTTTCAGCAGGTACTCAGGGGGAGTATGGTCAGCAGAATGTTTACCAAGGAAAGAGAATATTTTGTTCCGCCCTTTGCCCTTGATGTCAAAGGGGGAGAGTGATTTGGTGTTGTTGCCATCAAGTCCAAAGGGGGAGATTGTTGGCATTATGATCATGTGTTGTACTTGATGGCAACCCACTCGTAGAAGAACAACTCACTTATACATAACTAGATGAATCTACAGAAGAGATATCAGATGTGACAGAATACATGGGATGCAGGACAGATCAAAGGAATCAGATAACAAGGGCAAGTTAGCTTTGCCATCAAGTCCAAAGGGGGAGATTGTTGGCATTATGATAGAAGTGTTGTCCTTGATGGCAACTCACACAGATGATAGATCATAGTGCAGCAGGACATTAGCAAAGAATTGATGATCAGAATACTCAGAATGGTAGAAAATGAGATATCCGCAGGTTCCTGTTCACAAAGCTGCGGTCATTGGCAGGTTCCGCAGGTGCGCCGTTTAAAGAGTGCGGACATGTTCGCAGGTGTTCCGAACAAAAGGTGCGAACCTAAAATACATGGACTTTCATGCAGAGAAAAACGCGCACGTGGGAAATCGTATGTTTGGTCCATGGTATTTGTCCAATGTTTTTGATCCTATGGTTTTGGTCCGTGGTTTTGCTTCTAAAGTATTGAACCTAGTTTTTGGGTCCCTAGTATTGGATTCCTATGGTTTTGAACCATGGTTTGTGTAAGGCCTTGTCTATAAAAAGGAAAGGAGATCATTTGGCTGGATATGAATGGGTTGAATATCTTAAGAAGAGATAGATCTGAAATTCTGGTCGGTTGGTGAGTGATAGCCTGATCTAAATCAAGGAGAAACCTGAGCATTACAAGACGGATCTACTGATTGGTTGAGATCTCCTTGGCGCGTGATCAGATCTGTAGATCTGATAGTCTGGGGTATGCATGAAGTTTGAAAAATTGATCTATTCCTGTAGGACCGCAGGTGCGACACGGCCGCAGGTGCGAGGAATCGCAGAACAGAGACGACTGCAGGTGCGAGGAACCGCAGGGCAGAGACGGCTGCAGGTGCGAGGAACCGTAGGGTAGAAACGACCGTAGGTGCGGAGAACCGCAGAACAGAGACGGCCGCAGGTGCGGAGACCCGCAGGTCAGCCACAGTGCAAGTGCGGAGATCCGCAGTTTTTACTCAGCCAGGGTGCGGATGTTCGCAGGTTACTGTTGGTGAAGTTGCAGACCTTCCTTGAAATTTGTTTTAGTTGCTTTTATCTATTTTGCAATATTCTGGGTTCAAAATTGCTGTCTGGTTACTATTACTGTTTTCTGGTTATAACATTCTGAGAAGAGTTTGATTGATTCTATATATTGGGGTTTCATTGATTCAGTTTTAAGTGATGTAAAGATTGATATTGGTTGATTATGTGCTTCAATGATATTGATGGGTCCAGTATGAAAATGGGATGAAACGTGGCCTTCAGATTATGATGTTGTGTTCCATGAGTATCCAATCTGAAAATGTATGAAATGTGGTACCTGGAGGAAGAAAGAGAAGGTCATAGCCTTCTGTAGGTCGGCACCTACGTACTAGTATATCAGCTAGTACAAGAGCTAAGGGGGTTGTAGCTCCTTTCCAAAAGTGTCTGGAGAATGAAAGAAGGTTGTAGCCTTCTGCAGGTAGAAGCCTGTGTACTGGTATAAGACTGCACCAGTACAAAAATATTGTAAAAGGAAGTTTCTAATTAAAAGAAGATAGAGACGACTTGCAGCAGGTGGTTTTCACCCACATTGGGTTTCCACCTTATATCATGGTGTTCATGTGTGCTTCTTGTGTGTGTTGATCTGTTCTGTTTTACTGCTCCTATTTACTGGTCATATGGTTAATAATGTTCTGATGCACTCATAAAGGATCAACTAACTGAATCATAAGTTTACGTGATATACACTTGTTGCATTACACACAGTTGCGGGATGCCTTAGCTGAAGTAGCGTATATGAATCTTAATATGGAAATGAAAAAATTATATTGATTTGATAATACTGATTCACCCCCCCTCTCAGTATTATTTCCAACAGGTTGGTCTAGGATGTTGGGGCACCCATTCAGTTGACTACTGAAGAAACCAGGGTGTTGGGGCGTCCTTCCAGTGGGAGTTGGAGAAGAATGCTTTTCTAGAATTCCAGGAAGTTGTAACTTTCATTTCAGTTGGGGCTGAATATTAAAGAATTTATTATAAAAACGTTCGGTGGTTTTTGACTCGGAGGGGGTTTTCCACCTAAAATTCTTGTGCCTATTGTGTTCTTTTGTTTACTGTTGTTACTAGATAAACATTAATAATAATTGAAGATTAACTAATGCTCTGAAAAGATTTAAAAGTGCTAATTGCTAAGGAATATTGATTCACCCCCACTTTTAGTATTTCCAACAGATGAGCCCATTTTCCCATATTTGTCAAGGTTCACTCAGGTACGAGATCAACTAGGTGGGGTGGGTGAGGTTGTACTTGATCATGATCTTGTGAGTTTTGCCTTACTTGGAATTTACAAGTCGTGGAAAGGGTTCCAGGTTGCTATTAGTGGGAGAGAGAACCTCCCAAAGTGTGAACAGTTTTGGACTCACTGCATACAGGAAGAGATCAGGAGAGGAACCATAGAAAGAAAATCAGTTATGCCAGAGGATGAGGAGAACTGTGCCCTGGCAGGCAAAGGTAGCAAGGCTAAGGGCAAGAAGGGCCAAGGAGACGCTGGGTCCAATGAGAAGGGCAAGAAGAAGGATCTAAGTAAGATCAAGTGCTTCCATTGCCATGAGTTTGGACACTATGTTTCTAAGTGTCTTGGTAAGAAGAAGGGGGCTGGGAAGGATCATGCTGTTGCATCAGCGGAGGTAGATGATTTTTCTGCCCAGTTCTAGGAAAATGGGTTTAGAGGTTACATGATTGGAGAGGAGCCTCCCATCATCTAGCTTGGATATTGTTTCAGAGAGAGCTTGTTGATATCATGCATGGACTTGACTGGACTCTAGTTCTGCAGTACTGGTCAAATTGATTTATGTGATGGTACCATGATATAAGACACTGGATAATTGTTGTCTCTTGGGGAGAGCATGCATGGATAGTACCATTGTGATTTGGTACTGGTTGTTTGATGCTGGTAATGATGATCTATTGTTGATGCTGATCTAATCTTCGTTCTTTCTTAGAGAATATTTCAAATTGAATTACATCTTGACTATGATTATGAATACCTCCCTAGCTAAGAGGGAGTGTTGAAAATGTAGCTATGGTCGGTCTTCATGAAATATTTATTTTCATTGTAACTTGAAAAATAAATTATTATTGCCTTCTAGCATGTTCTACATGGTCAAAATAAATTTTATAAGCCATATTTCACATGGCATTTAAAGGAGGAAAATTATAATTGTATTTTACGAAGGCTCCACAATTTATGAAGGCCCCACAAGTTTCGAAGGATCATCTTGATGAATATAAAAAGAGGCTACTTGCTCTCCTTGGTATGCAATTCACCTCTCAAGCATATTCATTTGATTCTGAAGGAGCAATATCTTCTCTCCATTCTCGCTGAAGTCTACATCATATTGTTATCTCTGTGGTATCTATCTGAGCACCTATCCAAAGTCTGACATATAGTTCCAAGAAGGTCTCATTCAAATTCTGTAGCATCTATATGTATTCTGCAGCAAATGTCTGAGACCATCAGTGATTAGACAAGTCAATGGTATGTTTATCTCAGATCTGAATTCTGTAGCAACAGATCTGAATTCCTTGTTGGCAGATCAAAGATTTGTGGTGACAGATCTAAACTTTGTGACCTAGATCGAGTTCCTTATTGGCAGATCCAAACTTTGTGGTGTCAGATCTAAATTCTATTACATAGATCTGAGTTCTTTGGTAGCAGATCCTAGCTCTGTGGTATCAGATTCGAGTTCTGTGACATTATTCTATGTTTTGTGTTGGCATATCCTAGCTCTGTGGTAGCAGATCTGAATTCTGTAACATAGATCCAAGCACTGTGACAGATCCGAGCTCTGTGAGGACAGATCCAAACTCTGTGGTGGTAGATCTAATCTCTGTGGTATCAGATCTGAGTTCTGTGACATTGATTCTAGTCCAATGGTGACAGATCTGAATTGTTTCTCTTTTAGATCTATTACTGGTTGGATCTTAAGGAAGGGTACGTTCCAGTCTTGTTCAACCTTTCCTTTGTGAATTTTGTTGGATGTCTAACATTCAGACTTTGCACTTGTGGTAGCCTTCCTGGATCAGTATAGCCTTTGTATTGATGTATTTTGAAGGAACTCTCTAAGAAAGGAATTGGTTGGGTTTTCCCCTTGTCGGGTTTTTGCCCTGGTCCTGGACCTAATTTCTGGTGTCTTTTATTGTGCTTCATGATCTCTGCTTTCTCCTTATTATTGTTGAAGTAGAGTTAGATAATTATTTGAAGTTCAGAAAAACAAGAAATTTATTGCCTGTACTGCACTGTATATGAATTTCTAACAGTTTCTTCATTTGGTTCTTGAATGGGGAACTCAAAGATCTCGTGTTACTATTCTCCTTCTTCAGCCATGGTATTGTGAGATGAAGATCCTTCACTTTGTTCAACTTTTACATCAATAAAAGGATTGACTAGGTCAACAAGAGGATTTATGAAAATCCTTGCTCCCCGTTGAGGTATTTCAACAAATGCTTGAATGATTTGTTGGGTATTTGCTTCATAGTCTTCTTGCTGCTATTCTTGTCCATTTGTACCAGCTTTAGCTATAACATAAATATCTAATCTTGATAATTTTTTTCCATATCTATCTCTAGGTTGATGCATGCAGTCCAGTTAGTGTTGCTATATTTTTTTTCAAAAAATCTTAGATTGACTTGAATGTAAGCACTTCCTTGGGAACAGCCCCAAAAAATGATCGGCCAAAGTTTACAACAAAATTGTTGAACTCCTCAATGCTACTCTAAGTAATCAATCTAGGAATGTGCTAAATTGTGAGGTACTGTGCACTATTTCAGCAACTATAGAAGTCTTTCTTGTAAGGCACTGTGCACAATTTAGGCAACTGCAGAAGTCTATTTTGTAGTATGAAACTAAGGGAATTAATCTAATCTAAATGCCCAACTTGAATAGCACAGCCTAGCTTACTTGGGTTAGGCCCATGACCTTTACTCCTTTCTCCTTTGATCAAGTGTAGAGGATAGATGAAATTATAGAGCCACAACCTTGCTGGTAAAGCACTGAGTAGACATGAAATTTTCATATAGTTAAATGATATGTTGCTGTTGCTAAGTCCTTAGTCATTCAACCCTTACACCACCATGAATCATATGCAAACTCATGAAAACACATTCCAGTGATGAACACCATCAAGTAATGACATTGCATGAAATATAACAATGAAGTTGCAATAAAGAAAAGTGCAGGAAATGACAAAACTTCTGAACTAATAATAATCAAACTTGCATATCTCACTTCTATAGAACTCTGAAATTTATAAACCAGAAATGCAGAAACCCTAAGTCTACAGTGGGTTCTCTGTTTTGCTTTGAGTGGGTCCTTATGCAAGGAAGCTACGGGAACCCTAAGGAATCTAACTAGTACTGAGATCTTCAATGAACACTACTTTATTTAGAAAAAAATCATAATCAGGATTACAGAAATATGCTCCAAAAAAGTCGAAATATACTTTTGAAGCTCTCATCAATATAACATAACAATAACATCTATCTTATCTTCTCTTACTCGTATTTGTACTTGAAAAGACTCCTAACTAAACCTTCCAACCAGTCCTTGATTGGTGGAAGTTGTCCCTTGACTTCCTAATTCTATGCAATTGGTTTTCAAGGTTATTTTTCGATGAGAGAAGTACAAGTGTAACTAATTCAATAATCATTTACAATGTATAGAATAACAATATGCACATAAAGCTATTTATATAAAATCTCTTTTATTACTAGGTAGACGAAAACATTGGTTTCTTGCTTGATTTTCTGAGCTCTCTATGGTGTTTTAATAATATTTCAATGAATGCTTTTTTTTCCCTTGGAAAATATATCCTCACGACTCCCCTCCCCTTTGATCTCTTGGATCCTGTCTCATGACCAATGGTTTGACAATGAATGCAAATCCCATCATAAACAACTTCATTTCATCCTCAAGCAAGACCCATCTTCTTCCCCCCGCCTTCACAAAACTTTTTTCCATCTATCGTGCCTTAGAAAGCGAAAAAGGCTAACCTTTCCTAGAGGAGAAGGGAACTTTATGAGGCTCTTCGCCACTCCTTGAAAGCCTTTTGGCATATTCTTTTTCCTAAACACCACAGCATCCCGCCTGACCTTGATCCCTAGTCCCTGTTCTCCCACACAACCTCCCTCTATGACATTCCTGGACAACCTATTATCTGCAGCCCCTGCCCCCTCCTTATGCCACCTCTTTTTTGAGAGGGACATTAGGAGAGCAATCAGAGCTATGAGTACTGTTGCCGCAAAATCTAGCAGGCCTTGTAGAGGGGCATCCTACAAGGCAATCACTAGACCAAGTGACAACAATGAGGTAGTAGCCCATTGTCACCATAACTACCTACCTCTTGCTCTTTATGGACTGTCACCAATGGGAGGAACCTCAGTTTGAGGTCACCTATGATAAGTATTCTAAAGTTTGAGGATTAAGGTGACTCAAGAGGCTTCAAAGGGAGAGCTTGACTTAGGTACAAGGCTCAAGCAACGGAGAAGAACAATTCACTTCCCTTAGAGAGGCCAAATTAGGGCATGTTTGACTTAGGGTTTGGTTGATAGCTTGTGAGTTGGAATGACCTAAAGTCAGAGTGCAAAGAAAAGGTTTTCCACAATGTATTTCAACAAGGGTATGACACATGAAACCTTCAACAGGCCCTCAAGTTGAAGCTTTACCAACTAGGGTTTCTCCAAGGGCAAAGAACAAGGGAAAGATAAATTATGGACAAAATTGGAAAGAATGGCCACCAAGGGGAATGATTTTGAGGCAACCACTACAACCCTTGATGTTGAGACCTTCTAAGATCACAAACTCCTCTTCCTAGCTTGGCCTTAAGAGGGCTGAATTAGAGAAAGAGAGAAAAAAATAATTTGTGGATAAAAGATGACTTGATCACCAACAAGACATGGTTAGTGCGTGGTCCTAGGGTAGATGGAGTCTATGGATTCATAAGATCAGCTAAAACTTGCAAGGGAGTAAGGATATTTTGTTGCCCTAACATCAAAACCTTAACTATTACCTTGGTGAGGGATCGAAATTCACTTGGGAGAGCTAACGTGAGATCACCAAGGGGATTGTCATTCACATATCATACAATGAGTAATGCATACAATAATATGACCTAACTTCCGTACAATTGATATTCAATAAAATTAGGGCACAATAGAAAAATCCTAGATCATCAATATATTCCATACAATAGACATGAAATCAACAATTTTCAACAATAAAGTACTTACATGACAATATGCATATACAATCCAATTATTGATCCAAGTTAGCTTCTCCAAAGACAGGAATATAGCTCCAATACAAAATATGCTCCATAGATCCCATCTCTCCAATAGGTACAAGAAGGCAAAAATTCTCCAAGAGAGGCTGAATTGTCACAAATGATGATGAGAAACAAAATAGTCCTCTATTCTATTTATATGATGAGGATAAGTCTCTAAATAGCCTAAGAGACCCTAATAACAAGTTAAAATTACAATAAAACCTTGGGTTACAAGCCATCCCAACTAGCTTAGACATAAATGCACATGAGAGCCCACACATGTGAGTCGTGAGGCTAATAAGGCGGACAACATCCATGAAATGAGCTCCAAGTGGCAAGTGTTGAGGCTTTTGAGTGCCAAGTGTGGTGTGGAAGCCTCTAAAAATCATCATTTGAGGGTTGACCCTGAAATTTCTGTCAATATCCCCTTGTGGTCCCCAAAATCTAGTTGGGGCACCATGAGGTGGTCTCATGGGTCTCCAACTACTCATAATATCCATCTCTGCTCCAATGTTGAGGGCTTTCCAAGTGTTACTAGCCCTCCCAAGTCTTTGAAGGTGAGACCATCCTCATTTGGGCCCTAAATCAGCTGCCACCCTTCTGAAGGTGTTAAGGCTGGCGTGGGGGCATGCTGGTCCAGGTGTATCATCCTGAAGAATCCTCAAATGTAGTGCAATGTGGTAGAACGTCTTGGGTGCAGGAGGTGCCTAGGGGTAGGTATGATGTGTTGCTATTGCTTAGAGGCCTAAGGCTCTCAATGTTACACCTGTGGGTGCCAATTTGCTTCTCAAATGGCTTGGGTACTTGTGGGTAAGATGCCCAAGGCCTGGGCTACTGAACCACTTGACAATCACAATAGAAGGTCTAGTGAAAGCAACCAATCATTAGAGACTAATCATTTTTGCATCTAAGTGAACCAAACGTGAATGTAAAGGGCTATTTAATACTTCAAATAAGGCTTCCCTTTCAAAATCAAGGCCTTGAACTCGCAATGGTGTTCCCCTCCTAGGTAGGAGTGGCTAAAGGAAAACCTTATTAGGTGTTTCCAACCCCTAAGGGGAAGTAACATTTCCTCATTCCACGCTTCTATTGATAGGTGTTAGTGAATAAATATGATGGTACAAAGGGGAGAAGACTTCATGGCCAAGTACGATGGTCAAAGGGACCAACATGATGAGGATCCACATTCTGAGCATATAGATGTGAGGAGGGAGCAATCTTGGATGCATGAGTTTTTGATTTCTGGGAGCATCAAATGTGCTCTAAGCCTCAAAATTTGCAGGGAGACTAGGACACATGTATTCCAGAATACCCAGAAATTGTTTTGGTAAATTCCACTCGGAGACAGTTCTATTAAAATAATTAATTATTTTTAATGGATGCCTAAGTCTAAACTTAGGAAATTAAAATAATTAAAGGGTATTAATTAAACTGGGTGTGGAACTTCTAGAAGAAGACGAGGATCAAGTCAAAATTCTCTGAGCCATTGATTAGAATCTAATCTGGGCCATTGATTACTCAACGAGAAGATTATAAGAAGGACTTCGATGGGCATTTGGAAGACACATTGAGTGAGAGATCAGAGATCGATTTTCTCAAGAGAGCAGCGCAGTAGTTGCCGGAGAGGTCATCAAGGATATTTCTTGCAGTGAGGGGTAGGGATAGTTTTCCAGTTGGAGAGTTTCCTGATCCCGGGATACTTTGCAGAGGAGGCAGAGAGAGATCTAGAAAAGGCAGCGCAGATCCACGTTGGGCAGCGTAGAGCGACGCTGAGGCATCGCAGAGCCTGAGAGGAGATTTGAAATTTGTTGGAGAGTTGAGTTCTAGAGCCAAAAGCCGGGGTGTGAGACCGGAAGGGTAGAGAGTCGAAGTTCTAGAGGAAAATCGACCAGCAAGAAGGGTGACGCAGAGCCTAGTAGCTATGACACTGAACTATGTAGGCTGACGCAGAGGCAGTGTGGGGCTTGCCATCTAGAGCCTGGGTGAACATTGAATCTCCAGTGATAGTGTGAGGTATTTCTCACTTATTTCTCTGTTAGTCAGATTCTCTATATTGGATAGCCAGTAAGGCATCCAAAGATTGTATTTAGAAACTACTGCATAATAATACAAACCCTCAACTGCTGCACTGGTTTTCCCGCATTGGGTTTTTCTGGGGACATTTGTCCAAAAACAATAGTGTCAATTGTGTGTGTGGTTATTTCTTCTTGCTCAGTTTTTGTTTCCGCATATAATTTAATTAGTGAAGGCTGCAGTCATATTTACTTCGATATTTATAGTGTAACATAGTAAATAACTTGCATGAATTAACAAGTAGGAGAAGTAATATCAGTTTATTATAGTAGGAATTTGGGTCTCCAAATGTTCACATGAGTTACCAACTTGGCCTTTGTTTTTCCACCCCTCTTGTGTGCCTTTTACTTTTTCTTGATTTTTCCTTGTATTACTATTAGCTCAAGGGTTAGAGCTTGCTTTGAATGATGTTTAACAATTGTATTACCCCTTAAGAATGGGTTATTTCATTGCCCATCAGGATTGGGACCTGCAAGAGTTCCTTTTTTTGTTGTAATGGGGCAAACATGTGCCCAGGAACTAGGTGATGGCCATATGAGTGAGGTAGAGCTCATGCTAGGCTTTTTCCCATGTGCTAATTTCTAAATTCTATGTCTTGCATGTTACCCACCACCAATGGGTGATCCCATAGGAGAAATTTTCTCCTGGATTTGTCTTCTACCGACAACCAACAATGCCTTGACAACCACCTAATAGCTTTGATGTGCTATTTTTATCTGCCACCTGAGCCAACTGTTGTGTACCCTCCCTCACCTGTCATGATCGCATGTTTGAAGGGTGGGCCATCCGATCCCAAAGGTATGATTTTTCATTATGTAATTGGGTGTTTGTGCTTGTCTTTTTTGGGCACACTTGGGCATGGATTACTAGGAGACTTGGAAGAAGGAAGGGCTTTGACTGTACTCTTGTTCCCTCACCTCAACTAGGGGTTAATATCGAATCCTCGTTCAGTGGGATCTCCTTTATTGGCTACTAGCTTTAGGAGTGGCCCTTACAATATATCTCATTCCCCTTCGTTCATTACAAGCCCTTTTCACATTTTCCCTAAGTTGCACGATACGGGGAAATGAATACGAGTTTCCGAAACAGGAACGGGTATGAAACGTGGCTCCCCCAAATTTTGGAAACGGGGAAACGCTATATATATATATATATATATATTAGGACATTTAAGAAATATGTGCAATCATAAAGCATACATGATACATTCTAATTTATTACATTATGATTAAATTGTCAATTGTCAATGCATAAACTATAAGTCTCTAAATTTACATCACATTTATTCATGAATGATCACATAATGAAAATAGCAATATCCAAAATCAGCCATGAGAAATTTCTAATTTCTTGTCTCGTGCTTGATTGGGAGTCTCCTCCTACGTAGTCAAATGACCTTAGTGCTGTTGATTAAATACAAGTTCCATACCCTAGTACCCTAGGTGCTCTTGATTATTGGGAGTCTCCTCTGCATAGAGGGTTTGGTTCTCTTGATTAAATACAAGTTCCATACCCTAGTACATGACAAAATCCAATGGAAACTTTGCAACCCCCCCAATCTTGAAATCCTGAAAAACAGATACGTCTGCTGGATTTTGAGTGAGATCTAAAATTCTACTTTCTCTATATGAAATCCAATGAGGGTGAAACCACTCTCAAACATCCTGAGTCATTTCATGGTAATGTTAAAAATTTAAGTAAAAGGATGAAAATGAAAGATAAAGGAGAATTACCATGAACTGCATATCAACACTAGGGCCATAGGCTTGAACATTAGGCTGCCCCACTCAAAAAAATCCTCTTTTTATAACTTGTGAGAGACATCCAAAAGATATTTTAGTCGCCCAATAAAAAATCAGAACCGAAAAAATAAAAAAAATAAAAGAAAACGTCAAGTGTTAACTGGAAACTCCACCGTATGGCCTGGAAACTCGTTTCCGGCTGTACTGGCCACGTTTCCCCAGCGTGAAATGGGCCAGTACGACCGAAAACGTGTTTCCAGGCCGTATAGTACGAGTTTCCTCGTTTCTGTTTTGTTTCTGGCTGGAAATGAACCCCTGGCCAACGTTTCCTGCAACTTAGCATTTTCCCCATTTAGGTCCACATTTTCCCATCGGGTCCACAAGGTGTTAGCATCCCCTTCCCCTTTCCCACACTTTGGGTCGGGCCTAGAACGATGCCTCGGAGATTGATGCAGCTTAAAAAAAGGATAAAAGCATAATATGGTCACATATGACAGGAAATGTACCACAAAATGCAAAAGATGGCTGGGACAATAAAATTTAGTGCATGGGAAAAAGCCAAACATGAGTTCCCCCTATCATTATGGCCATCACCCTAGTTCCTAGGGCCCTTATGAGTGCCCCTTGCATTATTAAGGAACCCATGAATGTCCCAACCCCTGGCGGGCGATGAACTGCCCCACCTTAAGGGGGTAACCACTGCTATATCTTACACATCATGCTCTCATCCCCTTGAGCCCCAAGTAGTAAAATAATGAAAAATCAATAAAATGCAAAAACCATATGAAGAAGGATGGAAAAGCAAAAGTCGGGGTAACTCTTGTACCCCGATTTCTCCCTCCTACATTCACACACCCAAGGTGTGGGCCTCCCTCATCATAGCTACTTTGTACCATGGCATGTAGCTTGGAGCCTTTCCTTTGCCCGCACTTCGTTCCATCATTATTTCAAATGACACTTTCCATTTGAAAGATTTACCATGGACCTGTCATTCCCTTGGAGGTTGAAGCCACCTAATAGGGTCCTTCATTAACCACTCCTACTCAAGAAGGTAACACTAGTACATGTACAAAGCCCCTAATTTGGAAGCGAAACCCACTATGAAGTGTCCATCTCTGCCCTGGATTAACAAGCTTATCTACTCAGTTGCACTAATGAGTCATTGTATTTGAAGATGAGGAGACACATTTGATCTTATACAGGATTGCAGGTGGGTTTTCATCTTGGACTTGGCCTCCCTATACGGGATCCAAGCCCTCCAAAGGATCATAATGGCATTTGTAAGGTGAGCGTTGAGAGCCATGTGCCTTCATTCATGCAGAGAATTGATTGCCACACCATGGGCTTCTTCAACACCACCATTTGCTTGCTCATGCCCCAATTATTCGAGTTGATGATGCACTTGGACCACATTGCCCCAACCGGCTACACATTGCACCCTACCAAGGCCCAGAGGAGGTTATGTCTTTCCTAGGGAGACATGGGAGGGCATGTGTCATTTTCTAACCCTCATTGATGGAGCATCAACTTGATTATGAGCCACATAGAGACCCATGAGGCCCATTTCGAGCCCACAAATCCCAAATAGGGTTTGGAGATGTTTTGCAGCATATGGAGGGCATGACACTTTTCATTATGATTTTTGATGTCCTCTCTCACATTTTTAGCACAAGAGGCTTCAACGCTGCCCCTCTAGGCCTACACACATGCATGATATCAGCCTTGCATGGGCTTGAGAGGGTAATTTAATTAAATTTTGGAACTATCATGGTTGGCTTGTAACCATGGGTGGGTTACTTAGCATATTAGGCCTATGGAGGGTCTTTGTCACTTAATATTTGAACTCTTAACACTTGTATAAATAGGTGAGACCTAGTCTCATCCTAAACCATCATCACTTGGATTTTCGGCCTAGTGAAAGAATTCAAACATGGAATTTGTGGAGAGTTTTGGAAATTTATGGATGAATTTTGATGTTTGGATAACCTTGTCTCATTTTTGGAGCTTCTAATTGGCATTGTTAAGGATGGATATACTCTTCACTATCTTGTAAGTGCTCTTTTATGGTGAATTTACGATTGTGTTAATGTCTAATGCATGGAATATTGTCTCATGGTTTTTAATGTGCCCTATTTGTTGAAATATTGTCTAAAAATTGTAACTATTGGGAAATTTTGCATGTATTACTCATGGATAGTGAATGAATGAATGTTCCTAGGGGATTAATGCATTTTGTCCTTGAAACTCCATTGACAAATGTAAAAGAAGTATAAATATCTAAAGGGGCAACGAAGCTGCTTCTATTAGGTCTCCTTAAAAGAGCGTGTTGCCTATATTGAGATTATCCATGTCTCCTAACCTCCCAATGTTCAGGCACTAGTTTTGAATCCTTGATGGTCATCAAAACTCAAGTAACTTCTCTTTCTAAACTCTATATTTTCACCCCTTTCAAGATAGGGAGGCTCCCCTAGGGCTTGGTACGAAATCTTTTGGATGAGACGTTGTGAATTTCGTTTGGATAGAATCATTCCTTTGTCTCCTTTAGTGATTTTCAAGTTTTGGTGGAATTCCTGTTACCATTCAATCTAGTAGGGGTTCTAGGAGGGGTTCCAAAGGGGCAACTACTAGACCAAGTTGCAACAATGGGACAATGACCCACTATCATCTCAGTCAATTCTCCCTGCTCTTTACGGACTTTCACCGATGGGAGGAGTCCTAGTATAAGGGAAATCACTATGAATGATAAATCAATGACGAGATTGATAGTGATTTCGAGAGCCCATTCATAGGAGAGACTCAAATCATAGGATTTGCTTGCTTTGGAAGCAAGGTGTGGGGCTTTCCAAGAGAGGCTCAAAGGAGGCCTAGACATAGGGATTAGAGATATTTTTCTTGATAAGGGATGCCCTAGACCCAAGATTCCTAAGGGAATAAGGTTTGTAGGTGGCCTTTGTGAAATAATGAATGATGAAGGTGTGGGACCACAAAGAAACCCAAGTGGACCCAAGCAAAATCTAGGGTTTTGGGTGAAACTTCAAACAAAAGATCTAAACCAAGCAAGGGAGAAGAAGAGGGTCAATGAAATTGAATTTCACTTGAGTTTGAGTGCAATGACCCTTGAGGAAGCCACTAACCAAGGAAATCTAGGGACAAGAACGATGTTGGAGCTAGGGCTTGGGATATTTCAAAATCTGGCTATGGAAAATGCTTCAAAATTTGTGAGGGCCTTGGGAAAACCCTAGCGCAGTTGTAGTCCAACTTGCTCTTAAAATGGATGGCTACAATAAATCTCGCTTGATGCCCTAGGAGACCTCGAAGGTTAGGGCTTAGGAAAAAGAGGGAAAGGTGAAAAGAAAGTCTTTAAGGTGATCACCAAGGATAAGATCAATGCCTAGCATATTTGGGAGAATGGAGTCAATGTGCTTTCCATTTCAGAGTTCTTTTACCCAATCAAGGAGTCCTAGGGCAACTTCGCATAGCCCTATGAGGCAACAACTAGGTCACCAAAGGAATTTATACTTCTTATTGCAGAATTTGATGACTTTTCAAGGCAACTATGGAGGTAATCTACCCCTAGGAACATTCATTCACCATACTCAAACATGTAACATATGCAATACCTCACAAAATCAAAATTTTTACAATTTCGCATTCTATTAGGGCACATTTCAGATTTCATGAGCGAAAATTCCATACATTAGTCATGTGTATAAGAGAGAGAAATAAACATGAAAGAACACTTACAAGTATAACGAATATATCTAATGATTCCAATCATCAAATAGAGACAATCGAAGCTCCAAGACCAAGAAAAGATATTTGAACATCGAAATGCATCAAAATGTCTCCAGTTTGTCCATCAATAGGTATAGCGAAATTCTCAAGAAGAGATAGATACAAATCCAAGTGATGATGAGGAATGAAATGATCCTCTCATCAATATATATGTGATCCTCCAAGAGTTCGATTTGCCTAATTAGGCCTAATGATGCCCCTAATAATAAAATAATGTTCAAAATAACATCCTTTGGTGACAAGCCCACCAAATAGCTCTATAATATGAAAAATAAGCCTCTCAAGAGGGCTGAAATGGTAATACAATAGCTAGGAGGGCCATTTGAAAGGCCTAGTGAAGTCCTTCGTGTGCCAAAATGAGTGGAAGGGCTCCACAAATAGTGATGAAGGGGATGGCCCCTTGATCTCCATGCAAATGACCTGTGGTGCTCCCTGTTATGGCTCAAACTAGCAGGGGATCCCTAAAGGGAAAATGCTAGACCAAGGGCAACAAATGGAGACTTAGCCCACTGTCACCTCAGTTAAGGCTCCTTTCTATTTACGGGCTTTCACCGATGGGAGGAGAATCGATATATTATGGAGTCGCCAATGAAGGATAAATCAATAAGTGGATATGGAGTGACCCAAATGATCCCTTTCCAGAAGAGGTTGAAGAATAGAGCTTGCTTGCTTTCTAAGCAAGGTACAATGTCTTCTAGGAGAGGAATGAGAGGATTTGAGGGTTAGGTTTAGGGGATACGATTCATGAAAGAGTTTCCCAATCCTTAAAATCCCTATTGAAATTGGTATCATGGATGGTTGTTGAAGAATTGTCTTTCAAAGGAATGGGACCACACGAGACCAAGTGGACCCAGTCTAGGGGAGGAGGAAAGAGTATGGAACCCAATGATGTTCTTACCCTAGACAAGGTGGGGGAGAGGATCAAAGAAATGATTTTCACAATGGTGTTGAATTGATCCTATGAGGCACTAGCCTTGGGGATGCTAGGGCAAAGTTTGATCTCATAGCTAGGGCTTGGATTTTCTCACAACTCCACCGTCGGAATGGCCTCAAATTTGGAGGAGGTCTTGGGGAGACACCAACGCAGGAAAGGCTAGGAGATTGAACTTTTTGGAGGGATAGTTTTCCGGGGAAATGATGCCCTACATGACCCAATGTGGCTAGACCTAGGAAAAAAGGTGAAAAAGGTATGATTTTAGGTGACCACCTCCTAGTAGATCAGTGCCTTAGTCTTGGGAGAATGGAGTTTATGATAAATATGAGTGAGGATCTTTGGTTCTTGATCAAGGAGGCCTCAAGACCACTTCACTAGCCTTCTAGGTCAAAGAGAAGCAAATCTTGTAGCTTTTATACTTCAACGTGAAAAAGGTGATAGCTTATCAAGGTAAATTCGTTGGTAGAATCACCCCTAGGACATTTCATTCACATTACATGGCCCATACATTGTGAGATGCTATATAGAGACAAAATTCCACAATTAAAGCATTAAATGCTTGCAACAATTAACCCTAAAAATAGCGAAAATTCTAGTCCAATGTATATGGCAAAGTAAAACAAGAATAACATTAAAAGCATGTACTTACATGTAATAGAGTATATGCAACCATCAACAATTTGACAATAGAGAAGCTCCAAGACAAGATAAACCAACTCCACACATCAAAATTCATCCATAAAGCTCCAATTCATGCTCCAAGAAAAAATGCAAAATTCTCAAGAGAGAGAAGAGATCCAATCCAAAGTGATGATGAGAGAATGAACTCATCTCACTTGTATTTATACACTAATGAGGAGTTCGAATTAGCCTCCTTGGCCTACATAAGCCCCAAAAATAAAATAATGTGCTAATATTCTAACTTTTGGTGACAAGCCCACCAAACTAGCTCACAAATGAAAGAACATGACTCTTAAGAGGTCGAATGATGGATAATACATATCGTAGAGCCCTCTAAGAGGCTTGATGAGGTCCATGGGTGCCATAATGAAGAGTAGGACCCTCAAAAGTGATGGACAAGGGGTTGGCCCTTTGTTCTCCAAACAATAAACCTGTGGTGCTCCCAATGGGTGTGGGGGCACAATAATAACCTCATGGGTCTCCAAATGGGTTGAAGATGCCTGTAGATCGTTTGTAAGGGCTCTGATGATGGTGTAGGGGATGCCACATCATCCTAGAAGTTCTGGGTCAACTGCCAAGTGCATGGTATATTCGTGGGGCCAGTGAGGCAAAGGTGAACCTAGTGCATCTTCCTTGTCCAATGGGAATATCTCGAGCATCTCTGACCATCCTCAGGGATCCATGGAGTGTTGTCTACAGCTGTGGAGGCCCATGGCTCTTAACACACACCCTACATGTGCCAATGTAGCCCTCTGGAGGATTAGGACCTTGTATAGGGAGACCAAACCCAAGATGGAGACCATTTGCAATTTTGCATAAGATCCAATGCATACCCTAGCCTTCCAGTACAAGAAGTCATTAAAAAAATCGAGTAAATGAGCTTACCAACCATGGACCACAGGTGGGACTTCATAATGGCCCACCCTTCCATAATGGGCTTCGGGATGTGCCAATGATTCCTAACTCCAAATGGGGTTAACCAAGTATCTTATTTGGTGGTTTCTACTTCTAAAGGGGATAATATGTTCAAGGCACATCCTCCTAAAGGTGGTGGCTTGTGACATATAGGTGAATGAAGTAGGGGATGAGAAGGGGCAACTTTGGGCCACATGACGGGTTACAAGGGTAGCTAATAAAAGGGAAGCCCACACTTAGGTTTATAATGTATAGGAGGGAGCAATTGTGGTACATGAGGTGCCCTAGCCTTGATTTTTTCACCCTTATTTATATGCCTTTTGCCTTTTTATGATTTTCTTTGATTAACTGCTCAGGGCTCATTGCTCAAAGGGTAAAAGCATGATGCGTAAGATATAGCAGCGAATATCCCCTTTTAAGGTATGTCGGTTCATTTCCCACCAGGGGCTGGGACAATCACAGGTTCCTATATGATGAAGGAGGCTCATAGAACCTGTAGGAACCAAGGTGATGGCCATGATGATAGGGTAGAGCTCATGTATTGGCTTTTGCCCATGTGCTAAATGTGTTTGTCCCGACCATCTTTTGCATTTTGTGGTACATTTTCCTGTTGAACGTGGCCAAATATGCTTTTGTCATTCTTTTTAGCTGTATCAACCTCCAGGTATCATTCCAGGCCTTACCCAAGGTGTGGGTGGGCAAGGGGAAGGGGCGAGCTAACCCTATGTGGACCCAGTGGAGGAATGTGGACCCAAGTGGGAGAAATGATGAATGGGGTAATAATGCGTGGAAAAGGGGTAATACAAGCGGATAAGGGAGTGGGACCACAAAACCAAAATCGGGGTTTCCCGTGAAATACCATCCCTAAAGCAGCCAAATGTTCAGTAAAAGAGATCCCACGGGACTAGAATCCAAGGTTAATATCCAAAGGGAGTTTAGGGGACAAGAGCATGTTGAATTTATTAAGTCTATCCGTTAGAAAATTAATCTGTATTCGGTTGGTTTATTTCTTCTACTTGTTTAAAAATTGAACAAGTTATTTAATACATTAAATTCCGAAATAAACAAAATACAGTCACAACATCTACAAATCATCAGCTGAAAGAAAACAAGCACACAAGTGACACAGTTATTTTGGACCAATGTCTCGGAAAAACCCAATGCGGGAAAACTGGTGCATCTATTTTGAGGGTTATATTATTATGCAGTCTACCTGAGTACAACAGGGTGCCTAATCCGGCTCACCCGACAGAGAGAAATACACGGCAACAATACCTCTATATCCAGAAACAGGTATTCAGAAAACCTGTCCCACGAAACCCTCTTCGGCACAACTGAAGCTTAGCGCTGGCCCTTCTGGCCTCTACGTCAGCCCCAAGACCCTCTGCGTCAGCCCTTTGAGAGCCTTTGCATCACTCCCTCTGCCCTCTGCGTGGATGACGCAGGCTCTCTGGGCTCTGTACTGCCTCTGTTGGGCTCTGCGTAGCTGGGACTGACTGCTATTCTCGCTCTCTCTGCTTCTGTGCTGGTCTCTCAGTACTGTCCCTGCCTCTCTGCCTCGTACTCACTGTCCCTCGCTGCTGATCATTGATTCAACTTTGCTTAGCAACCCCGCTCTAGCAAAATGAATGACTGATCACTCTGGTGTGTTCTCCAACTGACCATCAAGCCTCTTCTTATACTTTTCTCGTTGGTCCATCAACGCTTGAGATTAAATCTCTAATCAATGGCTAAGATTAGATTTGGCTTGATCCATGACTTTTGGAATCTTCTAACTCAATTTTATATTAATACCCATTAATATTTTATTTTTCCTAAGTTTAGACTTAGGAACTTCATTAAAAATATTAATTATTTTAATATCTCCCAAACCGGTTAGAATCTGCCCAAACCATTTCTAGGTCTTGGAGATCTCATGTGCTTTAGCCTCTCCACCAATTTTCATGGCTAGAGCACATCCGATGCTACCCTAAATCAACACTCCCTCTTAGCGAGGACTATGCTCTAGTAATACTCCTCACTGAGTATCACACTGATTATCCGGCACCAGTCCCTGTGCTGATGCTACGCCTCCCCGCCCAACATCCTCTGCATTGCTGCCCATGGCCTTGTCACTGCCACTGCTGCATTTGTACGACAACTCCCTCTGCATCTGTGTTGCTGGTGGTCCATCCTCTCAGCACTGCATCTGCACTGCAACCCCCTCTCATCATGCTGCATCGTGCTACTGCCAATTGCTACTGCACTGCAACTCAGTTACTGAGAAGTAAGTAACTGATCCACCCAACTTCTGACATCCCTGTCAGGCTAGAAACACTCATGATTCTGAAGCTTCCTTTGCCGCTAACAAGTGCTCCCTCTACTGACCTCTGCGTCGTTGCAACAACTCCCCGCATCTCGCACCATTGCACACCTCTTTGTGCCATCCTGCATTGGTGCAACACTCCCGTGCCTCTCGCATTGTTGTAGCCTATTAGTGTTGCGCTGTCCCGAGATTCCTGCACTGTAGCACTCTCTGCCGCTCTATCCGCATCTGTCTCTACCTACATACGCCAGTCCTGCTACTCCTCTTCGGGGCTCCATAGCAAGGTATAATCCAAGAGGTTGGGTATCTCAAGGATCCTGCCCCTCATCGCCTGTAGTCCTCCTAACTACAACTCCATGTCTCCCCACTTCTTCTCAAGTGGCACATGAGCACTCATGGCACAATCGTCATCCTCCTCGACTTCTTTCTCCGCCTTCGCTGGCGCTGCCTTCGAGTCAGAGGCCTCTCCCTTACTTTTCTTCCTCGGACACTGGCTTGCAAAATGACCCAGTTCCCCACAATGGAAGCACTTGACCTTGGAGAGGTCCTTCTTTTTCCTCTTCTCCTGCTTTCTCGTAGATGCTAGAGCTGCATCCTCTTCTTCCTCCTTGATTCTGACCCCTTTGCCGCTACTCCCCGCCTTGGTCAGTCGTCTGATCTCTTCTTGACGAAGAGCCGCCTACAGTTCTTCCCAATCCGGAAGACTCTTCTTGCGCAGTATGCTCTGGACAAGTACCTCCCAATCCTCGGAAACTGCGTTCAGTGCGGTCCTCACCATTAATTCCTCATCCGGCATGGCCCCTATGGAAGTTAGCTGGTCATGGATCTCCTTCAAGCGATCGAGGAAGACATCTATCTACTCTCCCTTCTGCATTTGGTATGCCCTTAGTTGATCCTCCAGGAGCATCTTCCTCTGCACGGAAGTATGTTGGTACAATGTCTTCAAGGTGTCCCACATCTCCTTTGCTGTTTCTTTCTCGGCAATATGTGGTACCACATGATCCTTGACTCCATCAAGGATGATGCACTTAGCCTTAGCCATTGCCTCCTCTTACCTTTCATTAGCTACTGGGTCAACTGGGATAGCTATCACTCTTGAGACGAAGCACTTGATGCGATGTCTATCTAGAATGGACAAGATCTTGGCCTTCTAGACCACAAAGTTGGACACTTCATCCAGCCTATCCTGATCTCTCATAGCCCATTCACGACCATCTCGCTACTCTTCTATCGACTCCTCCGAGTCTCTCTACTTCCCTCCTGGAAGTCCTCTGTTCGACTCCTGCTAAGTCTCTCTACTTCTCGTCTGGAAGTTCTCTTCTGGACTCCCTGTAAGTCCTGATTTCCCTCCTGGAAATCCTTCTGCCAACGTCAAGTTGCCCCACTCCGATCGTCTGTGCAACTACACCACTGATCCAGATTCCTTGGCTAGAAATCCGCCTCGGCAACAACTCCCTCTTCCTTGGTCTTTCCCTGTTAGGTACTGTTCTGACCACAATACCCTACTAGCTTGCTCCGCAAATTACCCATAGCCTCCTATGCCCCAACAACTGAAGGATTGAGCCACTTGGCTCTGCACAATCCGGACACTGGAAAATCAGCTTCCCCAACCAACTACGTAAGCCCTCCTGGGCTCTGCGTGAGCCTGATTCTGCCTCCCTTAGCCTCTGCACTGCCTTTCTCTGGCCCAGAATAATAGTCCCTTTGCGTCACTCCTTCCTCTATCGCCTTCTGCAAGGATCAGTGCTGTCACTCGAGACAACTAAATCTGCTGCAAATGCTCTGCTCGGCTAATGCCTTCAGTTTTCCTGTGATTTGCAACGACTCTCTGTACCATGTTGAATTTTCTAAGTCTCTCTGTTAGAAAATGAATCTGTATTCTGCTGGTTTATTTCTTCTACTTGTTTAAAAATCGAACAAGTTATTTAATACATTAAATATCGAAATAAATACAATATAATCATAACATATACAGATCATCAACTGAAAGAAAACAAGCACACAAGTGACACTGTTATTTTGGACCACTGGCCCCGGAAAAACCCAATGTGAGAAAACCGATGCAGCTATTCTGAGGGTTATATTATTATGCAGTCTATCTGAGTACAATAGGGTGCCTAATATGGCTCACCCGACAGAGAAAAATACACAGCAACAATACCTCTATATCCGAAAACAGGTATTCAGAAAACTTGTCCCACGAAACCCTCTTTGGCACAACTGAAGCTTAGCGTTGGCCCTTCTGGCCTCTGCGTCAGCCACAGGACCCTCTGCATCAGCCCTCTGAGGCATTGTGTAGCCTCTGCGTCACTCCCTCTGCCCTCTGTGTGGATGACACGGTCTCTCTAGGCTCTGCGTTGCCTCTGCTGGGCTTTGTGTAGCCTGGATTGACTGCTGCTCTCGCTCTCTCTGCTTCTGTGCTGGTCTCCCAGTATTGTCCCTGCCTCTCTGCCTCGTATTCACTGCCCCTCGCTGCTAATCACTGATTCAACTTTGCTTAGCAACCCCGCTCTAACAAAATGAACGACTGATCACTCTGGTGTGTTCTCCAACTAACCCTCAAGCCTCTTCTTATACTTTTCTTGTTTGTCCATCAACGGCGGAGATTAAATCTCTAATCAACGGATATGATTAGATTTGGCTTGATCCATGACTTTTGGAACCTTCTAACCCAGTTTTATATTAATACCCATTAATATTTTATTTTTCCTAAGTTTAGACTTAAGAACTCCATTAAAAATATTAATTATTTTAGTATCTCCCAAACCGGTTAGAATCTGCCCAAACCATTTCTGGGTCTTGGAGATCTCATGCGCTTTAGCCTCTCCACCAATTTTCATGGCTAGATCACAACCGATGCTACCCAAAATCAACAGAGCACAAACCTAACCCATTCTTTTTGAAGAATCCCCCCATTAATCCATGCCCAAAAGTGTCCATGATAAGCAAACTATAATACTCAATTACCAAATGGAAAGGCATACCTTTAGGTTCGGGAGGCCCACCTTCAAACATATGATCATGGCAGATGGGCGAGGGACAACATGGTTGGCTCAGGTGGCTGAGAAATGTCACAATGAGCTAGCTAGTGGTTGTAAGGGGCTGCTGGCTACCGGCTGTTGAAATTTCTAAGTCCGACACATTAGAAATCCCTATTGCATTATCTGGTTTATTATCTCCTACTTGTTCTTTCCATTAACAAGTTATTTATAAATATAAATACCGAAATAAACACAAATGCATCCTTAACACATATACAGATCAACAATTGAAATAACTGAGATAGTCACACAAGGGACACTGTTATTTTTGGACAAACGTCCCCGGAAAAACCCAATGCGGGAAAGCTGGTGTAGCAGATAGAGGGTTTGTATTATTATGCAGTTTTTGAATACGACTAGGGTGCCATAAATGGCTCACCCTTCAGAGAATTTCCTTGGCAGAAGTACCTCTCCTCCGAGATGGATATTCCGGCTGATCAACAACCGAATGATTGATCCCACAGCAACTTTGACAGTTCCTTAGCTGGACAATGAAAGCTGATCCAAGCTTCTGTTTGGAACTACGTCACCCTCTAGGGATTGCGTCACCCTTTTCTGCTCTGCTTCTTCCTCTGAGCTCCCAGTCTGCCCCACGAAAATCCCTCAGTGCTGCCTCTTCAGTGCAACGTCAGCTTTGCTAGCCTCTACTGCCTCTGCGTTAGCCTCTTGGCCCTCTGCGTCTTCTGTGTTGGCCCACTCAACCTCTGCGTCAGTCTTGGCTGCCTTTGCGTCAACCTTCCAAGGCTCTGCGTTGTCTCTCCGACACTTTCTCTGCCTCTCTGATATGTATTCTTGACCTTCTATTGAACTGCCCCTCGCTGCAATAGATCACTAACTCGATTTCTCAGCGAACCCTGCCTAGAAAATCGAATTCTTGATCAACTTGGTGTATCTCCAACTGACCCTCAAGCCTCCTTATACTTTTCCCGTTGACGATTCAACGGCCGAGATTAAGTCCCTAATCAACGACTAAGATTAAATCTAGCTTGATCCTCGTTATTTAGAACTTTCTCACCCATATTATATTAATACACATTAATATTTTAATTTTCCTAAGTTTAGACTTAGGGTCTCATTAAAAATATTAACTATTTTAATATTTCTCCATCCGAGTGGAATTTCCTCAAACGATTTCTAGGTCTTGGAGATCTCATGCGCCTTAGCCTCTCCACCAATTTTCATGGCTAGAGCACATCCGATGCTGCCAAAAATCAACACTCCCTCTTAGCGAGGAATGTGCTCTAGTAATGCTTCACCATAGAAACATCACACTAATCTTCCGCATCGGTACCTGTGCTGATGCTTGGCCTGCTACCTCACATCCTCTGCACTGCTGCTCCCTATACTGCTGCCCATGACACTGCCACTGCCAATGCTACATCTGTACTGCAACTCCCTCTCAATATGTTGCCCATGACACTGCTGCTGCCATTGCTACATCTGTACTGCAACTCCCTCTCAATATGTTGCCCATGCTGCCCCTAGCACTGCCACTGCTAATTGCTGCACTGCAACTCAGTTACTGAGAAGTAAGTAACTAACTTCTCCCAAATACTGACATCCCGGTCAATCTGGAAGCCTCGTGATGCTGAAGCTGCCTCTGCTGCTATCCTGTGCTCCCTCTGCTGCCACTGCGCTGCTGCATACACCTATGTGCCTCTCGCACTGCTGCAACCTCCACTGCGCTGCCTTAGATTTCTGCACTCAAGCACTGCCTTGCTGCTCCACTACACTTTGCTCCATCCAAGACCTGTCATCATGCTACTGTCGTTAAGGGCTCTCGTAGCTGGGTGTGATCCAAGAGTTTGGGCACCTCAAGGATCCTGCCTCTAGTATGTAGTCCTCCTGACTACAACTCGATGTCACCCCACCTCTTCTCTAGAGGTGCATGAGCACTCATGGCACAATCATCATCAATTTCGATCTCTTTCTCTGCCTTAGCTGGAGCTGTCTTTGAATCAGAAGCCTCTCCCTTTTTTTCTTCTGGGACACTGGGATGAATAATGTCCCAGCTCCCCACAATTGAAGCACTTAACCTTGGAGATGTCCTTCTTCTTCCTCTTCCCTTGCTGTCCCACAGATGCTAGAGCCGCATCCTCCTCCTCTTTCTTGATTCGACCTCCCTTGCCACTACTCCCCACCTTGGTCATCCTCTTGATCTCTTCCTAGCAAAGAGCTGCCCACATCTCCTCCCAACCAGGAAGAGTAGTCCTGCTCAAAATACTTTGGACAAATGTCTCCCACTCCTCGGAGACTGCATTCTAAGGCAGTAGCACTCATGGCACAATCATCATTAATTTCGACTTCTTTTTCCGCCTTAGCTGGAGCTGCTTTTGAATCGGAAGCTTCTCCCTTGTTTTTCTTCTTGGGACACTAGGATGAACAATGTCCCAGCTCCCCACAATTGAAGCAATTAACCTTGGAGATGTCCTTCTTCTTCCTCTTCCCTTGCTGTCCCACAGATGCTAGAGCTGCATCCTCCTCCTCTTTCTTGATTCGACCTCCCTTGCCACTACTCCCCACCTTGGTCATCCTTCTGATATCTTCTTGGTGAAGAGCTGCCCACATCTCCTCCCAACCGGGAAGAGTAGTCCTGCTCAAAATATTTTGGACAAATGTCTCCCACTCCTCGGAGACTGCATTCAAGGCAGTCCTGACTATAAATTCTGGATTCGGTGTAAACCCTATGGAAGTAAGCTGGTTGCGAATCTCCTGCAACCTGAGAAGGAATGGATCTATTTGCTCTCCCTTCTGCATCTGATATGACCGCAACTGATTCTCCAATAGCATCTTCCACTGCATGGAAGAGCCTTGGTATAAGGTGGTTAGGGTGTCCCACATCTCCTTTGCTGTGTTCTTCTCAGCAATATGTGGTATGACATGATCTTTGACCCCGTCTAGGATCATGCACTTCGCCCTTGCCATTGCATCCTCATACTTCTCGTTCTTAGCTGGGTCAACTGGGATAGCCATGGTTTTCAAGGCAAAGTCCTTGATGCGATGTCGATCTAGGACTGCCAAGATCCTGGCCTTCCAGATGACAAAGTTGGAAGCCCCGTCCATCTTGTCCTGATCGCTTAGTCCATTTGTTGCCATTTCAACTCCTCTTTTGGACTCCCTCTGAGTCTCAACTCCCCTCCTGAAAATCTCCCTCTAAGTCCTGATTTCCCTTTTGGAAATCGTCTGGCCAACTGTCGAATTTCTCCTCTCCAATCCTTCTTGCAACTGCAACTCGGATTTGGATTCCTTGGCTAGAAATCTGTCGAGGTAACGACTCCCTCTACCTTGGTCCTACCTCCTTAGACGCTGTTATGCTTTGATAGAAACAATGTCCCTCTAGCTCCACAAATCACAGTCTGCCCACAGCTCCCCAAGCCCCGACAACCGAAGAAACTGAGCCTTTCAGGCTCTGCGCAATCCCGACAAAGGCTGAATCTGCTCCTCCTGGCCACAACGTCGATCCTTCTTGGCTGAGAAAGATGACCAAGCATTGCGTAGGTCTGATCTGCCTCTCTTTGCCTCTGCGATGACCCTCCTCCTGGCTCGAAATGATGACGCAGACTTTGTGACACTTCCTCTCTTGCTGCTTCAGCTCTGGAACAACGTTGCCTCTCGAGACAACTGCAACTGCTGCAAATTTCAGATTTCTGCTGGTGCCTTCAATCCTCTTGTGATTTGCAATGCTCCATTACCATGTTGAAATTTCTACGTCTGACACATTAGAAATCCCTACTGCATTATCTGGTTTATTATCTCCTACTTGTTCTTTCCATTAACAAGTTATTTATAAATATAAATACCGAAATAAACACAAATGTAGCCTTAACACATATACAGATCAACAACTGAAATAACTGAGACAATCACAAAAGGGATACTATTATTTTTGGACAAATGTCCCTGGAAAAACCCAATGTGGGAAAACCGGTGTAGCATATAGAGAATTTGTATTATTATGCAGTTTCTGAATACAACTAGGGTGCCAGAAATGGCTCACCCTTCAGAGAATTTCCTTGGTAGAAGTACCTCTCCTCGGAGATGGATATTTCGGCTGATCAACAATCGGACGGTTGATCCCACATCAACTTCGATAGTTCCTTAGTTGGACAGCGAAAGCTGAACCACACTTCTCTTTGGAACTGCATCACCCTTTTCTGCTCTGTGTTTGCCTCTAAGCTCCTAGTCTGTCCCACGAAAATCCCTCAACGCTGCCTCTTCAGCCCAACGTCATCTCTGCTAGCCTTTGCACAACCTCTACTGCCTCTGCGTCTTCTGCGTCAGTCTTGTCTGCCTCTGCGTCAACCTTCCAAGGCTTTGTGCTGTCTCTTTGGCACTTTCTCTGCCTCTTAGATATGTATTCTCAACCTTCTGCCAAACTGCCCCTCGCTGCAACAGATCAATAACTCGATTTCTCAGCAAACCCTGCCCCAGAAAATCGAATTCTTGATCAACTTGGTGTATCTCTAACTGACCCTCAAGCCTCCTCTTATACTTTTCCTGTTGACGATTCAACGGCCGAGATTAAGTCCCTAATTAACAATTAAGATTAGATCTGACTTGATCCTCGTTGTTTAGAACTTTCTCACCCATATTATATTAATACACATTAATATTTTAATTCTCCTAAGTTTAGACTTAGGGTCTCATTAAAAATATTAATTATTTTAATATCTCTCCATCCGGGTGGAATTTTCCCAAACGATTTCTGGGTCTTGGAGATCTCATGTGCCTTAGCCTCTCCACCAATTTTCATGGCTAGAGAACATCCGATGCTACCAAAAATCAACACGGGCTGAGGACCATCTTGGAGAAAAAAATAATTTCTCCTTGGGATATCACCCACAAAATGGTGGGTAACACTCCCAAGTGGCTGTGGGGGCAGAAAATCATCCTCATGGGTCTCCAAATGGATCAAACAAGCCTGTATGCCATCTGCATGGGTTGGAACAATGATGCAAGCCCTCCCTTTGTCTCCCATGGTGAGACACAACCTCATCTATGCCCTGGATCAACTGCCAAGTGTATGGTGCAAGTGTGTAGCTAGCTGGGCAAGGTGGTCCAAGCGTATCATCATCGTCAAGCAAGTGGAACACGAGCAAGCGATGAATGGTACTGAAGGTTCCCATGGCAGGGCTATCTACTCTCTCCTATAGTGGAGGCCTATGGCTCTCAACACATACCCTACAAATGCCAATATGACCATCTGGAGGGCTTGGACCCCATATAGGGAGACCAAACCCCAAGATCAAGACCTACATGCAATCTTGTATAAGATCCATTGCGTCTCCTCACCTTCCAGTACAACAAATCATTAGTGTTATTGAGCAAATGAGCTTACAAATCATGGAACCAAGTGGGCACTTCATAGTGGCATGCCCTTCCAAAATGGGATTTAGAGTGTATAGGTGTCTACAAGTTCAAGAGGGAGGTTAACTAAGGACCCTATTAGGTGGTTTCAACCTCTAAGCGGGTGACAGGTCCATGGTACATCCGTCTTATGGCTGGTGGCATGTGATATAATGATGGAACGAAGCAGGGCATTAGGGGAAGGCTCGAAGCCACATGCCATGATACAAGGGTAACTGTGATGAGGAAAGCCCACACTTGGGTGTATAGATGTAGGAGGGAGCAATTGTGGTACATGAGTTACCCTAACCTTTGTTTTTCCACCCCTCTTCATATGCCTTTTTCCTTTTATTGATTTTTCTTTTATAATTGCTCGGGGCTCTAGGGGATGAGAGCATAATGTGAGTGATATAGTAGTGAAAACCCCCATAAGGTTGGGCAATTCATCGCCCATCAGGGGTGGGGACAATCATGGGTTCCTCAATGATGCAAAGGGCTAATATAGGGGCCCTAGGAACCAAGGTGATGACCATAATGATAGGGGTAGGGCTCATGTTGGCTTTTGCCCATGTGCTAAATTTGTATGTTTCAACCATCTTTTGCATTTTGTGGTACATTTCCTGTTGAGAGTGGCCAAATTATGCTTTTTACTTTCTTTTTAGTTGCATCAACCTTCGGGGCATCGTTCTAGGCTTGACCCAAAGTGTGGACAAGGAGAGGGGGAGGCTAACTCCTTGTGGACCCAATGGAAAAATGTGGTCTCGGATGGGAGATATGTGAAAATAGGTCGTTATGAGCGGAGGGGAGTAATGTATGTGGTGTCAGGAAGCGGGACCACAGAACCAAAATCGAGATTTCCCATGTAGTGGCACTCCTAAAGCTAGTAGCCAATAGAGGAGATCCCATTGGAATAGGATACAAGGTTAACAACCAAATTGGACAAGGAGACAAGAGTACAAACCAAGGCAATTCTTTCCGTCGAATCCCCCCACTAATCCATGCCTAGAAGTGTCCATGATAAGTAAGCAAAAATACCCCAAATACATAATGAAAGCCATACCTTTGGGGTTGGAAGGCTCACCTTCAAACATACGATCATAACAGATGGGCGAAGAAGCATAATGGCTGGATCAGGTGGAAGAGATGATGGCACATCGAGCTATCTGGTGGCTGCCGACTGAGGACCATCTTTGAGAGAAAAAAATTCTCCTATGGGTGTCACCCACAGGTGGTGGGTAACAATTCCCATGGTGGATTATCCATATATTTGATGCCCTAGCCATCACACCAAGAGGGAACCCTAGAAGCTAATCCTTCAACTTGAGATTCCTTGAAGGCATGTGCTTTAGTACTTGGTAAAGTAAATCATACATTGCCTTTTCTCTTATCTACCTTGACCTTGGATATGCATATCTATCATGTTAAATTTCAACCCTAGGTCTCGTCTAGGCTCTTTTCCAAGGGGTTTTTCGTGGAAAGTCTTAATAGTTTCTCCCAAAGCTTGCACTTTCGTTGAACCTTTCCATTGAATGAGCTACCTTGTCTCACTTCAAACCTATCATAAACACACATCTATCACAAGTGAGTATCATTGGGACTCCTCCTGTTAGTGAAAATCTGAGAAGAGTAGGGGACTTAGGCTGTGGTGACACTGGGCCTCTGTCCAAAATGTTGTTGTGCCCTCTAGCTTTTGCCTCTTTACAGGGCCTCTAGTTTGTGCAACGACACTGCCCATATTTTGCATTTTGATATTCTTTCTTTTGATTTTGTTTCATGGCCAATATTTGCTTTTTCCCTTTCTTTTAGTTGCATAACCTCTTAGGGAAAATTTCTGCGCCCTACCTAGGTGTGTGGATGTGTGGGCGCCAAATCTTAGAGAACCAATGGTCAGTTGAACCTGAAGAGTGGATATGAGATAAGGTCTTGTAATTTATGATTGAATGTGGTAAGTATGGAATAGGGATAGGTGGAACTATGCTATCTCAATCAAGGTTTCCTGAGTAGTGCCCCTCCTATACCCATTAGGCCTATAAGGGAGGTCCCACTATAATAAGATCAAAAATTAACCCCCCATTTAAGGTGAGGGCAAAAGATCACGATCAAAACTCCTCCGTCTAGGTCATCCCATAATCCATATCAAATGCCCAAAATACAAGCAAGCATAAGCACTCGATTGCAAAATGAATAAAGTACCTTTTGATCAAAAGCTCGCCTTCATCCATGCTTTGTTGGATGGGTGAGACGTGTTGATTTTAGGTAGCATCAGATGTGCTCTAAGTCTCAAAATTTGCAGGGAGGCTTAGACACATGCGTTCTCCAATACCCAAAAATTGTTTTGGGAAATTCCACCCGGAGATAGTTTTATTAAAATAATTAATTATTTTTAATGGGTACCTAAGTCTAAACTTAGGAAATTAAAATAATTATTGGGCATTAATCTAAACTGTGGGTAAAACTTCTAGAAGAAGACGAAGATCAAGCCAAAATGATCTAAACCATTGATTAGAAGTTAATCTGGGTTGTTGGTTGTCCAACAAGAAGATATAAGAAGAGGCTTGAGGGGCACTTGAAGAACACATCGAGTGAAGTTCAGAGGATCGAATTTCTGAAGTAGAGCAGCTACCGGTGAGAAATTCGAAGTGAGCTTTTGCAGTGAGGGGCAGGGATAATATCTGGTGAGGAGTCTTCATGGGTTGGAGAGTACAAGGAATAGAGGACAGAATGAAGTCCAGAGAGAGGCTGACGCTGGCCCATGCAGTGTTGACGCAGTGGCAGTGTAGAGCCTAGAGGGAGATCGAATTCGTGCTAGTGAAATTGAGTTTTAGAAGCCAAGAGCCAGGGTGTGAGACCAGGAGGCTGGAAATCGAAGTTTCTGGCTAGCAGAGGGTCCAAAGGAGGAGAAATGCAGTGCCCAATAGAGGTGATGCAGAGACTGCGTGGGGTTGACGTAGTTCTGCGCAGAAGATGACGTAGAAGGGATGCAAAGCCTCTATTCCAATGAGATTAGAGTCAGATTCTTCCAGTGACAGGGTTAGAGCATCTCACTACTTGTTTTGTCTAGTTTCTCTTTGTATAGGATAGCTAGTTGGGCATCCAACGAATTGTACTCAGAATTACTATTGCATAATAATAAAACCCTTAGCTACTGCATCGGTTTTCCCACACGGGGTTTTTCCGGGGACATTTATCCAAAAACAATTATGTAGATGTGTTGTATTTATTTCTTGTTCCGCATTTTATTTAAAGGGTGAAGGCTATAGTGTATTAGTTTCGGTGTTTACTGTAGGAAACAATAAATAATTTTGTTTAGTAATTAACAAATAGAAGAAACATAATCAGTTGCTACATTAGATATTTGGGCATCCAAATTTTCACATGGTATCAGAGCTGTAGGTGAAACAAGAGAGCAATGCTAGAGTAGCCCAGCATTGAAGGAAGAAGGGAGTTCGAAATTCCTATAGAGGCAACAATTCGAATCCCTAGAGGGATTGCGCAGTTCAGCCCAAGAGGGCAAAATTCTCGTGGTATATCTCTCTCTGAGTGAGTCGACAGAGAGGTAGGATTTCCAAATCGAGATTTGTCAGCAGCAGAGGGAGCAGTGCAGCAAAAGCTTCAGTGAAGAGGGGTTTCTGGTGTGACACAGTTTTTTGCAGGCAGTTGCCGGGCAAAAAGACGTCAGAGGGAAGAAGAGACACTTGAGGGAATTTCTTCCTCAGATATTTCCTAGCCAGGGAATTCAAATTCTCATTTGCTGAGTAGCAACAGGAGAAAGGAGGTCATTCGACCTTTTTTTTGATCGGCAGAGATGGCAGCCAGTGGATTGAGAGATCAGGATCGGTTGGATGGTGCATCCAAATATGTGATTTGGAAGGAAAGGATGTCGTGCCTTCTGGATGAGCATTTTCTTAAGATCTACGTTGATAGCGTGGTAGCTAAGCCCGCAAATGTAGAGCCGCTCAAGAAGTACAAGGGAGAAATGGCGAAGACCAAGAGAATGATCCTCGATGGAGTGAAGGATCATATAGTCTGTCACATCACTGGCAGAGACACTACCAAGGAGATGTGGGATGCTTTGTTGACGCTATATCAGGGATCTTCCGAGCAGCGAAAGATGTACTTGGAGCAGAAGATGAAATCTATGCAGATGCAGAAGGGGGAACACATTGATCCGTTCCTTACTAAGCTTTAGGGGACCTGAGATGAGCTGGCAACTGTGGGGTCAACACCTCAAGCTTCCGAGATGGTAAGACTGGCCCTGAATTCAATTTCTGAGGAGTGACAAGATTTTGTCTAGAGCATCCTGGGCAGGGTGACTTTGCCAGATTGGGATGGAATGTGGGTAACTCTTAAGCAAGAGGAGCTGAGGAGAGACTTGGTCAAGCGTAAACTTGACAGAAGCAGCAACAGTGGGTCAAAACCTAAAGAGGAGAAACAAAATGCAGCCCTCGCATCCAAGGGGTGGCAGGAGCAACGAAAGAAGAAGGATGTTTCGAAGATCAAATGCTTTAGGTGTGGTGATTTCGGTCACTACGCAACACAATGTCCTCTCAGGAAGAAGGACAAAGATGAGAAGCATGATCCGAAGGTTGCAGCCACGAAGATCGAGGAGGAGTTTGCCATGACAGCCCAGGAATCTCCAGGAGGGAGGTGGGGAGATTTGGAGCTGTAGTTTGAAAGAACTGTAGTTGGGCAGGATCCTTGAGGAGTCCACCTCTCGGATCAATTCCTTGCTACGGGAGCCCAAATCAGAAGTAATAGGATGGATCAGTGTCAGTTGGTGCAAAGGAGTGCTAGAGTGACAGTTGCAGTGGCTAGGAGCGCTAGAGACTTAGCAACGCAGAGCAGAGTTGGCAACAGTGTAGTTGGCACAGAGTAGAGGTCAGCGACAATGCAGAGGCTTCAGAGGGTCAACGTAGAGTCTAGTAGCAGTCAAAACTCTAGTAACGAGATGCATGTTACTGAACACTTGTTCAGTGATTTGGGATGTTTTTTTTGTTGCTGATGCAGTAGCAACAGCAGTTGGAAGAGGTTGCAGTGCAGATGCAATATTGGCAGTGGCAGTGCTAGCAGCAGCACGGATGCAAAATTGAGAGGTAGTTGCAGTGTTGACAGTGGCAGGGTTAGCAATAGTATAGACGCAACATTTATGCAGTAGTTGGTGGACAGGATGTCAGACATCAGCAGCGCGGAAGGAGATGTTATAGAACAGAGTGATGCTTCAGCAGGGTGCATTGCTAGAGCACATTCCTCACTAAGAGGGATTATTGGTTTCTAGTAGCATCGGATGTGCTCTAAGTCTCAAAATTTGCAAGGAGGCTTAGACGCATGCATTCTCCAATACCTAGAAATCATTTTGGGAAATTCCATCCGGAGACAGTTTTATTAAAATAATTAATTATTTTTAATGGGTCCCTAAGCCTAAACTTAGGAAATTAAAATAATTAATGGGTATTAATCTAAACTGTGGGTGAAACTTCTAGAAGAAGACAGAGATCAAGCCAAAATGATCTAAGCCATTGATTAGAAGTTAATTTGGGTCGTTGGTTGTCCAACATAAAGATATAAGAAGAGGCTTGAGGGGCACTTGGAGAACACATTGAGTGAAGTTCAGAGGATCGAATTTCTGAAGCAGAGCAGCTGCCGGTGAGAAATTCGAAGTGAGCTTTTGTAGTGAGGGGCAGGGATAGTATCCGGCGAGGAGTCTTCCTGGGCCGGAGAGTACAAGGCAGAGAGGACAGAACGAAGTCCAGAGAGAGGCTAAAGCTGGCCCACGCAATGGTAACGCAGAGCCTAGAGAGAGATCAAATTCCTGCTGGTGAAATTGAGTTTCAGAAGCCATGATCCGAAGTGTGAGACTGGGAGGCTGGAAATCTAAGTTTCTGGTCAACAGAGGGTCCAAAGGAGGAGCAGCGCAGTCCCCAACAGAGGTGACGCAGGGACTGCGTGGGGTTGACGCAGTTCTGCGCAGACGCTGACGTAGAAGGGATGCAGAGCCTCTATTCCAGCGAGATCAGAGTCATATTCTTCCAGTGACAGGGTGAGAGCATCTCAGTAGTTGTTTTGTCCAGTTTCTCTCTGTATAGGATAGCCAGTTGGGCATCAAACGAATTGTACTTAGAATTACTACTGCATAATAATAAAACCCTCGGCTGCTGCATCGGTTTTCCCACACTGGGTTTTTCTGGTGACATTTGTCCAAAAACAATTGTGTAGATGTGTTGTATTTCTTTCTTGTTTAGTTTCTTGTTTCCGCATTTTATTTAAAGGGTGAAGGCTATAGTGTATTAGTTTCAGTGTTTACTGTAGGAAACAATAAATAATTTTGTTTAGTAATTAACAAGTAGAAGAAATGTAATCAGTTGCTGCAGTAGAAATTTGGGCATCCAAATTTTCACAAGACGCATATGACTAATGTATGTGGTAGAGATGTATAATGTCACGTCATTGGCTAGTGGTGGCTACTGGCTGGCCGACCAGAAGTAGAAGAATGGGAGAATTTTTTCCTCCTATAGGGTTACCCATTTTTGTGGGTAACAAGTACTAATAGAGCAGTTGATGAGGAAGGGCTTCAAGCCAATTTCCTTAAACATGGCGTTCCATCTCTTAGTTCTATATTGCAGATTTATTTAATCATGTGGTGTGTTTAGGCTTCCCCTCCTCTTGGATAAGACACATTATTAACCCAATCCATAAATCATGGAGTAGTTCTGATGTGAACAACTACTGAACTATCATGATGGGTCATGAGAGTCAAACAAGATTGACCCCTCTTGCCGAACCTCAGGATTTATATTGATGAGTTGGAGTCTTTCCTACATGAACATACCGAGGAGGGGAATGGTTGTCTTCTACACCAGATGTTGATTTGGCTCCTCCTTTTCGTTGATGACTTGGTCTTGTTGGCTTCCTTTCTAGAGGAATTTCAAAGACAGATCGATGCACAATCGAGCTTTTGATCTTCGACGGTTGAGGTTAGCCTGGTTAAAACCAAGGTTCTGGTCTTTAATGCATCAAAGAAATCTCTTAAGGAATTACACTTTACTATTGGGGCATTGAGATTGAGATCACCACTGCTTACACCTACTTGGGGGTACAGTTCACAACACCTCGTTTTGGTATGCGAGAGGCACTCTAGCCTTGACTCATTAAAGGATATGGTTCCTACCCCTCATTGAGAGACAATGTTTTTAGATTATTAGACCCATAGTTCTTTATGGCTTCAAAGTTTGGCGCTGAGCTTGTTGCAGATAGATTGGGCCAGCCTAGAGAGAGTCCAAACCCTGCTTCTTAGACGCATCATCTGTTGTAAGCGAACTGTTCCATAGCCCATTATTCTAGCAAAGTTCGGTGTCAACCCATTTTTCCTTGAGATCATTCTTCGTTTGGTTTCTTTCCCTCACATAGTTTGGTCTTTTAAAGACTTAGACATTGGGAGAGAGAGGTATCCCTATCTTTCTCTTTGCTCATCAGAGCCTCTTGCCTCAAATCTCCCCTTGTTAGGACGAGATCAAGGTTGGTTCTCAGAGGCTTCTCGACTTATCTAGTCGCTGACTTTCTCCCTAGAGCGCCTTCCACATTCAATTTCTCCTTCAATTTACCAAGCCATCTCTTGTTGGCTCGACAGGTCCTAAACTAGGCCATTAGAGAGGATATCCACAGATTGTACATTCAGGGCTCTTGGATCTCACCTCCAACGAGCTTGGGCTCTGTTGTCGCCCGAATTGTACACAAAAAGTGACAATGATTCAGGGCAGGCGTTGTCACTCTAATCCCTACCCACTCCATTCTGGCTATCTCCTAGGCAAGCTAAGGGGGGTAGTCCCTAAAGGTGAAAGGTGAAGGATAAGGGGAAACTTGTTGGGAACCGACAAGTTCTAGGAGATGCACCTTGCTATCTTATGAACTTGAGTATAATTAGTTTGCAAGTGTGATTAATGAGCAATGTAATTAGAAATCTTGATTAGATTATATTCTTAAGACACTTAAAGATATTATAGTTAAGAGGCAAGTGCCCTTCAATAACATTGCTCAAGACAAAATATCCTTGCACAATGGATGGACTTATCAAGTTACAAGATGCAAGTGCTGCTTAAGGAAGCTAGCTTGACAATCAAAATTATGAGCAAGAAGAGAAATTGCAACAACTTTTACCCCAAATGATTTATAGATAAGCACTATGATCAACACAATATAAGCTGCAATTAATGGGATTAGGCTCACAGTTCTGATTACCAATGGATGCAATGCAAATGAAGTTAGTTGATTCTAATGAGAGACAATATTACTCCCAATGTTCCAAGTGCTTCAACTCAATTAATCTGCTCGTATTCAAAATGAATGATTAGGTACAATTATACAATTGAACAATTTGCAATAACAATTTCTTTAAGCACAAGATTTGCAAGAAATAGCAAATTTAGAGCATTTTAGACAACACTTCAGAACTTTTCTCAAAGAAACAAGATTAGCAAGAGTTAAAGTTATTATGATTCCCAATTAGAGCTCTTTAGTCAACAATGAACTCAAATGTGTTTCTTATTAAGACTCCTTGAATTTCTCTTCCACTTATATAGCTTAGCAATTAGAAACAAAGGAGACTTCAATATTCTTTTGAGCACAACACGAGTAAAAATATGAGAGCAAATGAGAAACCACAATGAAATTGACAATATTGCTAACAATGAAATGCAGTCAATATAATTAGCAATGATATGTTAGAGATATGCAAATGCAACTAGATGCAAGAATGAGTTAGCTTATCCTCAAGATGCAATTAGTTCATCAACTATTCTTCACAATGCTGTCACTTTGAAAAATGCACTAGACTTTAGTAAATCAGATCAGATTGCTTTAACGATGAGATTAGTACTGGAATTGGCATTGGAAGCCAGCAAAGTCAATGAAGATTAAGCCTTTAGTTAATGTGTGTTAACTTCTTATGTCCTTAGCCTTATAAGGGTGTATTCTAGGATCTATTTAAAGTGGTTATGAGGTAATTATACCACTGTTTGCATTAGCTTCAGATCTGATCTATTTATGACAGTCAAATGAAAGAGAGATGAGAGGGATGGAGCAAACCCTTCAGGACTAGCGACCCTATTTCAATGGATGATTTGGCGAGTTGAGAGACAAAGAGGACTGTTTGACTTTGAATGCGCAAGATAAGCCTCCAAAACAGCTGCACCCACCACCGTTAGCCAGAAAACAATGATAAAAGGGGTCCTTGAAATCCCTTCCTTATTGTCACACTATACTGCAATTGCAGAGGGTTAGCTCAAATTTTCATAAAATAGGACATACCTCAAAATATGTCACTGTAGAGCAACTGTAACCTCAAAATTGGACCACTGTTCAGTCAAGGCTAATGTACAATAAACAACTAGGAGCAGTGCACCAGATTTCCAGAGAGGCCACTGTAGCTCAAGGTGAAGCAGTCAAATTAGTCATATAAATCAGCCAAAAAAATTATAATTCTTGTGTTGGCCTCATTTTCCAAAATGCAAAGAACAGTAGTCAATTCAACATACAAATCTTGATGCTAAGAACAATATGCAACACCAGAGATACCATTGAAATGTCAGACCAGACTGCTGTAGATTTAGATCAGTTACCGAAGCTTAAGGTTAACTACCAAGAACACATGAGACAAGAGCCCAAACACTTTAGGTTATCCCTGTGATTAATATTTGATGTTTTCTAGGCTTTTGTTGCCATTATTTCTCCTATGATTAAGGTTTGAAATAAAATACATCAGATCAGAAATATAGACAACAATATTAATCCACTTGTACCTTTTCTGTGGAAAATCATAACCAAACTGTAAAAAATCTTTGATAGTCCTGCAAAACAGAGAAGTTAGGTTTAATCCCTTAATGAACATTCTAATGGATCAGATTTGCATGTGATACAACCCTTGCAACGATGGATTAAGCCCTTTTTTATGCTCCAGACTTGAAGTAACGTGACAGTGAGCAATTATCAATGCCCCAGAAACAAATGTCAAATCTCTTCCAGTGTTCCAGGGGGATGTGACCCCTAGGGTGGGGTGCACGCACCCCATGCTTCCCACGCACCTAGGACGGGGGGACATCTGGGGTAATGTTTCCCCGCATCCCCCTTTTGGGGAGATGCAGGGGGGAACATTTCCCCAATGTGGGGGATGCGTCTCCCCAAAAAGGGTGCTTCTGGGCGCAACCGCTCAAAAGGGGGATGCTCAGAAGCACCCCTTTTGAGTGGGGACACCCATAAACACCCCTTTTGAGTTTCAAGAACTTTTTTGTGGGGAAGCCTAATATTCAAGCCGATGGCCCTATTATTGCTATGCAATTCATGGTAAAAGTGACATTCGCCTTTATCTTTCATTTTCATCCTTTTACTTAAACTTTCAACGTTACCATGAAATGAATCAGGGTGTTTGAGAGTGGTTCCGACCTCATTGGATTTCATATGGAGAAAATAGAATTTTAGATCTCACTCAAAATCTAGCGAACTTAACAGTTTTTCATGGTTTTAGGGTCGGGGGATTGCAACATTTCCATTGGATTTTGTCATGTATGAGGGTACGGAACTATTATTTAATTATGAGAACCAACCCCTCTATGTACCATGATGTTAGTGGCATTGGTTGTCGAACTCCTTTATCATGCCCTTACTAAAAATGTACCCATCACTCAAACAAAATCTTGAATTGACATGGTACATTTTTTCTATCTTATTTCAATCCTTAGAGGGTGATATTGAGGACGAAGATCCCAATATAGGTAGTGATTTTGATGATATATAGGTATTTGTTGTAGCATGATGTTGTTTGGATGCTAGAGGCCATCCATAGCCTATTTATTGATGTATTTTTTAGTTTAGAGATGGATTGCACTAGCTGCTATTTTGGTTATCTGCACCCTTATATGCTATATAAATGAAAACGTTTGCTTATTTGTGTATAAATGGTTTGGATTCATATGGATGCACATGAATATATATGTTTTTCTTTAAAATTTGAATATTTGTATATTTTTGGTTAACCAATTTTTTGGTCTCGTTTTTTTACCAGTACCAACTCATTATTGATTGAGAGGGTTTTCCAGTTCAATTCTAATAACTATTTGGTATCTACTATAGTCTATTTTGCTTAGTACTAATTAGGTTCTAGAATGATGAATGATGAATTTAAATTTTAAATCAATTTGCATCCTAGAATGATGAATGATGAATATGGATCAATGTATTTCATTATTGAATCTTGTGGTGTATGGATGAATAATGAGTATGAATAATGTATGTACCGGTATGAATGATGAATATGGATTAGTATTGTTGACCACTACGTGTCAACTTCCCATAGCAGTACACCCCCTTTTCATCGCAAAAGGGATAGCGCTTCATTGACGTGTTCGTGCCATTCGACAGTCATCGTCGACTTGATCAATTTATGTTGTAAACTCAGTCTGCATGTGTGAATTGTAAATAATCTTAGCAGAGTTGAGTCATGTATGTAAATTGCCTAGGTGGATCTAATTTTCTAGTGATAATCTATGTTCCGGAAGGTTTTTTATCTCACCGATCCATGATCGGCAGAGTTTTCCTTTAGCCTAACCCCAAAGCCGGAATGAATTTTGTCATTAGAATCTTCGAGGAATCCTAGTGTGTTGATCTACTAGATTATATTTGGTCGCAGAACTGGGTGGTCTATGAGGGTCTATGTCAAATGGGTTTTCCCCTTTGAGATGTAAAATTGTAAAAATCATGATGTAAAGTGTCTTGAGGGTTAGAAAATGTTTTAATCCCCTCATAAGTCCTAAGTCCTAGGTCCTAGGTGATTTTTCCAAAGGCTAAGTTCGAGGATCCAAAAAAAAATAAAAATTAATTAATTAAAAACTAGATAAAAATAATATTGAAATAATAATAAAATTTAAAATTTTTTAAAAATAATTAAAAAATAAAATATTAAGTCAAAATTTTGAGTAAATAAATGCAGAATTTTAACTTTTTAATATATTAAAATGCATTTAAATTCGATGGATGAGATTAAAAGAAATCTTGATCCTCATCGACGGTCGAGATTAGTTTGACATGGATCACTCGAACTAGTTGTTGGGAATTTTTCCTTTAAATAGGGTGCTAGGGGTCATTTGAGATCAGATTGGATTTTAGAGTCTGGTGCTAAAGAAAGCTCTCTTGTAGTCATTTTTTGTACAATAAAGAAATAATTTGGGGTTAAAAATCTTGCTGGTGTTACTCTTCTGAAAATGCTGTAAGATGATTTATTTTTTTGCATAATTTTATTTTCAGCCATTGTTAATAGCTTGATGAAGATTGATTTAGGCACAGGTATCTTGTCTGATCTCTGGGGTTTGAATGATAATGTAGATTCTGAAATATAGTGGCAGGTATCTCTATTTGATCTGGATTTCACTATTGTTTTCTCCCTCTATGTTAATGGTTGATTTTAAGCTGTGCAGGAAATTCTTTTTTTTTAGATTACCGAGCGTTAGGGGAAGTTTTCGACTGAACCATCCAACTCCCGGATTGTGTTTTCTGAAAGAGCTCAGCCAGTTCTTGATCCCGGGCTTATCATTTGAAATTTTTTATGAATGCATGCAGGATTTTCTGAAGTGTCTCACATTAAAATTAAATTATGATAATATTACTATGATTATTGACAAATCTGGCTGCTTAAGAGTCGAAAATCTGTAAATGCTGTAATTATTTAGCTGATTTAGGGTTTCAGTTTTGTTTTCTGCACATATCATTTTTGGGTTTTCTGTTTTTGCTATTGCAGGTTGCAGGTCTGAGAAAACAATTTTCGTTTGAAAGCCAGATCTAGGCCGGAGGGCAAAATTTGGTTTCAGAATTAGTACTTGCAGGGTTTTTCGAAATTTTTTTGAGGGTTTGATCTTTTCTTGCTATTGTTCAGGGCTTCATTGTGTCGCAGGAACGTTTTGAGATCCGCATGTTTCCTGCATCGAACCATCTGCTACAGCATTCTGTCTTTTGCCCACGCAGTCTTATCGCTGCCATAACCAGCGTGCTTTTTCTGCAGCCTCCATTTCCTCCAGCGTCCCGCCTATCCATCTACCTGCACACTGCCATATCTCTGCCCATTATCGACCTTCCTTCTCCCTATGCAGCGCTTTCTCCAGGCATTTCATTCTCCTATCCACGCAACCTCTATCTGAGTGCCAACTCCCTGCGTGCAGCTACCTTTCCACACCCCTCTGCCGCTCATTTCTTCGTCCCGCGCAACTCAGAAAATTCACGCAGCTTTCTTCTCTCCACCTCCACGCAGTTGCCTCGGTTCCACGTGTACCTGCACACAATCTTTAGCTGCTATCGAACCTTCACATCAACAAACTCATCGATCCATTCAGCTGCTAAGCAAACCAGAAAACCAAATCCGTGCAGTCTCTCAGTGGTCCTCACGCATTTATTTTTCCACGCTCAACTTGCAGCCCCGAGTTGCCATTTCACAGTGGCTGCCATTTTTTGCTGTTCAATCAAGCTCTGCCATCAATCGACCTGTAGCAGCGTCCTCTGTACATTGTATCTCCTCCACGCGGAAATCTGCAATCAAATCCGGCATCAAAACGTCCAGGGTTGTGGCTCAGCTACACTAACACGCACTCATCTCTTTGATAACAGGTTTAATCGTAAGTTTTTTTATGCGTACGGTGGCTTATTCCTGGGCTAGGGTTAGCGTGGTTTTGTTATATGCGTTGATGCCTATGTTTCTTAAGATTTTATGAACGCATTTTCACTTTAGCGTAGGTTCCATTTTCTTTTTAGTTTGGATATTCGATTTGTCTTTTAGTTTAGTTTTAATATTTAGAATGTTTAACGTTTAGCTTTGTTTTAATTTTAAAGTAAATCCAAAAATCATAAAAAATAAAAAATTTGACTTTCATTTAAATTTTTATTTTAACTTAGGTGCTCCGATGTATATTCTAGATTTTAGATTTTAGTTTAGATTTTTATTTCTTATTTAGATATGTTTGCCTTTTAGTTATGTTTCAAAAGGAAAAATTTTAAATTTTTGTTTTCACATAAAAGTTCGAGTTTTAGATTTTAGTTTATTTTTTCTAAAAAAAAAAAAAAAGGGGTTTAGTTTTATTTTATAAATCAAAAATCAAATAAAAAAAATACAAATTCATAAAAGATCAAAAAGCTTTTCTTTTCTTAGACTTTAGTTTAAATTAGATATATATATATATATTTTTTTTTTTTTGTATTTGGGATTTTAGTTTTGACTTAAAATTTTATAAAAAAATATATAAAAAATAAAAAATATTTTTAAAAAAGCTTACCAAAAAGTTCGAAAATTCATTTTTTGGAGTTTCTTGTGGTATTTATGTTCCATTTCTCTATAGCTAAATGCATTTAAATGTTTATTTGTAAGTTGGCTATATGAAAGTGGTAGGTGGTTAGCATTTAAATTTTATGATCATTTAAAGCATTTATTTTTTCTTGAAGTTTAATTGCTGGATCATCGTTAAGGCGTTGTGCATTTGTTGAATATCTTACATTGCTCGGGTTATTTGATGATAAATGATTATTTTACATGAGTTTATATTTCTGCAGAATTTGATAAATAATCGTTTAATCATTTATTTCATAAGGCACTGGTTTATTATCTTAATAAAATCAATTAGGTGCTTGTTTCCCCTCGTGTCTCCCAGCCCGACTGGTCCATAGTTGGTCATCCATTGTCCCATAGGGTCTACCCCCTTTAGCCGCGGGAGACAGGCTTAAACGGAGAGATCGGGGATTAGGGTGACAGCCCTCGGTCTGAGCGTTGTCGTGACAATCTGTGCGACAACATCTTTTGGCGCCGTTGCCGGGGATACTTTATTCTCGGTGTTTCAACAACTTTTCATCATTCATCGTTCATGTTTCTATCATTCGTTTGAGCTGGAAACGCCAACATTCTTTGGCGTCTTTTGATCTTTTCATCACCTTATCTTTCGTCATATCAGCAACTTCTCTTCGGTTTGTTTCTTGTTTGGGTGGCGACTCCATTTTCTTATTTTTCCCAGACAAGAAGCCTCCCTCATATCTGCTTGTTGGTTGCTTTTTGGATCCTAGAATTAGATTCATTGTTCAAGTGGCGACTCCACTTCTTTCATCTATTGATTTTCTTGAGCAGAGATCTCGTTCTATCATCCATTTGGCCCCTCGTTATTCATCATGGATTATTCGTTTAAACCATGTCATTTTACTGATGACCTCCATGATATTCCGGAAGTGGCCATTTCTAAATTACCTTTGTTCTCAAGTGGTGATTCAGTCGCTGTTAAAAGGCATCTAGGCTTGTTTACTCGTATAATGATCATATATTGTAGACCCCCTCAGTATAATCATGAAGATGTCAAAATGCGTCTTTTTGTCCTTTCTTTAGAGGGTGATGCTTTGAATTGGTTTAACAATTGTCCTAAGGATTCTTTCACTTCTTTACAAGACATTGTCAATGCTTTTAAAGATAGATATGGTGATCCAGACAGCTCACCTTGTGCCCCTAAAATTGTGGAAAAGAATGAAAGTAATCTTATAAAAGGTCCAATTGTCGACGAAAGATTTCAAGACAATTCTTCATATCAGAATGTGCCATCCACCTGTACCATTGCAGATCAAATCCATGATAGTGGAAAAGCAGGGACAAATGACAATGAAAAGGAAGATCAAAGGCAAATTATACAAGAACTAATGCTACTGGTAAAAAATATGGAGATCAATCAAACTAATTATGCCAATGATGTGAGAACTTTATGCACCCACCTGGAAAAACGTAATAGGGAGATGGAGATCATGCAAAATCAACATACTAAGGAAATTGAGGCCATGAAGATTAATCATGACACAGAAATTAGTTTTATGCAAAGCAAGTTGTCAGGCTTAGAGGAAAATATGATGACCATGAAAGCTAATCATGATAGGGAAATTAATTCTATGCAAAACAAGTTATTAACTATGGATGAAGAAATGACTATCATGACATTCGATCATAATAATCAGTTAGCTACCATGCAAGCAAATCATAAGGAAGAGATAAACTCTATGCAGTATTGCTTGATGACCATAAAGGAAACGAATGATAAAGTAATAAAAGATATGGAAGAAAACCATGCCAGGGAAATTAGTGCTATGAAGGTTGAACACTCTAGTCAGATAGATGCCATTAAAATACAGGTTCAGAAAATTCAACAATGGTCAGAGGATGAAAGAAACGAGGGAATGTCAATAGATCAGGAGCCGCCTTATCTGTTACAGCAAGCTCCATCATACTATGAGGTCCTTTGTTCCATTGAAAAGTGGATAATTGAAGGTGACCTGGATAAAAGGGAAATTAATAATCAGGTTGATGCTCACATGGTTAATCCACCAGCCATTGAGGATCAAGTTATAACTCATGGCACCTGTGAGATTGATCCATCATCCTTGACAGGGCAGATGCAGGATGAAGAAAGACATGTCACGCATATCTTACATACTTCATCTGATAGCTTTGAAGCAAAAAGTTCCACGTCATCAATAATACAGCCTACCAGGAAGAAAAAGCGCAAGAGGAAGAAAATGAGAAGAAGATTTGATGCATCAGACGGCCGCGAGCAGCTTGATTTTCGGATAGGAAAAAGTCCTACCATATGTAGAATTGGACATGGCACATCCGACAAGCAGCCGACAGATTTGCCTGAAAGCAGGCAAATGCTCAATATACACTATATTGAACACATCTGATGCCATGGGGCATCCTTTGTATTGTATTTCTAACCCTACTCCTTGTCATTTCAGCGTTTCATTTCTGTTTTAGGATTAGATTTACTTTTCTAGATAGTTAATAAATGAAGGGCTTATATCTTTCATGTGCTTAATGTTATATGATGATTTTTGGATGGACGCTACTTATGTTTTATTGTGTATTGCGTGGATGCAGATTCTGGATTCTCACATTCCTGCAGTGCAGCAATGTGTCCCCAAGTGGAGCCAGATGTTGACCACTACGTGTCAACTTCCCATAGCAGTACACCCCCTTTTGTTCGCAAAATGGATAGCGCTTGATTGACCTGTCCGTGCCATTCGACAGTCATCGTCGACTTGATCAATTTATGTTGTAAACCCAGTCTGCATGTGTGAATTGTAAATAATCTTAACAGAGTTGAGTCATGTATGTAAATTGCCTAGGTGGACCTAATTTTCTAGTGATAATCTACGTTTCGGAAGGTTTTTTGTCTCATCGATCCATGATCAGCAGAGTTTTCCTTCAGCCTAACCCCAAAGCCGGAATGAATTTTGTCATTAGAATCTTAGAGGAATCCTAGTGTGTTGATCTGCTAGATTATATTTGGTCGCAGAACTGGGTGGTCTATGTCAAATGGGTTTTCCCCTTTGAGTTGTAAAATTGTAAAAGTCATGATGTAAAGTGTCTTGAGAGTTAGAAAATGTTTTAATCCCCTCATAAGTCCTAAGTCCTAGGTCCTAGGTGATTTTTCCAAAGGCTAAGTTCGAGGATCCAAAAAAATAAAATAAAATTAATTAATTAAAAAATAGATAAAAATAATAATGAAATAATAATAAAATTTAAAAATTTAAAAAAATAATTAAAAAATAAAATAATAAGTCAAATTTTTGAGTAAATAAATGCAGAATTTTAATTTTTTAATATATTAAAATGCATTTAAATTCAATGGATGAGATTAAAAGAAATCTTGATCCTCATCGACGGTCGAGATTAGTTTGACATGGATCACTCGAACTAGCTGTTGGGAATTTTTCCTTTAAATAGGGTGCTAGGGGTCATTTGAGATCAGATTGGATCTTAGAGTCTGGTGCTAAAGAAAGCTCTCTTGTAGTCATTTTTTGTGCAATAAAGAAAGACTTTGGGGTTAAAAATCTTGCTGGTGTTACTCTTCTGAAAATGCTGTAAGATGATTTATTTTTCTGCATAATTTTATTTTCAGCCATTGTTAATAGCTTGATAAAGATTGATTTAGGCACAGGGATCTTGTCTGATCTCTGGGGTTTGAAAGATAATGTAGATTCTGAAATATAGTGGCAGGTATCTCCATTTGATCTGGATTTCACTATCGTTTTCTCCCTCTATGTTAATGGTTGATTTTAAGCTGTGTAGGAAATTCTTTTTTTTAGATTACCGGGCGTTAGGGGAAGTTTTCGACTGAACCAGCCAACTCCCGGATTGTGTTTTCTGAAAGAGCCCAGCGAGTTCTTGATCCCGGGCTTATCATTTGAAAATTTTTATGAATGCATGCAGGGTTTTCTGAAGTGTCTCACATTAAAATTAAATTCTGATACTATTACTGTGATTATTGACAAATCTGGCTGCTTAAGAGTCGAAAATCTGTAAATGCTGTAATTATTTAGCTGATTTAGGGTTTCAGTTTTGTTTTCTGCACATATCATTTCTGGGTTTTCTGTTTTTGCTATTGCAGGTTGCAGGTCTGAGAAAACAATTTTCGTTTGAAAGCCAGATCTAGGTCGGAGGGCAAAATCTGGTTTCAGAATTAGTACTTGCAGGGTTTTCCGAAATTTTTTTTAGGGTTTGATCTTTTCTTGCTATTGTTCAGGGCTTCATTGTGTCGTAGGAACGTTTTGAGATCCGCATGTTTCCTGCATCGAACCATCTGCTGCAGTATTCTGTCTTTTGCCCACAGTCTTATCGCTGCCATAACTAGCGTGCCTTTTCTGCAACCTCCATTTCCTCCAGCGTCCTGCCTATCCATCTACCTGCACACTGCCATATCTCTGCCCATTATTGACCTTCCTTTTCCCTATGCAGTGCTTTCTCCAGGCATTTCATTCTCCTATCCACGCAACCTCTATCTGAGTACCAACTCCCTGCGTGCAGCTACCTTTCCACACCCCTCTGCCGCTCATTTCTCCATCCCGCGCAACTCAGAAAATTCACGGAGCTTTCCTCTTTCCACCTCCACGCAGCTACCTCGGTTCCACGCGTACCTGCACACAATCTTTAGCTGCTATCGAACCTTCACATCAACAAACTCATCGATCCATTCAGCTGCTGAGCAAACCAGAAAACCAAATCCGTGCAGTCTTTCAGTGGTCCTCATGCATTCATTTTTCCACGCTCAACTCGCAGCCCCGAGTTGCCATTTCACAGTGGCTGCCATATTCCTCCTGCGTGCTGTTTTTGCTGTTCAATCAAGCTCTGCCATCAATCGACCTGTAGCAGCGTCCTCTGTACAACGTATCTCCTCCATGCGGAAATATGCAATCAAATCCGGCATCAAAACGTCCAGGGTTGCGGCTCAGCTGCACTAAGATGCACTCATCTCTTTGATAACAGGTTTAATCGTAAGTTTTTTTATGCGTACGGTGGCTTATTTTTGGGCTAGGGTTAGCGTGGTTTTGTTATATGCGTTGATGCCTACGTTTCTTAAGATTTTATGAATGCATTTTCACTTTAGCGTAGGTTCCATTTTCTTTTTAGTGTGGATATTCGATTTGTCTTTTAGTTTAGTTTTAATATTTAGAATGTTTAACGTTTAGCTTTGTTTTTAATTTTAAAGTAAATCCAAAAATCATAAAAAATAAAAAATATTTAAATTAAAAAATTTGACTTTCATTTAAATTTTTATTTTAACTTAGGTGCTCCGATGTATATTCTAGATTTTAGATTTTACTTTAGATTGTTATTTCTTATTTAGATATGTTTGCCTTTTAGTTATGTTTCAAAAGGAAAAATTTTAAATTTTTGTTTTCACATAAAAGTTTGAGTTTTAGATTTTATTTTATTTTTTCTAAAAAGTAAAAATAAAAAAAGGGGTTTAGTTTTATTTTATAAATCAAAAATCAAATAAAAAAATATAAATTCATAAAAGATCAAAAAGCTTTTCTTTTCCTAGACTTCAGTTTAAATTAGATTTTATTTATTTTTTTTTAATTTGGGATTTTAGTTTTGACTTAAAATTTTATAAAAAAATATATAAAAATTAAAAAATACTTTAAAAAAGCTTGCCAAAAAGTTCGAAAATTCATTTTTTGGAGTTTTTTGTGGTATTTATGTTCCATTTCTCTATAGCTAAATGCATTTAAATGTTTATTTGTAAGTTGGCTATATGAAAGTGGTAGGTGGTTAGCATTTAAATTTTATGATCATTTAAAGCATTTATTTTTTCTTGAAGTTTAATTGCTGGATCATTGTTAAGGCGTTGTGCATTTGTTGAATATCTTACATTGCTCGGGTTATTTGATGATAAATGATTATTTTACATGAGTTTATATTTCTGCAGCATTTGATAAATAATCGTTTAATCATTTATTTCATAAGGCACTGGTCTATTATCTTAATAAAATCAATTAGGTGCTTGTTTCCCCTTGTGTCTCCCAGCCCAACTGGTCCACAGTTGGTCATCTATTGTCCCATAGGGTCTACCCCACTTAGCCGTGGGAGACAGGCTTAAACGGAGAGATGGGGATTAGGGTGATAGCCCCCGGTCTGAGCGTTGTCGTGACAATCTGTGCGACAACAAGTGTATTTCATTATTTAATTCAATTATGTATGGATCAATATATTTATGCTTTCATTATTGAATATGAATATGAATTTAAATTATATATAATTATACACACCCTGACGTCTCCCTGTTCCCCCTAAATTTTGAGGGTACTCCCACACGTCCCCTTGTGTCTCTCCACTCCCGCATCTCCCCGTCCCAGAGTCTTGGTGGAACATTGCTCTCTTCCCAATCCGTACGCTATGCAACCACAAGGAATTAGCCCTATACAAAAAACACATCCATAAAATATCTTGGAAAGGTCTGCACTAGGGCTATAGAGGCCAAATAAAGATTGCGCCAGGCCTTTAGGCCCCGAAACCTCGACAAATGATGACAAAAGACCAGCGCCTAGGGAAATAAACCTCCTAGAGGATGTGGCTAAGCCTTAAATGGCCATAAAATGCTTCAAAATGCCCGCGGCCTAGTGGAGAAGGCCTCCTAGGCCTGCGACACCCCTACAAATGGCTGGACGCCTGCCTCAAGCAGTGGATGAACCATCAAAATCTAGCTGCTGGGCTTGAAAGGGGTAGATTGAAAAAAAAAATGCATCCTTCTTCTTCAGATATATGGGTCAAAATGCCTGCAAAAAATAATTATCAAACAAGACCCTAACCTCTAAGTTTCAGATTTACAATACCTATGGTAGAAAATAAAATATAGACAAGGGTTAGTAATTAAAATGAAATCTATATATAAATGATATACACAAAAAATTAAACGAAATTATTTACAAGAGCTAAATAAATAAAAAATTATTTACAAAATTAAAAGGTATCAGGGTTAATATAAATAAAATAAAATACAAGGGCCCAAAATTATTAAAAATATATTCACAAATTAATTTACAATTTTCACAAATTTTAACTCACAAGCTCTAATTAGCTAATAATTTGGTTTATAGGCCTGAAAATAAAATAGGTGAGTTAGAGAAATAATTATTTATTTTACTGGTCAAACACTCCTGCAAAGAAATTGTTAGATCAAGACTTGGAGCCAGGCAAGGGTGTGATCGCCTCACAGTCTGTGATCTTGGAGGCCAAGGGCTGGAGCAACCTGTAACTCAATGCACTTCGAAAGATAGATTATTAGATCAAGAGGGGTTTGATTCACACAAATCCCTTGTAGATTTAGAGATACCTGCTAGATCTCGCTAGGTTCAATGTGCTTCCTCTAGCTCAACATCTAAAGAAAGATATCTGTGCTAATAGATGTTCCTAATATCAGCAATTGAAATAAGAACCATAATATATAATAACTCAAGGCATATAACAAAAACTCATCTAGCACATACCATAGATCAACAAGTGAGAGGCACCTTGAATTGAACCCCAAAGACTTCTTATTAAGTTCAGAAAAATCCAACAAAGCTTAGCTTAGTGCATCAAAAGATTTTAAATGAGAACATGATGATCAATGAGGAGCTTATTAGCTTCCTTATATAGAAAATGAGAGAAGAAAACCCCTCCAAGTGAAAAAATAACGACTAGTTGGCTTGATCCCATAGTTTTAAAATTCGGCCGTTTCGAAACCGAAATGGCCGAGTTGATCCATTTCGTTGCCCTTAGAAGTGACTCGGTAGAAGAAACGGTCCGTTTGGCCGAGTCAGCCATGACTCGGCCAAGTCATTGAATGACTCGGCCGAGTCACAAACAGTGGCCCTTAACCCCAGTAAAACAGCGATTTAACAATTTTTTAATGATTTTTTAAGGTGTTTGCTGATTGGTTTGGACTCCAATGTGTTTTATGAATTAGTTAAATGTTATTTGGGGTCCATTTCCCCCTCCCAAACCCTATTTAACACACTCAAATTCTCTGTACTATTGATATGCTATTCAATTTTCATGGTAATGTTAAATTCTTAAAGTAAAAGTGACATTCTCCTTAATCTTCATTTTCATCCTTTTACTTAAATTTTTAACATTACCATGAAATGACTCAGGATGTTTGAGAGTGGTTTCAGCCTCATTGGATTTCATATGGAGAAAGTAGAATTTTAGATTTCATTCAAAATCCAGCAGACTTATCAGTTTTTCAGGATTTCAGGATTGGAGGATTGCAATGTTTCCATTGAATTTTGTCATGTATTAGGGTATGGAAATCGTATTTAATCAAGAGCACCAATCCCTCTATGTACCTTGATGTTAGTGACATTGGTTGTCAAACGCCCCTGGGATTCGCTCCCAAACCAGGAGCTTCTGAAAATGTCGCTCCAACTCCCGTTTTCGCTCTCGCTCCCCACTTTCGCTCCTGCTCCCAAGTAACATTGAGCCAAATGATGTTGGCAACTCTAGCAGTAGCCACTAGCCATTAGTACTGGTCACAGACTTTTGTTGTAGAGGCCATTTATAGCCTCCCTGGTTATGTGTTTTTGTTTTGATCTCTATATCATCATCGTGTATGTATTGGACAATGCACTGGGTGCCATTTTGATATAATGGATATATTCATGAGCCTACTTTGATCATATGTTGTCTTCTATATATATTCTAATGCTGTGTGTTTGGAAACATGAACGAAAATCTTTAAAATTATGTGTTTTTATAAAAAATAAATATTTAATGTATTTTTTACAACGACCGAGTCATTGAAATTGAGCCGGCCGAGTCGATACCGAGTTGGAGTCGGAGTCAGAGTCGGAGTTTTAAAACTATGCTTGATCCTTGTCGAAATAATCTCATCCCTCGATCTTCAATTGAAATAACTTTATCTCCCTTGTCGATTGGATTTTTTATTTATTTTTATTTTGAGGAAAATTTGAATTTTTCTTAACACCCCTTTCTATTAATCCAAAAATAATATTTTCGACTAGTACCCTCAACAAATTCACTTTGACTTAAGCACCAATGTCAAAGGGGTCAATTTCTCTTAAAAAATCCATATTTCCCTTGGTGGAGGACCTCCAATTTTTTTTTTTTTTTTTGACCCACGAAATTTTGATGATTTTCCACTTGGAGATAATTTAATCTCTCAAATTATTTTTTTGACTCAAATTTAATTAATTTTCCAGCTAATTATTTTCTTTTTATGTTTGCTAGGAAAAATGAATTAAAAGACTCACGAGGGAATTAATTATTTTTTCCACCCTCAAATATTTTAGCCATGGTGTCTAACTATGAGTAACGATGCACTAAAATATTTTTTACAAGAAATTACAAATTTAATTCAACCTTTAGAAGGGGGAATACACATTTGACACAAACACTCAAGACATTACCCAATTCTGTGACAAGACACATGATCTAGTATGAAAAATACATAGACTCGATAAACACTAGGACTCACTTAAGACCTTGTCAATAAATTCCAACCTAGCTTTAGGGTATATCTGGCAGAAAAACTCTGCCGATTATCCGTGTTTACAAACACACAGAATCCTAAGGAGTTTTTTAACCTCCCCGAATTATTTCATCCAAGAGGAGACTAGGAAGAGTGCCAAGTGTGACAGCTAGTCTGGTGGGGCTGATGAGGAGGAGAATGTTGCCCTCGCAGCTAAGGGCAAGAAGAAAGGCGAAGAATGGGTCTTCTAGTGGAGCCAAGCAGAAGGGCAAACAAAAATCCGAAGAGAAGGACATGAGCAAAGTTAGATGCTTTGCTTGTTAGAAAGATGGGTCATTATGCCTTTCATTGCCCCAGTAAGAAGGGGAAGAAGAAGGGTGTTGCAACATTAGCCAAGGTGGAGAAGTTTTCCACCAAGTTTGACACAGAGTTTGCTTTAGTGGTGAGTCTCGCCACTAGTGTTACATCCTCTAGTGTCTGGTTTGTAGACAATGGAGCTTCTTGCCATATGACCAGAGTGAGAGAGCACTTCATAGATCTTACAAAGATTGATATAGATTTGGAGGTGGTGCTTGGCGAGCTGACATACTTTTTAAGGCTTCAGATATCTCAGCAGGATAAAGGAATATTTTATATCAAACTAAGTGCATAAAGGAAATGCTCAAGAAATTTAAGATGGAAGATTGCAAGCCTGTCCTTACCCCAATGGTAATAGGTTGCAAGTTAAGTTTAGAAGATGCATCAAAGGATGTGGACCAGAGGTTGTATAGATCTATGATTGGCAGTCTTATATATGTGAGAGCTTCTCGGCTAGGCGTAATGCAGACAATTGGGCAAGGAGAAAGATTCCAAGAAGCACCAAAAGAATCTTATATTATTGCTGTCAAAAGAATTCTTCGATATCTTAAGGGCACAACATAATATGGTTTATGGTATCCCAAAGGAAATGATCTAGTTATCCAAGCTTATACAGATGCAGATTGGGCATGAAGTGTTGATGATCGAAAGAGTACCAGTGGAACAACATTCTATCTAGGTGGTTGCCTTATTTCATGGTTAAGTAAAAAGCAGTCTTCAATCTCGTTATCCAGAGCAGAAGTAGAATATATCGTGGCAGAAACTTGTTGTACTCAAGTTCTCTGGATGAAGCAAGAGGGGTTCGATTCACACAAATCCCCTATAGATCTAGAGATACCTGCTAGATCTCGCTAGGTTCAATGTGCTTCCTCTAGCCCAACATCTAAAGAAAGATATCTATGCTAATAGATGTTCCTAATATTGGCCATTGAAATAAGAACCATAACATATAATAACTCAAGGCATATAACAAAAACTCATCTAGCACATACCATAGATCAACAAGTGAGAGGCACCTTGAATTGAACCCCAAAGACTTCTTATTAAGTTTAGAAAATTCCAACAGAGCTTAGCTTAGTGCATCAAAAGATTTTCAATGAGAACATGATGATCAATGATGAGCTTATTAGCTTCCTTATATAGAAAATGAGAGAGGAAAACCCCTCCAAGTGAAAAAATCACGATTAGTTGGCTTGATCCTTGTCGAAATAATCACATTCATCGATCTTCAATTGAAATAACTTGATCTCCCCCGTCGATTGGATTTTTTATTTGTTTTTATTTTGAGGAAAATTCGAATTTTTCTTAACACCCCTTTATTAATCCAAAAATAATATTTTGGACTAATACCCTCAACAAATTCACTTTGACTTAAGCACCAAGGTCAAAGGGGTCAATTTCTCTTAAAAAATCCATATTTCCCTTGGTGGAGGACCTCCAAAATTTAATTCTTTTATGACCCACAAAATTTTGATGATTTTCCACTTGGAGATAATTTAATTTCTCTCAAATTAATTTTTTGACTCAAATTTAATTAATTTTCCAGCTAATTATTATTATTATTATTATTTTTTTTAATGTTTGCTAGAAAAAATGAAGTAAAAGACTCACGAGGGAATTAATTATTTTTTCCAACCTCAAATATTTTAGCCATGGTGTCTACCTATGAGTAACCATGCACTAAAATATTTTTTTTACAAGAAATTACAAATTTAATTCAACCTTTAGAAGGGGAAATACACATTTGACACAAACACTCAAGGCATTACCCAATTCTGTGACAAGACACATGATCTAGTATGAAAAATACATAGACCCGATAAACACTAGGACTCACTTAAGACCTTGTCAACGAAATCCAACCTAGCTTAAGGGTATATCTGGGAGAAAAAATCTGTTGATTATCCGTGTTTACAAACACACATAATCCTAGGGAGTTTTTTAACCTCCTTGAATTATTTCATCCAAGAGGAGACTAGGAAGAGTGCCAAGAGTGGCAGCTAGTATGGTGGGGTTGATGAGGAGGAGAATGTTGCCCTCGCAGCTAAGGGCAAGAAGAAAGGCGAAGAACGGGTCTTCTAGTAGAGCCAAGCAGAAGGGAAAACAAAAATCCCAAGAGAAGGACATGAGCAAAGTGAGATGCTTTGCTTGTCAGAAGATGGGTCATTATGCCTTTCATTGCCCCAGTAAGAAGGGGAAGAAGAAGGGTGTTGCAACATTAGCCAAGGTGGAGGAGTTTTCCACCAAGTTTGACACAGAGTTTGCTTTAGTGGTGAGTCTCGCCATTAGTGTTACATCCTCTAGTGTCTAGTTTGTAGACAGTGGAGCTTCTTGCCATATGACATGATTGAGAGACCACTTCACAGATCTTACAGAGATTGATATAGATTTGGAGGTGGTGCTTGGCGAGTTGACCTGCTTTTTAGGGCTTCATATATCTCAGCAGGATAAAGGAATATTTATATATCAAACCAAGTACATAAAGGAAATGCTCAAGAAATTTAAGATGGAAGATTGCAAGCCTGTCCTTACCCCAATGGTAATAGGTTGCAAGTTAAGTTTAGAAGATTCGTCAAAGGATGTGGACCAGAGGTTGTATAGATCTATGATTGACAGTCTTCTATATGTGACAGCTTCTCGGCTAAGCATAATGCAGACAGTTGGACAAGTAGAAAGATTCCAAGCAGCACCAAAAGAATCTCATATTATTGCCGTCAAAATAATTCTTCGATATCTTAAGGGCACAACAGAATATGGTTTATGGTATCCCAAAGGAAATGATCTAGTTATCCAAGCTTATACAGATGCAGATTGGGCAGGAAGTGTTGATGATCGAAAGAGTACCAGTGGAGCAACATTCTATCTAGGTGGTTGCCTTGTTTCATGGTTAAGTAAAAAGCAGTCTTCAATCTCGTTATCCAGAGCGGAAGTAGAATATATCGTGGTAGCAACCTGTTGTACTCAAGTTCTCTGGATGAAGCAAGAGGGGTTTGATTCACACAAATCCCTTGTAGATTTAGAGATACTTGCTAGATCTCGCTAGGTTCAATGTGCTTCCTCTAGGTCAACATCTAAAGAAAGATATCTGTGCTAATAGATGTTCCTAATATCAGCAATTGAAATAAGAACCATAATATATAAGAACTCAAGGCATATAACAAAAACTCATCTAGCACATACCATAGATCAACAAGTGAGAGGCACCTTGAATTGAACCCCAAAGACTTCTTATTAAGTTCAGAAAAATCCAACAAAGCTTAGCTTAGTGCATCAAAATATTTTCAATGAGAACATGATGATCAATGAGGAGCTTATTAGCTTCCTTATATAGAAAATGAGAGAGGAAAACCCATTCAAGTGAAAAATTAATTACTAGTTGGCTTGATCCTTGTCGAAATAATCTCATCCATCGATCTTCAATTGAAATAACTTGATCTCCTCCGTCGATTGGTTTATTTTTATTTTTTTGTAAGCTGGGGTGGTTCTCTTTCTATTACTTATATAAAATCAGAGCAGTACATGATGTCAAAAATTAATAACTCGCCCTCTTGGGGAAACCGAGTATTTTGCCATCTCAAGTTTTTTATGGCAGACCAAAAGTAAAAAGTCCAGAGTCTAAATATTGCAGCAAGATAAACTATATAGTCCTTAGAGTTCTTGATTCTACTAGTTTGCAGATAACAGTTTTCCTTATCTAAAGCATTCAAAAATCTGCAGTTAACTAAGCTATGTAGATTCATTCTCAAAATTATACATATCTTTCCTCAATCGTCTTCGGCTCCTGGTTGCTGGCTAGCTTCTCCATTTGCGCCCCGTTGTTCTCCCTTCAGCATCTGTCGTAATTCATCCAACTTCCTTTCCTGCATCTCTAAGGAAATGTGTATGAATCTCAGTTCTCTTCTCCATTCCTGTCCTCCCTGAGCTATCTCCTCCATTTCAGTAGCAACTTGTTCAAGGGCCTTCGCCAATAACCGCTTCATAACCCAGTAAATATGCAGAGATTGTTTAAATAGAGACATCCTTCCTCTGGTGTTTCCTGGATCATGCAACAGGAATTCCCAATCCTTCATTTCAGAGTCAAATTGACCCTGCAGAGCTTCCTCCTCCAGATTCTGTATGAGTCGCCTGACTTGTGGGTTAGTGTTATGCTGGTAGGCTCTCTCCGCCTGACGAATCCTTTTTTCCATCGACCTTCTGACTTTTTTGCAGGCCCCGCTTCCTGCTTCGTCTTCTCTTCTCTGTCCTCTTCGCTTCTGCTCTGATTCCGGCCTCTCCTGCTGCCCGCAACCTTCCTGTTACCCGTTCCTCTGTCACCCATTCTTCTACCACCCCTTCCTCTGTTATCCGTTCCTCTGCCATACCGCCTGACCCATTCACCTGGTAATGGTGGCTGATCTTCCACCAGCTGAGCGTTAACCGAGCCTCCTGTGGCTTTGCCTCTTGCTGAGGTTTATTTATTTATTTTTATTTTGAGGAAAATTCGAATTTTTCTTAACACCCCTTTTTATTAATCCAAAAATAATATTTTCGACTAGTACCCTCAACAAATTCACTTTGACTTAAGCACCAATGTCAAAGGGGTCAATTTCTCTTAAAAAATCCATATTTCCCTTGGTGGAGGACCTCCAATTTTTTTTTTCTTTTTGACCCACGAAATTTTGATGATTTTCCACTTGGAGATAATTTAATCTCTCAAATTATTTTTTGACTCAAATTTAATTAATTTTCCAGCTAATTATTTTCTTTTTATGTTTGCTAGGAAAAATGAATTAAAAGACTCATGAGGGAATTAATTATTTTTTCCACCCTCAAATATTTTAGCCATGGTGTCTAACTATGAGTAACGATGCACTAAAATATTTTTTACAAGAAATTACAAATTTAATTCAACCTTTAGAAGGGGGAATACACATTTGACACAAACACTCAAGACATTACCCAATTCTGTGACAAGACACATGATCTAGTATGAAAAATACATAGACCCGATAAACACTAGGACTCACTTAAGACCTTGTCAACGAAATCCAACCTAGCTTTAGGGTATATTTGGGAGAAAAACTCTGCCGATTATCCGTGTTTACAAACACACATTAGGATTTTTGGTTGCCTTACTTATTCTCATGTCCTTGAGGAAAAGAGGACCTGATGGGTTACAACGAGACATACAAGGCCTATAGGATATATATTCCTGCTAAGAGGAAAGTTGTCTTGAGGTGTGATGTGATGTTTGAGGAGGAGAAGGCCTTGAGGAGGTCTTGGGAGGATGATCATGTAGAGCAGTAGGCTCCTCAGCAGGGGAGCACACCACAAGTTTTAGGATCTATAGGTTCACTGGGGTTATGAGGATCACTGACTTCAGGGGTGACATGATCACAAAACTCAGGATCACCTTGTACAAATTCCCATAGTACAAGTTCACTGCAGACCACATGGGCATCTTCATCAGGAGGACAAGCTCCAGGGGAGGATCCCACACCAGTTTAGGAGGCTACTTCAGGGAAGAGGAAGTTAAGATGGCTTTATGAAACCTTGAAGGAAGCACAAGAGTTAGTGGGGAAACCCAAGTGGTCAGTTAGGGAGAGTAGACCACTAGAGAGGCTTGGTTCCTATGTGGCGAGTGTTGTGGAGACCGAGCCAGCTAGCTATAGGGAGGACGCGAGTCAGTAGATTTGGAAGGATGCCATGGTGGAAGAGTTTGCTTCCATCAAGAAGAATGATGTGTGGGAGATAGTGCCAAGCCCTGGAGGGAAGTCAGTGGTGACTTCCAGGTGGCTTTACAAGATCAAACATGTTGCGGGTGGCAGTGTGGAGAAGTTCAAAGCTTGTTGTGGCACGGGGGTTCTCACAGGTAAAATGAGCTGACTATGAGGTGATCTTCGCTCTAGTGGCTCGATATACCTCGATGAGAGCAGTGATCTCCAATGCGGCGGGGATGGGTTGGCAGATTCACTAGATGGATGTGAATATTGCCTTTCTCAATGGGGTTGTGGTCCACAGATTTTCACACCCAAGACAAGTGGGAAAAGTCCTCAAGCCCACAGAGTTTGTTCTTTGTGGTAGCGGTCAGAGAAGGGGCTGTCACTAATTCCAACTTGTTGGAATTTCTAAGTATGACACGTTAGAAACCCTTCATGCACTTTACTGATTTATTCCTACCTACTTGTTCGGTTAATTAACAAGTTATTTTACCATGTAAATATTGGAAATAAATACAAGTACATGCTCAACACATTATAGATCATTAACTGAAGGAATAGAAACAAGCACACAAGTGACACCGTTGTTTTTGGACTAATGTCCCCAGAAAAGCCCAATGTGGGAAAACCAGTGCAGCTATCTGAGGGTTTGATTTATTAAGCAGTTTCAGAATACAATCTGGGTGCCAAATCTGGCTCACTTGACAGAGAAAAATCTCGACAGTAGTACCTCTCTACTTGAAAGCAGATATTATGGCTGAAACCCCGAATAAACACTCCGGCAGCTCCACAACTCCAATCTGCCCCACGAAACCTTAGCGCAGCCTCTAGCGACTGCGTCAGCCTCTCTCTAGCCCAACATTAGCCCAACGTCACTCTAGCTTGGCCTGCGCAGCCTCTAGAGGCATTGCGTCAGCCCTTTGGCCCTCTCCATCACCCACGTTGGCCCTCTGAGGCACTGCGCAACTCCTGGCTGGCTCTGCGTGAACCCTTGGCTGCTTCTGTGTCCCTCTCACCGGTTACTGCACTGACCCTCCCGGTGCTATCTCTGCCTCTCTGCTTCTGTATTCACTGCCCTTTAGCTACAACTCTGATCACTCTCTCAACTTTCTCAGCAAACCTAGCCCCAGAAAGTCGAAATCTTGATCTCTTGGTGTGTTCTCCAAGTGATCCTCAAGCCTCCTCTTATACTTTTCTCGTTGACAAATCAACGACTGAGATTAAGTCCCTAATCAACGTCTAAGATTAGATCTGGCTTGATCCATGACTTTTGGACCATTCTAACACAGTTTTATATTAATTCACATTGATATTTTATTTTCCCTAAGTTTTTCCGTAAGTTTAGACTTAGGGACTCCATTAAAAATATTAATTATTTTAATATCTCCCAAACTGTTTAGAATTTGGCCAAACCCTTTCTGGGTATTGGAGATCTCATGTGCTTTAGCCTCTACTAATTTTCGTGGCTAGATCACATCCGATGCCATCCCAAATCAACACTCCCTCTTAGTGAGAACTGTGCTTTAGTAATACTCCTCACTGAGCATCACTCTGATCATCCGACATCGGTCCCTATGCTGATGCTAGGCCTGCTGCCCAACATCCTCTGCATTGCTGCATCTTGTACTGCTACCCATGGCCTTGCCATTGCCACTGCTGCATCCGTACTGTAACTCCCTCTGCATCCGTGCTACTGCCCATGGCCCTGCCACTGCTGCATCTGCACTGCGACCCCTCTCATCATGGTGCATCATGCTGCCCATAGCACTACCACTGCTAACTGCTGCACTGCAACTTAGTTACAGAGAAGTAATTGATTTCCCAACTTTCACATCTCTGTTGGGCTACAGACACTCCTGATGCTGAAGCTCCCTCTGTCACTGACAAGTGCTCCCTCTTTGACCTCTGTGCTGCTGCAACAACTCCATGCATCTCGCACCATTGCACACCTCTTTGTGCCATCTTGCATTGGTGCAACACTCTTGTGCCTCTCTCACTGTTGCAGCCTGCTAGCCTCGCGCTGTCCTGGGAATCCTGCACTGTAGCTCCCTCTGTCGCTCCATCCACATCTGTCTCTATTGACATCGCTAGTACTTCTACTCCTCTTCGGGGCTCTCATAGAAAGGTCTAATCCAAGAGGTTAGGTACCTTGAGGATCCTGCCCCTCATCACCTGTAGTCCGCCTCACTACAGTTCGATGTCTCCCCATTTCCGCTCAAGTGGTGTGTGTACACTCATGGCACAGTCATCGTTTGTCTCCACTTCCATCTCTGTCCTTGCTGGCGCTGCCTTGGTCTTGGAGGCCTCTCCCTTACTCTTCTTCCTTGGACACTGGGTTGCATAATGACCTAGCTCCCCACAGTGGAAGCGTTTGACCTTGGAGAGGTCCTTCTTCCATTTCTCCCGCTTTCCTTCAAATGCTAGGGCAACATCCTCCTCCTCCTCCTTCTTGATTTTGATCCCGTTGCCGTTGCTTCTCGCCTTGCTCAGCCTTCTAATCTCTTCTTGGCAAAGAGAAGCCCGTATTTCCTCCCAATCTGGAAGGTTTGCCCTGCCTAGTATGCTTTGGACAAACACTCCCAGTCTTCTAAGACTGTGTTCAGGGCTGTTCTCACCACCAATTCTGGATCTGGCATTGCCCCTATGGAAGTCAGCTGATCCCGGATCTCCTTCAATCGACTGAGGAAGGGGTTGATCTGTTCTCCCTTCTGCATTTGGTATGATCACAACTGATTTTCTAGTAGCATCTTCCTCTGCATGGAAGTATGCTGAGACAACTTGGTCAGGGCCTCCCACATCTCCTATGCCGTGTTCTTCTCAGAAATATGTGGTACAATATGATCCTTGACCCTGTCAAGAATGATACTCTTAGCCCCCACCATTGCATCCTCGTACTTGTCGTTATTAGTGGGGTCAACTGGGACCGCTATCGTCTTCAAGGCGAAGTGCTTGACACGATTTCTGTCAAGTACAGATAAGATTCTGGCCTTCCAGATTACGAAGTTTGAGGCTCCGTCCAGTCTGTCCTGGTCTCTTACTCTGTGTAGTGCCATTTCGCTTCTCCCCTACTTCCCTCCTGGAAGTTCTCGGTTCGACTCCCTCTGAGTTTCAGTTTCCCTTCTGGAAATCCCTTTGCCAACGTCAAGTTGCCCCACTCTGATTGTCTGTGCAACTGCACCACTGATCCAAATTCCTTGGCTAGAAATCCGCCTCGACAGCAACTCCTTCCTCCTTGGTCTTGCCCTATTAGGTACTGTTCTGACTACAACACCCCACCAACTCCACTCTGCAACTTACCCACAGCCTCCTAAACCCCAACAAACTAAAAGTTAGAGCTCCTAGGCTCTGCGCAATCCCGGTACCGGCAATCAGCCTCCTTAGCCAACTGCGTCAGCTCTCCTAGCCTCTGCGTGAGCTTGCCTTTGCCTCCCTCAACCTTTGCGCTGCCACTTCCTTGCTCAATCTTAATGATGCAGGCACTATGTCACCTCTTTCTTGCTGCTACTCTGTTAGGAACAACTTCTGACACTCGGGACAACCGTTTTCTACTGCAGCTGCTCTGCTCGGCTGATGCCCTCAGTTCTCCTGTGATCTGCAACCACCTTTTGATACCATGTTGGAATTTCTAAGTCTGACACGTTAGAAACCCTTCATGCACTTTACTGATTTATTCCTACCTACTTGTTCTGTTAATTAACAAGTTATTTACCATGTAAACACTGGAAATAAATACAAGTACATGCTCAACACATTACAGATTATCAACTGAAGAAAATAGAAACAAGCACACAAGTGACATCGTTGTTTTTGGACTAATGTCCCCGGAAAAACCCAATGCGGGAAAACAGGTGCAACTATCTGAGGGTTTGATTTATTAAGCTGTTTTAGAATACAATCTGGGTGCCAAATCCGGTTCACCCAACAAAGAAAAATCTCGGTAGTAGTATCTCTCTACTCGGAAGCAGATATTCCAGCTGAAACTCCAGATAAACACTCCGGCAGCTGAACAACTCTAATTTGCCCCACGAAACCCCAACGTCAGCCTCTCTCTGACCCAGCGTTAGCCCAACGTCACTCTGGATTGGCCTGCGTCAGTGCTCAGGCCCTCTACGTCACCCATGCTGGCCCTCTGAGGCACTGTGCAGCTCGTGGCTGCCTTTGTGTGGGCCCTTGTTGGCTTTGCATGAACTCTTAGCTGCTTCTGTGTCCCTCTCTTCGACTACTGTGCTGATCCTCCCGATGCTATCTCTGCCTCTCTGCTTCTGTATTCACTGCCCCTCAGCTGCAACTCTGATCACTCTCTCAACTTTCTCAGCAAACCCAGCCCCAAAAAGTCGAAATCTTGATCTCTTGGTGTGTTCTCCAAGTGACCCTCAAGCCTCCTCTTATACTTTTCTCGCTGACAAATCAACGGCCGAGATTAAGTCCCTAATCAACGGCTAAGATTAGATCTGGCTTGATCCATGACTTTTGGACCATTCTAACACAATTTTATATTAGTTCACATTAATATTTTATTTTTCCTAAGTTTAGACTTAGGGACTCCATTAAAAATATTAATTATTTTAATATCTCCCAAACTGTTTAGAATCTGCCCAAACCCTTTCTGGATATTGGAGATCTCATGCGCCTTAGCCTCTCCACCAATTTTCATGGCTAGAGCACATCCAATGCTACCCCAAATCAACACAAATATCTCTATTTAGGTTCTCTCCTAGCGAAACCAAGGGGGGTAGACCCTAAGGAAGATTTCTAATGAAGGCTTGTTAATTCTAATAAGTTATAGGAGATAATGTTTAGACTTAGGGACTCCTTTAAAAATATTAATTATTTTAATATCTCCCAAACTGTTTAGAATCTGCCCAAACCCTTTCTAGGTATTGGAGATCTCATGTGCTTTAGCCTCTCCACCAATTTTCATGGCTAGATCACATCCGATGCTACCCCAAATCAACACAACTCTCTCTGTTTAGGTTCTCTCCTAGCTAAACCAAGGGGGGTAGACCCTAAGGAAGATTTCTAATGAAGGCTTGTTAATTCTAATAAGTTATAGGAGATACTTAGTGAATAATTAGGCAAACTTGAAATATAACTTGTAATGAAAGTGATTAACAAGTATAAATGTTTATGAGCATATAAACGACAACAATGTAAATAGAGCAATAATTTGAACAAGATATCCGACAAGAAAATTGTAAGTAGACCAATGCCAATAATACACTTGCAAGAAATATATGCTTAGGAAAAAATCACAATACCTGCAATGAGGTGTAATTTTCAAGTTACAACAAGTTGGAAGAATAGGAAAGCTGCAAGGCAAATGTTAGTAGATCAAGATGAAAGATTGTATACAACTTTAATTGTGAACAACAAAATGAAAATGAAGCTTGCAAGAGAATAAAAATTTTACTTAAAAGAGAGATTGCTCAAATATGGTATACTAACATCAAAGGAACATTAACATGAGCAAGTAAATGAAATCGACAAGTACAAGGACACCGAATAAAATGCTTGCAAGTGAATGAGATGTTCACAACCCAACTTGTATGATAACCAATTATATGCAAGATAAAGCAAAATTTGTTGAATTGAGGCTTTTGTGATCCATATCAAGTTTACGATAGAATTTTCGGCGTAAATCACAAGGTATTTCATTTGTTGATGCGTTTCGAACCAACCAGTGTGGTTCATCGTCATGACAAGTTGAATGAACAGATCTCGCTTTGCATATTAAATAGATAGAGTAGAACATCCAACCGCTATATTTCATGACTAGGTAACGGCTAAATTGACAACGGCTAGATTTGACCGGTAAACGGTTAGTTTGGACAGGATTAAGGGTAAAACCTTTATTTAATTAAATAAGTTAATTCTGTTAGTTATATTCTTATTAAAAATCAAAGTAAATAGACCAGTTTTATAAACTTATAATTATAAATATATATTAAAATAAATAAATTATAAAGTAAATTAATTTAAATTAATAGTTAGTTATGAAAGTTATTATATATAAATATTAGAGTAATTAATAGTTAGTTATAAAAGTTATTAAATATATAAATATTAGAGTAATATATAAATAGTTAGTTATATTTTTATTAAAATATAGGTTAAAGGGACTGTTTAATACACTTATATTTATAAGTGAGTGTATGAAATAAGTGGTTTTGGTTAATTTTGTTAATGCCTAATCTAAGGTGTGACTTCCCCTCAGTTCCTTCAACTTGTTAAGGACTCAAAGTGATTGCAAGAAGGCTAGGATGAGGAAGCTAAGGCTTCATTAATGATACCCACCTAGTGCTTCAAGACAACCCGCATGCCTTCGTTCCTACAAGGGACCTAGCCACACAAGAGAACTGCGAGGTCATGCGTTTTACCTTTCCTCCAAACTCAAATCTAGGGAGATTGAATGACAGTTGAGGAAGTTTTCCTAAATGTCTATCAACCAAGCTTATGCTTGGAGGTAAATTTTAGAGAAACAAAATGCAAATGTAAGTGAGGTGAACAAGTTAATACAAGTGCTTTAATGACAAGATTGTTTAAGAATTTATAGTGTCAATTATAGCTCAATTAAATTGTCACACTTGCTTAAATTTATAAGATGTGGAATGCAAATTAATTAGACAATGAGGTCAACAATCAGATGAACGATATACCAACAATGAGATGAGCTATATCAGCATTAAATAAATCAGATCTAGCAAACATATACAACATATTTATATTTTATTCATAACAAAATCAACTATGGAAATGAGTGAATTTCAATGAGCTAAATAGCTTAATGAAATATGGGAGTTAGAGATTAGATCTAGCAATTAGATGAGAAATTATGTTATGAAATGAGTAGATGACTAATCTAGCAAAGAAAATGAAAAAGGTTAGTCACTAACTATCTAAGGATCCTCCTTCCAAATGAGGAGATAGGGATACCAAGGGAAAAAACTCAAGCTCCCTCAAGAAGAAAAAATATTTATTAATTAAAGAGAAACCCTCTTAGAGAGAAATGAGGGTTTTAGATTTTGAGGGGGGATTACAACAAGGGTAAGAGAGAATACCCTTCCTAAAAAAATCAAAATGGAAATGAAAAATATTTACGATGCATTTTGCAAAAATTACAATAAGAAATTCCTCAAAAAGGAATTTGCTTATCCTCCAATGAATTTCGCTCAAGGGTTTGACGTCCAACTTTTTCAAAGAGGAAAAAATGCGCAAAGGAAGGAGAGGAACCCTGTTTTATCCACGCCGAAGGGAACGAAAGGCCTCCAAAATGATGATATCTTATTTTCTCAAGCCTCAAAGTGTGAATCCCTTCAAAATCATCTTCAAAACCCAGCTGTCTAGCCTCCATTGTTAATTTTGCAACTAGGGTCAAATTCCACATTGGACAGCTTAGATGACCAAGATAATGATTGCATTAAATTCAACTTTTCAAGAGGACCAAAATTGACCTAAAGATTACTTGTTTTGGTTAAGCGGAAGTTAAGTTTTGACTTATTTATTCATTCATTATGGAATGGGTCAACTCTAACAACTTGAATAACTACTTGGGTCAACCTCAACCCCAAGTAAACCCTTAAGAAAGCCTATAAAAGGAAGCGACCTCAAGTTCATTTCAACTCACTTGATCAAGACATGTTTCTATTCTTCTATTTTGTTTTGGCTCGCATAGGTTCGTCGACAGAAGTTTGCACAAAGTCCGAAATTATAGGCGAAAGGTTCGCTTTGGGTTAGGGTTTTCTGGATCTCGGTCGCTGGCACAAAACAAAAGTTTTTCGTCCTTGGTTGCAGGCACAGAGTAGGCAAGAAGGCGACTCTGGTTCTCTGGTCGCTCAGAGACAGTTCAGTGAGAGTGACTCTGGGTTCAAAGGCAGATCAGAAGGTTCTGGTCCCTAGTCGATTGCACAAGGTAGCCCTAGGAGCGACCCTGTCATCTTGGTCGCTTGCACAGCTTGGAAAGGGTGCGACTTTGGGTTTGTCGGTTGCTTGCACAGCTCGACAAGGGAGTGACTTTGGGTCTTTGCAGTTCAGTGCCAGAGTCGCACGCATAAAGACCTCCTGGGAGCAACTCTGCAGTCATAGTCACTCACATAAATTATTCGTGAGAGCGATCCAGAAGTTTCAGTCGCTCGCAGATAGTGTTGATGAGGGTGACCCAGTTTAGATCTAGGGTTTTGACATCTTGGCTTTAGTCAATTTCAGTGATCTAGTAGATCTGGGTTTCTCTGCTGTTATAACAGATCTGTAGATCTGATTTATTATTATCCGCTGCAAATCATATGTATTGGGCTCATTGTACTCACTGTTGAAATATTTTTATGACGATCTACTAAAGAAGAAGATTTGAAAGGGTTTCCCCCTCGTGGGGTTTTTCCCTGGTCTTGGACCAATCTGCTGTCTCTTATGGTTGTGCTGTTGTCTTCTCTATCACTGCATATATTGTTCTTTCTTTAGTTATGTTTATGATTGATTATACTGCTAATAATTGGATGCATCATTAAGGAAAATATAAATTGGGCTAATGTAATTGATAAAACATTGAACAATCAAAATTTTTAACATGGTATCAGAGCTAAGGTGAAAGACAAGCCCAAGAGAAGACAAGCCTTGAAGCCCTCTTCTTTAGAAAGCAGATTGCCTATGTTGTTCCTTAAGAAACCAATTTCCTGGCTGTAGGGAAATTGTGCTTTAAGACATTAATATAAGATTATTTACTGTGACTTATTGTTTATTATATTCCCAAATGAAGGACTTGGAAAACTTGGCCTTAGACTCTTAATACATGTATGACCAGAACATCTCAGAATGCCATTTGTTGCTAAATATAAATGATGAATGAGGAAAGTTTGAAGGGGAAGTTAAAGACAATATGTTGATCTCTCACAGGAACTATTATCTGTAACTTAGAGGAATTATGATCATGAGAAATAAATCATAGACAATATGTTGGTCTTCCACAAAAACTACTATCTATAACTTGGAAAGGAAGTGAGGACTTTAAGTATAGGAGCGCTCTTTAAGGGATTTTACCCTGCAGCTTCATTACTACACTTAAAAAGAAGAAAACATTGCATGACACATGATAGTGAAACTTACAAATTATATGTAACAACTCCTGGAAACTTCTGGTTGTTTCATTAATCAATGATGTTATCAGGAATACAGTGGCCCGGTTCTCCAAAATTCCAAACCTTTTTCTGTAAATTTTCCTCCCTTTATACATTTGTGAAATAGTGATCGATTTCTGAAACCTATCTAACTGCTTTATAACTATATGAAATAAACTACTACAGAATTTACAGAGGGTAAAAACTCCTCAAAGAACATGAAATATCAAGAACAAAACTGGATTCAGAAAGAAATGATAACTGCTGTTTTGCTCTCTTGATCTGTTGCCGAAATCCTCTGTTAACGCTCTAATGATGCTTAGTTCTTCTTAGCCGTAATGAAATACATTTAGTTTATGTAATCCTGGCTTACAAGGGCATTTTGATTGGCCAAAATGCCAAGAAATATGTTGAATTGTCTTCCTCTTAAGCTTCGGCTTTGACCCCATTACATAGCAAAATTAACACAAACTTCTGATTAATCTTCCTGCTTTATAAACCTGTCAAATTTACCTCCTGTTGACCTCTATCGCAAATCGCAATCAACCTGAAAACCCCTGTAAAGCTTAACTTATGCACGCGGCCACAATAACTATGAAAATATTTGGAAATATGCATATATATTTTATAAAGAAAACATATAATAAAACATGTTTTTCTGCTTCCAATATGGGTTCAACACAATTCCCAAGGTATACTTCCCGCCAATTCATTCTTGTTGATCTATGCCTTTCAGATCGGACGATGTACAAAGGTTTTCGGGTGGGACATAAGCCCGAAGAATACCTGCCTGAAATGGGCAGTTTCCTTTCTCCAGCTAACTGCTACGTGTTAAATGCTGAGTGGAATCGGGTTGATTCCATTAAAAACCATCCATCGCTTTTGCTCCGCCCGAAAACTGCCTTATAACTTAAAAACTGCCTTTTGCACGCCTTGCGGACCCGCCGGGGTTTTAGAATATAACACATATATGCTTTAAGTCTGGCCTTTTATTATAATCTTTTATAACAGAAATCCATATAAAACAGCGTAAACCACAATATATATGAATATCAATAAAAGTCTTTGGAACCCGCGATAAGATGGATGCACTAAGTCATATAAAATATAGCTTATGAACTATCGGGTCCGGAACCCATATCGCAATCGCAATCGGCGGTTTCATATATATATATATAATATGTTGTCTTACGGACCCGCCGTAATATAAAACAATAATACATAACATTTCGGGCTTGTCATCGCAAATCGCGTCGGCGGGGTCAAATGCATATAATATAAACGTTTTATGTTATTTCAGACCCGCCAATGTTATAAAATATAACATATAAATTTTCGGGTCCGAAACCCAGTCGCTAATCACAATCGGCACTTATCCGTGGTGCCAACCATCCATATTGTGGACCCGCCGAACTTTTAAACGCAACATATAATATTTTAGTTCCAGTGTTAATGTTCTAACACTTGTTTTCTTTGAAATTCAACATTTTCCTTCATTTCCTTTGTATTTTGATTTCCGATTCTTTTGCGATATATATATATATATATATATATATATATATACATGCACCCATATAACCATTGACTTCCGATATACCACTCCTTTTGCTTTGTCTCTTTTTTAAAGTATTTTCAAAGATTCTCGAATGAAAAATGAATGTTATAAACAATGAACAATGCATGTTACAACATCTGGCTCCACCTGGGGATAGTGCTTTTGCCACAGAAGCACTAAGAACCGCAGATTAGTGCCTTCACCTTGGGCATGGAGTCATATATTGCTCTGCATAAACTGAAATACTATGGCATTTGTACAATGACTTCACTCTGGTATTCACAATGAAATGATGTTTACTCTTTAGAACTGGAAGTAGTGTTTTAAATATTGCCCATTAACAGGCAGCTGTAGAGTCTCACCATCAAGATTTTCAAGGATGAAGGTATTATTGGATCTCACTTCAGAAATTCTAAAAGGACCATACCAGAGAGGATCAAACTTCCCATGCTTACCCTTATCCTCTCTTCTAGTATCCCATCTCAATACTAAGTCTGCAACTTTAAAGTCGATTTCCCTGGCTTTCCTGTCAAAAATATTTTTCATCTTGGATTGATACAAAATCAAGTTATCTCTTACCTTGTCTCTATTCTCGCTAAGCTCTACCACTTTGTTCATTCTTCTTACCAAAGCATTTGGCTCTTCCTTCGCCTCCTGAATCATCACAATCACTGGTTTCACAAGTTGGCTTGGAAACAGAGCCTGAGTTCCATATACTAATTCAAAAGGTGATTTCCCTGTAGATCTTCTTGTAGTTACTCTTGCAGCCCACAAGGCAAAGTTTAACTTAGAGTCCCAATCTCTTTGATTTTCTGCAATGGTTTTCTTAAGGATCTTCATCAAAGTTTTGTTAGTAGACTCAGCTAATCCATTTCCTTGAGGATGGTAAGCTGTTGAATGAGACAAAATAACATTATACTTTTGACAAAAAGCGATGAACTTACTTGAGTTGAAGACTTGAGCGTTGTCTGTTATAATTTTAACGGGACATCCAAATCTACTGAAAATATTTTCTTCCAGGAATTTCATCACTATCTGATCGTTTGCTCTCTTAGTAGGAATTGCCTCTACCCATTTGGTGAAGTAATCTGTTGCTGTGAGAACCCACCTGTGTTGTCTGCTTGAGGGTGGATTGATTTCTCCAACAAAGTCCAATCCCCATTGTCTAAATAGCTCCTCTATGAAAACTAGAATTAAAGGTAAAGGAGCTAATCTCTTCTTCCCAGCAAAAAGCTGACACTTTTGACAACTTCTAACAAACTTATAGGTATCACCAAATAAGGTAGGCCAATAAAATCCAGCCTGAAGGATCTTATGTGCAGTTACTTTCCAACTGTAATGTCCCCCACAAAACCCCTCATGATAATCTTTAATTGTTTCAGTAAATTCATCTTCTGTTAAACATAGTAATAGAATTCCAGCAGGATCCTTCCAGTACAATCTGCCTTCCACAATCACATATGGTTGTGCCTTAATCTTTAGTGCCCTATACTTTGTTCTGTCTAAGGATTGAGGACAAGAAAGAAAGCACAAATAATGAATTATATGTTTATACCATTCTGAACATAAGAATTTATACTTGATCTTCATTCCTGGATCTTGCTCTCCTTCATTTTCTTCAGCTGCTTTTCATCTACAGGTGCCAATAAGTTAATTCCCAACGCCTGAAAGTTTGATTCTGTTAACATTTTTGCCAGTCCTTGTCCTTTTACCAACTTTGTGGGTTTTATGTCCAAATCATATTCTTGGATCTTGGCAATCCACTTTCCTCTCCTGCCTTCTACATCTCCCTGTAATAATACATCTTTCACTGCAGCATTTGGCACATAAGCAACGATTTGGGACTGCAGCACATAAGTTCTAAAAGCTTTCAGGGCTTTTACCAAGGCATACACCTGCTTCTCAAGAATATTATATTTCAGCTCAGAATCTCTAAGAATCTTACTGAAGAATGCAACTGGCTGCTCTCTCCCTTCATCATTCTTCTGCAGTAAGACAACAGCTATCGAACTTGATGAGGCAAATGAAAAAACTTGGAAAGGCTTCTGATAATCAGGGCTGATTAAGACTGGAGCTGCCTGCAATGCCTCTTTAATTCTGGAAAATGATTCTTTAGCTTCCTTGGTCCAACGCACTTCATTCTCCTTCTTCAGCATATTAGTGATTTCTTTCAGGATTTCTGCATAATTGGATACAAATCTTCTCAGGAAGTTTATCTTTCCCAGAAACTTTTGAATATCCTTTTTACTCCTGGGCAATGGTATTTTCTGCACAACTTGTACTCTAGCTGGATCTATCTTCACTCCTCTGGAAACAATGTGACCCAATAGTTTTCCTTCTTCTAGAGAAAAAATGGATTTCTTGGGATTTAAAGAAAGTCCAAATCTTCTACATTTATCAAAAGTTCTTTTCAAATGATCTAAATGTTCTTCATCAGACTTAGAAAAAACAGTAATATCATCCAAATATATTACTACAAACTTATCTCCAACAAAAGCGATGTCCATAGCCCTTTGAAATGTAGCTCCTGCATTCATCAATCCAAAAGGCATTCTGGCATATGTAAATGTTCCCCAGGGAGTTGTGAATGCTGTTTTATTTTGATCCTCCTTGTCCACAACCACTTGGTTATAACTAGAAAATCCATCTAGCATTGACATTCTAAAAGATCCTATTACCTTTTGCAGTACATGATCCATTTTAGGCAAAGGATAATTATCTTTCAAAGAAGCTCTATTTAGATTTCTGAAGTCAAGACACAACCTTATCTCTCCATTTTTCTTTCTCACAGGTACCAAATTAGCCACCCAATCAGAATATCTGAGTGGAACTATGATTTTAGCATCAAGCAACTTCTTGACCTCCTTTTCAATTAATGGTAGAAGCAGAGGATTTATCTGCCTAAGCTTTTGTTTGTAGGGTTTAACCCCCTCCTTCAAAGGAATTTAATGCTGAATAATATTTGCATCATAAGTTTTAAGATCTTCATAGGAACATGCAAAGACATCAACATAATTCTTGAAAAGTTTAATATATCGTTCTTGAAAATTAGGTGGAACTCCAGCATATAATTTGACTAACCTGGGATTCTCCTGAGTTCCAATGTTGTGATCTTGAATATGTTCATCCTGTGAGATTTTCCTTGAGTCCACAACCACATCATTGGAATTAAAAATCCTTTCAAGAGGAACAAGTCCCTTTGGCAGAAAATTGTCTTTTAATTGAAAAATCTTCTGATTTGCTATTGAATCTTTAAAACCACTAGCCCCTGCAATTTCTGTTGTCTCTTCTTCATCCTGATCAATTTCTGTACCCTGGAACTCTTCAACCATAGTCAAAAACTCCTTAATCTGCTGGTCATCTTCAAAAACTTGCCAGTTCTTAACATTATCAGGAACAGAAGGTCTGTATCTCATTTCTACCTCATATCTTAATCTTGGATTAATAGGAGGCTTGAAAGTGCTAGCAGCCATAGACAATGAATTTGCCAATCTATTTTCATCCCTTGGAATGAATTGAATGTTAAAAGCTTCAAAGAAATTTTCAATCAAATCCCATACCTCATTTCTGTATGCCCGGAGTCTAGGATGCTTTGTTTGGCAGTGATCCTTTATCTGCTTAATAATTAGTTTCGAATCTCCAAAAGCAAAAATTGATTTGACTCTCATCTGTTTCATTGTTTGTAGCGCAATAACCAAAGACTCATATTTTGCCACGCTGTTAGTTGCCTCGAACTCTAATTTGAAAGAAAAAGGAAACAAATTACCTCCAGGTGCAATTAGAAGAAAACCAACACCTGTTCCTTCCTTGGAGTAAGCTCCGTCAAAGAAACATTTCCACACTTCTTTCGTTTGCACTTTTTAGCGTTGTAATTATATTGGCTGAAGCAAGTTGCTTCTGATTATCTTCAGCCAACTCTGCATTATCATTCAGTGTGAAACAAGAAAAATCATCCTTCTCTTGACTATACACAGGTGAGTTGCTTGCTCCATTTTTTGTAATTGTTTTTACAAACCTAGTTTCTCTGTACAATCTCCTCTCCTCCCCACCAAAAACCGGTATAACAGCATATGTAAAATCTAACTTCAAAACACCTCCCAATTTAGCCCCCCAGGACCTAGATAGAAGCATTCCAAATCTAGCAGGAATATCTGCTACTACAACATCCATGACCAAGCTTCTAGCTGGTATTTGGGCTAATGACACTGCCAGATCCTTAATAACCCCCAGACACTTGACCTTGTTTGAGTCAAAAGAATACAAATCTCTGTAAGGTTTGGTCACTTGTAAATTTAGTTGCTTCATCAGAGATAAAGGCATAAGATTATGTAAAAGGAAATCATGAACTAGTAGGGAAATATAAAAAGGAGGTATTGAAGAATCTACTTCCTCTACACGCGGGCCAAAAACCACTACTGGTTTATCTTCTTGCAGATTTATAGTATCACTCTCACTTTCTTTTAAATTAACAAACTCTGCCATTTCCTTTTGATAAGTAGGTGTTTTTTCCAATTCTGTAAGGGGAACTTGTATTCTTACCTTTTCCAACTCCTTGGTAAGACTAAACAAGTGACTCTGTTTAGCAGTCTTTTCATTCTCATCTTCACCTTTCTTTATGACTGGAATTATTTGAGGAATTGAAACAAGCTTCTCCAAATGAATTTTTCCAGTTTGATCCTGAGAAGACTCACCTCGAAGTATCTGTGTCTTGCTATTCATATTTTGCTGCTGTTTTCCTTTATCTACTTGTTTTGCAGATTGAGATTCTTGTGGAGTCGCCTTTGATGAGGAAGTTGAAACTTGCTGCTCACTTTCATTTTCTTGATTTCTGGATCTTTTCCTAGATCTCAGGTCATATTTCTTGTGTAGTTTAGCCTGCATAAAATCAGAGAATTGTTTCCAATATTCATCAATTTCATTTCCATTATGAATAGCATCTGCTTCGTCATACACATACTCTTCTCCTTCAATGCCGAGTTCATCTTCATCAACTGCATATAATGTAGAAATTTGATCTTCAGATTGTTCTTCACCAGGATCTGCTTCTATGTATAATGGTGCTTGAATTTGATTTTGATCTTTTCTTTCCTTTTGCAAGATTTGCAAAGGTTGTCTTCTGAATTGGGGATTAAAGTTCTTATTAAACTGTGTTTGTCTCTGAGAGTTCTTATTTTCTAACTCTAACCTATTTAATTTATCTGACATGGTCTTAATTATATTACACATATCCTCCAATGATTGACTTTGAGAGGACTCTATCTTTGCCTTTCCCTTATCTTGGGAAAGCTGTGTTTCTGGTGCTTTTCCTGCAGCCACCAGATTCGCTTCTATCTCTAAAGCATCTGTTTGAATTTGATCAAGGGTTGGAGCTCTCCTTTCCCTTAATGTAAATCCAAAGTTTGATTCAAAAGCCCCTGCAAAAGTTATTTTCGCACCAGCAGGAGGAGGCTTAATCTCTGCTGGGAGACTATTGTACAATTTGTTGAATCTTCTGACAAATTTAGCCACAGTTTCATCAGACTTCTTCTTTATGGCATTAAATTTTGTTAATGAATATCCATGGTCTCTTTTTTCTCCCCATCTTAGAATAAACACACGTTCCATCTCTTCCCAAGAAGGAATGGTATTATTGGGAAGTCCTTTGAACCATTTTCTTGCTTCTCCATCCAGGGATTGAACAAAAAGTCTTAGAACAACATCTAAATGTTCAACATTTAGGCTTTCTGCAAAATTACAAAATACTACTACATGATTCTCTGCTGTTTGTTCATCTTCTCCTGAAAAACGAGGAAGAATTTTGAGGTAATCCTCTGGCATTTGATTGTAAGGTTGTGGTAGTTGAAGAGGTGCATACCTATTGACTAGGAACGCAGGGGCTGCCATGTTTACTGAACTTTGATTACCTACAGATGTGGAACTTGATTGAGAGGTAAATGGACTGTGCAAAGGAGGTAATGTGGTTATTGGTTGAGGTTGAATAATTACAGTAGGTAAATGAAAAGTAACAGACTCAAAAGATTGTTCTTGACAGCTAGGTTCCTGAAATGAAGATGATGAAAAAGATGATTCTTTACCAGATGAATGTTCAAGTGAATTGCTGCCTGATGTAGACAATATAGGAATGGGTGTAATTGGAATCTTAGACCTTTCAACCCTCTTAGAAAATAGCCTTTCAGGATCTGAAAGAGCTTGAACTTTCTTTTGTGAAGTGTCTGATCTTGTATGGGGCCTTCCTGAAGCCAGAATTATTGCTTTGATTCAAAACAGCCAAATATTTCCTCCTCATTGAACAACTAGAGGAAAATACTGAAACCTAGGGAAAAATCTTCTTATCTTCTCTCCCCGGCCACGACACCAATTAATGTTGTTCCTTAAGAAACCAATTTCTTGGCTATAGGGAAATTGTGCTTAAGACATTAATAAAGATTATTTACTGTCACTTATTGTTTATTATATTCCCAAATGAAGGACTTGGAAAACTTGGCCTTAGACTCTTAGTACATGTATGACCAGAACATCTCAGAATGCCATTTGTTGCTAAGTATAAATGATGAATGAGGAAAGTTTGAAGGGGAAGTTAAAGACAATATGCTGATCTCTCATAGGAACTATTATCTGTAACTCAGAGGAATTATGATCATGAGAAATAAATCATAGACAATATGCTGGTCTTCCACAGAAACTACTATCTATAACTTGGAAAGGAAGTGAGGACTTTAAGTATAGGAGCGCTCTTTAAGGGATTTTACCTTGCAGCTTCATTACTACACTTAAAAAGAAGAAAACATTGCATAACACATGATAGTGAAAATTACAAATTATATGTAACAACTCCTGGAAACTTCTAGTTGTTTCATTAATCAATGATGTTATCAGGAATACAGTGGCCCGGTTCTCCAAAATTCCAAACCTTTCTCTATAAATTTTTCTCCCTTTATACATTCGTGAAACAGTTATCGATTTCTGAAACCTATCTAACTGCTTTATAACTATATGAAATAAACTACTACAAAATTTACAGAGGGTAAAAACTCCTCAAAGAACATGAAATATCAAGAACAAAACTGAATTCAGAAAGAAATGATAACTGCTGTTTTTCTCTCTTGATCTGTTGCCGAATTCCTCTGTTAATGCTCTAATGATGCTTAATTCTTCTTAGCCGTAATGAAATACATTTAGTTTATGTAATCCTGGCTTACAAGGGCATTTTGATTGGCCAAAATGCCAAGAAATATATTGAATTGTCTTCCTCTTAAGCTTCGGCTCTGACCCCATTACACAGTGAAATTAACACGAACTTCTGATTAATCCTCTTGCTTTATAAACCTGTCAAATTTACCTCCCGTTGACCTCTATCGCAAATTGCAATCGGCCTGAAAACCCCTGTAAAGCTTAACTTATGCATGCAGCCACAATAACTATGAAAATATTTGGAAATATGCATATATCTTTTATAAAGAAAATATATAATAAAACATGTTTTTCCGCTTCCAATACGGGTTCAGCACAATTTCCAAGGTATACTTCCTGCCAATTCATTCCTGCCGTTGATCTACACCTTTCAGATCGGACGATGTACAAAGGTTTTCTGGTGGGACATAAGCTCGAAAATTGCCTTATAACTTAAAACTGCCTTTTGCATGCCTTGCGAACCCATCGGGATTTTAGAATATATCACATATATGCTTTAAGTCCGACCTTTTATTATAATATTTTATAACAGAAATCCATATAAAACAACATAAACCACAATATATATGAATATCAATAAAAGTCTTTGGAACCCACGATAAGACGGACGCGCTGAGTCATATAAAATATAGCTTATGAACTATCGGGTCCGGAACCCATATCGCAATCGCAATCGGCAGTTTCATATATATATATATATATATATATATATATATGATGTTGTCTTACGGACTTGGTGCAATATAAAACAATAATACATAACATTTCGGGTCTGTCATCGCAAATCGCGATCGGCGGGGTCATATGCATATAATATAAGCGTTTTATGTTATTTCGGACCCGCCGATGTTATAAAATATAACATATAAATTTTCGGGTCTGAAACCCAGTCGCTAATCGCAATCGACACTTATCCGTGGTGCCAACCATCCATATTGCAGACCCGCCGAACTTTTAAACGCAACATATAATATTTCGGGTCTAGTGTTAATGTTTTAACACTTGTTTTCTTTGAAATTCGACCTTTTCCTTCATTTCTTTTGTATTTTGATTTCCGATTGTTTTGCGATATATATATACATGCACCCATATAACCATTGATTTCCGATATACCACTCCTTTTGCTTTGTCTCTTTTTTAGTGTATTTTCAAAGATTCTCGAATGAAAAATGAATGTTATAGACAATGAACAATGCATGTTACAACAACCTATTCAAGGTCAAGATGTTGTCCTCTACCTTCAAGGAGCATGAAAAGTTGGGTGATGCATCAAACTTTGCTGCATGGAAAGTCAGAGTGGATATCATAGATGACAACAATGATGTGCTGAAATACATTCAAGGAAGGATGCTTGTGCCTCCAGAAAATGCTCCCGCTTCTCTCAAGAATAGGTACAATAAAGGTGAGTCTAAAGCAAAGCAAATTATAGTTGATGGTTTACAAGATCATTTACTTGCTTATGTTGGGAATTTAAGAAAGTCTAAAGATATGCATGACAAAATAATCGACATGTATGAAGTCAACAACTTAAATGAGATCATCACCTTGAAAGATCAACTCAAGGAAGTCAAGATGAACAAAGGGGAAGCTGTCCAATCTTACATTATGAGGATCTCTCGTCTTAGAGATCAATTGTAGAGGGTTGGAGAAAATGTACCTGACAGGGAGCTAGTGGTTGTGACTCTTAGAGGTCTCCCCTCTATTTGGGAAACCTTCATTACTACTATCAACAACAGCAATGTCCTTTTGTCATATGATGAGATCGTTGGAAAACTCACTCAAGAAGAATCTAGAATGATAGCAAGAGGAAGGATTCAAAAGCATGAAGAGGGAGAGCTTGCTGCATACATCACTCATGGTAAAAGAAAGAAGACAAGAGGAGGTTCATCAAGGAAGCCTCCTTCTCAAAATACAAAAAGAAGGAATGACAGATCAACATCTCATGTTGAATGCTTCAATTTTCATAAGAAGGGTCATTATGCACGGGACTGTCTTAAGAAAGGAAAGAGGCCACACTACAACACTAGAGGAAACTACAATAACAAAAGAAGAAAAGACAATCAAAGAAATAACCGTGACAAAAGAGACGATAGAAGAAGAAGAGACTCCTCAAGCGACCATGAAGAAGATCATCCTCCTCAAAAGAAGCCAAGAGCTCCCAGGTATGAAAGTAATGCTGTAAATAAATCTGAATACATTCTCATTTTTGCTCTTACTAGTTCTTCTCCACCGAATTCATGGGACAATTGGTTGGTTGATAGTGGGGCCACTCATCATTTCTCTGGTTATAGAGAAGTCCTCTCTAATCTGGTAGAGAGGGAGACTAAGCTAAAGATCATTCTTGGAGACAACTCTACTCATCCCGTGAAAGGTTTTGGGTCCGTCAAATTTCAACTAAATTCTAGGGAATCAGTTCTGTTGCATGATGTCATGTATGTACCAGGATTAATGAAGAATCTGGTATTTGTATCTACATTGGAAGATAAAGGGATGAGGGTTGCCTTCATCAAAGGTAAAGTTCTAACTTGGCCTGTTGATTCACCTATGAGGGATGCCTTCACACTAGGATCAAGATTTGAAGGACTCTATAGGGTCACTGGAAGACCTCTCCTTGCATTGGTTCATAATACCAATCATTTGAGCGAATTATGGCACCACAGATTGGCTCATCTTCACTATGATGCACTTCTGAAATTGAAGAAATTGGTCTTTGGTATTCCCAATGTTCAAGCTCATCATGATGGAGTTTGTCTAGGTTGTGCAAGTGGAAAGAAAACAAGGGGACCATTTCCCTCGAGTAAGAACAAGACAAATGACATCCTCCATCTCATTCATTCTGATATATGTGGTTCGATGCTTGTACATTTAGTGGGTGGTCATCTCTACTACATTACCTTTATTGACGACTTCTTAAGAAAGATATGGATATATTATCTTAAGCACAAGGATGAAGCCTTTGAAACATTCAAGGAATTCAAAGCCTTGATCGAAAATCAATTAGGAAAGAGAATTCAAGGCATTGTACGGATTGAAGCAAGCTCCTCAAGCTTGGTATGCACATATTGACAGTTACTTAGTGAAGCTGGGATTCACAAGAAGCAATTCCGATCCCAACCTTTACTTCAAGGTTGTCCAAGGTATGCCATTGATTTTGGTTTTATATGTTGACAATCTATTTTTAACAGGTAGTGAGCCTTTGATGATCGAATGCAAGAGGAAGCTAGCCTCTGAGTTTGAGATGAAAGACCTTGGTCTCATGCACTACTTTTTGGGCCTTGAAGTATGGCAAAAGCCTGGTGAGATCTTCCTTTCACAAGGAAAATATATTGTAAAGTTGTTGGAAAGATTTGGAATGACTGAATGTAAATCCATGGTTACACCAATGGAAATGAACTTTAAGAAGTTATGTGGAGATGTTGCAGGACCAGACTTAGAAAATCCATCTCAGTATAGACAATTGATTGGGGCTCTGATGTTCCTTGTGAACACCCGTCCAGACATATGCTATGCAGTAAACACATTGAGTCAATTCATGACCGAGCCCCACCACACACATTGGATAGTTTCCAGACACATATTGAGATATTTGCATGGGTTGATCACACTTGGCCTGAGATATTCTGCAGGAAATGTTCAACTTCATGGATACATTGATGCTGATTGGGCCGGAAATGTTATCGACAGGAAAAGTACATCTGGATGTTGTTTTAGCCTTGGATCTGCCATGATATCCTGGATGAGCAAGAAACAAAAATCTGTAGCATTGAGCACAACCGAAGTAGAATATATTGCCGCTAGCATGGCTAGCTGCGAGGTAGTATGGTTAAGAAAGCTCTTTGGAGAGCTGTTTGAATAGGTCCTAGATACAATAGTGATATACTGTGACAACAAGAGTGGGATCTGTTTGGCAGAAAATCCTGTGTTTCATGACAAGTCCAAGCATATTGAGATTCGATATCACTTCATTCGAGACATGGTGCAGAGAGGAGCTGTCAAGCTCCATCACATATCGACAGATGATCAGATTGCAGATATTCTCACCAAGGCATTACCAAAGAGAAAGTTCTCGATTTTCAAAGAACAACTTGGACTGATGGATGTAGCCCCTTTGGATAAGGGGCAACGCTGATCGAGGACACTGAGCATACTCTTCCCACCCTGCTTGAGCTCCCAGGGTGAGGAATTGAGATAAAGGGCTCTTGGGGTTGAGGGAACTCTGGACAATAGGGCGCTACCCTATATGTTACCCAGGGTAGAAGAATGTTGCTCCCCTATCTTTATAGGGTTGGAGAATGTTGCTCCCCTCTTGGTCTTTGTAGAGTATACCCCAGTTGGCATCATACCCTCAAGCAGGCCAACTTGATGGGAATACCGCTCCTTGTTTTGGCCAACGAGTTGAGAGTGTACTTGGGGTGTACAACCCAAGTCAATTATGATGCAGGTGTTCTACCACATGACTACTAAGGGTCATTGTTGGGAAGATCGATAGGCGATAGGATTGGGTTGGAGATGTGCTCCCCTTTATGATATATATAATCCTATTGCTCGGTATGGGTGGAAGCTATTGCTCCCCGATTCTTCTTCTTCTAGATCTGAGAAAGTTTCAATAGTTAGAGTTGAGAAGAGCATTACAATAACTTGACAAGACGATGTAAAGATCAACTGACAGATATCGGCAAGTGGAATTCTTCCTAGTTGAGAGGGAGTGTTAATTTTGCAACTAGGGTCAAATTCGACATTGGAAAGCTTAGATGACCAAGATGATGATTGCATTAAATTCCTCTTTTTGAGAGGACCAAAATCGACCTAAAGATTACCCGATTTGGTTAAGCAAAAGTTAAGTTTTGAATTATTTTATTCATTCATTCATTATGGAATGGGTCAGCCCTAACCACTTGGGTAACTGCTTGGGTCAACCTCAACCCCAAGTAAACCCTCAAGAAAGCCTATAAAAGGAAGCAACCTCAAGTTCATTTCAACTCACTTGATCAAGACATGTTTCTATTCTTCTATTTTGTTTTGCTCGCACAGGTTCATCGGTAGAAGTTCACACAGAGTCTGAAATTACAGGCGAAAGGTTCGCTCTAGGTTAGGGTTTTCTGGATCTCGGTCACTGGCACAGAACAAAAGTTTTTTGTCCTCGGTCGCAGGCATAGAGTAGGCAAGAGAGCGACTCTTGCTCTCTGGGCGCTCAGAGACAATTCAACGAGAGTGAAGCTGGGTTTAGAGGTAGATCGGAAGGTTCCAGTCCCCGGTTGCTCGCACAAGGTAGCCTTGGGAGCGACCTTACCATCTTGGTCGCTCGCACAACGCAACAAGGGTGCAAATTTGGGTTTGTTGGTCCCTCGCACAACTCGGCAAGGGAGTGACTTTGTGTCTTTGTAGTTCAGTGCCAGAGTTGCACGAATAAAGACCTCCTGGGAGCAATTTTGCAATCACAGTCGCTCACATACTTTATTTGTGAGAGCGACCCAAAAGTTTCAATCGCTCGTAGACAATGTTGATGAAGGTGACCCAGTTCAGATCTAGGGTTTTGACATCTTGGCTTCAGTCAATTTCAATTATCTAGTAGATTTGGGTTTCTTTGCTATTATAACAGATTTGTAGATCTGATTTATTATTATCCACTGCAAATCATATGTATTTGGCTCATTGTACTCACTGCTGAAATCTTTTTATGACGATCTACTAAAGAAGAAGATTTGAAAGGGTTTCTCCCTTGGGGGGTTTTTCCTTGGACTTGGACCAATCTACTATCTCTTATGGTTGTGCTGTTGTCTTCTCTATCACTGCATATATTGTTCTTTCTTCAGTTATGTTTATGATTGATTATACTGCTAATAATTGGATGCATTGTTAATGAAAAGATAAATTGGGCTAAAGTAATTGATACAACATTGAACAATCAGAAAATTTAATATCCACAAGGTAGATCCGCGCAAGAGAGGGGATGGAAAGGTTTTTAACCCACGAACAAAGGTAAAGAGAGGTCCCAAAATTGTTTTTTCTTGATCCTTCATGCCTCTTGATTGATCCCTTGAAAATGTCTTCAGAAACCCTTATTTTCAAGCCTCCCCAAGGGACTGCGCAAGCCAAGAGAGAGATCAAATCTCATGCAAAGAAAATAGATCAGAAAATTAATGAAAATATATACATAAAAATACAAGTGCAAACCACAAGGGGACGAGGACACATCCACTCTTCGGCAACCAAGAAAGGGAAAACCCTTTAAATAAGCTCTAAATAGCCAAATCTACCAATAAATTGCATAAATAAAAGGCAAATGGAATTGATATTTATGATATTTGTGAGCTATGGTAGGGAAACTCCCTTTTCAAAAAATTGTTTGATAAGCTCTTGAGGAGATTTGATATGGGTTCTTCCACCTTTATCCCCTTGAGAGTGGATTCGTTCAACCGTAAACTTAACCCACGCTCAAGATCTGCTTCAAAAAAATCAATCTTCTACACACTTTAAAAGATATGGTTAGATCCACAAGTGATTGGACTACACAATGAAGTGTTGAAGAATGTAACTAGTGTCGGTCTTCATAATTGTACTTGTCAAAATAATTTTATTATTAAATAAAATGACTTATTAAAGCATGGGTTTCATGCTTGGGTCAATGTTTTCTAGGTCAAAGCCTCCATTAAAGGCTTCTAGGTTTTGTATTGAGTCAATGGAGTCTTTGTCATTTTTATTATACCCTTGGGCTTTTGTATCATGTGAAAAGAATTATTTTTGAGCCAAAAAGGTTATTTGTCACCTCCACACCAAGTCGAGCCTGTTCCCATGAAGTCAGCCTACGGTAGGGCAATTCCAGCAGAAATGCTATATATAGAGAGGTAGTTTGACCTATTTGGAGCACTCACTCATCAAGTTTGATCTACAAGGAAGAGAAGCAGAAAAAGAGAGCAAAGTAGCTGGAGAAGGACGAAAGAAGCTGGGAAGACCTAAAACGAGTTCTTGGGCTATCTATCTCTCACATGTGCGAAGTTTCTGGGTAGTTGCTGGGGTCGAAATTTTGAATCTACTGCAGGTCTGAAGTTCTGAAGTTGGGGGCTGAAATTCTAGATTGTAGCTGCTACTGGGAAGCTGTCACTTGGAGACTTTGACAGGGATCATCTATTGGAAGGAAGGGTTGACTTGGTGGTTGGAGGAGGTCTTTGTCTAGGTCTAAGAGGTCTTGGATTGTCTCATCTTGATTTGAATCTACTAGTGGAAGAGTTGGATTAGGTTTTCCCTTTGGAGGGGTTTTGCCCTGGCTGAGTACCTATAGGCATTGATTTCTCAACATGGTATTAGAGCTAATTTGGAAGAAGGTTGAAGATCACTTTGTTAGCTATCATTTGAAGAAGGGAAAAACAATCTTACTCCCTCTATGGCAAGTTATTTGAAGATGGGTCTCAATATCATGAAAGTTGCAGGAAGCTGGATTGGAAGGATCATCTACAATCTATCTAGGAGAGTCAAGAGTGAAGGATTCTTGGCTGCACTTACAAGTACTCTTGATGATGACAATGCATGGATCATTGATAGTGGAGCCTCAAGACATATGACGGGAGAAAGTGGACAACTTCATACTCTATCAAGGGAACCATCATCACATGTAGTGGAGCTAGGAGACAACAACAATTATGCAGTCAAGGGCCTTGGATCTACATCATTGAAGCTAGAAAGTGGAGCAAAGCTACATCTCAACAACATACTCTATGTCCTAGGTTTGAAAAGGAATTTACTTTCCATTTATTGTTTAGAAGATAAAGGAGATAGGGTTGCATTTGTAGATGGTAAAGTTTTGGTTTGGGGAAAGGATTCAAGTATTGAAAAGGCAAAGGTTATTGGAGTTCATGAAGGAAGACTATATAGAGTTATAACACCATCTCCTCAAGCCCTAGTTCACATGGAGATCAACCCTATCGAACTATGGCATAGAAGATATGGGCATATTCATTACAAGATAATACCCTCTCTTAGTCAAATGGTAAAGGGCATCCCCAACATCAAGGGAGATCATGAAGGAGTATGCAAGGGATGTGCTTTAGGAAAGAATACTAGGAAACCTTTTACAAGCAGTGATACAAGATCTAAGGAGATATTAGACCTCATTCATTCCGATGTGTGTGGGCCAATGTAATAAATCCCTTGGAGGACATCTTTATTATGTGACTTTCATTGATGATCACTCTAGAAAGACATGGCTCTATCTTCTCCAGACAAAGGATGAAGTATTTGAAAAGTTCAAGGAATTTAGATCCGAAGTTGACACCTTAACCGAAAGAAGGATAAAGACTTTGAGATCCAACAATGGAGGGGAATACACTTCAAAGAGTTGATTGCAAATTGTAAAGAAGTAGGTATTAAGTGGGAGCTCATTGTTCCCTACAACCCCGAACAGAGTGGAGTTGCAGAAAGGAAGAATAAAACCATTGAAGAATGCATTAGGACTATGATATTTGATCATGATCTACCAAAATTTCGGAGAAACAACACTGAAAACACTATATATACAAAGTAGAAGTCCTGACTCCTCATAGAATCCTTGATAACATGACATCAAAAGAAGCATTCACAGGGAAGAAGTCATGTGTAGACCATCTCTGAATCTTTGGGTGTCCCGCATACATCCATGTTCCAAAAGACAAGCGAAAGAAGTTGGACTCTACAAGCATAAAAGGAATCTTCATTGGCTATAGCCTTTCATCAAAGGCTTATAGAATCTACATCAAGGAAGGAAGACAAATTGAAGTTAGCAAGGATGTTATATTTGATGAAAACCATGCCTACAAAAGATCCAAGGATATACCAATTGAATCTGATGAAGATGTACTGCTATTTGAAGAAGAAGAGCATCATGACAAGGCACCTACAAACCAAGAAGAAGAAGAAGAAGGACCAAGTGAGCCTATTCAACCTATAATCATTCTCGAAATGAAGAAGAGGCCAAATTGGTTAAAAGCTACACTTGAAGATGCCGAAGGACATGGAGCAACTAAAGGATATTTTAGAGAAAGCAAAAGACTGAAGAGATATTCAGGATACATACATGACAAAATTAATAGAAGCAAAATCTACTACATTTGAGGAAGCTGCTCATTAAGAAGAATGGAAGAAGACGATGTAGGAAGAATATCAATCCATCATGAAGAATGGGGTTTGGGAAATCATTCATAGATCTAGTGACAAATCGGTTGTCACCTCCAAATGGATTTACAAAATCAAACATGTTGTTGATGGAAGCATAGACAAATACAAAGCTAGATTCGTCACAAGGGGTTTCTCACAAAAGGAAGGAATAGACTATGAAGAAACATTTGCTCCTACTGCCAGGTATACTACTATAAGATCTTTGGTTTTGCTAGCTGCTACTATGGGATGGAATATCCATCAAATGGATGTCAAAGTAACATTTCTAAATGGAACCATTGATGAAGAACTATATATTGAACAATCAGAAAGCTTTGAAATAAATAACAGGGATACACATGTTTGCAAACTCAAGAAAGCTCTATATTGCTTGAAGCAAGCTCGTAGGGCTTAGTATGCAAGAATGCATGCATATCTCTTAAGGATTGGGTTCGTAAAAAATTCTGCCGATGCAAACCTCTACATCAAAAAGTGAAGAATGAACCTGTCATTATACTACTGTATGTGGATGATTTGTTTATTACAGGTGTGGAGTGCAAAATACTACAATGCAAGAAAATGCTAGCAGCAACATTTGAAATGAAAGATTTGGGACTCATGCATTATTACTTGGGCTTGGAAGTTTGGTAGAAACCCAGTGAGATATATCTTGGTCAAGGGAAATACATAATCAAGATGCTACAAAAGTTTGTTATGATGTATTCCAAGCCTATGACTACTCCCATGATCACTAATCTCAAGATGTTGAGAAGCTTCGACTCTAGTCTTGTCGATCCTACTAGCTATAGTAAGTTGGTGGGCTCTCTGATGTACTTGGTAAATCCGAGTCCTGAATCCTAATATATATTTTGCTGTAAATGTTCTTAGTCAATTTTAGTTGAAGCCTTGTCATGACCATTGGATAGCTGCCAAGCACATCTCAAGACACCTATGTGGCACAATACATCATTGCTTAAAGTATGATGGAAAGGAAGTCAAGTTAATAGGTTTTACCAATTCTGATGGGGTGGTAGTGAGACTGACAGAAGGAGAACCACAGGTGGCTATTTCAGTTTGGGATTTGTAATGATTTCATGGATGACTATCTAACAAGGTCATGTTGCATTAAGTAGTGTTGAAGTAGAATATGTTGCTACGTGTGAAGTAGGAAAAGAAGTTGTTTGGTTAAGAAAGCTCTTGTCAGATTTGTTTGGAAAGCCTTTGGATCCTACTGTGATAAATTGTAATAATCAAAGCAGCATCAAGATGTCTGAAGATTGCATATTCCATGCAAGGATGAAGCATATCAATGACAAGTACCACTACATTAGGAGTTTGGTACAAGATGGGGTCGTGAAGCTACAATATATTCCAACAGATGAACATGTAGCTAATGTGTTGACGAAATCTCTTCCGAATAAGAAGTTTGAATATTTTAGAAGCATGCTTGGATTGGTTGATGTTACAGATTTAGTTGATAGGGAGAGATGAAGCATCTTATGGCAAGATGCTTGGGAGGACATTTGGCTAACCTATGTGTTGATGTCTAGATCCCAAAGTAGGGAGGGTGGCGTTGGTCATGGAGCTTCGACCTTGGATACGCACCTAGATCCCTGGGTTGGTGATAGAGCTTAAAAGCCTGATGGTACCTAGAGTGGCTAAAGCTTGAGTTCACCTTAGTCCCACCCGATTAGAGTACCCTGGTCAGGTATCTAATCTGTAGCATTGCGTGTGCTAGAACTCTTCATAGTTCATATCATTTTGAGATCTTCCATGTACCTTTATATGTATGTAATTATGAATACCTCCCTAGTTAAGAGGGAGTGTTGAAGAATGTAACTAGTGTTGATCTTCATAATTGTACTTATCAAAATAAATTTTATTATTAAAGAAAATGACTTATTAAAGCATGGATTTCATGCTTGGGTCAATGTTTTCTAGGTCAAAGCCTCCATTGAAGGCTTCTAGGTTTTGTATTGAGTCAATAGAGTCATTGTCATTTTTATTAGACCCTTCTTAGGCTTTTGTATCATGTAAAATGAATTATTTTTGAGTCAAAAAGGTTATTTGTCACCTCCACACCAAGTTGGCCCTATCCCCATGAAGTCGGCCTACATTAGGGCAATTCGACCTAGCAGAAAGGCTATATATAGAGAGGCAGTTCGACCTATTTGGAGCACTCACTCATCAAGTTCGATCTACAAGGAAGAGAAGCAGAAAAAGAGAGTGAAGTAGCTGGAGAAGGACGAAAGAAGTTCGGAAGACCTAAAACGAGTTCTTGGGTTATCTATCTCTCACACATGCGAAGTTTTTGGGCAGTTGCTGGGGTCGAAATTCTGAATCTACTGCAGGTCCAAAGTTTTGAAGCTGGGGGCCAAAATTTTGGATTGTAGCTACTTTTGGGAAGTTGTCACTTGGAAACTTTGACAGGGATCATCTATTGGAATGAAGGGCTGACTTGGTGGTTGGAGGAGGTCTTTGTTTAGGTCTAAGAGGTCTTGGATTGTCTCATCTTGATTTGAATCTATTAGTGGAAGAGTTGGACTATGTTTTATCCTTGAAGGGGTTTTGCGCTCGCTGAGTGCTTACATCTTGTGTCCCTTGTTCTTGTGGTATTCATATACATATAATTTGGTAATTGCTCGATGAAAGATAAACTAATAAAGAAGTAAACGAAGCCAACATAATTCACAAGTAATTATTAAGAAAGAGGAATCAAACCTTAATTCCTATAAGCATTGATTTCTCAACATGTAGGAGGCTATAGGTTCAACCAAAAACCTACTAGTGTTCCTAGATCTAGAGTGGTCCTACAATCGAAAAATTAATACAAGATAACTTGCAAAAATTAATCCACAAAAGGCATATGAAGCTAACAATTTAGAGATCAAATAGTGTAGAGCATTAAGCACAAATAAATCAGATTTATATTACCATAAAAGTAGAAGAATAACACCACAAATAATATGCCCCCAAAGTCTTTCTTTATTACTCAGAAAAATATTCAGTACAAAATTTTTGCAGAGCTTTGCTAGCACCAGTAGCTCAAGAATGATTACAAATGAGGAGGGAAAGGCTCTATTTATAGATAGAATTCATCTCGAAGTGATCTCAAGGGAAAACGTCTAGATCTCCTTTCAACAAATTGAAACCTTGATGAGGCCTGTGCAGATATTGAAGAGAGAGAGACGCTTTTACTTAATGGAGACTGGGTTGAGTGGAAGTTGAATGTTTGAGTGGTTTGGACCACTTTATAGATTTTTTCCTTATTTTTCCTTGATTAATTCCCATTCAAATCAACAAACTTGGACCATCTCCTCAATAGATTCAAATTTCCTGTGACATTCGCTGTTGCCTTGGACCATCAAATTTTTTCTGGGTGGATAACCTCTTTGTTTAATGGAATCTTCATCATTTTTGACTTGAATTTGCCCCTTGTGCATTTCCACCTCATTTTATAGTATTTTTCACTTGGAGAGAATTTTTATTTTCTCCCAATTTTTATTTTCCGACCAATTTATTTGCTAGTTTTTGTCAAAAATTAGAAAAAATGTGTTTCAAGGGGTGAATAATCACCTTTTGATCCTCAAAATGTGTCTAGATAGAAAGTTGAAGTGTAGAAGTCTAATTTTGAGTACTCATACCCCCTACAGCTTCTGTAGACAACACTTATTACATTTTACATCAAAATTTACATAGAAAATGTCGTCCTACGAGATATTTTTAACAATTAAAAACTAACACTTAGACTTAGCCAAATTTCACAATACTTTAGAGATGATCTAGTATGGTAATATATATTGAATCTAGACACTAGGACTCACCTAAGACTTTACCTTCAAGCTACACTCTAGCTTTGGGGTAAATCTGGGAGAAAAACTCAACTAATTATAAGTGTTAAAAACACAGATAATTAGCCAAGGAAAAACACTCTCAAGAGTGAACTGACTTGCTAGTAAATTCTTAAGCTACCTAGGTCTGTTACCTGACTTTTTTTCATTATACTAGAATGATTTTTACAATATCCTTGCCGGGCCGCGGAATCTGAACAACAGAATGATGATAGGAAGAAAATGAATTCTGGAATTCTGACATGATCTGATGACACTGGAATGCTTCAAGTTTACTTTGATCATGGAGCCTTTGACAAATCTTCAAGTGTAACTTTAGTGGTCAATATTTGGCTCTACTTGGGGACGTGTACTTTCATGAAAGCATGCGAGAACCTAGAATCTGCATCCAAGTCAAACAAAGCACATAAGTAGCATCCATTCAAATATATATCCAAAAATCATCATGTAAAATCAAATGCTGAAATAGAAACACTACTCTATCATACTGAAATAAAAACTAATCTAATAACAAAAATGAAATCTAAACTAAGAGCTTGAAATAAAAATGTTGAAATGAAATCTAATCTAAGAGAGTAGGGTTAGAAATGCAATACAAAGGATGCCCTATGGCATCAAATGTCTTCTTTGTAGAATAGTTTGAGCATTCAACGATTTGTTGGTAGGTCAAGTGGCTCTCTATCCAATGTGCTCAAGTGAAAGGAATTTTGTCCTACTGATCCTCTGATGATGTAAGGTCCAAGCCATAAGCTGTCGAATTTTCCATGACTTCTCGACTTCTCCTTCCTGCGATCCCATAAGAGTACCATATCTCCCTGCTGAAAAGGCCTAACTCGAGAAGATTTGTCAAAATTCTTCTTAATCTTTGCTTGATTTTTACAATTATGCTCAAAAGCTCTTCCTCTGGTTTCATCCAACTCCACTATCTGATCAATTCTATGTTGAACAACATCCTTCTCAGAAGTGAAATTCTGAAGGAGTCGGTAAGCTGGAAGCCTAAGGTGCACAGGTAAAGTAACATCCAAGCCATATACAAGTTCAAAGGGACTCTTTCCCGTAATTTTTTTTTGTAATTCTATCTGCCCACAATGCATACTTTGATTTTACTATCCCAAGCTCACTTATTGTCCCCTACTATCTTTTTGATAATGGTTATCAAATTCTTATTACTAGACTCTGCAAGACCATTACCTTGTGGATAGTAGTTTGATGAATGGGACAAAATAATGCCATACTTAAAACAAAAAGATGAGAACTCTGAAGAGCTAAAAGCCTTGGCATTATCAGTGGTAATCTTGGCTGGGACCCCAAATCGAGTAATAATCTTATCTTCAATGAAGTCCATAACAACTTTCTCAGTGGTGTTTTTCATAGGAATGGCTTCTACCCACTTAGTAAAATAATCTGTAGCAGTCAAAATCCAGGAGTAGCCATTACTAGAATTCTTTGTAAACTTTCCTATGAAATCAAGACCCCAATGCTGAAAAGGAGCCTCAACGACCACTGGCTGTAAGGGCAAAGCAACTAACTTTTGCTTCCTAGTGAACAATTGACATGCTTGGCAACTTATAACATATTTGTGCACATCTGAAAGGGCAATAATAACCCGCTCTTAAGATTTTGTGGGCTGTAGTCTTTGCGACAGAATGCCCACCACAAAATCCTGCATGAAACTCATAAATAAGTCTCTTTGCTTCAACTTCATATATGCATCTAAGTATTACCCCCTCGAGATTTCTCCATCCAAGACCATCTTTCATAATGCAATACTTGGTTGCTTTCAACCTAAAAGATCTTCTCTTATGACCAACTAAGTGGCTAAGACATGAAAGATTTTGCAAATAATAAATAATGTTGTTATACCACTCAAGCTCTCCTAATCTTTGAAGCTTAGGTGAAGTTGGGACCTTTGATGAATCAAATTGACAAATCAAACCTAAAACCTTGTCATTCTCCTCGGTCAAAATCTGAGCCAACCCTTGGCCCTTAACAAGCTTAGTGGGTCTGATCTCCAAATCATATTCCTGAATCTTCGTGACCCATCTTGTTCTAGTACCTAAGCTATCAGTATGGGTCAATATATCTTTTACCATAGAATGTGGGGCGAAAGCAACCACTTTAGAATATCCCACATAAGTTTTGAAATGCTTAAGAGATTTGACCAAGGCATACACTTGCTTTTCCATGGTACTATACTTCAATTTGGAACCTTGAAGCGACCTACTCATAAAAGCAATCGACTGCTCATATCCTTCATTATACTTCTAGAGCAGTGCACTCGCAATGGTATCTTTCGAGGCGAAATAAAAGATCATAAACTCCTTAGAATAATCCGGGCTAACAAGAACAGGAGCCTTCACAATAGAACCCTTAATCTCCTGAAAATCTCTCCTACCATCATCTCCCCATACAAATTTAGCATCTTTCTTCAAAAGACTCTAGATAGGCTTAAGAATCTTTGCATAGTTTGGAATAAGCCTTCTAAGAAAATTAATCTTTCCTAGGAACAATTAAAGAGATTTAATATTATGAGGTAAGGGAACCTTCTGGATTGCCTCAACTCTATCAGGATTAATCTTGATCCCATCCTTAGAAATGATGTGACCAAGCAACTTTCCCTCAGTTACTCAAAACACAAACTTAGCAGTATTCAAGGAAATTCCATGCTCTCTGCACCTGTGAAAAATTTGCCTTAGATGATCGATGTGAGCAATACCATCCTTAGAAAACACCATAAGATCATCTTGGTATATCTCAATGATTTTTCCAATTAAGTCCTTAAAGGCATAATCCATAGCCCTTTGAAAATTTGCCCCAATGTTGGTCAACCCAAAAGGCATCCTTAGATACTCAAAGGTTCCCCATGGTGTGGTGAAAGTTGTCTTATGTCTATCTTCTTTCTTAACCCAAACTTGGTTGTACCCCAAGAAACCATCTAACAATGACATCATGCTTGATCCCGTTACCCTTTGCAACAAGGTCTGCATATTAGGCAAAAGGATAGTTGTCTTTCTTACAAGATAAGTTAAAGTTTCTAAAGTCAACACATAGTCTAATCGATCCATTTTTTTTCCTAACTATCACCAAATTCGAACACCATGTAGAATGTCAAGTATTCACAATAATCCTAGCTGCAAGCATCTTATGAAGATCCTTATGAACCTGTTGCAGCACAAACTAGTAGGCCTTGTAAAGAGGGAAAAGCTAGAGGGCAAAACAACATTTGGGACAGAGGCCCACTGTCATCACAACCTAAGTCTCCTACTCTTCTCGGATTTTCACCGTTGGGAGGAGTCCCATTATTACTCACTTATGATAGATGTCTCTATGATAGGCTTGAAGTGAGGCAAGGTAGCTCATTCAACAGAAAGTTTCAACAAAGGTACAAGCTTTGGGAGAAGCTATAAAGACTTTCCACGAAAAACCTCTTGGAAAAGAAACTACACGAGACCTAGGGTTGAAATTTGACACGATATATATATATGCATCCAAGCTCAAGGCAGGAGAAAGAAAAGGAAATGAATGATACCTGACAACTGCGGCTCCCCTCCATTTAAGTGTTGTTGTTGTGTTCTTGAGTTCTGCGCTGTTACTAGCCCTCTAAATGGACCTGCGACCCCTCACCAAAGTGATCTAGGGCTGCGACCCTCCTTCAGTCACCCAAACAAACCTGTGACATCCTCTTTTGAGTTTTGTCCACACAAAACAAACTTGAATACTGCCTAGAATTCCTCCCTGAGGTCATGATTTGCTATTTCTCCTACTCGGCCCCTGAAATAGACAAGAACAGACCCCAAAACAATCCTATTTCCAAACGCGGCCTCCTTACTTGAGTTGCGGCTTTTTCAAAAGTTGATTTGCTATGAATGTTGCACATTTGGATATGCTAAAATGAAACACATTCACCTTCTATTTATACACTTTAGAAGGGCTCAATGAATTAGTGAAGAGACTTGACTTTTGACTAATTTCACTTCAAGCCTATATGACTTGAATGCCCAAAAAATTCATTGTCAACCTAAAAAATTCATATCTCATCAAAGACATCTTGGATTTCGATGATTCTCGAAGCAATGGATTCTCCTCGCTATCCTCTATCATCTCCATCCATCACATGTCCAAAATGCTTCATGGTTTTGGTCCAAACATCGATGGGTGCAAAACCCCAACCTTGGGTTCCAAGCCCACAAGTGACTCTTGTGGTGCTCCAACCTCCAAACCTTGAACCTTAGGGCTTGGAGTACCTCCCAAGCTACTCAAAAATCAACACTCCCTCTTAGCGAGGGAGGTACTTCCAAGACTAGGAAGTAACTCATCATCATCATCACTACTCGCAACACTCGCCCAACTCTTGGCGCTCACCACTGCAGCAATCCCTGTAGTATGAACTACGCCTCTCTCGGAAGTGTTGTTGTCACTAGAAGCATCCTGCTTCTTCTTCTTCTCTTGGAATGTCTTCCATTCCCTCCATGATTCCTTCTTGGCAGCTATAGGAGCACCCTTGCTCCCCACTGACCACGCGCTCTTCTTGGGCTGCAAAGTCTCCCTCTGAATCTGCAAGCTCCCGTTAGAACTCGACTCCCTCTGAGCCTCTGGAACCTGGACCTTCTTCTTTGGAACCTGTACCTTCTTCTCTGGAACTTGTACCTGCCCCTCTGAAGCCTGCACCTACACCTGCTTCTCTAGAACCTACACCTGGTCCACCTGCTTCTTCTTCCCATGATCTATAGGCTTGCTCGTCAGCCTGTATAGACCATGCTCTCTAACTCCAAGCACAATACCTGTGGAGCTAGAGCCTCTAGGTCTGAGTCTTGCCTTCCCATCCTGGAACAAGACCTCAAACCCCTTCTTCTCGATCATTGAGACAGATATCATGTTATATCTAAGTCCTGGTACAAACAATACATCCTGGACCTGCATCACCCGTCCTGTCTCCATCCTGAATGGCACAACTCTCGATCCTCGAATCTCCTTCTGACTCTTGTCGCCCAACACCATGTGCAACTTCGAGTCCCATTCAGCTAGAGTCTCAAAAACCTCTTGTGACCCTGTCATATGTTTCAACACACCACTATCCACGTACCATCCATCCTCATCGATAGTACCTTGCGAGAAATGAGAGATCATAGCAAAGTCCTCCTCCTCCAACCTCCTAGTGAGAGCATCTATCTCAGAAGAAGTGGAAACACAGACGACCTGCTACCCCTTTCTTCTTGTTGTCATCTCCCGAATTCTTCTTAATTGGACATCTTGATGAAAAATGACCCATCTTGCCACAGTTGAAACACTTGACTTTACTCGAGTCCTCCTGCTTACCCTTCATTCATGCTGCAAGTGCTATGTCATCATCGAAAGTCTTCTTCTTTTGATGAAGATCCTTGTCTCGCAACTCTTCCTGAATGAAGTCGTCCCACAGCCTATTCCAGTTTGCAACTTCTCTTTGGCGACGATCCCCTTTATGAATGGTTTCCATTCCTCAGTGAACCCTTTCAGAGCAATCCTCACCATATCAGAATCTAAAATAGTCACATTGATGACAACAAGCTCATCTTTGACCTGAGAAAATCTCGTCAGATATGAAGTCACTCCTTCACCCTATATCATCTTGGTGGACTTCAACTTATCCTCCAATAGTAGTACCCGGTTCTCGTTCTTATTCTGGAACAAATTTTGAAAAGCCATCCACATCTCATGTGCAGTGTTCTACCCTCGTATCCAAATCTTCGAATACTTCCAACTCCTTTGGGCCAGTTGGCTTCTTGATGGCTTTCTTGGTGAACTCCCAGATCCTATTGATCTACAAGACCAACTTGATCCTTTCCTTCCAAGGACTATAGTTGGACAACCCCTCCAACCTGTCCTCATACTGGAGACCAACCTGCAACTTCGACATTGTAGTGAGCCCTTCACCTACAATGTGACCAACTCCCTCTTAAGTTGTACTTCGCTGTGCACTCTCTGATTCACTGTCTTCCAAAGTAGCTCAGACACGCTTTGATACCATGTTGAATTTCCACGATCTTGGGTCTAGGATAGAATCTTAGAATCTATGACGCTACCAAACCAAGAATCTCAACAAAGCTACTTTGCACAACGGAATATAAATAACAACAATTCACACATGCACAAGTATAGACAACTTTTTACAAATTTCATCCCAACTTCGTTATATTAATCAACATATAATACAACTGTCTAGGGCTCCCATACAAGGGAGAATGGCCCTCAATTATCAACAAGTACAAGAATACAAGATACATTGACAATCTCGCTGTAGTCTTTATGTTGTATCTCGTCCTGTCGGTCCTTCGCTTCCATTCTACTCTCTAGTGCCCCTTAGTCCATCAAGAGACAACACGGAGAGTCTCCAAGAGGGTTGCCACCTATCACTGTTGCAATTCGCTTTTGCTACAATGAACACGGGTGATCCAATCTGCTCTTCTAAGCTGGCCAACACTTGAGCACTGTAAATCCATGTAAACACAAATTTGAGCACTTAATGAAAGAGGCCCAACATTGGAAGTTGGACTAGCAGATGTAGCCCTGGAGAGGGGTGAACTCCTTTATTGTTTTTGCTGTTATGTGTTTCTGATATGGTATATTGTCTCTACTTTATGCTGTTAACTAAGTTTAAAAAAACTGTTATTTTATGTGTTTTGCAAAGTGATCCATTGCCTACAATACATAAAATTTTTACTTGCAATTTTACCATCACCTTCAAGTTTGCATTACAGATCATTTTGGTATCGGAGCTCAAGGTTTTGTGAAGGTTTGATTTTGTTTGCAAGTGTTTTCTGATGCTTACAAGGTTGAAGCTTAAAAGAGGAAAAGGAGAACTTGTGGAGTCAAGGTCTCAAATTGTTTCAAGGAGAACATACACACCTCAAGCTTCAATAGTCTTGGCACATGAAGAAAGTCCTAAAGGGATGTCTGAAGATGAAAGAATTTTCAAAAAAGCTTTCTTTGAGATGTCTGAAATGGTAAAGGTTCTTTATGAAGAGAAGAATTTAAGGTTGTATACAGAGAGCTCAAAACCTCCAAAAGGAGATGGAGGAAAATGAGACAAGCCTCCAAAAGGGAATGGAGGGAATGGTGACAAACCACCACCTTCACCTCCATCCTCATCCTCATCTTCATCCTCATCTTCTTCTACTTCTTCAACCCTTTCACAAACACCTCCAAATTCTCCAAAAGGACATGGTAAAACTCCTTTGTTAAAGCTTGACATTAAGTTTGAATTGCCTATGTATGATGGAGAGGTAAATGCTGAGAAATTAGATAATTGGATTCATCAGATTGAAGTGTATTGCAGGATACAAAGAATCAAGGATGATGAGACCAAAATTCAACTTGCTTCTCTTAGATTGGAAGGTGCAACACTTATTTGGTGGGAGGCCAAAACTCAAGAGGACATGAAGAAACATGGTAAGGTTTTATCCTCTTGGAATGATTTTGTTGTTGCAATAAGAACAATTTTATCCATTATCATACATGCAAAAAGCTATTATGGATTGGCAAAACTTTAGGCAAGCTAAGGGTCAAAATGTGCAAAGCTATACTCAAGAATTTAGGAAAAGGGCTTTGATTTTGGGTATAGATTTTTCCTCCCAAGATACTCTATTCAAATACATTGGAGGTTTACATAGTTACTTGAGACACACCATTCTCATGTTTAACCCTACAAAACTAGATGAAGTTTGTGTACAAGCAACTCATTTAGAAGAAAGAGGGAAAAATGTTTCTGAAGAAACTAGTGAGAAGTCATTCAAGTCTGGAGAAAAAGGAAAAGGGAAGTTCAAAGGCAAGGATAAAAAGAATGCTTCAGTCAAGAAAGAGGGAGAAAAACTCACATGTAAACATTGTTCTAAAGAAGGCCATGATGAAGACCACTGTTGGAAACTTCATCCTGAGATGAGACCCAAAAAGTTTAATAACAAGGAGAAAGAAAAGACTGTTGCAACTACACAACAAGATTTAGGATCTAATTCCGGAGATGAAACAAAAATCATATCCATGGGATTGAAAGGTAAAGATTCAATTGCAAGTACTAGTTCTTCCAGCGAAACCAATGAAACTCAAAATGAAAGAGAAAGAATAGAGTTGTTCCGTATTAGAGTCATCACAAAACATAACAACGTAGATACTCTGTTTGATAGTTTTTCACAAGCAAACCTCATTTCAGAAGACATTATCAAGAAACTAAATTTGGAAATCATTCCTCATCCTAAACCTTATCCTTTGGGTTGGGTATGTGACAATGCCAAGTTGCAAGTGACAAGAAAATGCATACTTAGATTTTCCATCACTGCAAATTTTATTGATGAGGTAGAACTTGATGTGGTACCACTTGACATTTGTGGGATTGTTTTGGGAAGCCCATACTTATATGATAGGAAATCCATCTTTCATTGCCATGAGAACAAGTATCACTTGTTTAAAGATGGGATTGAGTACATTGTTAGAGCACATAGCAAAAAGTTGAATTTGTCTCTTGTGAATGTTGGACAAATGAAGAGGTTTGTAAATGCTAGTCAAAATTTTGCATTGTTGATGATTAAACATAAAGATATTGATGAATCTGAAGCCTTCCAAGAATGTGATGCAACATTAAAATATGATTCAGTTGAATTTGTTAACACATGTGATAAGATGTTTCAGGAATCTAATGTGTTGCCTCCTAAAAGAGGAAAACAACATGAAGTTCATTTGCAACAGGATGATTCACTTTTGAACATTGGTCTGAACAAGATGCCAGTGTTAGAGAATGCAGGAATCAAGAAGCAGATGCAAGAGCTACTTGACAAAGGGAACATTAGTTCTAATACATCTTCTTGTGGGTCTCCTAATGTTTTGGCTTTGAGGAAGAATGGTGCATGGCAATGGCGTTCACATTTGGTGAAGAGTTGAGCCAAAAACAAGGCTGAACATGATTAGCATCGTGTTGGCCACAATTTTCAAGTTGGAGATGAAGTAATGCTTTGCATCAGCAAAGAAAAACTTCGAGGTGAAAAGAACTTGAAATTGGGTAAGCCTCCTTTGATTGAAGACATAGGAGAGAATGTTCAGATTTCTTTAACATAAGTTTTCTCTTCTAAATATCTTGAAGAATTGCAACAAGATCCTATCCTTGACAAAGAAACAAGAACTTCAAGAAGGAATGGGAAACCCCTTCATATGTGGTTCAAAGGTACAAAACCAAGAAAAACCAAATGGATTGAAAAGGGAAGGGTGAGGGAACTGTACCCTCATCTGTTTGTTGACTGAAAATAGTCTTTTGGAGGTCCAAAAGATTCTAGTGGGGAGGAGTGATCCAAGGGATTAGTAAAGTGCTCAAAATTCAAAGTGTTCAAAAGTGCTTGAAACCCATACCAGTCTGTAGATCTCGGCGAGCTAAATCCAACGCAACTTGAATCGTTCAAAACCGATATCTTATGCTCCCGATATTGCGTTTTGATCGAATTCTCGAACAGGTAAAAAATTGCAGTTTTGACACGCTAACTGTACATTTTTGGGCTAATGGCAGGTTGCCACTTGGCCTCTCTAGATTGGTAAAAAGAAATATATATATTTGACTCTTATTGGTCGAATTTTATATTATTATTTTTGGGCTGACTGTGAATTTTAGTGCTTGAATGGTTGGAGGTCACGTGGACCAATGGATGGCTGCTGCGTGGCCTCCTTGTGGCATAATAAAATTTGTGTATGGGCAAATAGGCCTCTGGGAGAGTCGAACACCAGACCTCCCACCAAGAAACAAGACTCATTACCACTACACCACGACACTATGACTTAACCATATGGCAACCCATGTTCTATTTAAGTTTGAGCGCAAATTTCGTTTGGGGTTGGGTCGGGGCTAAGCCCCAGCCCTGGTCACCGCACCCACAAGAACCAAGGGGTGGGACCAAGGGCCAAGGCTTAGCCCTAGCCCCGAGTCACATGCCCAATCAACAAGACAGCAGGCAGAGCTTTGGAGAGGGGCCAACCCCTAAGCGCGCACAGAAGGGGGCCAGCCCTAGGCCACATGGGCCATCAACGTGACCACAGTCCTCAAGTCTTGGCATGCGTGCGAAATTTTACCGCTCAGGCCCAGGTTTTATGCGCATTATGTGACTAGTGGCTAGTTCCTTGGGGGCCGGTCGACATGAGTAGGTTGTTAGCCCCAGCCCTTGGGTATGTGCCCCCATACGACCAATTTTTTTGGAAAATGAGGGTTATTGGGCCAATTAACGCATCCGACAAAATGCACCATCGGGCGTGATTGTAGGCCAAAATTGTGTGCCGGTTCCGGGTTTGGGGCGCTCAAGCCAGGTTTGGGTCGAATTGTAGGACAGTTAGCTGTGGAAATTGGGAAAAACTTGGAAGAAGCATAACTTTCTCAGTTTTTGGCCAAATGAGGTGTAGAAAGAGCTCAATTGGGGGTTTTTGACAGTTCTGAAGCCATTGGAGACATAATATTTACATTCTGAGCACTGCAAATCCATGTAAACACAAATTTGAGCACTTAATGAAAGAAGCCCAACATTGGAAGCTGTACCAGGAGATATAGTCCAGGTGAGGGGTGAACTCCTTTATCATTTTTGCTGTTATGTGTTTCTGATATGGTATATTGTCTCTGTTTTATGTTGTTAGCTAAGTTTAAAAAACCATAATTTATGTGTTTTGCAAAGTGATCCATTGCCTACAATACATAAAATTTTTACTTGCAATTTTACCATGACCTTCAAGTTTGCATTATAGATCATTCATAGGGGCCCTAGGAACCTTGGTGATGTTCATAGTGATAGGGGGTAGAGCTCATGTCTAGATTTTTCCCACTTGCTAAATTTTATTGTTCCAACCATCTTTTGCATTTTGTGGTACATTTGCTATTGTATGTGGCCATATTATTCTTTTATCTTTTTTTTTAGCTGCAACAACCTCTGGGGCATCATTCTAGGCCCAACCCAAAGTGTGGACAAGGGAAGGGGATGCTAACACCTTGTGGACTCAATGGAAAAATGTGGACCTAGATAGGATAATGTGAAAAGGGCTTGCAACGAGTGGCGGGGAGTGAGATATATGGTATCGGAATGCAGGACCACGCAACCGAAATCAAGGTTTCCCATGTAGTGCCCTTCCTAAAGCTAATAGCCAATAGAGGAGATCCCACGGGATTAGGATTCAGGATTAACCCCCTCAGTTGAGGCAAGGTGAAAGCCCTTCCTCCTTCCAAGTTTCCCAGTAATCCATACCTAAGTGTGCCTAAGAAAAAAGGCATAAACACCCAATTACGTAATGAAAATATCATACCTTTAGGATTGGATGGCCCCACTTCAAACATACGATCGTGACAGATGAGCAAGGGTACACAACGATTGGCTTAGGTGGCAGAGAAAAATAACACATCAAAGCTACCAGGTGGCTGTTGGCTGTGGGTTGAAGACAAATCTTGGAGAAAATTTCTTCCTATGGGATCACCCACTGGTGGTGGGTAACGTAACCAAGGGGACCAACTTAGGATTAATCTGCGTAAGTTTCTGACGAAAAGGTTTGGCATTTTCATCCTTCAAAGGGATAATATGTTCCATAACATCTTCCCTATAACCTTTTAACTAATCATATGGAAATGCTAACACATCTCTATATTTAAGAAGTAAATCAACTAATCTCTTTCCTTCTTCCTCACTTGTACCTTTACCAATCTTAGTAGTCTTTAGATCATGGGAGATACTAATATTAACTTTATGAATTTCCCCGGATCAATTTTCTTTTCTTCTTTCCTCTTTGTAGCATCATGCCTATCAAAAAGTCGTTTTGAGGCTATGGGATCCTTGGGAGTGGGACTTGTCACATCTTTACACTTTGTATAATTGCAACTTTCCTGCTTGTACCCAATTCTAAAATACTAAAATTCCTCCATATTATTCAGAAAATGGATCACTTGACTTTCATCGTTAAAAACTTGCCAATGCTCTACATTATCCAAAATTGATGGCCTAAAGATCACTTCCATTTTAACTTTATCTTGAACCAATCCATCAGAAAGCTGCAAAGTGGATGCTGCTACTGCAAGCTCATCAGCTTGGCTATTCTTCTCTCTAGGGACAGTCTCAATATTAAGTGCATCAAAAAGTTCCATAGTGTCCCAAACCACATTTCGATACTTTCTAAGCCTATCATTTTTACAAGAAAACTTGTTTTTGACTTGCAGAATGACAAGATCAGAATCCCCCTTGATACTAAGCAACTTAACCTTTAAATCCTTTGCCAACTCAAGACCCAACAAAAGGGCTTCATACTTTGCCACATTGTTGGTTGCTTCAAATTCCAACCTATAGGCAAATCTAAAAACATGACCAAGAGGAGATTTGAGTACAACTCCAACACCCTTACCATACCTGGAGTATGCACCATCAAAATGCATATGCCATATTATATTATTCAAACCATTAGCCTTTTCATCTAGAGGAACTACAAAATTAGACAATATAGAATAATTCCCAATACTTTTATATAATTTCATTGTTGGGCATCTTGGGGTCGTCCACATGAAATCTCCTTTCAAGCTCCCTATCAAGTCTAACAAAACCACTACCCCTAGGTGAGGGAATAATAGCATAAGACAAATCCATCTGAATACTCCCTCCTAGGTCTGTGGCCCACTTCCTTGATAGCAACATACCCCAAGCATCAGGTACATCAATCACAACAATGTCCATAACAATCATGATATCTGGGTAAGCAGATAAATGAACTTGCAAATCCTTAATCAAACCATGAACTTCAATCCTCTTGGAATCCATGGCACAAATGTTGTGATATGGTCTAGATATTCTCAAATTAAGCTGCTCCATGACCCTCTTGGTCATGACACTAGTTGATGCACTTGAATCCAACATGTAATTATATAAGCGAAAACCATTGACTAGCAAGGTGATGAAGAATGACTGATGATCCTTATTACCTTTACCCTGATCCATACTCTGAAGAATCACCAGAGCATCCTGATGGCAATCTTCAGGCTCCTTTCTGCGAGGGGCATCAATAGCCTTCAATAATTTAGACTTCTGAGAGGGGATCTTCAAAATCTTCATTACATGAACCAATATCTTTGCATTATTTATCCATCCTCCCAAATCAACATTCAAACTAGAATTAAAAACCCTAGGGGCACTTTGAGTCTCACTTTGTTCTTTACCCTTTCTTTGATAAGTTAATCCCTTATCCTTTATGATCTCCAAAATCTGATCCGGAGAAGGCTTTTCTCCATACAAATCGGTGACCATGTCCTTCTCATCATTGAAATTATTCACACCATAATAAGATTGGAGTTTCTCAACACTTTGACTTTTCTCCATAACCTCCATCCAATCTTCTATGGACAAGTGGTGCTCTTGTTGGAAATACTGAGAGGGTGGTGAATCAATATCTCTTAGCAATTAACACTTTATTTATCTTTTTTAGAGCATTAGTTAGTCGTCAACAATTTTATTATTATTTAGTATCAAATATCAAAAGCAATAAACAATACCATACAACAATGCAAAAAGATAAAGATAGTAGAAACAAGAATTTTAGGTGGAAAACCTCCTGCATGTCAAAAACCACCGAACGTTTCTTAGTAATTGTTTTCTCCTCTTTTAAAAGAAAATAATTACATCAAGTTTTCAACTCCAACTGAAGGAGGCTCCAACCCTTGGTTTACAGGAACCAACCTGAAGGATGCACCAACGCCCTGCTGTAGGGTCTGACATGCCCTAACACCAATCTCCCTCCCTGAAGTGTTCTTAGGCACCAACATGAAGGTGACTCCAATCACCTGCTTTGCACCACCCTACCACCCTGAAGAGCCAGCGGACCACGTTTCACAATTTTCAGACTGGATCCCCCTGTGTTCTGAATCAATATAAGGATGCTGTATAGAAGATAATGCTGTACTGCACAATATGAATATACTGCCAAATCCTACTGCAGAAAACTACTCAAACTGACAACTGTCCACTGGCCATCCCGTACCAAACTGCTACCACTATACAATACTGTCCAAGCTGACACTGCACTACATTGCACATCAAACCCTAATTATCAATGCCGCCAAATCAATTGACAACTGCACAACTTGATGACATCATATCGCTGCTCAATTGATCACAGCATACATTGTCACTGTTACTGCTACACTGTACTACACTGCCCACATATGAATATGAATTCAAGTGCTCATGAGGCAGTCAACCAAATGACGTGGCAAGCTGCTAATGCTTTTGCAAGTATCAGGCACTGCTATATGATAATGACACAAACCAAGATGCCTCAGGTCATCCCTATGACTTGCTTGCAATGCTCTCAAACTCTACCCGAGGAGGGCTACCAGCATGTGTCTTATCACTGCTACTGCTGATCACATGTCATACACTGCTGTCCATACCTCATGTCAATAAGGTGTTACAAATCATTTTCATTTGTCATGTTGAGTCTCATTAATGAATCAAACACTGCTACTATCACTGTCAAGGTTGTATCATCAATGTCAAGTCTCAACTTTACACAAGAATGACTGTCTACTCACTGTATATCCAATCAATGTCAGACATTATTCAATACTGTTACATACTGTGTAGTAGATTCGAAGTCATTGTTATATCATTTACAAGATCACTGTGCTTGTCTTCACACTGCTGTACAATAAGCCCTTACTGCCTCATGACTATACTTCAACATTGATTCCCTAACTGCTTCCAGACTACAAGGCTTACTGTATACTATATAGTCAAATTATCGTTAATGTTTTGCCATCGTTTTGTCACAATGATTGTAAGCTTATTCAATAAATATCATCAAGGTTTGCTGTCATAGGTATGTTATAGGTCTGTCATATGTCTAGGATGCTGATAGATAGGATCACTGTAGTATGCAAGGTTACCATAGTTTGGTGTTACATGATAAAGGCAAGGTTACTGTTGACAAAGGATTATAGATGCTACTTTGAAGTCTTATTTATGCCAAGTCACTATCAAATCAATATTTTTGTATGTCAAGTCACTATCAAGTATATATAGAACCAAATAACAAAAGTCAACAATTGACTTAGTGCATTTATTCCTTGAAGATACTCACTGATACACAATGAGATTATGGTGAGAATTACTGTCATACCTTGACAACCGTAGGTGATGACTGATTTAATGATAAACCTTAAATTCGCTGCCCTAACAGTTCTAAAAATTTGGTGCCCTAGATGACTAATCAACTGTTATAGTCCCTACAGAACTTGGGACAATATGTTCCCTAAGGAAACTATAGCAAATTATACCTACACTTAATTTCAAAATGAGACACCAATTGTTCTGTGTTCTGTGCCCTAGCCGTCCTTCACCTGGACAAAGGTATACATTAACAAACTAGACTGGTGAATGATTCAGCTATTTTAAGATAAGAGGGAATGCTAACAATTTAACTCTATTGAAATAATCGCTATTACCCAATGAATTACAATAACGGTTATCTGTGTCAAGCAGTTCTTAGTTTCTTTGGTACAGTCCAACTGAAATTGAATGCGTAATTCATTTGAGAAAGTAGGTCCATGCTATGTCACATTTTGGCTGGATAAAGTTTTCAACATATTGCATTCTGGAACAGCTGCATTAAAACAATATCCAAAACAAGTACACAAACCTTACCTGGATTATGATCCTCACACGGGTCCAATGAATCGCCCTTTTCCAAGTATAGAAACAAGGAAACAGCCCAATGTAATCACCTAAATCCAAGCACAAACCAAACCATTGTTCCTGTGATACTTCACTGACAATAGTAGGCCGAAAAGATATTCCACAGATAGGCTGGAAATTACAGAGCTAAGCATAGAGAATTTGTTGTGATTTGATGTGCTGGGAGAGTATACTAGATCTCCTTTTTATAGACTAAGTCTTGAGTGCGATGGGCTTCCATAGTGAATGTTGGAGATTAGGAGGGGCTCCATAAGGAATTAAAACATTAGAAATTAATTAATTCATGTCTTGTGTGTTAAGTAGGGAAAGCCGTGAGCCTCATGGAGGAGGGATATTAGTCATCAAAATATGAAGGATACTAATTTAATACTTTCCTTAAGATGATTTTCACCTATGTTGCATGAAACTTCTAGGAACCCAGCGTTTTGGGCCGTAACTGTACATGAAACGCTGAAACTTGGCCGAAACTTAACAATCATGTAATCACCTATGAGAGTTAATATAGTCTTGGTTTTCCTTCTAAATTGTCATCTATGGTTCTTATTCCCTTTTCTCTTGCAAGATAATGTGTTTTCACTTATTTATAATTTATATACATATATATGACATTTCGGCCAATGTTTCGCCCGACGTTTCCATTTTTGGGAGGTGACGTTTCTAAACATACCTGTTTCGGAAACTCCGAAATGTTTCAGCATTTTGTGCAACTTAGTTTTTCACTAACATTTAATAACTTATTTGTAGTAACCATTCAGTTAGATATTTAATGATCGTTGACCAATGAATGTGTGCCATGACACCATCCTATGGGGATTTAGCCCACCAATTGGGGTCATCGATTTCAAACGTGAATATCTTTCAAACCAGGAGGCCTTTCGGGGCGTGCCACATACCAACAAGAACATCTTGACGAGGAGAATCCAATGGCATGGATCTTCAAGCGAAACTCAATGATTTTCCACTTTAAAAACCCTTGACAAAGTCGGGTTATGTGCCCAGTTTAGGGAACCCAAACCCTAGGACCTGGGTTTCAACCATCCAACAGTGGAGCTGCCAACTTGATGTAATCCAGACAATTACTGAGAAGCGTCCATTAACAATTTGACATCAATGACTAGTGTTTCAGTTAAAGTCAAACCTAGTCAAACCCTAGGGTTGACATCAATGACAACACCACCCAACAACTCTCTACCAACAACATTAATCTGATCACTTGTCCCCGCCATTCCACTTTCAATGATCCTCTTCACGATAGGGCAAGTAGCCTCATCATGGGATCATCACAAGGTCTACAATATGGTGGAGCTTGATCAACAAGGTTTGTAGACTCAAGTGGATTTGGTGGCCTATGCTCATTAGGAGGGCCTCTCTTCTGCCATTTATCATTACTTCTATTATTCTGAAACTTATTCCCTTGGGACCTCTCCATGGCAACCAAACGATTTTGAAGGGCGGTCATTTGATTAGAATGATTAACTTCCATGGTCTTTATGAGTTGTGTTAATTCCTTAATGGGATCACTTTCAGTTTCTTTAACTTCTTTTCCTTTTGACTCATTCTTATGGTGACCCCTAGTAAATCCTGGAATCTCAGACTTCCTAGACGCTTTTCTACATTTTTCCAATTTTTCAGCCAAAGTCTGAGCAACCTTTAAATCATTAGGCTTAGCATGTCTTAGCACATAAGAAGTATCTATTGAAGGAAATGTAACTAGGTTCGGTCTGCATAAATGTACTTTTGATATTTGTACTTATTCAAGAAAAATATTATTTTTATAATATATGTCAATGAGTTTCTTGCTCATTGAAATAGGTCTAGCACATGCCAAGTGCTATAGGTGAGTCAAGGAGTCAAAAGAAAATGATTGAAGACCTTAAGGGCATGTTACTCCATGTATATGTTTGTATAAGAGTCAAAGAATAACCCTCCAAGCAAAGTCAACCCTCCTCCAAAGCAAAGACACGTCCAATGAAGCAATTTGAGCTATAGATAGCAAGTCGGCGTAAAGGAGGGAGAATCCTCTATATACAAAGGCTGTCCACTCCTCCAAAAATAATGAATCCACCTCTGAAATCAGCGAAGAAAAGGTATGAGTAAAGGGTGATCAAGTGACAAGAAAGGGAGCCTCTGGTGCAACGTACAAGGTGAATTCTAGGCTGAAGTTAAGAGGACTGTTTTCTAGGGTAGAAAACAATCACGTGCGAGAAACATAGCCTCTTCCTGCTGTCATTACAGCACTATCATCATTGTCACATAACTTCGTTGGTTGGGCAATCTAAGTAGGCCTATAAGGTGCCTCACTCAAGTGTAGAAGGAACTCTCTCAAGCAAAGGAAGAGGTCAACATTAGAAGAAAAATAATCACACGTGTGAAGGTAAAGAGGCTATCTCTGCTATCATAACAACCCTCCCATTATGGTCATACAAGTTCATTGGTTAGTGAAGAGAAGAAAGGGATCATCATAAGGAAAGGGTCTCATCAAAGGTACCTCTTCTAGAGCAAGTGCAACAAGGTTTACCAACAGTTGAAAGAAGAATGAAGTGCCAGAAGGAGGAGGACGAAGTGCCGGGGAATAAAGTGCAAAAAGGAGAAAGGACTTGACCTGTGCTTGGAGGATATTCTTGTCAGGGGTCTAGGGTTTGACATTGATCAATAAAGAAGCTTCAGTAAGAGAAACTTACCAAAGGGTTTTCCTCTCTAAGAGAGAGAGGTTTTGGCCCTGGTAGAGAGCCAACATTTGTGTTCTTTTCTTTATGTTTTTGGTAGCAGTTTGATGAAACACACACTCTAATAATAAGAATAATATCCAGCTAAGATAATTGTAAAAGTGCTTCACAAATTGTTATCAAGCAGTGAAGAGTCCTAACAAACACCAGTGCCCTTCATTCTTCAACATGGAATCAGAGCTAAGGTGACACATCAAGGAAAGAGCATCTCATGAACACTCATCAAGGAAGGACATCTACAAAAGTTGAAGCATCTAGCCAAGAAGTCTCAATCACTTCAAGGACAAGAAAGGTCTACCATCTATCTTTCATCAAGGAAGCCTACAAAACAAGAAGAGCCTTAGATAAAGGCACCTACAAGAAGATCAAATCAAAGAAGGACCTATAACAAGCTAAAGTCATCAAGCAAATCTCATCATCAAGCAAGTTCACTTGGAGAAAGCAACTTGAAGAACATCAAGATCTGAGGAGGGCAAGCCATCAAGTCTTCAAGAAGAAAGCAAGTCCACTACATCTCAAAATCTATCAAGTAACTATATATCCCCTTCTGAATATACATCAATGTCTTTTTGCAAGGAAAGCAATAAATTGGTAGGTACCAATAACTTTCTTGCATGGAAGAAGAGGACTGACTTACATCTCAAGGAGAATGAACTCCTAGAACACATCAAAGGGAACGTTAGTATTCCTTCTAAGGAACAAACTCAAGCCTTAGCCAAGTACAATAAGGATGAGACAAGAGCTCAAAGGATTCTAATAGAATCCATCAAAGACTCTCTCATTCCTTATGTCTCCAAACTTGAAACATCAAAATAAATCTATGATAAACTAGTAGAGCTATTCTCGGTAAGCACAACTAGAGAAGTGATATCTCTACGAAATGAATTGTACAAGATGAAGATATCAAAGGAAGGAATAGCTCCCTACTTCATGAAGATCTTTGAGATGAGGGATCAACTTCAAGAGCTAGGGGAAGTCATGTCTAACAGAGAAATGACAACTGTAGTACTCAATGCTCTACCTGAGGATTGGGGCAACTTCACATCAAGCATATATGCAAAGAAGGAAGCCACCCCACTAAGTGAAATGTGGTCTCTATGCAAGATAGAGGAAACAAGACTCAAAGCAAAAGAGGATGTGGGATCAAAGGAGCAAGCATTTGCTACCATGGCCAAGAGAAAGGGAAAATTTGGCAAATTTGGTCCACGAAGAACAAACAACAAAGATATGTCCAAAATCCAATGCTATGGATGCCAAGAATATGGACACTACAAAAGGAATTGTCCTAAACTAAAGAAGGACAACAACAACAAAAGAAAAAGGGAAGAAGCTCACATGACTCAAGAGGTGAAAGAAGAAGAAAAGAAGCAAAAGAAGGAAGATCCTTCGGATCTCTACTATGACTAAGTCAAACTCTTTACTTAAAGTCTTCTTTCAAAGTTTTGGGTAGTATAAGAGCATGTAGGATTAGAATAAAATTGTATGGCTAGAAACACCTTCTAGAATCTAGAAGCATGATGTACATAGAGTCCAAAATATTCATGTAAAAGGAGCATTTATAATAGAACAAAATGCATGGTTAGAAATATCTTCTAGAATATAGGAGCATGGTAGATATAGCTCAAGATATTCATGTAGAAGGAGCATACCTAGAATAGGACCTCATCCACAATGAAAGAAAATTGATCATGATTAAGAATCTTAGGAGACCTCCATCATCAAAAGGAAAGAAATATTTGCAGGGTAAAGGACTTCAAGATCCAATGATGGAATCTTCAAAAGAAGATTCATAAACAAAAGCAGATGTCTCATTGGGAATCCCATTCACGGGATTCAAGAAAAAGATGATATGCAGGCAAGCTAAGATGAAGCAAGAAGGGCCACACCAAGGACAACCAAATGAAGCTAAGATGATCAAAGGAGAATCAAGATGAGGTATGTATGCATCAAAGTTTAGTCATGTTATCATTTGTATATTATTGAGTCATAGGAATAGTTCTACGACATGATCAAGTAGGAAAGAATCTCTTTCACCAATGACATGCTCAAAGGCATGTACTACAATGCAATGAAGGTCAACAAAGGAAATACTCACATAAGGAGTATAAGAATGCTGACTAGTCCTAAAAGCAAGCAATGAAGAAGTTCTCTCACAAGGAGCATAAGGTGGTTGACCAATCTATCCAAGAAGAAGCAAGTGAAGAAAGAGATCAAGCATGTGAAGAACACCATGATCACCAAAAATCACTATCTGACAACACACTTTGAAGACATCCTACCAAAAGAAGGCATGACAACTCCAACAAAGGAAGAAAAAGATCAAAGGACCCTTGACACCTGTGAAGGCCTTGGAGATATGGAAGGTGCAGATAACTGATTCTACTCTACGAAGATGTCATGATGAAAAAGCCATCCAACAAAAATGTTGAAGCAATATCAGGATGAAGTCATGAAGGGCTACTAGATCAAAGCATGGGAACAAGCAAGTACAAAGAAGCATCCATGTGAAGAGTAGTTCGAAGCATAGACAAGATGACAAGAAATAACCAGATGACAAGAGAACCTAATATATGACAAGAAGGCCACTTTCCATGAAGGAAGCAATGACATGACAAAGAAGGAAGGAAAGTGATTGATGGATGGTGCCCTACCAAGAAGAAGTTTGACCAAAGACTTCATGACATCAAAGGAAGGAAGGAGATCACATAGCTGGAGGACCCACGAAGAAGAAGTTGCTGATGAATGGACAAGTCCCTAGCTAAGAGGGAGTTATAACAAGTTCCCAATTAGAAAGGAACTTGGACAAGTACCTTGTCAGAGGATACTTGAGCATGTCTTCCTCAATTGAGAGGAAGAGATAGACGCGACATTCTTATCTTCACTTGGGAAGAAAGAATGGGAGGATTGGGTAATCATCTGGCATCCAATACTCTTTGAGGATGTGTAGGACATCCAAGACAAGAGTAGGCAAGAGGACCGATATTCTTTGAGGGTTGGGAACCCAAGATAAGAATAGTCCTAGAAGGTCATACTTAGTGAACACCCTATTGAATTTCCTCGACCTTGGGTCTAAGATAGAATCTTAAAATATCAGACGCTACCAAATCAAGAATCTCAACAAAATTACTTTGCACAGCGGAATATAAACAACAGTAAATCACACATGCACAATATATGGACAACTTTTTACAATTTTCAACCCAACTTCGTTATATTAAACAACATATAATACAACAGTTTAGGGCTTCCGTACTAGGGATAATGGCCCTCATATATCCACTAGTACAAGATACAAAACTGGGGCTTCGTGTCAGCACATCGACAACTAATCTGCCCTCAACAAGATACTCTGACCATTTGGCTAATGTAGTCGACTCTCTCAGCTCCTCTCGGTTGTACCCTGTACCTGCTCAATCCTTCGACCCCTGATCTGCAACATTGACTCTATCAACGATCCAATTCAATCTGGTAACTGAACCTCGGCTATCAATTTGCTCACTAGTTGTGCCTTAGTCCATCGTGGCACAACACATCGAGACTCCTGTCGAGTTGTTCATAGCTCCACTTGTGAACAACTCTCGATCTGCCAACTGCTGCTCCTCAGCTACTTAGAGACTTCAACCCACTACGGTCTTCCTACGATGCTCTGATGAAGACCAACGTAGGGCATGGAGGGCTGCCACCTATCACTGCAAGATGTCCATCTCCCACAATGAACACAGGCTAGGAGGACTGCCCATCATCTGCTGTAGATGTCCTTCTCCACACACACGTCTTGGGCTCCACAAACTGCTCTTGGTTGATTAGACCCTTGAGCTCAACAATTGCCTCTCTCACAACTACCTTTGTCCATCAAGGTGTTGCTCATCGGGCTCCAACTTGGATACTTTTTCGCTGTCCTCCAACAGACCATAAGTGCCCAATCACGTCCACACTTGGTCCACTCTCACACTACCCTCCAACAGTCCACGAGTGACCAATCCTCGCTGTAGCATCTGCTCCTAGTTAGGGCATCCAACACCTAGGAAACCCTTCCACATGGCTGCTAACAGACTTCCAAACTGTCCTCTCCTAGGACATCATCCACTAGCATCAATTCAACCTTAACACATCAATACAATACATACCTAGCCCGTTCCTACACTTGCACATTCCTGTACTCGCGTTCCTGCACTCGTGGGTTCTTGCACTCGCGTTCTTGCCGTTCACGCTCTTACGCGTTCCTGCACTCGCGTACTTGTACTCACGTTCCTGAACTCATGCGTTCCTGCACTCACATTCGTCCACTTCACGCGTTCCTGTACTCATGCGTTCCTGCACTCGCGTTCCTGTACTTGTGTTCCTGCACTCGCGTTCCCGGATTCGAGCTGGCTTTCTTGATGTGTAGAGTATGAAAGATGCTTCTTGGATATGTTAAATGACTCTCCTCCACCTTATATTTATACATAATACAAGGGCTCCACGAATTAGTGAAGAGACACATCTATTGGCCAAATTTTACTTCAAGCCTACATGACTTGAAAACCAATAATTACTTGTCAACTTCAAAAATTCATTTCTCCACTTCTACAACTCGGAATTCAATGATTCTCGAAGCATTGGATTCTCCTTTCCACCCTCTATCGTCTCATGCCATCACATGTAGAAATGTGCTTTCGGAATTGCCCCAAACATGATTCAATGCAAAACCTCAGGCTTGGGTTCGAAGCCCACAAGCCTACTTGTGGCACTTTGACCTCCAACCCTTGAACACTAGGGCTTGGAGTACCTCCCAAGCTACACAAAAATCAACACACCCGAGTGGGTATGTACCTTGAGAGACGATGACTAGGGTGTCTATAAGTCATTGGTCTCGCTAACATTGTGCTCTGATCTATTGAGAGATAGAGCTGTCAGTTAAGGCCTTGCTGTGGAAACAATGTTGATTACTATGATGCTATAACAGATGGATTTCCAATCCAGTTTCTCATATCTGAATTCTTCAAGATTGAAACATAGCCAAACACGTTGTAATGTTGTATGAATACCTCCCTAGTTAAGAGGGAGTGTTGAAGGAAATGTAACTAGGTTTGGTCTTCATAAATGTACTTTTGATATTTGTACTTATTCAAGAAAAGAAATATTATTTTTATAATATATGTCAATGAGTTTCTTGCTCATTGAAATAGGTCTAGCACATGCCAAGTGCTATAGGTGAGTCAAGGAGTCAAAAGAAAATGATTGAAGACTTTAAGGGCTTGTTACTCCATGTATATGTTTGTATAAGAGTCAAAGAATAGCCCTCCAAGCAAAGTCAAGCCTCCTCTAAAGCAAAGACACCTCCAAAGAAGTAATCTGAGCTATAGATAGCAAGTTGGCCTACAAACAGCAAGTCGGCCTTCAAGTCGGCCTAAAGGAGGGACAATCCTCTATATATAGAGGCTGTCCACTCCTCCAAAGATAACGTAATCCACCTTTGAAATCAGCGAAGAAAAGGTATGAGTAAAGGGTGATCAAGTGACAAGAAAGGGAGCCTCTATCGCAGTGTACATGGTGAAGTCTAGGCCTAAGTTAAGAGGACTGTTTTCTAGGGTAGAAAACAATACCCCATGCGAGAAACATAGCCTTTTCCTGCGGTCATTACAATGTTGGAATTTCTAGGTTTAACCCGTTAGAATTTCTTCCTATACCATCTGGTTTATTTCTTCCTACTTGTTTAATTGCTCAAGTTATTTACCATGTAAATACTAAAAATAAACACAAGTACAGTATCAACATCTACAGATCATCAACTGAAAGAAAACAAGCACATAAGTGACATCGTTATTTTTGGACCAATGTCCTCGGAAAGACCCAATGCGGGAAAACTAGTGCAGCTATTCAGAGGGTTATATTATTATGCAGTTTATTAGAGTACAACTGGGTGCCCAAACTGGCCACCCAACATAGAAAAATATACGGCAACAATACCTCTATACCTGGAAACAGGTATTCAGAAAACCTGTCATATAGAAACCCTCTCGGGCACAACTGAAGCTCAGCGCTGGTCCTTCTGGCCTCTGCGTCAGCCTCCTTCTGAGCCGCGTCAGCCCCAGGACTCTCTGCGTTAGCCCTCTGAGGCACTGCGCAGCCTCTGGGAGCCTCTGCGTCACTCCCTCTTCCCTTTGCGTGGATGACGCAGTCTCTCTGGGCTCTGCGTAGCCTGGACTGACTGCTTCTCTCGCTCTCTCCGCTTCTGTGCTGGTCTCCTAGTATTGTCCCTGCCTCTCTGCCTCGTACTCACTACCCCTCATTGCTGATCACTGATTCAACTTTGCTTAGCAACCCCGCTCTAGCAAAATGAATGACTGATCACTCTGGTGTATTCTCCAATTGACCCTCAAGCCTCCTCTTATACTTTTCTTGTTGGTCCATGAATGACTGAGATTAAATCTCTAATCGATGGCTAAGATTAGATTTGGCTTGATCCATGACTTTTGGAACCTTCTAACCCAGTTTTATATTAATACCCATTAATATTTTATTTTTCCTAAGTTTAGACTTAGGAACTCCATTAAAAATACTAATTATTTTAATATCTCTCAAACCGGTTAGAATTTGCCCAAACCATTTCTGGGTCTTGGAGATCTCATGTGCTTTAGCCTCTCCACTGATTTTCATGGCTATAGCACATCCGATGCTACCTTAAATCAACACTCCCTCTTAGCGAGGACTATGCTCTAGTAATACTCCACACTGAGCATCACCCTGATTAGGCAACATCAGTCCCTGTGCTGATGCTAGGCCTCCCCGCCCAACATCCTTTGCACTGTTGCATCCTGTATTGCTGCCCATGGCCCTGCCACTGCCATTGTTGCATCCGTACGGTAGCTACCTCTGCGTTTGTGCTACTGCTGGTCCATCCTCCCAGCATTGTATATGCACTGAATCCCCTCTCATCATGCTGCATCGTGCTACTGCATACTGCTACTGCACTGCAACTTAGTTATTGAGAAGTATGTAACTGATCCACCCAACTTCTGACATCCCTATCAGGCTAGAGACACTCCCGATGCTGAAGCTCCCTCTGCTGCTAACAAGTGCTCCCTCTACTGACCTATATGCTACTGCAACAACTCCTTGCATCTCGCACCGTTGCACACCTCTCTGTGCCATCCTGCACTGGTGCAATACTCCCGTGCCTTTCGCACTGTTGCAACATGCTAGCCTTGCGCTGTCCCAGGACTCCTGCACTGTAGCACACTTTGCTGCTTCATCAACATCCGTCTCTACTGACATCCACCAGTCCTGCTACTCCTCTTTGTGGCTCCCGTAGCAAGGTATAATCCAAGAGGTTGGGTACCTCAAGGATCTTGCCCCTCATCACCTATAGTCCTTCTGACTACAGCTCGATGTCTCCCCACTTCTTCTCAAGTGGCACATGAGCACTCATGGCACAATCGTCCTCCTCCTCAACTTCTTTCTCCGCCTTTGCAAGCATTGCCTTCGAGTCCGAAGCCTCTCCCTTGCTCTTCTTCCTAGGACATTGGTTCGCAAAATGACCTAGTTCCCCACAATGGAAGCACTTGACCTTGGAGAGGTCCTTCTTCTTCCTCTTCTCCTGCTTTCCCGCAGATGCTAGAGCCGCATCCTCTTCTTCCTCCTTCTTGATCTTGATCCCTTTTCCGCTACTCCTCGCCTTGGTCAACCGTCTGATCTCCTATTGACGAAGAGCTGCCCGTAGTTCTTCCCAATCTGGAAGTCTCGTCCTGCCTAGTATGCTCTGGACAAATACCTCCCAATCCTTGGAAACTGCATTTAGTGCGGTCCTCACCATCAATTCCTCATTCGATATGGCCCCTATGGAAGTTAGCTGGTCACGGATCTCCTTCAAGCAATTGAGGAAGACATCTATCTGCTCTCCCTTTTGCATCTAGAATGCCCTTAGCTGATTCTTCAGGAGCATCTTCCTCTGCATGGAAGTATGCTGGTACAATGTCTTCAGGGAATCCCAGATTCCCACATCTCCTTTACTGTTTCCTTCTCGGCAATATGTGGTACCACATGATCCTTGACCCCATCAAGGATGATGCACTTAGCCTTAGCCATTGCCTCCTCGTACCTTTCATTAGCTACCGGGTCAACTGGGACAACTATCACTCTTGTGACGAAGCCCTTGAGGCGATGTCTGTCTAGAATGGACAAGATCCTGGCCTTCCAGACCACAAAGTTGAACACTCTGTCCAACCTATCCTGATTTTTAGCCTATTCACGACCATATCACTGCGCTTCTTTCAACTCCTTCGAGTCTCTCTACTTCCTTCTTGGAAGTCCTCTGTTCGACTCCTGCTGAGTCTCTCAACTTCCCGTTTGGAAGTTCTCGGTTCGACTCCTTCTGAGTCTCGATTTCCCTTCTGGAAATCCCTCTGCCAACGTCAAGTTTCTCCACTCCTCTCTCCGCTTTTGTGTTGGTCTCCCAGTATTGTCCCTGCCTCTCTGCCTCGTACTCACTGCCCCTCGCTGCTGATCATTGATTCAACTTTGTTTAGCAACCCCGCCCTAGCAAAATGAATGACTGATCACTCTGGTGTATTCTCCAACTGACCCTCAAGTCTCCTCTTATACTTTTCTCATTGGTCCATCAACGGCCGAGATTAAATCTCTAATCAACGTCTAGGATTAGATTTGGCTTGATCCATGACTTGTGGAACCTTCTAACCTAGTTTTATATTAATACCCATTAATATTTTATTTTTTCGAAGTTTAGACTTAGGAACTCCATTAAAAATACTGATTATTTTAATATCTCCCAAACCAGTTAGAATCTGCCCAAACCATTTCTAGGTCTTGGAGATCTCATGTGCTTTAGCCTCTCCACCAATTTTCATGGCTAGAGCACATCTGATGCTACCCCAAATCAACATACAACACTATCATCACAGTCTCATAACTTTGTTGGTTGGGCAATATAAGTAGGTCTATAAGGCCCCTCACTCGAGCGCAAAAGGAACTCTCTCAAGCGATGAAGGAAGAGGTCAAAATCACGAGGAAAACAGTCACACATGCGAAGGTAAAGAGGTTGTCTCTACTGTCATAACAACCCTCCCATTACAGTCATACAACTTCATTAGTTGGTGAAGAGAAGAAAGGGATCATCATAAGGAAAGGGTCTCATCAAAGGTACCTCTTCTAGAGATCGGAAGGAGGGGGACAAAGTGCCGAGGAACAAAACACTGGAAGAAGGAAGTGCTGAAGAACAAAGTGCAGAAAAGAGAAAGGACTTGACTTGTGCTTGGAGGATATTCTTGTCAGGGGTCTAGGGTTTGGCATTGATCAATAAAGATGCTTCAATAAGAGAAACTTACCAAAGGGTTTTCCTCTCTAAGAGAGAGAGGTTTTGGCCCTGGCAGAGAGCCAACATTTGTGTTCTTGTCTTTATGTTTTTGGTAGTAGTTTGGTGAAACACTCACTCTAATAATAAGAAGAATATCTAGCTAAGATAATTGTAAAAGTGCTTCACAAATTGTTATCAAGCAGTGAAGAATCCTTAAAAACACTAGTACCCTTCATTCTTCAACAGTATCAACTCTATATGCATCAACCTAATAAATCAGAAGAGACTTCTCTGGAGGCTTAACATCCTGAGTCAAACTTTTCACAATATCATTAATTTTTTTATTAAATTCCTCCACTGTCTCATTTTCATTCTTCTTAATATGGCTAATGGCATTGAGAAAATGCCTTTCTTCTCTTTTGTCTTCATATTTCTCATTAAAGGCACTAATTATCGATCTTAAAGAATGTTAAACATGACAATGGCAGAGACAGAATATGAATCATAAACATTGAATTGCATCTATTATTCACAATGATACATATATATAGTACATTGGTGTGACCCGGATTCATATCCCAAGTGGTCTCTTAGACTCCGATGGCAATTCACATTCCACACCAACCCATAGAGGATTAGGTGTCCAACATTCCCCCCTTAATTCGAAGGGTTATGTATGAGTTCAAGAAGAGAGCTATAATACAAAATGTGCTAAAACATGCATGGCAGCACTAGGCTGAATGTGCGCTCTGAAGTGTTGGTATAAGGGGGTGGTTTAAGGATGACCACCAACACTGGAACGCTTAGTGCAGTTCTTGGAACTCTTCCAAAGCTGGAAAGAAGATGAAGTCTTTTGCTAGAGGAAGTGTCCCTAATGATTTGGAGAGGGAGACCTTCAACCTGAAACAGGGAGGTCTACAACCTGCAGTGGTTTAAGGATGACCACCAACTCTGGAATGCTTAATGCAATTTTTGGAACTCTTTCAAAACTGGCAAGAAGCTAAAGTCTTCTGCTAGAGGAAGTGTCCCCAATTCTTTGAAGGGAGGTCGCAACCCCACATAGATGGTTTAAGGTTGACCACCAACCGAAGGCATGCTTAGTGGCAACTCTGTCTCTAGCTACAACTTTGAATCTGGTATGGCAGGTTGTGGCTCAGGCTTGCTTGATGTGGCTTTGAAACTTGTAGATGACCATCACTTCTCCCCTTGTCATATACAAGGTGAGAAGATGGTGAAAACTCAACTGCAAGACAGTTAAATACTCTAGAACAAGTTCTGACATATGACTGAAATATCTTCTTGGCTGTTGAAGCCCATTGCTAAGAAGCGATCCATCCAAGATGAGTCTTTGTTCTTGCAGGAGGTTTGTTTTTGAAGCATCTGTGTGAAGAATGAGTATGATGACCATAATGCTTGCACGGATGAAGATCAAAACAATGATCTTTCATATGGACAACTCGGTCACAATGTTGGCATTTAACATTCTATGGTTGCTGCTGTGAAAAAGGAACAAAATCTGAAACAACTGAAGGTGAACTGTCATGAAGAAATCCAACACTCTGAAACTAGATGGGCTTTGAGTAATCTGGAATATGAAAGGAAACCTCCTTGTCATATCCAAGCCCTGTTCTGTGCTTGTTCCTGACAAGCTCTTCCCAAGGTCTGATGATTTGCATGGGAAGTGTAGGCTGAATTTTTGCTTCTGCATGCAATTTTGATGCTTCATTAGGTACTGGATCTGAATCAACCTCAATCTTACTAATTTCATCACTTGTTGGCTGTTGATGGGTGTTTTTAGAATGAAAAATCTGTTGAAGCTCATCTTGCTGGAACTTAGATTCTAGTTGCAGAAATTCTATATTTTCATGTGCATTTTGCAAACAGGTACCAATATCCAAGAGAGTTTCCATACTGATTTGGATTGTGTTATCAGTAGTAGATTGTATCATAGTTTTCAAAAGCTCTAATACTCCATTAAGTCTAGCCATTTTTCTCCTGGTCAAGTAAATGAAAGATGCTCGAACCAACTCCTAGCTCTTCAACTGTGTTTGCAAGTTCATATGCTCCAAGAGGCCGACTAATTAAAGCAATTCTAATGTACAATACCCACTACTAATCTCAAAACTAAATATAAGAAAGAGGTGTGATAGGAAAAGCTTTGAATATTAGTGAGTGATGTCTCTAAAATGGAAATGGGCGGGGGCCGAGGCTGTTTCAGAGGAGGCGCTCGTGGCTGCCATGGGTTCATCTGTTTGAATTCTGGGATTCTTAAATCTCGACTGTTTGCTATAATCGATGTTATTATTATTGAAATCTATCTTTCTTTCTCCCACATAACATATATTCCTTTTTCTTTTGTCAAAAAAGCCATGTGTGCCGTTTTAGGCATTGCCGGGCCTCTCGGACTGTAGAATATACGAAGGCCGTGTGTTTTTTTTTTTTTTATGCGGACAAGATCTCCACAGGACTTGAACCCCCTACCTCGGAATTGGTTTTGAACAGAAAAGAACCAAAATCAGCTCCTCTGGATCTTCTGTTCGACTCACCTTCCAAATCGTCTGCTACAGGGCGTGGGATATGCCAAGCAGCCCAAGCACACTTAAAAAATATGCAAATACAATGCTTCCGTTAGGAGGAGCGATTTCAACACCACCGCCTTTGGCAACTTGATTTTTTTTTCTCATCCGAGCTTAATAGTCATTATCATCCTCTGCATTATCCTAGATTCTCATGGGAGACGATGAAGAAGATGAAGAACTCATGGTCATGGTAGATGATGAAGAACTCAGAACAACTTTTATGACTTACTGTAATAACCTAGCTTGGACAAATGGAGCTAAGCTTCTTGTTTTTTTTTGTTGCAGTACTTATTTCAGTAGGAGATATATCTCTAGGACTTGCTAAACAATGGATGACAACATCTCATTATGTTCCATAGCCTTTACTTTGGAGAGGTAGAAGAGGAGCCATGATCAGGGTGATTATGAATAATTCCTTCATCATGAATCATCCAAGGGACTGTGTGCACATGGGTTGCAAAACACCAAAGGAATTTGAAGTTCTTGATTTCAAATTAATCCACCAGCGCTCGTAAAGATTCGCTCCTACAGTTCTGGACAAAGCCTACTAGTGTCGACGCTAGAAACTGTAGAGAAATTCAACGAAGCAGATGCTAAGAACTGAATGGAAAGGTCATTGGCGAGGAGTAGGCACAGAGATGTTACAACAGGGATTGTCAGGTTTTGTTGCCGTTATAGGTTTAGTTTACCACAATTACTGCTCACCATACACGTTCTTCATGGAATTGAATTGATATCTCTGCATACTAGAGTAGCTAATGCAATGACATTAGCGGAATTCCCCTCAACGTAAGAATTTAGGTAAGGATCCAATGTATTCAATATATAACTGCCACAACGTGGATCTGTATAAGCAATCTTTTACAGAACTGCCACAACGTGGATCCGTTTGCAAGCGATTTGATACCATCAGGTAGGTGCATTGATAGATATGATGATTATGGTGCCGACCAGAACACAAGTTTGCAGGACAAACAAAAATGCAGAATTGGTTGAGAGAATGTTAAGCAGGGTAATGACAACTCTTACAGGTGAGACTAGCAGAGAAACGACTAACTTCACAAAATTCAATGCAGAGTAACGCACAACAAATCAATGCCAATACAACGTAGCATATAAACCTCGATCTTCAATCAACGCACAGAGAAACCCAACGTACATACCAGGATTTAGTGGGGGAAGAGAGCCAAATTTAGGTCCTGTGCACTGACCTGTGTAGATTTGGAAGAGTCTGGACAACGTCTAGGTCTAGCGCCAAACACACAAAAGAAGGCCACAAGAAAATAGTGGCTCAAATTGGAGTAGGGCAGGAGAACGCCTGCTCTGATACCATGTTAAACGTGACAATGGCAGAGACAGAATATGAATGATAAACATTGAATTGCATCTATTATTCACAATGATACATATATATAGTACATTGGTGTGACCCTTGGATTCATATTCCAGATGGTCTCTTGGACTCCGATGGTTGTTCACATTCCACACCAACCCATAGAGGATTAGGTGTCCAACAAAGAATCAAAAGTGTTAGCAGGAAACTTTGTGAACCAATCCAGAGCATCCTCATCCAAAGAGAAGACGTAAAGTCTCATCTTGACATCCTCATGGTTAACATTGTTACACCATTTGCTCACACAAAGGTTGAAGTTCCTAAGGTGAGTCTTGGCACTAATAGCATTGTTACCTTGGAATGAAGGCAACTTCTCAATGGCTTTATTCGAAATAACATTTAGATAGCCATTAATGTTAGAAAAATCACAAGGGGCAAACAAGTCATCCATGATGTCTTGCTCAACCTGACCTTGAAAAAGCAAATGGATATCAGAAATAACCTCCTGCCGAAAATTGACAAGAGGTCTACGAGAAGAGTGCTTATTTAGTCGCACTCTAAAAACCTTTTCAAGATCAAGAGTGGGGCTAACCAAGCTACTTGGATTACTTCTAGTAGAAACTCTTGCAGAAAATGAACCAAGTGGAGTCGCCACTTGAACAGGAATCTAACTCTAAAAATCCAAGATGCAAAACCGAAAGTTAGATGCACTCCAGGTCAAGGAGGACTTATCCACGAAAACAACGCCAAAAGAATGTTGTCCACATATTTGCACACCCAAGACAAGTGGGAAAAATCCTCAACCCTACAAGGTGTGTTCTTTGTGACAACGCTCAATGAGAGGGCTATCATTTGATCCCAACTCTCTTCGTTTAGGTTCTCTCCTAGCTAAACCAAGGGTGGTAGACCCTAAAGAATATTTTTAATGAAAGTTTGTTAATTCTAACAAGTTCTAGGAGATAATTAGTGAATTAATTAGGCAAACTTGAAATATAACTTGAAATGAAATTGATTAGCAAGCATAAATGTTTATGAGCATATAAACATCAACAATGTAAATAGATCAATAAATTCAACAAGATATCCTGCAAGAAAATTGTAAGTAGACCAGTGCCAATAATATACTTGCAAGAAATATATACTCAAGAAGAAATCACAATACTTGCAATGAGATATAATTTTCAAGTTACAACAAGTTGCAAGAATAGGAAAGCTGCAAGGCAAATGTTAGTAGATCAAGATGAAAGATTATATACAACTTTGATTATTAGCAACAAAATGAAAATGAAGCTAGCAAGCCAATAAAACTTGTACTTAAAAAATAGATTGCTCAAATATGATATAATAACATCAAAGGAACATTAATATGAGCATGTAAATGAAATCGACAAGTACAAGAACACAAAATGAAATGCTTGCAAGTGAATGAGATGCTCACAACCTAACTTGTATGAAAGCCAATTATATGCAAGATGAAACAAAGTTTTGTGTGTGTGTGAAATAAGTGGTCTTGGTTAATTTTATTGATGCCTAATCTAAGGTGTGACTTCCCCTCAATTCCTTCAACTTGGTAAGGACTCGAGGTGGTTGCAAGAAGGCTAGGATGAGGAAGCTAAGTCTTCATTAACGATACCCAACTAGTGCTTCAGGACAACCCGCATGCCTTTGTTCCTACAAGGGACCTAACCATGCAAAAGAACTGTGAGATCACACGTTTTAACTTTCCTCCAAACTCAAATCTAGGGAGATTGAATGACAATTGAGGAATTTCTCCAAAATGTCTATCAACCAACTTATTCTTGGAGGTAAATTTTAGAGAAACAATGTGCAAATGTGAGGTGAACTAGTTAATACAAGTGCTTTAATGACAATATTGTTTACTAATTTATAGTGTCAATTATAGCTCAATTAAAATGTCACACTTGCTTAGATTTATATGATGTGGAATGCAAACTAATTAGACAAAGAAGTGAACAATATGATGAGTGATATACCAACAATGGGATGAGCTATATCAGCATTAAATAAATCAGATCTAGGCTAGTAAATCAGCAATGGAAATGAGTGAATTTCAATGAGCTAAATAGATTAATGAAATATGTGAGTTAGAGATCAGATCTAGCAATTATGTGATGAAATGAGCAAATGACTAATCTAGCAAAGAAAATGAAAAAGGTTAGTTACTAACTATCTAGACTCTCCTTCCAAATGAGGAGATAGGGATACCAACGGGAAAACCCCAAGCTCCCTTAAGAAGAAAAGTTGTTTTATTAATTAAAGAGAAACCCTCTTATAGAGAAGTGAGGGTTTTAGATTTTTAGGAGGGTTTACAATAAGGGTTTCAAAGAGAGAATATCCTTCCTAAAAAAATCAAAATGGAAATGAAAAATATTTATGATGCCTTTTGCAAACATTACAATGAGAATTCCTCAAAAAGGAATTCACTTATCCTCCAATGAATTTCGCTCAAGGGTTTGACGTCCAACTATTTTCAAGAGGAAAAAATGCACAAAGGAGGGAGAGGAATCCTCTTTTTTTATCCATGACAAAAGGAACGAAAGGCCTCCGAAATGATGGCATCTTATTTTCTCAAGCTTGAAAGTGTGAATCCTTTCAAAATCGTCTTCAAAACCCTAGCTGTCTAGCCTCCACAAGGAAAATCTGCGCAAGAGAGGGGATGGAAAGGTCTCTAACCCACGAACAAAGGTAAAGAGAGGTCCCAAAATTGTATTTTATTGATCCTTCAAGCCTCTTGATTGATCCCTTGAAAATGTCTTTAGAAACGCTTCTTTTCAAGCCTCCCTAAGGGACTATGCAAGCCAAGAGAGAGAGAGAGATCAAATCTCATGCAAGGAAAATAAGTCAGGGAATTAATGAGAATATATACATAAAAATACAAATGCAAACCACAAGATGATGAGGACACTTCTGCGCTTTGGCAAGAAAGAAAGGGAAACCCTTTAAATAAGCTCTAAATAGCCATATCTATCAATAAAATTGCATAAATAAACGGCAAATAGAATTAATATTATGATATTTGTGAACTATTGTAGAGAAAATCCCTCTTCAAAAAATCGTTTGATAAGCCCTTGAGGAGATTCGATATGGGTTCTTCCACCTTTATCCTCTTGAGAGTGGGTTCATTCAACCAAAAACTTACCCCACGCTCAAGATCTGCTTCAGAAAAGTAGATCTTCTACACACTTTAAAATATATTGTTAGATCCACAAGGGATTGGACTACACAATGAAGAAGGAGGCTAGAGGTTCAACCAAAAACCTACTAGTGCTCCTAGATCTAGAGTGGTCCTCCAATCCATAAATTAATACAAGATAACTTGCATAAATTAATCTGCAGAAGGCATATGAAGCTAACAAATTAGAGATCAAATAGTGTAGTGCATTAAGCACAAATAAATCAGAACAATATTACCATAAAAGCAGAAGAATAACACCACAAAGAATATGCCCCAAAGTCTTTCTTTATTACTTAGAAAAATATTCAGTGCAAAATTTCTGCAGAGCTTCTCTAGCACCAACATCTCAAGAATGATTACAAATGACGGGGCAAAGGCTCTATTTATAGATAAAATTCATCTCCAAGTGATCTCAAGGGAAAACGACTAGATCTCCTTTCAGCAAATCAAAACCCTTGATGAGGCCTATGCAGATCTTGAGGAGAGAGACATTTTTACTTAATGGGGACTAGGTTGAGTGGAAGTTGAATGCTAGAGTGGTTTGGACCACATTATAAATTTTTCCCTTATTTTTCCTTGATCAATTCCCATTCAAATCAACAAACTTGGATGATCTCCTCAACAAATTCAAATTTCTTGGGACATTAGTTGTTGCCTTTGACCATCAAATTTTTTCTGGTTGGATAACCTCCTTGGTAAATGGATCTTCATCATTTTTTACTTGAATTTGCCCCGTTGACCACTCCACGTCAACTACCCTATAACAGTGTACATTTTCGCAAGAAGATTCCATCATGCTCAGGGAGTGAAGATTATCCAGATTTCGTCATCATCTCCAGTCATCATTTTGTAAAAGTTTTAGACCCATTCTGCAAGTTTATAATGTAAATGATCCTATTAGGACTATCTATGTATGTAACAAACTAGGTAATCTTACTTTTTTGGTGAAGATTTCTATCCTAGGAGGTTTTTTGTCTCACCGATTCATTGTTTGTTTCTAAACATAGATGATCAGCAGAGTTTTTCCCTCCAAGCTCACCACAAAGCTAGGGTGGATTTTGTTGTCAAGATCTTAGGTAAGTCCTAATGTTCTAGTCGAATCTTCTGTAAAAGTAAACTGGGAGTAATTTAAGCTAACTGGCTAAATTGCTTTATTACTAATTACTTGGTCTACTAGATCATATTGAGTCGCATAATGGGGTTTTATAAATAAGGGTCTATAACGAACGGGTGTTCCCCCTTCATGTATTAAATTGTAATATCTTGATGTAAAAAATATTTTAGTACATGGTCCCTCATATTTAGACACCATGGCTAAATTATTTGAGGGTTGGAAAAATCATTAATCCTCTCATAAGTTAATTAATTGAATTTTTTGGCAAAAATAAATTAAAATTATAAGCTAAAAATTAAATTAATTTTTAGTCATAGGAAAAATTTATTCTCCAAATTTAAAATTCGTGGGTTCTATAAGAATTATTTTTTAGAGGTCTACTACCAAGGGAATATTGAAAATTTCAAGAGATTTTGGACCCTTGAGCCTTGATAGTTAAGTCAAAGTCAATTTTTTGAGGAAATCAACTCAAAAGAATTAATTTTGAGTTTATTAAAATTCAATTAAATGAAAAATTCGAATTTCCTCAAAAAATAAAATAATTTTGATGGAGGAGATTAAAAGATAATTACGTTTTTTTCGATGGTCGAGATTAATTTGACGGGGATCAGGCCAACTAACCGTTGGAGAATTAATCTATAAATTAGAGGTCATTTGTCATTCGAAGGATCCAATCATTGAATCGTGTATTTTCTCTTGAAGCTCTCTTGTACTATTTTCTGGAATAATACAAACGAAGTCTTTGGGGTTTTACTTGATGGTGGTGTTCCTCTCCAACATTTTATGGTAATCTTGTTCTTAATATTCTTGTTGGACACCTAATCCTCTATGGGTTGGTGTAGAATGTGAACAGCCATGAGAGTCCAAGAGACCTTGGGATGTGGAACCCAACGGTCACATTAATGTACTATAAATGTATATCATTGTCAAATAATAGATGTACTCTCCTGTTTATCTTTCCTATGATGTCTCTGCCATGTGTGTGTTTAACATGGTATTAGAGCAGGCAATATCCTGCCCTGCTCATATTTGAGCCATTGTTTTGTGGCCTTTGTAGATTTGAGCACTTCTCCTTATCGGTTTTGTGCCTTTCGGAACTGCTTCACTGAAACTTCGGTTCTTCTCTGCTCTGGATGCTCCTTTACCTGAAAATCTGGTTGTTCTCTCTCCTGAGCTACCCAACGGCATAACTGTGCAGCAACTGTCATCTTCTATAACTGCTCCTGCATGAAATCATTTGCCATCCAAGCTGTTTCCTCAGGCTACACCTACTTTAATGCTCTGAAATCTGCGCCTACTCCCTGGCTCCAGTGGATTCCAGAAATGCTCTCTGAAGTGTAGCTCTGCCATTCTGGACGCTCTCTGACACACTGCTTTGTTGCTGGCATCAGTCGTGGTATTCATTCCATTCTCAGGCTCAGTGTTGCGCTCAGTTCCATATTCCACCTGCTCAATTCCGTTACAGTTGAACAGGTCAGGAATAGATACAATCTCTTCCCAATCTATGCTTTTTGATTTCAAGCCACTCTTTTCCGAGCTCTAGAAAGACAAATAATCTTTCCAGACCCATTATGAGCCTAAGCAATCAGATTTTGGTAAGGTGGAATAAGAATCATTGGAAGAATTATTGCTTGGATCTTGCTCGACTTCTCAAATCCCATCTCCAAGTACAGACCTCTGAGTAGTTCAGGTGAAAGGTTCAACTCCTCAAATGTCTTTCCTAAAGTATAAGGAGTGTCACCAGTAGTGACTGCTCTGATATTCGAGTCTTCTGAATTGACTGCGTGTACGGGCCCTTCCTTTTTGAAAACAACTTCAACTCTGTCCAACATTTGATTCCTGTATCTGGGTTACAATTCCTAAATGGAGTGTTGAGTCCATGTGTAACTCCTGGTCTCCATTGAAGTATGATGGTCTTTGTGTGTTGAATGGTGCATTGAATGTATTACATTGGAGCATATGCAATATTTAGTATATTATGTTGAATGTATTGTATTGTATGCTTGAGTAGTGATACATTTGCGTTCAAGAGTTGATTGCTTGTATTGGTATATTGGTGTCTCTGCTTTGAGGGACGTTCAATTCTTATGTTGAACCATTTAGACATGCGCTTTAAAGATAAAACGATTTATATATGCTTTAAATCATTTTGAGGGTCCATTCATATATACATGATTCAGACTATTCATACATGAAGTTGAGAGTCGGTCCATACAATTACAGTCAGTCAATTGTATCTGCTAGTTGGTCTATATAAAAGCAACTATTTGACATAAAAAAAAGGTATTCCCCAGTGGCGAGAAAGCTAGTATGCGGTTCGATGCTTAAATGTTGATATGGGTTTTCTCCTTTCCCATGAAGAACTAAATTCTCTTACAAAAACGACTGCCTGAGTTTGGAGAATCAGAAGCACCGCAGAATAGCTTCGCAGCGGCGTGGAGAGCAGAGAGACTCTACATTACGTCCGAAGTGGAATCGATTGAATTGAGTTGGAATGCACAGTTACAAAGATACTCTATGGAAGCTGAAGCGATTGAGTTGAGTTGGAACGCATAACTGCAAACATACTCTTTGTATTCCACAAAGCCCAACATTGTTAGTTTCAATGACAAAAGGAGTATCGGTTTGACAAAATTGGTACATTGGTATGCAAATCAAGTTGATAGAGAGAACTCTAGAGTATTATGTTAACGTCGTTCACTGGACCCATGGAACGTGCAGTACTGTAAACTTCTGGCAGTGCAATATATGGTGGCACACTGTCAGAGTACAACATACTGGTCTTGGGATTAGCAGAAATAGTTATCCCATCAGCAACTCCAAAAATATATGGTGTATCATCATACCAAGTTCTGCTGAGATTTGAATCTTCAACTGGTGAAAGAGATTGTCCTCCATTAATATATGTGATTGTTGGGACGAAGGTCTTCTCTGATTGAATTCAGTGAAGCCTGTCACTTAAAACTGTTAGGAACGCCACAGAAAAGTATAAAGAGCACAGAAATCACAAATGCCACTTTGCCCATTTCCATTGCATCGATGGAGGTTTTGAATCCATAGTTCGAAGCATTGTTCCCTTTCTCTTTTTATCAGGCTTTATATATTAAGATATTTGTCTCTTAAAATCCTATGATTGCTGCTCATTCTGCATCAACATAACTGTGAAAAATTGGGCTAGACTGGGAAAGGACTGGTGCAACCAATATCTTGTGTGGTGAAATTCTTATTTATGGACATCATGTTTAGTTTAGCAGAAGAGTTATAGCATGTGGGGTTTTCGATATTTGAAATAATTTGGAGATTGGAGCTTCTTTGTCTTGGCATTGTATTAGAGTTTGGAGTGCGTTGAGGTCCTCATTGTTTTACTATTTTTTTTGAGGTTAAAAAATGGCTCCAATTGGTGCAATATTAGAGTTACTGGACAATCTAATACTCTCTACTATGGATAATACAATCAAAATCAGCAAGGATTTTCTCACCAATATTCACAGTTGTTTACAAGATGTACATGACAAGATTGAATTTTTGCAGCTTGAATCTCAGCTACAACAAGCAAAATTACAGCAATGGAGTCATCATTATGAACCTGTTTCTGTTCAGAACAATGAAATAGACTCCCATAAACAACAAGTCAATAATGTTGCAAATTCAGATCCAGTGCCCAATAAAGTAGCAGTTGTACATGCAAATGCAGAAATTCAGTCTGCACTTCCCAAGTCGGTCATCAGACCTTGGGAAGAGCTTGTCCACAACAAGCACAGAACTGGTCTTGGATATGACAAGGACGTGTCCTTTCATATTCCAGACTACTCCAAACCAATCCAATTTCAAAGTGCTGGATTTCTTCATGACAGTTCACTTTCAGCTTCTGCCCCTCTTCCCTAGCAACAACAACAGATTGTGAAATGCCAAGATTGTGATCGAGTTGGCCATCTGAAAAATCACTGTTTTGATCTTCATCCATGTAGGCACTGTCATAAAACGAGTCATTCTTCAAACAGATGCTTCAGAAACAAACCTCCTGCAAGAACAAAGATTCATCTTGGATGGATCGCTTCTTGGCAATGGGCATCAACAGCCAAGAAGATATTCCAGTCACATGTCAGAACTTGTTCTAGAGTATTGAACAGTCTTGCAGTTAAGTTTTCTCCATCATCTCACCTTGTATCTGACAGGGGGGAAATGATGGTCATCTACAAGCTTCAAAGCCACATCAAGCGAGCCTGAGCCACAACCTACCACACTAGATTCAGAGTTGTAGCCAGAGACAAATATGCCCCTGAGCATGCCTTCAGTCAATGATACCTCTTCAAAGAATTGGGGACAGTTCCTCTAGCAGAAGACTTCATCTTCTTGCATTACGCATTCTAGAGTTGGTGGTAATCCTTAAACCATCACAGGTTGAGACCTCCCTTTTCAGGTTGAGGTTCTCCCTTTTATGCGGGGTGAGACCTCCCTTTCATGGTTGAAGGTTTCCCTCTTCAAAACTTCAGGAGCACTTCCTCTAGCAGAAGACTTGAGTTTCATGCCAGACTTGGAAGAGTCCTGGGAACTGCACTAAGCGTTCCAGTGTTGGTGGTCATCCTTAAACCACTGCCCTTTATACCATCATTTCAGAGCGCACATTCAGCCTAGTGCTACCATGCATTTTTGCACATTTTATATTACAACTCTCTTCTTGGACTCATACATAACCCTTCGGATTAAGGGGGGAATGTTGGACACCTAATCCTCTATCAGTTGGTGTAAAATGTGAACAACTATGAGAGTCCAAGACACCTTGGGATGTGGAACCCAACGGTCACACGAATGTACTATAAATGTATATCATTGTCAAATAATAGATGTACTCTCCTGTTTATCTTTCCTATTTTGTCTCTGCCATGTGTGTGTTTAACAATTCGGCTGGTTATTATTTTAATGAATTGTTGATTAATAGCTCTTCTAGAGTAATCTATTTTATAAGTATCTTGCATAGGTTGCTGGATTTAGGATAAGAATTTTATTTGGATTGAATTAGCAGGTATCTCGGATCCTTGAAAATTTTATTTTATCTTATTTCTCTATTTATTTAACAGTTAACTTTGAGTGTGCATAAATCATTCAGATTCAGAATTGGGCGTTTGGGGAAGTCCTCGGCTGGACCAATTGACTCCCAAGGAAATAAAATCTGAAGAGCCTTCCATATTTAATTCACTAGGCTTATTTATGATTTTCTCTTGCAGGGTGTTTTCTAGGGCTTGTGCCTAAATTTAAATTAATTATCTTTTATAAATTTGTGCTAAATAGATAGATATGGTTAGGAAGAGCATAAATCTTCAGATCTGGGAGTGGAGTTGGACTCATACTCAGATTTGATAGATTTGTAATATAAGTGTATAGATCTGAAAAATTAAATTTTTATTTTTTGTTTTTTAACTTGGGATTTGGGTTTGATTTCAGATTTTTGTATATGTATTGGGTCTTGGGTTTTTGTTTTTTGCTTGTGCAGGGGCAAATCTAAAGTTCTACAAAGAGATTTTTCAAGATCTAGGACAGATCTAGGCCCTGGAGGGCAAGATCTTGCAGGGAAAAGTTGCAACCCAAATCATCAAATTAAATTTTCCAGATCTGGGTTTTTCTCATAAAATAATTGGAGTGAAATTTTTTAATTTTTTGCAAGGGTTTTTCAACCTTTATTTTCAAATTTTTCTGAGGTTGAAATCCCCTCTGCAAACCCTCCATACTCTGCGTTTTTTTCTTGTTGCTTCCCTCATCTCTTTGCTCACCTTTCCCCTTTGCATTTTCCTTTATCCTTATTTTCCTAGCTCGCATCCCCTTGCCTCTCGATCCTTGCTCTCTCTAACCCTCAGACTGTCCCTCTTCCTTCACAACGTTCCTCTTGGTTTGTACACCCTCGCTACCTTTACCCTCAGCCTCTCGCACCTGCCTTAGCTCCTGCCTGCCGCATCCCAGCTCCCTAGCCCTTATCCCTCTCTTCCTTCGAGATCTCCTCCGCCTATCTTCCTTGCTGCTTGTAGCTTACCCTTCTCTCCTAACCCACAGTGCTTCCTTCCCTACACGTCCTTCATCTCCCTCCTCGTATCTCTTCCGTCTGCCTCGCATCCTCTTGCTCCCTCGCTTCTCTATTCCCGCGTCCTCATTCCCTTCGCATTCCTGCGTCTTCCCGCTCCCCTCGTGCATCCCTACATCCAAATCTTTATCCAAACTAAAACATTTGATTCAATTTTTTTTAAGTGGCCTTTGGCCCATAAAAAAAATTATTATTATTTTTATTTTTCATTTAAATCTTTTGATGCATTGGCCCTTCACAAAAAATTAAATTTTTTACTTTACACATTAAAAAGGTTTTACTTTGGCCCTTTTAAAAAGAAAGAAGATACCAACTTAAAATGGACTCATTTCTCTCTAAAGAGCGTTGTGGCTCTTGGTGTACACTTTAGGCGACAACATGCCCCTTATGAATTTTCACCTCATTTTTGAGTAATTTTCACTTGGAGAGAATTTTTATTATCTCCCAAATTCCAATTATTATTTTTCGACCAATTTATTTGCTAGTTTTTGCTAGGTTCTTAATAAAGGTTTGGATAAATTGCCTTCTTTCCAAGGCAATAATGTGATATCTGTTAAAGCTCATCTTCAAAATTTTAGGCATTTCATTAATAAATGGGGTGGTGCTAACGTTGCTCATGAGGATGTAAAGATGAAGCTTTTTGTGCTATCTCTGGAAGAAGATGCTTTGGAGTGGTTTACTGAGAAAGCTGATCATTCTTTTGACTCATTACAATCAATCATTAATGCCTTTAAGGAAAAGTTTGGAGATAAGAAAGAAGAAAGGCATCTGGTTAAGGCTATTGGTGTCATAAAGAAGAAGGAAAATGAATAAGCCTCCTGATAAATCTCTTTTGGATTTTTACATTGATGCTTTTAATCATGATACTTCTTATGAATTAAGGTGTGCTAAGAGTCGTGATTATAAAGTTTGCTCAGATTTTAGCTTAAGAGCTCGGAAAAGATAAGAAGGCATTTGAGAAATCTGAAATCCTAGGTTTTGATAGGGCTTCAACCAAATTGAAAGAACCTAAAGGAAAAGAGGTTAAAGAATCTGATGATGATACTATGCAAAAGTTGTCATAGAAACTTGAAAGCATGGAGTTAAATCAGGCGAAGTTAATATCTAACCATGCTTAAGGAAATAAGTGCCTTGCAATCTAGGTTGGTCCAAATGGAAAGGTCTCAAGCTTAAAGTTCCCAACCTAGAAATAATAATAATAATCGGAATAATAATGCTTGGTAGAGAAAAGGCCCGTCTAATGAGCCTAGACCTCCAAATCCTCTTGAATCTGCTAACTTGTGGATGAAACTCCTCCTTATTGTAGGGGCCTGTGATGCTTTCATGAAGAGGCTACTTGTTCCATTGTTACGAGAATTTTGGATAGTGGGATGTTTGGAACAAGTAATCAAATAAATGTGGTTGGCAAAGAGTTTTCATTATCTATGGAGGATTGGATGGAAGTTAAGGAAAAAAGTCAAGAGGTCAGGCCTTCTACATCGTCCTTTAGTATAAGTAATTTTGATCATGAAAAGCATGTGATGGTTGAGTTATTTAGTGAAAAGCCTTCTCCAGAGGAAGTCTTGGATATTGTGAAAGATAAGGGTTTGACTTATCAAAGAAGGGATAAGGATCAAAGTGGAAATCAAATTCCCCCTCGAAGTTTTAACCCAAGTTTGGATGTTGATTTGGGAAGTTGGTTTAATAATGCAAAAATCTGGGTTCTTGTCACTGAGATATTGAAGATTCCTTCCCAAAAAGCTAAGTTATTAAAATCCATTGAAGCTCCTCGTGTGAATGTTTCTCAACAGAAGGCTCCTGAGATTGTCTATCAAGATGCCCCCATATATTTGCAAAGTATGGATTTAGATAACAAAGATCATCAATCATTCTTTATTAATTTACTGGTTAATGGTTATAGATTGTATAATTGCATGTTGGATTCTGGTGCCTCGGCTTGTGTTATGACCAAGAGGGTCATGGAGCAACTTAACTTAAGAATTATTAGACCTTACTACAACATATGTGACATGGAATCTAAGAAGATTGAAGTTCATGGGTTGATTAAGGATTTACAAGTTAATTTATCAATTTACCGTGACATAATAATTGTAATGGACATAGTTGTAGTTGATGTTCCTAATGCTTGGGGCATGTTGTTGTCTAGGAAATGGGCCTCTGATCTAGGTGGAAGTATTAAGATGAATTGGTCATATGCTACGATTCCTTCTCCTAGAGGTGATGGATTTGTTAGACTTAACAGAGAGCTTGAGAGAAGATTCCATGTTGAAGATCCTAAGAGTCCCCATAATGAAATAATAAAGGAACAACCTAACCTTGGGAATTATGCCATTTTGTCTAACTCTATAATTCCCCCAGAGGTTAAGGTTGATGAGAAGATGGGTGATTTAAAGAATAAGGTTTGGTATGTTTTTTGATGGTGCATCTTCTAAGCATAGTAAAGGTGTTGGAATTGTATTAAAGTCTCCCCTTGGTCATATTTTCAAATTTGCCTATAGATTGGAGTTTGGAGCGACCAACAATGTTGCTGAGTATGAAGCTCTATTGTTGGGTCTCGAATTGGCAAAAGACTTGAAGGTTAAATTGCTTAGTATCAAGGGAGATTTTGATTTGGTTATCATGCAAATTAAGAATAAGTTTACATGTAAAAACCAAAGATTAAGGAACTATCGAAATGCTGTATGGGATACTATGGAATATTTTGATGCTCTTGATCTAGAAGCTATCCCTAGAGAAAAGAATAACTTGGCTGATGAGCTGGCTGTAGCAACATCTACCTTGCAGTTATTTGATGAATTAATGAAGGATAAGATTAAAATGGAAATTATCTATAGACCTTCTGTACCTAACAATATGGAGCATTGGCAGGTCTTTGATGATGAAAGACAGGGGATTCGCTTTCATAATAAGCTAGATGAATTCGAAAATTTTGAGGTTAGTTATAAAGAGGATGGTTTCGAAAATCATGAAGATATAACTAATCCTACTACTAGGGACATTGTAGCTTTGGAGCAACATTTCGATCATCATGATGCTGCAAAGAAAAAAGATGAAATTAAGATGGATCGAAGGGAGTTCATTGAAGTAAATATTGGTACCTCTAGTGACCCTAAGATTGTTAAAATTGGTAAAGGTACTAGTGATGAAGAAAGAAAAAAGTTGGTTAATTTACTTCGTGAATATAGAGATGTGTTAGCATGTTCTTATGATGGGTTAAAAGGTTATAGGGAAGATGTCATGGAGCACAGTATCCCTTTAAAAGATGAAAATGCTAAGCCCTTTCGTCAAAAGCTTAGGCAAATAAATCCTAAGTTGGCTCCCTTGGTTCAAAAGGAGCTTCCAAAGATGCTTGCAGTGGGTATTGTTTCTCAAACTAGGCATTCAACATGGTGTTCCAACCTGGTGATTGTTAGGAAAAAGAATGGTACAATTAGACTTTGTGCCGATTTTAGAAACCTTAATTTAACACGTAAAAAAGATAATTACCCTTTGCCAAACATGGAGACTATGTTGCAAAGAGTAATGGGTTCAGGAATGATGTCATTGCTAGATGGCTTTTCTGGATATAATCAAGTATGGGTTAAGAAAGAGGATCGACACAAAACTACTTTCACCACACCATGGGGTACATTTGAATATATTAGAATGCCTTTTGGATTAAGTAACACTGGAGCTACCTTTCAGAGGGCCATGGATTATGCCTTTAAGGGTTTAATTGGTAAAATCATTGAGATTTATCAGGATGATCTTACGGTTTTTTCTAAGGATGGTATCAGTCATATAGGTCATCTTAGGCAAGTTTTTGATAGATGTAGAGAGTTTGGAATCTCCTTGAATCTTGCAAAATCTATGTTTGGAGTAACTAAAGGGAAGTTACTTGGTCGTATCATCTTGAAAGATGGGATCAAGATTGATCCTGAAAGGGTTGAGGCAATCTAAAAGATTCTTCTTCCTCATAATCTCAAATCAGTCTTTCCTTGGAAAGACCCACTTTCTTAGGAGATTTATTCCAAATTACGCGGAGATAGCCAAACCTATTCAAAGTCTTCTTCAGAAAGATGCTAAATTTTTGTGGAAAGAAGATAGTAAAAAGGGTTTTCAAGAAATCAAAAGTGCTATTGCAAAAGCTCCTGTTCTAGCTAAGTCCTGATTATTCTAAATATTTCATGCTTTTTTCTTTTTCTTCAGAAGATACAATTGCTGGTGTCTTCAAAATTCTGAATTAAATTATACTACCATGGAAAAGAAAGCATATGCCTTGGTCAAGTCTCTTAAGCGTTTCAGGACTTATGTGGGTTATTCTAAAGTCATTGCTTTTGTCCCACATTCAGTTGTTAAAGATATATTGACTCAGACCGATTGCTTAGGGACTCGTGCTAGGTGGGCTACTAAGATCTAAGAATATGACTTGGAGATTAGACCCACTAAGCTGGTCAAAGGTCAAGGATTGGCTGAAATGTTGACTGAAGGAAATGAGAAAGCTCTTGGTTTGATTTGTCTTAACGATTCATCTTCACTTGAGCTACAAAGGTTAGGAGAGCATGATTGGTACAAGGACATCATTCATTATTTGTTAAATCTTACATGTCCATGATTGGTACAAGGACATCATTCATTATTTGTTAAATCTTACATGTCCTGATCATTTAGTTGCTCATAAAAGAAGGGATCTTAGATTAAAAGCAACTAAGTATTGCCTTATGAAGGATGGCCTCGGATGGAGAAATCCTAAGGGTATTATACTTAGATGTGTTGATGAAATTGAGTCCAAGAAGTTGATTTTTGAGTTTCACTCAGGATTTTGTGGTGGTCATTATGCTGCTAGAACTACTGCCCACAAAATTCTGAGAGTTGGCTATTATTGGCCTTCGATTTTTTCCAATGTGCATAAGTTTGTTAGAAGTTGTCAAGCCTGTCAACTGTTCGTTGGAAAATAGAAGCTTGCTGCCCTGTGCTTTCAACCTATGGTTGTTGAGGCACCTTTTCAGCATTGGGGTCTGGACTTCATTAGGAAGTTTAATGAAAATTCTAGCAATGGCTACTCATGGATTTTCACTGATCATTTAGTTGCTCATAAAAGAAGGGCTCTTAGATTAAAAGCAACTAAGTATTGCCTTATGAAGGATGGCCTCCGATGGAGAAATCCTAGGGTATTATACTTAGATGTGTTGATGAAATTGAGTCCAAGAAGTTGATTTCTGAATTTCACTCAGGATTTTGTGGTGGTCATTATGCTGCTAGAACTACTGCCCACAACTTTCTGAGAGTTGGCTATTATTGGCCTTCGATTTTTTCCGATGTGCATAAGTTTGTTAGAAGTTGTCAAGCCTGTCAACTGTTCATTGGAAAATAGAAGCTTGCTGCCCTGTGCTTTCAACCTATGGTTGTTGAGGCACCTTTTCAGCATTGGGGTCTGGACTTCATCAGGAAGTTTCATGAAAATTCTAGCAATGGCTACTCATGGATTTTCACTGCCACTGATTATTTCACTAAATGGGTAGAAGCCATTCCTGCTAAGAATGGCATTGAAAAGGTTATTATGGATTTCATTTAAATCATATCATTACTAGATTTGGTGTCCCAGCTAAGATCACCATTGATAATGCCAAGGCTTTTAGTTCTTCATAGTTTTCATCTTTTTGCTTCAAGTATGACATTGTATTATCTCATTCATCAAATTACTATTCTCAGAGTAATGGCCTTACTGAATCAAGTAATAAAAATATTATAACCATTATCAAGAAGATAGTATGAGATAATAAGCGGTCCTAGGATAGCAAAATCAAGTATGCATTATGGGCAGATAGAATTACTAAGAAAAAAACTACTGGTAAAAGTCCCTTTGAATTAGTTTATGGCTCAGATGTAACTCTACCTGTGCATCTTAAATTGCCAGCTTATCAACTCCTTCAACATTTTTCTACTGATAAAGATGTTGTCAAAAACAAAATTGATCAGATTGTGGAGTTGGATGAAACTCATAGGAAAACTTTTGATAATGTGTAAAAGTCAATCTAACATTAAGAAAAACTTTGATAAATCATCTCGATCTAGATCTTTGTAGGTTGGAGATATGGTACTTCTTTGGGATCGCAAGAATGAAAAACCAGGAAAACATAAGAAGTTTGATAGTTTGTGGCTGGGACCGTACATTATCCGAGACATCGTTGGGCTGAATTCATTCCACTTGAGCAGATTGGATGGTGAACCACTTGACTTACCTGCAAATGGCCAAATGCTCAAGTTGTTCTTCAAAGATGACATCTGATGCCATGGGGCATCCTTTGTATTGTATTTCTAACCCTACACCTTGTCATTTCAACATTTCATTTCTATTTTAAGATTAGATTTACTTTTCATGTTAGTAGAATTGTTGATGGTTACAAGAGCTTCTATTTTATGTACTTAATGTTATATGATGATTTTTGGATTATATTTGGATGGACGCTACTTATGTAATTTTGTGTGTTGCTTGGGTGCAGATTTTGGATTCTCACATTCCTTCGATGAAGCAAAGTGTCCCCAAGTAGAGCCAGATGTTGACCACTCCGCGTCAACTACCCTATAGCAGTGTACATTTTCGCAAGAAGATTCCATCATGCTCGGGCAGTGAATATTATCCAGATTTCATCATCATCTTCAGTCATCATTTTGTAAAAGTTGTAAACTCATTCTGCAAGTTTATAATGTAAATGATCCTAGTAAGACCATCTATGTATGTAACAACCTAGGTAATCCTACTTTTTTGGTGATGATTTCTATCCTAGGAGGTTTTTCGTCTCACCAATTCATGTGTGTTTCTAAACATGGATCATTGACAGAGTTTTTCCCTCCATCCTTATCCCAAGGCTAGGGTGGATTTTTTTGTCAAGATCTTAGGCAAGTTCTAGCGTTCTAGTCTAATCTTATGTAAAAGTAATTTGGGAGTAATTTAAGGTAATTGACTAAATTGCTTTATTACAAATTACTTGGTCTACTAGTTGATATTGAGTCGTAGAATGGGGTTTTATAAATGAGTTTCTATAACAAACCAGTGTTCCCCCTTCATATATTAAATTGTAATGTCTTGATGTAAAAAATATTTTAATGCATGGTCCCTCATATTTAGACACCATGACTAAACTATTTGAGGGTTGGAAAAATCATTAATCCCCTCATGAGTCAATTAATTGAATTTTCTGGCAAAAATAAATTAAAATTATAAGCTAGAAATTAAATTAATTTTAAGTCATAGGAAAAATTAATTCTCCAAATTTAAAATTCGTGGGTTTTAGAAGAATTATTTTTTGGAGATCTCCTACCAAGGGAATATTGAAAATTTCAAGAGATTTTGGACCCTTGGGCCTTAGTTAAGTCAAAGTCAATTTTTTGAGGAAATCAACTCAAACGAATTATTTTTGAGTTTATTAAAATTCAATTAAATGAAAAATTTGAATTTTCTCAAAAAATAAATTAATTTTGATGGAGGAGACTAAAAGATAATTACATCTTTTTCAATGGTCGAGATTAATTTGACGAGGATCAGGCCAACTAGTCGTTGGAGAATTAATCTATAAATTAGAGGTCATTTGTCATTCGAAGGGTTCAATCATTGAATCCCATACTTGCTCTTGAAGCTCTCTTGTACTATTTTCTACAATAATACAAACAAAGTCTTTGGGGTTTTACTTGATGCTGATGTTCCTCTTCAACATTTTATGGTAATTTTGTTCTTAATATTCTGCTAGTTATTATTTTAATGAATTGTTGATTAATAACTTTTCTAGAGTAATCTATTGCACAGGGATCTTGCATAGGTCACTGGATTTAGGATAAGAATTTTAATTGGATTGAATTAGTAGGTATCTCTGATTCTTGAAAGTTTTATTTTTATCTTATTTCTCTGTTGATTTAACGGTTTAACTTTAAGTTTGTAGAAATCATTCAGATTCAGAATGGGGCGTTTGGGGAAGTCCTTGACTGGACCAATTGACTCCCAAGGAAATAAAATCTGAAGAGGCTTCCTTATTTAATTCCCCAAGCTTATTTTACGATTTCCTCTTGCAGGGTGTTTTTTGGGGCCTGTGCCTAAATTTAAATTAATTATCTTTTATAAATTTGTGCTAAATAGATAGATCTAGCTAGGAAGAGTATAAATATTCAGATTTCGAAGCAGAGTTGGACTCATACTCTTCAGATTTGATAGATCTGTAATATAAGTGTATAGATCTGAAAAATTAAATTTTTATTTTTTGTTTTTAAATTAGGATTTGGGTTTGATTTCAGATTTTTGTATATGTATTGGGTCTTGGGTTTTTGTTTTTCACTTGTGTAGGAGCAGATCTAAAGTTATACAAGGAGAGTTTTCAAGATCTGAGACAGATCTACGCCCTGGAGGGCAAGATATTGTCTCAGAAATAATTTTTTGCAAGGAAAGTTGCAAACCAAATTGTCAAATTAAAATTTTCAGATATGGGTTTTTCTCATAAAATAATTGGAGTGAAATTATTTTATATTTTGCAAAGGGTTTTTGATCTTTTTGTTTTCTTCAATTTTTTTTGAGGTTGAAACCCCCTCTGCAAACCCTCCATACTCTCTGTGTTTTTTTTCTTGTTGATGCCCTCATCTCTCTGCTCACCTTTCACCTTTGCGTTTTCCTTTATCCTTATTTTCCCAGCTCGCATCCCCTCGCCTCTCGATCCTCGCTCTCACTAAACCTCATGCTGGCCCTCTTCCTTCACAGCCTTCCTCTCGGCCTGTACACTATCGTTGCCTTTACCCTCAGCCTCTTGCGCCTGCTTTAACTCCTGCCTGCCTTACCCCAGCTCCCTAGCCCTCATCCCTCTCCTTCGTCGAGATCTCCTCCACCTATCTTCCTTGCTACTTGCGGCTTCCCCTTTTCTGCTAACCTATAGTTCTTCCTTCCTTGCGCGTCCTTCATCTCCCTCCTCGCAGCTCTTCCCTTTGCCTCACATCCTCCTGCTCCCTCGCTTCTCCATTCCGTTGTCCTCATTCCCTTTTCATTCCTGCGTCTTCCTGTTACCCTCATGCATCCTTGCATCCAAACCTTTATCCAAACTAAAACATTCAATTCAACTTTTATTTTTAAGTGGCCTTTGGCCCATGAAAATAATTAAATTAATTTTTTTTACATTTAAATCTTTTGATGTGTTGGTCCTTCACAAAAAATTAAATTTTTTACTTTACACATTAAGAAGGTTTTATTTTGGCCCCTTTAAAAGAAAGATTTTAACTTTTTTCACAAGCATTATCACATTAAAATCTAAGTTCTTTTTGAGTTTATGTGATAAGGGTTTTGGGCCCACAATCTTAAAAAATTTTTGTTGGGTAAAAATTTAATATTTTTTTTCTATAGTCAAGGAAAATAATTTTTTTTTAAATTTTTTTTCTAAGTTTGACTATAGGAAAGGAAATATTTTCTAGATTTGAGTTATTTAGAAAATCATTTAACTCCAAAATTATTTGAAGTGCTTATTCGATTAGCATCTAAATTTCATGGTTTTTCCTGGTAATTAATTAGTGAAATTTAAGTGCTTAGGCCTTCATTATTTATGTGCTTCAGCTAAGTTTTATGATCATTGATATTTGGTTTTAAATTTTAATGCTTGATTGCTCATACATTTTCACTATCTGATAAGGATATTAATTCTAAGTTTAGAGCCATTTACTTGAATTATTGGATATTTCTTGAATAATTAGTTTTGAGAATTTTCAAGTATTTGTGATCGACATTTTTATTGAATACTCTATCGTGGACTTGTGGAAAATTGTATATCTTTCGTTTCCTAAATTGAGTGTTTTGAGCCTCTGCATAATTGGGATTTTCATTGAATTTTCGTTTAATTATTTAGCATTTAGCTTAGAGTAAATCGTAACCTACATGCTTAAGTCTTTAACATATCGTTTCATCTTGCATTTCATATAATTTAGTTGATCATCCAGCTAAAGCAACATTTGTTATCTTGCTACTTGGTGAATCATTTATCTTGCAAGTTTTTTTATTTCTGAGCATTGTATTTAAAGGCACTGGTCTCATAAATTTAAATCTGGTTTGTTTAAATTTAATTGAATATCTTAAACATTGCTCAATTAATCTTGCTTGCATCTAATTTAAGTCAAGTTAATAAGATAGCTTTCAGTGCATCTCCTAGAACTTGTTGGTTCCCAACAAGTTTTCCTTCATCATCCATCTTTCACCTCTTAGGGACTAACGCCCTTACCTTGCTTATGAGATAGCTAGGACAAAGTGGACAATGTTTACAATGACAGCCTTTGTCCTGAGCGTTGTGGCCCTTGGTGTACACTTTCGGAGACAACATGCCCCTTATGAATTTCCACCTCATTTTTGAGTATTTTTCACTTGGAGGGATTTTTTATTTTCTCCCATTTTTCTCCCAATTATTATTTTCCGACCATTTATTTGCTCGTTTTTGCCAAAAATTAGAAAAAATGGGTTTTGAGGGGTGCATAATTAGTTTTTGACCCTCAAATTGACTCTAGATTTAAAGTTGAGGTGTAGAGGTCTAATTTTGAGTACTCATACTCCCTACAACATCTGTAGACAACACTTATTACATTTTACATCAAAATTTACATTATTTTTTAACAATTGAAAACTAACACTCGACTCAACCAATTTCCGTGAAACTTTAGAGATGATCTAGTATGGTAATATACATTGACTCTAGACACTAGGACTCACTTAAGGCTTTACCATCAAGTCACACTCCAGCTTTGGGGTAAATCTGAGAGAAAAAGTCAACTAATAATAAGTGTTAAAAACACAGATAATTAGTCAAGGAAAAAGAACTCCCTAGAGTGAACTCACTTGCTAGTAAAGTGCTAAGCTACCTATGTTTGTTACATGAGTCTTTTTCATCATTCTAGAATCATTTTTACAATATCCCCTTAGGGTTGTGGAATTTGAACAACAAAATGGTGATAGAAAGAAAATGAATTTTGACATTTTAACATGATCTAATGATGTTGGAATGCTTCAAGTGTACTTTGATCACAGAGTCTGACAAATCTTCAAGTGCAACTTTAGTGGTCAACAAGGGTGATACAGGAGGAGGTTTACATTTGAGCAGCCATAGGGCTTTGAGGTGCATGTGAGAGAGTCTCATGTGTGTATGCTTAAGAAAGCCCTATATGGATTGAAGCACGTGCCGAGAGCATGGTACGAGAGGATCAATACCTACTTGCAGCATATGGGTTTCTAGAAGAATGATGCAGATCTAGACCTATATTTTGTCATGGTTGCGAGGATCCACTCATTTTGGTCCTGTATGTGGATGATTTGTTTATTACAGGCAAGGAGAGACTCATAGAGCACTGCAAGAGAGGTCTAGATTTAGATTTTGAGATGTCTAATCTAGGATTGATGCACTATTTTTTGGGGTTGGAGGTTTGGCAGGAGGGTGGGCATAACTTCGTGGGCCAGGGCAGATATGCAGGAGACATATTGAGGAGATTTTGTATGGAGGATTGTAGGACTGTGGCTACTCTGATGATTATAAATTGGAAGAAGTTGCATGCTTCAAATTCCAAGTTGGTAGAACCCACTTTATATCGTTATTTAATTGATTCGTTGATGTATTTGGTCAACACTAGACCGAATATCTGTTTCACAGTCAACACGGTGAGTCGGTTTATGATGGAGCCTAGGTGGGTGCACTAGGTGGCTGCGGAACATGTGTTACGGGATCATCTAGGCACAATGGACCATGGACTGGACTATATCCAGGGGGATTGTAAAATTCCTTTCCAAAAATCACTTGAATTTTTTTCAATTTTTTTTTTGAGTTTATGTTAAAGTTTCAGTCACAATTTTTGACAAACAGTTTGGTAATATACTGTTGTAGGTGATTTATCATAAATCTCATGCACATAATAGCTTGTTCACAGACTCAATATGCATCAACTAATTTTGAAGTTTGTAATTAACTCAAAGAACTATCACACTGTTGGTATAATAAAATAACACCCATAACACATCTTTCTCAATTTAAGTGAACACACAATGAGCAAATAATGGAAGAATGAACTTGTAGATGGAAACCCACAATAATTACTTATGCCTCTGTTACAACTCACTAGGAGGATAAACAGCTTGAGAAGTATATGACCCAAGTACCAAATCTCAGTCTAGACTTCCAAATTGAAGCAACACTTACAACCAACAACCAAAGAGGGTGTAATCAACTAAAATGGAACCAAAAGAAGGTCATAGCTCCTCCAACATTACCAGCAACAAGTTCAAAATTAACGCAGTTAGCAATGGACCCCCAAATCAAGCTTCTCTGTGATGACAGGCAACCCCAACGCACAGATAACTCTAGCAACTCAGCCCATAATTAATTAGTGGCTTGTTCAGCTACAAAAGGCAGTGACCATGATTCTGAAATGCCGTAAATTCTTGCTCGTTCACACCCAAAATAATAACTTGACCATTATAAGTTGCCAATAGTCTATTAACATGTGTTTCGACCTCCTACTGTAGCAATTCGACGCCACTATAAAGGAAAACTCGCCCAACACTGTAATAAGAGATTGGTTTTGTCTAGGAACTCTAGCTGCCTTTCATTAAAGGAAAAATCAAACCACCGAAGCGCTTTATTTGCTACCATGAATTGAACAACTCCTCAAAACCATGAACTCAGCCTCTTATTGGTCTTGGAACTTGATTCTCAAGCTCAAATTTCTGGTAGCTCCTTCATATGCAAAAAGGATATAGAAAATGCCAAATAAGCTCCTAAAATCAACTGATAACACATGAATACCTCAATATTTTCCGGAGATCTTGTTTTCCAATGAAGTTCAGTGGTGAAATTTGTGTGATTTCACTCTCAAATCCAAACTAGGGTGTCTAGTTTCAACACTGAAGTTTGCTATTCCGGCTAGGGTTCCAAAACCCTAAGCTTCTCCTTCAACTCTCTCTCCAAGAGCTCTGTTTCGAAAAACTCCAATGCACGAATGAATGAGGAGATACCCCCTCATTTCCCTTTTTTATAACTCACTTACCTTTTCCCTCCTATTAAATATTTAAAAGCACTTTTCCTAAATTAATTAAAGTCAATTTTAATGCCGAAAAATGCCAAATTCGCTTTTGTAGTCACACTGGCCACCCAAATCCCCTTTTTATCATTCTGCCTTGTAGATCTTTTCGCCCCGATTCCAATGAGCTATTACACTAAGCTATTTCTCCAAGTAATAAACCTGAAACAACACCTTAAGCATAATTAATTAAAATATGCCTGTTAATAACGACATTTTATGGAAATCATTGGAATGCTACAAAACCAAGAGCAAACCGTGTGGAATTGATCCCGATGATGGAATATGGTAAGTGATCCCAGTCGGACCCATAAAACTCCTCTAAAACCCTCCGAGCCCACCAATGGAGTAATCCTGCTCTTATGACTAGGCTGACACAAGGTCTGGAAAACCCTCCTAATCACCTTGCTAGGTAATCCAAAATTTGGGGACATTATGATCTCCCCTCCCCAAAATTGCTTGCCCTCAAGAAATGCCATCACATGTTGTCACTGCACAAGCTGATCCAAGTGAATACCAGGGTCCCAAACCATCCTAATCATCATGAAGCATTTCTCGCTCTACTCACTCCCCAATGAGGAATAGACACTAGAGGCCCTCTACATACTACCAATAAGTAGAGCATCTCGAAAATGTGAAATTCCAACCAACTCCTCAAGAAGCTGCTCTACTGGAAAACCAATCCCATGCACCTCACGAGTGAACTCTTGAAAGTACGATCCAACTCCTACTGAGAAGGGTCCTCGTCCACATGAACTAACCCTTGCCTCCTCCTCTGATACCATCAACAAATCATTGAGAAGTGAAACACTCTTCGCCAAATTGAAGTCCAATGGAAGATCTGAGTGGTCTTCCCTTGTAAAGACCAACTCACCCATAATGGTGGCTGAGCTATCAAGCCCTGTAATGCTAGGGTCCCATGCTAATCCCAAAAGGAAACTGCCATGTTGTTGCTGTGCCACTTTGATCATAACTAACTATTGCAGCAAAGTACTGCTAACTGTTGGCGCCCATCCGTGCCTCATCACTAATCCTTGTATGCAACCAATAGACGGACACCATGTATCATGAATAAATTCGGTGCATGCTAAAGCTCTCTGCTTCTGCCTAATCACACAACGAACTATGCTATCTCGTCTCCTGGTGATGTACCCAATTATTGCTTGGAGCCCACATGCCTTCCTGTAAAGGAGGCCTACATCCATTGTGTCCCATGCGCGTACAATGCCTCGAAATGTCTTGCTGAAGGTGTGTCATGCAACTCTTTCCTGATTGTCTCCCTATGTGTGTACTCAGGGGCAGAACATACACTGCCTTTGCAGTGAGTCACACCATCCCTAATCCTGTATCTATCAACCCGCGCTTCGACCATATGCCTCAACTAGGAAGTCGTTCTCTTGTCCATGATGCTTTTTGTCTCACCCAAAAATCTCAGGTGATCCCCATGTGTCCTACTATATGTGATGAGAGCATCAAAGAACAACAATAGAAGCCTCTGCAATAGTGTGCTGGTCTTGAAAGTGATAGGTGAATGGGTCATCCCAAAGGCATGCTCAAGAACCGATATGGATACCCATGGGTAGTCCTGTGACTATCCTGCTCTTTGACTCGAATCAGATGATGTTCTTATCGAAGATCGAACTTCAAGGAATGCAATGCTCCCTGACGCTCATCCATCCACTCATCGATCTTGGGTAAGCTAGGCCCATTGGTATGTCTGATGTCCTAATCAATCTGTCTCCCCAGAAGCAATGCTCTGAGATCTCGTTGTGTAGCACCATACACCATTGCATAAAACCATGCATCATCGTACTCCTTTGCATACCTCTGCACACCATGGCATATCCCTGTACCCCACTGGGTATCATCGCCTACTGCTAACGCACCCTGTACCATCTGGTATCTTGCATGCGCCAATGTATCTTCCATCCTACTAGTGGACCCACCATGATGTGAGCCATATCTCCTCTATCCTGGTAGACCTAAGTGGCATGACTCCTCACATGCTAATGGGGATGTCATTGTTGTGCTGATCCTCGGTGGCTCCTGTGCCCAATACATCAATGGAAGAACATCATCCCCATATACTGCTCTATTTGGTGGCATACAAATGCCATCCCATCTGAATAACTCTCGTCGGGGCATGCTGACCACCCTGCAACCCCATGCATGAACAATGTGCCAAGACATCTCCCGAAGTCTACACACTCCTGCATCAAACCAACTTGCCACTAGCGTTGACCATAACTCTGATGGAAGTGTGAAGGAACGTGAGTGTTTGGTCACTGGGTCAATCACCTTGTCAACGCCATAGTCATCCTTCACACCTGGTAAATGATTGAAAACCCCACCTGGATCCCAATGCCAACTAGGGTCTCCAGTATCCACTCCACTCGTGTCAATCGAACCTGGATCCCAGATGGATGTATCCTCATCTGAAATATATCTATATCCACATCCCGTGGGTGTATAATCAGAAACCTCTAGAACATGCCTCTCTGCAAGTGCTAGTTCATTTGGGTGCTCCTCGTGCTCCATTATCACAGGAGGCTCCTCTATCAAATCATGAGTGTCCCTAACATCCTCTTGTGTGATGGTTTCCATAGAAGAATGTACACAATTCAACTCCATACAAAGTTGGTCAACCTGCAACTCTGATTCTTGAAGGGCCATCTGAGTGTTCTTCAAGGACTCCTGGGAAATCTCAAGCTCATAAGTAAGCCTGTCGACTTCCTCCTCTTTCCCTACTAGCACATCATGATATATCTCAATAAGCATCAATAGGTGATCTCTGTTTTAAAGGAGGTATTAGTAGTTAGATTTCATCTCTACCAATGCCTTCTTGAGATTTTGAAAATCTTCAAGTGAAGGCTCTCCTCCTAAACTTTCATGTGCCGCTGCACTTCTCCAACAATAATTTGTCATTAATACCAATGCATCATCATATTGCCTCGTGGCTACCTTAATTTTGTTTGCGTTCATCTTCAATTGGTTTTCCAAGTCATATGCATAGGTAGGATTGTGAACAACATCTAACTCATCAACTGATGGGTCTGAGTTTTCACTGTTGACTTCCTGTGTATTATCATCTTTGCACACCCCTTGGGAATCATCATCAACTGTCGTAGCCTCATGATTTTCCTTGTACCCATTATCTAATTCAACAATCTCGCTAAGTGATTATTATTGCTCAAACTAGCAGGGGTTCTAGCAAGGATTCCTATAGAGCAACTACTAGGTCAAGTGGCAATAATGGAGCAATAGCCCATTGTCACCTCAACTAAAGCTCCCTGCTCTTTACAGACTTTCACTGATGGGAGGAGTCCCGGTATTAGGGAAATCACTAGGAATAATATATCAATAGTTGGTAAGTAGTGATTCCAAGAGCCTATTCAAAGGAGAGACTCTAATGATAGGGATTGCTTGCTTTAGAAGCAAGATGAATGGCTCTCCAAGAAGGGCTAAAAGGAGACCTAGACCTAGGGTTGAGGAGTATTTCTTGATAAGAAGTGCCCTAGACCTAAGAATCCTAGAAGAATAGGGTTTCTAAGCAATCCTTGTGAAATTGGAGTGACAAGGTTGAGGAACCACAAAGAAGCCTTAGTGGACCCAAACAAGGTCAAGGTTTGGGATGAAACTTCAAACAAAGGGGCTTGACCAAGTGAGGGAGGAGAAGAAGGATCAAGAGATTGGATTTGACTTGAGACTTTAATACAATGATCCTTGATAAAGCCACTAACCAAAGGAAACCTAGGGAGAATGGTTTGTGAGCTAGGGCTTGCCAAAACTTGAGATTCCACTGTTGGAATAGCTTCAAAATTGGAGGACCTCTCAAGGACAGACCAACGTAGCTCTAGACCAAATTTCATCAATTTTGGATGGCTACAATGGATTTTGTGTGATGCCCTAGGAAGCCTACTAGGGTTAGGGCTTGGAAGAGAGAAAAAGAGGTGAGAAAAATGTTCGTTTTGGTGATCACCTAGGACTAGACCAGTGCCTAGCCTATTGGGAGAATGGAGTCAATATGATTCAATGTTTAGAGATGCTTATACCCAATCAAGGAGTTCCCTAGCAACTTCGCATGGCCCTAGAGGCAACAACTAGGTTACTAGGAAAATTTATACTTCTTTGATGCTGCAATTGATGACTTATCAAGGTGATTATGAACAATCATATACCCCTAGGATATTTATTCACTATACTTTGCATAAAACATATGAAAGAGCCCTCACAAAGACAAGATCAACAAATTCACATTTCATTAATGTAGCTTCACCAACTTCGTGAGTGAAATTATACAAGTGACAAAATGTTAATTTTAGGTATCTTCTATGCTTAGAGCAATTTATTTCAATTTTCATAGTTAGCTCCATATCTTTTCTAGATTAGCAATCACATCAACATTAAAGTAAACTGCAGATAGAACGTAAACATAAATCGCAAAAGACAAGCCAAGACAAGAGGACACAAGATGTGGTGCTAGCCAGGGACAAACCCCAATGTGGGGAAACCCTTGATCAATTCTTCTTATATGTTCTTCAATAGTTCAGCACAGAGAGAGAGAGAGAGATAGTATGTTTACAACAGAAGTCAACACTTTGACTTATTTAGATAAGAGCATAGATCATCTCTAAGAAGATGATACATGAGATCAGTTGAAGACATGCTGCTTCAACTAATTCTCCAAGGTGACTCCTTCACCTATCGTTGTGCTGCATTTCGTCATCACGCTGCACCTCACCGCGCTGCACCATGCTGCACCCATCATCACTATGCTGCATCTCATCATGCTTCATTAATCATGACTGTACCCATCATTGTACTGCATTATGTGCCATTGTTGCACCATGTTGCCATCCTAACCTATGTGTTGGCTGCACCTTGCTTGCTTGTTGTCCCTTGCTTTCTTGTTGTCCCTAGCATGCTTGTTGTCCTTAGCATGCTTGTTGTTGCATGCTAGTTGTCCCTTGCATGCTAGCTATAACATTGCATGCTTGGTGTATTTGCTACTAAGTACCATACAACTGTCCCAATGTTAGTTAGATGTACCTTGCATGTTGCTCTCCTTCGGAGACAGATGCTTCGGCTGGCTGTTCCGACAGTTCTGGCAGTTCCGACTGTTCCCGGCAGTTCCTACAGTTCCGGTTGTTCCAAGCAGTTCCGGTACTTCTGGTAGTTTTGACTTTTCCGGAAGTTTCGGATTTTCCAACAGTTTCGGCATTTCCTGCTTTTCCGGCTTTTCTGGCAGTTCCGGCTTTTTCGGTAGTTCCGGCTTTTCCGGCGTTTTCGGCAGTTCCAACTTTTTCAGCTTTTCCGGCAGTGCTGACTTTTTAGGCTTTTATGGCAGTTTCGGCATTTCTAGCATTTTCCGTAGTTTCGGCTTTTCCGACAGTTCCGGGATTTTCGGTTTTCTGGCAATTCCGGATTTTCCGGCATTTTCGGCTTTTCCGACAGTTCCGACATTTCTGGCTTTTCCGGTTGTTCCGGCTTTTCTGGCAGTTCCGACTTTCTGCCCTCTGGATCAATGTTGCAAGAAGCGGGGACGTTTTTTGGAAGCGGGGACACGGAATCGTCATTTTCCAAAATTCTAGGAAGCGAAGCGTCATTTTCCAAAATTCTAGGAAGCGAAGCGTCTGCTATATATATTTATATTTTTTTGCATTTATACTCAAAACAAACATCCCAAATACCAAATTAGTTGTAGAAGACATGAAAACATGCATATTTTTGCATAAATCAAGATAGATATAGCATCCATTGTACATTAATGATTAATTATTCGAGCATCAACCATTTAGATGCATCGACCATCTAGAATCTAGATTCTTCTCCTCTTGTCTAGCCTTTGCCTCTATCTCGATTGCCTAGGGATATTAGTCAACATTGCCCAATTTTGATCAAACTACCTAATGCAAGACTTAAAATATGGTAGAAAAAGCTTAACATGCTTGATCGATGATTTTGACTTGATTGAGAGGTAATTTTTTGCTAAGGGCGTGCCGCGTGACAAAGGAGTTCAACAATTAACACCACCAACACTAGGGTACATATAGTGCTTGGTGCTCTTGATTAAATGCTAATCGCATACCTTCATACTAGATATAATCTAATGAAATGCCACAATCCCATTGATCTTGAATTCCTGAAAACTGTTAAGTTTGCTAAATTTTGAATAGGATATGAAATTCTATTTTCTCCATATGAAGTTCGATGATGCTGGAACCACTCTCAAACATCCTGAGTCATTTCATGGTAATGTTAAAAATTTAAGTAAAATGATGAAAATGAAAAATAAAGGAGAATGTCACTTTTACTTTAAGAATTTAACATTACCATTTGCTATATTTATATTTTTTTTGCCTTCATTCCTCACCCTAACCCAAGATGGACCCACCCACCAACAAGCAAACTCACCTAAAATAAAATAAAAATAAAAAAAAAACGATTTTCTAAACAACGCGAGGCTTTTCTGGAATCGTACGAAAGCGCCATGCTTCGTACTGCCGAAGCGTGCTTCGGAGGTCTCGAAGCGCGCTTCCAAGCCACGCTTCCGAAAAGTCCAGGAAGCAGCAAAAAAATTCGGAAGCGCGCTTCCGACGAAGCTTCCTAGGCGCTTCCGCACAGGACGCGCTTCCGGGCTTGGAACCGGGGGGAGGGGGTGGCGCTTCGTGCAACATTGCTTTGGATTAGGGCAACATTATTCCTTAGGATCTCTCCTCCTCACACTTAGGAAGAGATCCCAAGTGTGTTGAAATGACTTGACTTGAGGGCCACCTCTATTTATACTAAAACGTTGAGCACATGTGGGGTTTATTTGGTTGTTGGCCGACCTTGACGCATTGTCTTATAACGCAAACAAATTCATAACTCCATGAATACTTATCGGAATCGGATGATCTTTAGATCAATCCTACACCTCTCGATGAGAGGGATCCAAGAAAAATATCAACTGCCATAAATAAGATGACTCACATGGAGTTTGGCCCTAGTTTCCAATTTTAACGCTCCCTCCCAACTAGGGAGAACTCTATCCGTTGATCCATATGTCCGACTGTACTATCTCTGCCATCAGTGCCCTGCACTGCTCTGATCTGCTGAGCTCTGCTCTGCTTTGATCTGCTGAGCTCTTCTCTGCTCTGCTGAACCATGAAGAAGAAGAATTGATCGAGAATGTCTCATACCATTCTCTACTGACCCGAAGTCAGTTTCATCTGAAGAGAGTGTGTCACATCACTCTTACTGACCCAAAGTCAGTTTTATTGATCCCAGATCAATATCACAAGAGAGTGTCTCAAACCACTCATACTGATCCCAGATTAGTTTCATTGATCCCAGATCAATGTCACAAGAGTGTCTCAAACCACTCATACTGATCCCAGATCAGTGTCATTGATCCCAGATCAATGTCACAAGAGAGTGTCTCAAACCACTCATACTGATCCTAGATCAATTCCATTGATCCTAGATCAATTCCATTGATCCTAGATCAATGTCACAAGAAAGTGTTTCAAACCACTCATTCTGATCCCAGATCAATGGAGGTCATCCTAGCATAGGGAGTACAGTAGATACAACGATTCTTCCATCGATAGTACTACTATGGTCCCTATCCTCATTTCCCTGCTCATTGATCAGATGAGAGGTACTTCCCATGAGTCCCAGACTGCATGGGTAGGATGCCTCGACAAGAGAACTAATCATCTTGTCCACAGGAGAACGAATCATCCTGTTAGTGGATGCCATGGAGAACTAATCATCCTGGCCCACGGGAGAACTAATCATCCTGTTCCACAATTTCCACGGAGAACAAATCATCCTGGCCCATAGGAGAACTGATCATCCTGTTCCACAGTTGCCACGGGAGAACTAATCATCCTAGCCTAAAGGAGAACTAATCATCCTGTTTCACAGTTGCCACGGGAGAACTAATCATCCTGGCCCACAGAAGAACTAATCATCCTGTTCATAGCGCACCACCAGGGGAGGGTGAGTCACCCTGTGGTCGTATGTTGCTCCAGTAAGTACCCCAAGCCCCCCCAGAGCTCCCAGAGCTCAATGTATGCCACATGCAGGACCCTTATAAGAAGGTCTCTCAACGACTCCAAGTCGTTCGGGAAAGTCACAGATTTGACCTTTCCCCGGGGCTTTGACAAAATGTTTGCGACCTGTACATCAGTCTCAATGCGATGGAGCCTTCTCGCTCATCGACTTGCCATATCGCAGATAAGGCAGTATCTGATGTCTATCTGCTGGAGCAATCGTCGAATACGAGATTCCTCAATAATCGAATCCCCCCTCTGGTTGTCACAGAGAATCACAGTGGTATTCATCTTGTGTACAAACAACTCACTTAAGAGCTTCTGCAACCATGCAGCTTCACACGGGATCATACTCGTAGCTATGTATTCGATCTCGGCGGTGCTTATAGCAACCGACTTCTTCTTCCTGCTCATCCATGATATAGAAGCAGAATCCAAAGAGAACCAGCACTGAAAAGTGCTCTAGTGATCCTCCACACTGCCTGCCCAATCAACATTTGAATAATCATGCAGTTTCATATTTCCGGCAGTGTATCTCAATCCATGAGAGACTGTGCCTCGAAGATATCTCAAAGGATTCTTGGCACCAATCCAGTGAGGCTCAACCAAATATGAGCTCACCATGCTAACTACAAAACATATGTCCGGACGGCTATTCACCAAGAACATCAACGCGAATGAGTTTATGAAACTCAGAGGCATTTCCCAAATCTGGTTGGACATCACTACTATATAACTTCTGAAAGTTAAGATCCTCGAGGTAGTCACAGGCTTGCAGTTTATCATTCCACATCCGGAATCCAACTCCCTCTTACTTCTGCAAATGAGAGGGTCCGCACCCGTCAGAAATAGGTCGTCCTCATAAGGTGTCGGTATGAGAGGTCTATCATCCACAACCTTCGGGTAATGGTTTGGATCAGTTTCACTCCTAGTGAATCTCAACTTCATCAGACAGTTATCAATCCTCTCATACTACGCCCAGGGTGTTTTGCTTCAAGCCATAGAGGGCTTTCTTCCATCTGTATACATGAGATACCCGATCATGAATCTCAAACTCCTCGGGTTGTTCCAAACCTGTGGACCTGCTGCATGAGGGGAATGGTCCCCTTATATGGTTTTCCTTCGGTACATGTCAGACATGTACCTCCATGCTCTACTTGAATTCAGACATCCCTATGACCATTTGACTCACATCAGGTAGGGCCCCATAGGTAGACCTCCGGTGTTAAAGATGCGATATGTTAATTCACATGATCCCCAATGGACCATCATGCAACTTGATACAAATTGCCAACCCTGAACCCATGAGAAAAAGCATCTTTGAAAATTATATTTTTTAACACGTACCTTTCCATCGACGAATGCCACGCTGAAACCTTCGACTTCCATTTCCGAGATGGACACCAAGTTCTTGCGATCAGGTACATAAAAGAGATTCTGTAAATGAATCGAGTTACTGTTATTCAATTGAGAGTTAACATTCCTTACACCCTTTCCGGGATAGGTGGCATCGGCTCCAAGTATAATCCCATGTTTGTTTCCATCTCTACCAAATTAGAGAGTGCACCCATCTATCTGATGAAGTTCCTTGAAGCACTACAATCTATAAGCCAGATTCCCAAAGAATTTGAAGGAGAGGGCCAATACAAGATAACGCTTCTTTATCTTATCGAAAACAACATTTGATTCTTCATATTTGGGGTTCCTTGCTTTCTATGAAGAGTTGGCCATTTCCTTGATGACTTGCATTACTTGTCATTTCTTTGATCATTGAAGATGTCCTTGGAATTATTGTTATCATCATCAAGTGATGTGTCCCTACCATTCGGACACTCCTTCACATAATGGTCGAACTAGTTATCTACCTTTCCTTCCACCTTGAGATCTGGTCTTCCAATGAAGTGATCTTTAGGTAGGCCATATTCCGCTACGCCATTATGATAATATTCTCTGCTTCGACTTCACCCTTGGTGAATTTGAAGAGGGATGAGGAATCCATTGATCCTTTTGTCCTTTCCCAACTGTCTTCGGCGATTGCTCTTTCACTCTTGCTTGGGCATTGTCTTCACCTCAACTCCGATACCATGTTAATTTTAGGTATGTTCTATGCTTAGAGCAATTTGTTTCAATTTTCATAGTTAGCTCCATATATTTTCTAGATTAGCTATCACATCAACATTAAAGTAAACTGCAGATAGAACATAAACATAAATCGCAGAAGACAAGCCAAGACACGAGGACACAAGATGTGGCACTAGCCAGGGACAAACCCCAATGTGGGGAAACCCTTGATCAATTCTTCTTATATGTTCTTCAATAGTTCAGCAGAGAGAGAGAGATAGTATGTTTACAATAGAAGTCAACACTTTGATTTATCTAGATAAGAGCATAGATCATCTCTAAGAAGATGATACATGAGATCAGTTGAAGACATGTTGCTTCAACTAATTCTCCAAGGTGACTCCTTCACCTATCGTTGTGCTGCATTTCGTCATCACGTTGCACCTCACTGTGCTGCACCATGCTGCACCCATCATCACTATGCTGCATCTCATCATGCTTCATTAATCATGACTGTACCCATCACTGTACTGCATTACGTGCCATTGCTGCACCATGTTTCCATCCTGACCTATGTGTTGGCTGCACCTTGCTTGCTTGTTGTCCCTTGCTTTCTTGTTGTCCCTAGCATGCTAGTTTTCCCTAGCATGCTTGTTGTTGCATGCTAGTTGTCCCTTGCATGCTAGTTGTATCATTGCAGATAGAACATAAACATAAATCGCAGAAGACAAGCCAAGACACGAGGACACAAGATGTGGCACTAGCCAGGGACAAACCCCAATGTGGGGAAACCCTTGATCAATTCTTCTTATATGTTCTTCAATAGTTCAGCAGAGAGAGAGAGATAGTATGTTTACAATAGAAGTCAACACTTTGATTTATCTAGATAAGAGCATAGATCATCTCTAAGAAGATGATACATGAGATCAGTTGAAGACATGTTGCTTCAACTAATTCTCCAAGGTGACTCCTTCACCTATCGTTGTGCTGCATTTCGTCATCACGTTGCACCTCACTGTGCTGCACCATGCTGCACCCATCATCACTATGCTGCATCTCATCATGCTTCATTAATCATGACTGTACCCATCACTGTACTGCATTACGTGCCATTGCTGCACCATGTTTCGATCCTGACCTATGTGTTGGCTGCACCTTGCTTGCTTGTTGTCCCTTGCTTTCTTGTTGTCCCTAGCATGCTAGTTTTCCCTAGCATGCTTGTTGTTGCATGCTAGTTGTCCCTTGCATGCTAGTTGTATCATTGCGTGCTTGGTGTATTTGCTGCTAAGTACCATACAACTGTCCCAATGTTAGTTAGCTGTCCCATGCATGCTGCTGTCCTTCGGAGACAGATGCTCCCGCTGTTTCGGCAGTTCCGGCTATTCTCGGCAGTTCCAGTAGTTCCGGTTGTTCCCGGCAGTTCCGACAGTCCTGGTTGTCCCAACTTTTCCCGCAGTCCCGGATTTTCCGATAGTTCCGGCAGTTTTGACATTTCCGGCTATTACAGCTTTTCTGGCTTTTCTGGTAGTTCCGGCTTTTCCGATAGTTCCGGATTTTCCGGCTTTTTCGACAGTTCCGACTTTTCTGGCAGTGCCGGCGTTTCCGGCAGTGTCAACGTTTTCGGTTTTTTTGGCAGTTCCAGCTTTTCCGGCATTTTCGGCTTTTCCGGCAGTTCCGACTTTTCCGACAGTTCCAACTTTTTCGGTAGTTCTGGCTTTTTTGGCTTTTCTGGCAGTTCCGATGTAATATCCCTTATCAGGAATATTCCTCAAACACAAGCAAACTCCAACCAGAGATGGACTGGGAGGGCATTTACCAGATATGTCGCCTCCAAAAAGAGGACGAGATCTAGAGGCTACCTGGCCCTTTCTAGACTCTGTCTAAGAGTATAATAGAAACACACAAGTGGTATAATAGTCGAAAATGCTCAAAGAGGTACAAATAACAATGATACGATATATTTCAAATAAACCATAAGCAGATACACAAGAAATGCAGAGAGAATGCTAAGCCATTTTATTATATTGAGTAGTAAAGTGAGTACAGGAGGTGATCAGGAAGATGGCACCTCTACTTGCACCAGGCAAGTGAAGAAATACACTTAGAATAGCGGAGGAATGGCCCCTCTCTGATCTGCGTCCAAGTTGCTGGGAATCTGCTATGCTGCTGCTGCTGCTAGAAATCAAATGAGGATTTGGGGCTGCTCCCCTCTTCACAAACGGCTGAAACTCTGGAATTGGACTCTACCTAAGAAACCCAGAAAAATCCAGAAAGCGTTTTTGGAATGGTCGACCCCCGGAAATCACCCCCTTGGGGTTCTATGTAGTCTCTTAGTGCTTTGCGCTGCCATTGAATGAAACCCTCCAAATATATGCCCGAAACCCCTGCCAAAACTCTCCAGATGCAAGGGCTGATCCCTTACTCTATCTCTCAGCACAAATCAAATCCTCAGCCAGAACTGTGTCCCTCTCAATGCTGCGCAGTCCTTAAGAACTGCGTCCTTCCCTCAGTGCTGCGTAGTCCTCCAAAATGCTGATAAACTGCTGCTGAAATGCTGATGTATCTACTGCTGGAATGCCAATGGAAATACCTTGCCCAAGCAGGCACTCGAAGTCCCCTGGGGCTAAGGGTGAGATCTTCAAACATAGACACTCAATGCACTAAACAGTGCTGCAGACTAGCTAAATAGCTAGCGTGCTCTAAGTCGAAATGACTATCAGAAATGCTCATAACAGAATGATCAAAATGAGGGGGCTCCTCTGTCATTTATAGCCTTTGTCTCTCTCAATCCCAAGGCTCACCTCCTCCCGCGTGATTCCCGTCTTGCCACGTGTGTCTTCCCTCCTGCGCAGTGCCTCCATGTGTTTGCATGGGCTCCATTTCCGTGTCCCCCTTGGCTCCCCTTTAAGTCGCAACGTTGTGCTACTAGGAAGTGACTTTTTATTCTAAAAGTGAGTTATGTCCCTCTTCCTCACTTTTTATTTACAAAATAACTATAGAAGGGAAAATTTGGACAAAATCGAATATTCCAATTAGCCATGGCTAATTAGGAATATTACAGTCTCCCTTGGCAAAATGTTGCTTGTACTCAAGCAACTGAAGTGATGGATGCTGTAAGATCTTCTCACTCTCCCAAGTGGCATCCTTATCTGGCAAATTTTCCATCTCACCAAGAATTCCCGGACCGTCCTGCTCCACAGCTGCCTCTCCCTGGTATCAATGATAGTCTTCGGCTGCAATACCAAATGCCCGTCATCATCCATGGGTGGTAGCTCATCTGTCACCGTCACTTGCTGCCCCAACGCCTTTTTCAGACATGATACATGAAAAATGTTATGAATCTTGCTGCCTTGGGGCAGCTCCAACTCATATGCAACCTGTCCAATCCTGCGTATCACCTTATATGGCCCATAAAAGCGGGGCTTGAGCTTCTCAACCCCCTTTTGCTTCAGTGACGACTGTCGATATTGCTATAATCGTAGGTAGACCATATCCCCTACCTCAAACTGTCTCTCCACCCGACCCCTGTTGGCATACAGCTTCTGTTGATTTTGCGCTGTAGCCATGTTATCCTCAAGAGCTCGGAGGATATCCTAACTCTCTTGGATCCAAATCTTGGCTCTACATCACGTCAACAAAAGATAAAGGATGATACCCATACAAGGCATAGAATGGTGACATACCAATGGACATGTGATGTGAAGTATTGTAGTAGTACTCCCCCAGATGCAGCCACTTCAGCCATGCTTGCTGCTGCCCGCTGACATAGTTACACAAGTAGCCCTCCAGCCACTTGTTAACTATCTCTGTCTGCCCATCCGTCTGTGGGTGATAACTGGTACTCAGTGTCAACTCCGTCCCCACCAATCGGAAAAGCTCCTGCCAAAACCCGCCCATAAAATGACTGTCCCTATCGTTGACGATGGTCTTAGGAAGACCATGTAGCATGAAGATCTCCCTGAAGAACAGTTCGGCCACCTGTGCTGCTGTATAATGTGTGGATATGGCAAAGAAATGTGCGTACTTCGTCAGCCGATCAACGACGACAAAGATACAATCCTTGCCCTGTACCATGGGCAACCCTGTGATGAAGTCCATCAAAATACTCTCCCATTTCCCCTCCGGAATGGGAAGAGGCTGTAATAATCCCATGGGATGGCTCGTCTCCCCCTTGTTCCTCTGGCAAACATCGCACTCCTTGATATGCTGGAGTACGTCCTCCTTGAGGCCCTTCCATGAGAACCTCTCTCTAATGGCCTTGTAGGTTTTGGTAAACCCCTGATGACCTGCCAATGGTGAGTCATGTGATGCCTGGAGTATCTTCTTCTTGAGTTGAGACCCCTTAGTCAAGAAGATTCGATCCCTGTAATAGATGATCTCATCGATCACCCTGTACCTGTCATCTGCCACCTGCCCGTCCAGAATCTCACATGCAAACCTGTCCTTGGAGTACTCTACTAAGAGTTGAGCCCTCCAGTCTGTATCCAAGCTCATAAGATACAACGTGGCTGGCCTACGTGAAAGGGCATCTTCTACCACGTTGTTCTTACCCTTGACATAATCAATGTCAAAGTCATATGCTTGGATCTTACTGATCCACTTCTGCTGCCTCTCCTGTAATTGCTTTTGCTCCAAAAAGAACTTGAGGCTGTTGTGATCAGTCCTCACCCTGAACCTGTTGCGCACCAAATACTGCCGGTACTTAGCCAATGCATGCATGATGGCCAACATCTCCTTGTCGTATATAGAATACAACCTCTTGTGTGGAAGGAACTTCCGGCTCTCAAAGGCTATAGGGTGACCTCCCTGCATCAATACTGCGCCGATCCCCTCTCCCGACGCATCACACTCCAAAACAAATGGCTACGTAAAATCTGGCAATGCAAGCACTGGGCAGCTGCTCATAACCTCCTTGAGCCTGTCAAAGGCTCGCTGCGCTGTATCCGACCAACTGAATGCCCCCTTCCTCGTCAAGTCTGTCAGGGGTGCAACAAGCTGTGAGAAACCTTTGACGAACTTCCGGTAGTACGTACAAATGCCAATGAATCCTCGAAGTTCCGTCACGTTTCTCAACTCCGGCCATTCTCTGATGGCCCTGATCTTCTCCTCGTGGACTCTCACTCCGTCCACCCCTATGATGTGTCCCAGATATAACATCTCCGTCAACCCAAACTCACACTTGGAGAGTTTGGCATAGAACTGCTGCTCCTGTAAGATACGCAATACTATCTCAATGTGCTGGAGATGCTCCTCCCAAGTCCTGCTGTAAATGAGAATATCATCGAAGAATACCAACACAAACTTCCTCAAGTGACTATGGAAGATGTGATTCATGCAGGACTGAAATGTAGCTGGGGCGTTGGTTAGCCCAAAAGGCATCACCAAGAACTCAAAGTGCCCATAGTGACACCTGAAGGCGGTCTTGGGAATGTCCTGCTCCCTCACGCGAATCTGATGGTACCTCGATCTCAAATCAATCTTTGAGAAGAAACATGCCCCTCTCAACTCGTTCATCAACTCATCGATCCTGGGTATGGGGTACCTGTTCTTCAGGGTCTTCTTGTTCAAGGCCCTGTAGTCAATGCACATCCTCAACGTACCGTCCATCTTCTTCACCAACACCATAGAAGAAGCAAAAGGACTCGTGCTTGGTCGAATGTGCCCAAGAGCCAGCAACTCATGGATAGCCCTCTCAATCTCATCCCGATAGGCCTTAGGGTGCCTATAGGGGGTGGTGATCACGGCCTGTATGCCCTGCTCTAGCTCGATGGTGTGCTCAAACCCCCGATCCAGTGGCTATCCTGGTGGAATCTCCCCAAACACTATGGCATACCTATCAAGGATGGACTGTATCTCTGGATGTACTGACTGCCCTGTAGTCCCTGCCTCTGATGCACGCAGCTCCATTGCCCGCTCTATGTCTCCCTTCCAGAAGACTGCCTCCATCCGATGAGCCGAAACAGTCTGAGGCGGATATGTGTGCTGTCCCCGTATCTTCTCATGCCTCCTTGTCTTCTCATCATCCCTCTCCATCTCTAGGGTCTTCCAATTCGTCGTGACCTTCCCTAGAATGATCAGCGACTGAACACCCAATATCATGTTGGTGTCCGGAATATCGACCACGAAAAAGTGGTCAATCAATTTGTAGGTACCCATCGTCACTGAAAACTCTGGAACATAACGAGCACACGTCATGGTTTGATCTCCTGGGACCAAGACCGAAAACCCATCAAAGCTCTCTGTCTATATACGTCTCCGCTCAACCATCCGTGCATCGATAAAGTTGTGGGTTGCCCCACTGTCAACCAAAACTGATACTCGCTGACCACGTAATGTCCCTCGTACGTGTAGCGTCAGATACTTGGGAACTCCTCACAATGCTGCAAGGGCCCCTCCGGTGGGTGCCAAAGATGCACCTCTTGCTGCTGGTGGTGGAGGTGGTAAAGGTCCCTGTATGGCATGGCTATCTCTTGCCTCCCCATCATCCTCGTCATCCTCTTCTCCATTGCTCTCAGAGAAGACCTCAATAAAATGTGCTTTACTAGCAGCGCATCTATGTCCCGGTGCCCATGGCTCCTGACATGTGAAGCACAACCGCTTCTTCTTCAGCTCCCTCCTGGCATCATCATCAAGCTGTACTCGTCCTGGATTCCCCTTTGGAGGTGGAATCCTCACATCCTTCCCCTTAGACTAGAAAGTCTGTCTCTGGGGGTAAGGTGTCCGAGTCTAGGGTAAGACATCCTATAAGTCCCCGATCCTGCTGATAGCGTCCTAGAGTGTCGCTGGTCTAGTGGATCAGACTAGACCCCGAAGTGGCTCTGCTAACCCCTCAACATACGTATAGACCCTCCGCGCCGTGGATAGGTCTGGCACCATCACAGACACCCTCAAGAAATCTACAATGTAGGTCTCTGGGCTCCCTGTCTGTTTGAGCCTCGTTAGCTCAACAAAATGCTGCTCTGGATCCCTCCGGTCAAATCACTCCATCAATCTCCTGGTAAACTCAGCATATGTCGTCACTATAGAGTGCCCGAGTGTAACCATCCCATGAAACCACCAATCCTGGGCCTCACCATCCAAATGCAATGTTTCCACCTTGATGGCCTCTGTCTCTGACATCTGGTTAAGCTAGAAATAAATGTCCAGCTTCTCCACCCAAGACTTTGCTGAACTGTTTGATGAACCATCAAACGTAGGCAAGTGGAATCTACTCGCTGCACGGTGGGTGTCACCATCATGCTAATGCCGGTACCCTTTGTGATGGTCGCGGGGTCTGTTATCTTGCTGGAGCTGAACAAAATCTCTGAATGAGAGGGCATCCCTGAACTCCTGTCCATAGGCCTGGTACTCTGCAAAATAATCGCCCGTATGTCCGGGCTCTGCCTCTTGCTGGGCTATGGCCCCCGTGTTTGCTCCTAAGAAAGTGGGCATGGTAGAGCGTGTAGGGCCATGTGAAGCCACCTGTTGCGCAGTATCACGCTGCTCTGGCAAATGGTGGGATGCACCCGATCCCTCACCAACCTGGAAAACTCGTGGTCTCTAACGCTATCTGGCCTCTACTGCCGTGAATCTCTGCCCCATCACCTCAATCTGCCTCGACAGATCCTGCACTGACTTGAGGAGCATATCCGCAAATCTCTTCCCTTCATCATATGCCATCGAAGCCTCTTGTTCTGCGTCCGCCCCAGGCTCCCTCTGCTCTACGTCCACTACAGGCTCCTCCTGTTCTGCGTCTACTACCGGAACACAGTCTCCCTCTCCGTAAGTGTTCTCCAACCTACGCCCAGAGTCTCTGTATCTCCGACCTCTGTAACAGATATAGGGTTTTTCCCCTGGTGTCATAGATTGCTAGCTCCACAGGCTGAGCCAGATCTATGCTCTGATACCACTGTAATATCCCTTATCAGGAATATTCCTCAAACACAAGCAAACTCCAACCAGAGATGGACTGGGAGGGCATTTACCAGATATGTCGCCTCTAAAAAGAGGACGAGATCCGGAGGCTACCTGGCCCTTTCCAGACTCTGTCTAAGATAGAAACACACAAGTGGTATAATAGCCGAGAATACTCAAAGAGGTACAAATAATAATGATACGATATATATCAAATAAACCATAAGCAGATACACAAGAAATGTAGAGAGAATGCTAAGCCATTTTATTATACTGAGTAGTAAAGTGAGTACAGGAGGTGATTAGGAAGATGGCACCTCTCCTTGCACCAGGCAAGTGAAGAAATACACTTAGAATAGCGGAGGAATGGCCCCTCTCTGATCTGCGTCTAAGCTACTGGGAATCTGTTATGCTGCTGCTGCTGCTAGAAATCAAATGAGGATTTGGAGCTGCTCCCCTCTTCACAAACGACTGAAACTCTGGAATTGGACTCTACCCAAGAAACCCGACCCCCGGAAATCACCCCCTTGGGGTTCTATGCAGTCTCTCAGTGCTTTGCGCTGCCACTGAATGAAACCCTCCAGATATATGCCCGAAACCCCTGCCAAAACTCTCCAGATGCAAGGGCTGATCCCTTGCTCTATCTCTCAGCACAAATCAAACCCTCAACCAGAACTGCGTCCCTCTCAGTGCTGCGCAGTCCTCCAGAACTGCGTCCCTCCCTCAGTGCTGCGCAGTCCTCCAAAATGCTGATAAACTGCTGCTGAAATGCTGATGTGTCTACTGCTGAAATGCCAATGGAAATGCCTTGCCCGAGTAGGCACTCAAAGTTCCCCGGGGCTAAGAGTGAGATCTCCGAACGGAGACACTCAATACACTAAACAATGCTGCAAACTAGCTAAACAACCAGCGTGCTCTAAGTCGAAATGACTATCACAAATGCTCATAATAGAATGATCAAAATGAGGGGGCTCGTCTCTCATTTATAGCCTTTGCCTCTCTCAATCTCAAGGCTCACCTCCTCCTGCGTGATTCCCCTCTTGCCACGTGTGTCCTCCCTCCTGCGCAGTCCCTCCATGTGTCTGCGTGGGCTCCATTTCTGCGTCTCCCTTTGGCCCCCTTTAAGTCACAAGGTTGTGCTACTAGGAAGTGACTTTTTATTCTAAAAGTGAGTTATGTCCCCCTTCCTCACTTTTTATTTACAAAATAACTATAGAAGGCAAAATTTGGACAAAATCGAATATTCCAATTAGCTATGGCTAATTAGGAATATTACATCAGACTTTTTTGGCTTTTCCGGCAGTTCCGGGTTTTTCAGCTTTTCTGGCAGTTCCGGCTTTTCCGGCATTTCCGGCTTTTCTGGCAGTGCCGGCAGTTTCGGCATTTCTGACTTTTCCGGTTGTTCCGGATTTTCCTCTAGATCTGGGCAACATTATTCCTTAGGATCTCTCCTCCTACTAAAACCCAAAGACAAGTACAGAGAGGAAGAGATCCCAAGTGTGTTGAAATGACTTGAAGGCCATCTCTATTTATACTAAAACGTTGAGCACATGTGGAGTTTATTTGGTTGCTGGCCAACCTTGACGAATTGTCTTATAATGCAAATAAACTCATAACTCCATGAATACTTATCGGAATCGGATGATCTTTAGATCAATCCTACACCTCTCGATGAGAGGGATCCAAGAAAAATATCAGCTGCCATAAATAAGATGACCCACATGGAGTTTGGCCCTAGTTGCCAATTTTAACGCAAAATGAGAAATATACCATAAAAAATGCACTTACAAGTATAGCAAAAATCTTCCAATCATCAATAAACAAAAATCAAAGATCCAAGATAAAAGACAGGCTCTTCTAAACATCGAAATGCATCAAGATTCCAATTTGTCCATCAATAAGGCTAGCAAAATTTCCAAGAAGAGATATAAGTCGATCATCATATCAATATATATCCTCCCTAAGGGGTTCGATTTGCCTTATAAGGCCTAATAATGCCCCAACTAATAAAATAATGTGCAAAAAAACATTCCTTGGTGACAAGCCCACCAAGATAGCTCCATAATACAAAATAAGCCTCCCAAGAGGGCAAAATAATAGATACAATAGGTCAAAGGGCCATTGAGGAGGCCTAGTGGAGTCTAATGTGTGCCAAGATGAATGAATGAGCTCCAAACATAGTGATAAAGGGGGTGGCCCCTTGATATCCAAGCAAATGACCTATGGTGTCCCCAAGTGGCTATGGGGGTGCAAAACATCCTCATGGGTCTCCAAATGGATCGAAAAAGGCTGTATCCCATCTATAAGGGATGGAAGAACAATGCAAGCCCTCGCATTGTCTCCCGATGAGACACATTGCCAAGTGTGTGGTGTAGGAGTGGAGCCAGCTAGACGAGGTGTTCCAAGTGCATCATCGTCATCCAATAGGTGGAACACGAGCAAGCAATAAGTGGAACTGAAGGATTCCATGAAGTGGCAATCTGCTCTCTACTATGGTGGAGACTCGTGGTTCTCAATGTTCACCCTATAAATGCCAATATGACCCTCTGGAGGGCTTGGACCCCGTATAGGGAAACCAAACCCTGGATGAAGACCCACCTGCAATCCTGTATAAGATCCAATGGGTCACCTCGCCTTCTAGTGTAAACAAACATTAGTGCAATTGAGTAAATGAGCTTACAAATCATGGAACCAAGTGGACACTTCATAGTGGCATGCCCTTCCATAATGGGCTTCAGAATGTACAAGTGTCTCCAAGTTCAAGAAGAAGGTTAACCAAGGACCCTATTAGGTGGTTTCAGCCTCTTAGGGGGTGACATGTCCATGGTACATCCATTAATTGGCAAGTGGTATGTAAAGTAATGATGGAACGAAGTGGGGCTTTAGGGGAAGGCTCCAAGCCACATGCCACAGTATAAGGGTAGCTAAAATAAGGGAAACTCACACTTGGGTATATGAATGCACGAGGGAGCAATCGTGGTACATGAGTTACCCCAACCATTTTTTTTCCACTCTTCTTCATATGCCTTTTGTGTAACGAATAAAATATATATAAATAATATAAATATAATGTAAATGATAATAATCATAAATAATAATTAGTTAAGTAGTAATTAGGTTGAAGAGGCATGTCTAAATGAGACATGACTTTTCATGAAGAGACACTTGCTTGGTATATAAGCAAGCCTCTTGTTCTCATTGTAATTCATTATCATTCTTATTCACTTATTTAATATAATATTTGTATCCTCATGGATATCTTTATATTCCAAGTTTTCTGGAGTAATTAATTTATAGAAGGAACTTTGTTCGCTTCATTTGGTATCAGAGCAATTCGGTCCTCTGGGTTTCTTAACCGGTGCACAGAGCTCGTTCTCTAATCAAGGTCCTTGGCTATCGAAATTCATCAACCTTGTTGCTGTACAATTGAAGCATTTTGCTCAGAATTTGGGAGTCTCCGATCCAGGTCCTTGGCTATCGAAATTCGTCAACCTTGTTGCCATACAATTGAAGCATTTTTCTCAGAATTTGGGAGTTTCTCCTTTTCTTCGTTTTTCTAGGCCTTTGGCCATTAAAAAAAAATTAACCAAAAAAAATATAAGTAAATAAATTAAAAAAGAAGAAGAAGAAAAAGTAAAAAAGAAATAAAAGTTAACATTATTACGGTTTAAAAAAAATAAAGTCGGGAAGTGCCACATTCAAGCCAAAAGAGGTGAGATATATATATATATATATATATATATATATATATATATATTGATTTAATATAAATATTATATATACTTAAAAGGATTATTAAATAAAAAAAAAGAAACAAGACAAGTTATTAAAACAGATACAAAATCTCATACCAAGTGATATTTAAAGCTTTTTACGTGGAAAAGCCCGTGGTTTTAAAAACAACCCATGGTAATTGCCCATGGTATTTTAAAAAGTTGAAAAAAAACAAAAAACAAAAGGAATACATTTTACTTTTTACTTGGAGAACATTTTAACGGAGGTTTTAAAAACAACTCACGGTAATTGCCCATGGTATTTTAAAAAGTAAAAAAAAAACAAAAAACAAAAGGAATACGTTTTACTTTTTACTTGGAGAACATTTTAACGAAGGTTTTAAAAACAACCCATGGTAATAGCCCATGGTATTTTAACATCGTGACCGTGTCATATGAAAAGAGGTGACCTTTATATTTATTAAGTGGGGTGACATTAAAAATTTATCAAGGAAGTAATTAAGTATATAAAAAAGGGACCAATTTATTATTAAAAAAAGAAGTGAAACTATTATTATTATAAGATAATAAAGTTATTTTGAAAAGGGTTCTTAATATAAAGAAATACATACATATATAGAGGGCAACAATATAAAGGAGTATTTTTTTAAAATAAAAGGGTATTCAAGTTTTAACAATCCACATTGAAGGAGAATATTTGGAAAATATATATAGAAAAAAAGATTTATTAAGAAAAAAAGAGTAATTTAAAAAATATTTAATATTCAAGAAGCGAAAATGGAGTCTAATACAAAAATGAAGGTCATAAGATTCCCAGAAACCGTACCTAGAGACGGTAAAGCGTTATATAACATTAAAAGAACTCTGGCAGAAAAAGATGTTATTATTTCTATTTCTTCGGCAGAAGATGCAAATTATATAACACCTAAAATCACAAACCAATTAGTGATTCCAGAGTCAAATATAACTGAAAAATTAGAATTAGACCTTTTTTGCAATAAAATATATGACATAGCCAATTTACAGTTAAACATTGAAGATTATACATTTGTATCAAAATTCTCAGTTCAAACCTTGTGGAACAATCAAGGTGACATTATTTTGGGTTTACCTTGGATGGAAACTCTAGGTTCCTTTATTCTAAATACAAAGAAGTTTTTAACATTTTCTTACAAGAAGAAAATAACGCTCCAAGATTTTACACTAAAACCAAATTCAGTAACACTAGAAGATATCAGATATTTCAAAGTAATGTTTCAAGCAGGTAAAAAGGTATTACAAAATATGCAAAAAGAAATTGACAAAATCAATGTTGACAAAAATGAAGAAGTTTCTCGATTTAAAAACCATAGCGAAAAATTACTGTCGCAAATTAAGAAACTTAAGAAGGATAAGAAGTCATTAGAAAACAAGGTACAACAACTTATCGAGAAAGAAGCATCAAATGTAGGAATTCAAGTTGATGACAAAACAACAAATACCGATCGAGTGAATATGACAACTCAAGAAGACAAGTCAGTTAAAGAAACGACACACTTAGATGTTGCAGTTCAGACAATGGACATCCCAAGTGAATGTTCCATAACCAATTCAACAACATCTTCGCCAGAAGAAAATCTAAAAACTCCATATCGACATCCAAATCACGAGAGTAGACCAATCAACCATGCTATGTATCGGTACCATTCAGACCAGAAACAACAAACTGATGTTCCATATAATAGTGATGTAACCTCAATCCAGTCTTACGCTGACGAGTCGTTACAAAATTCCAGTGATCAAAATACTATACAGAAGATTAATCTGGGATGGTCTGATCCCTTCTCAGTGCGACAATTTTGTTTGTCACTAAGAAGATCATATCAACTTGTATCGACGAAGATGACTGTTCCAAGACAGAAATACGTTCGAAGCCGAAAAAGAGATCAAGCCTTTTGTCATCGACAAGCTTTGAGGACAAAGCTTTTTGAGGAAGGAGGCAATGTAATGAATAAAATATATATAAATAATAGAAATATAATGTAAATGATAATAATCATAAATAATAATTAGTTAAGTAGTAATTAGGTTGAAGAGGCATGTCTAAATGAGACATGACTCTTCATGAAGAGACACTTGCTTGGTATATAAGCAAGCCTCTCGTTCTCATTGTAATTGATTATCATTCTTATTCACTTATTTAATATAATATCTGTATCCTCATGGATATCTTTATATTCCAAGGTTTCTGGAGTAATTAATTTATATAAGGAACTTTGTTTGCTTCATTTTGCCTTTTATAGAATTTTTTCTTGTAATTGCTTAGGGCTCCAAGGGATGAGAGCATGATATGTAAGATATAACAGTGAATACCCCCTTAAGATGGGGCAGTTTATCGCCCACCAGGGGTTGGGATAATCATGGGTTCCTTAATGATGTAATGGGCCAATATGAGGGGCCCTAGGAACTAGGGTGATGGCCATGATGATAGGGGTAGAGCTTTTGGATTTTTCCCACATGCTAAATTTGTATGTCTTGGATATCTTTTGCATTTTATGGTACGTTTCCTATTGAGGGTGGCCAAATTATGCTTTTTCTTTTATTTTAGTTGCATCAGCCTCCGGGGCATCATTCCTGGCCCGACCCAAAGTGTGGGCAAGGGGAAGAGGAGGCTAAATTGTTGTGGACCCAATCGAAAAATGTGGGCCCGGATTGTATATATGGTGAATGGGGTTATAATGAGCGTAGGGGAGTGATGTATATGGTGTTGGGAAGCGGGACCACACAACCAAAATCGAGGTTTCCCATGTAGTGCCACCCCTAAAGCTAGTAGCCAATAAAGGAGATCCCATGGGACTAGGATACAAGGTTAACCATCAAATTGGATAGAGGAGACAAGAGTACAAACCAAGCCCACTCTTTCCTCTGAATCCCCCCACTAATCCATGACCAAAAGTGTCCATGATAAGTAAACAAAAATACTCAACTTTCGAGGTTGGAAGGCCTACCTTCAAACATACGATCATAACAGATGGGCAAGGGGGCATATGGCTAGCTCATGTGGCGGAGATAGTGGCACATCGAGCTATCTGGTGGCTGCAAGGGGCCGCTGGCTGTTGACTGAGGACCTTGTAGGAGAAAAAGTTCTCCTATGGATACTACCCACGAGTGGTGGGTAACAGTGACGACAAACATTTTGTAGCAATTTCTGATTCCCTTTCATCCCAAACTCTCGTTCCAACTTGTTGGGGTGAATATGTGATAGCTTCATTTTCAACGGGTGTGACTTTTCTCAATTCATTCTGGAAGGTTTGGTCATGGTTTTCATCTTCAATCCTTGCTTCCTGGTCCTTGACTACCTTTTCATCTTTGGATTTTCTATTCCTTTTTCTATTTACTGCATTTGATGACACCCATGCTTCCATGTGCTCTATCACCTTTGCAAAGGTTTTGTTATAATTTTCAAAATTTTGGGCAAATAGTTCTTCTTGACTTGGAAGCATTTTTTTCCCTTGCTATATTCCGCCCTTTGAACGCAACAACTATATCTTGGCACCTTCAAAATAAAGTCCTTGAACTTGGCTTTTCAAAGTTAGCCCACGACTGAGCCAAGATCAATGCTCGGATACCACTTTAAAATTCCCTTCCAAAAATCACTTGAATTTTTTTCAAAATAATTTCTGAGTTTTTGTTAAAGTTTCAGTCACACTTTTTGACAAACAGTTTGGTAATATACAACTGTAGGTGATTTATCACAAATCTCATGAACATAATAGCTTGTTCAGAGACTCAATATGCATCAACTGATTTTGAAGTAGATTTAACATTTTGTAATTAACTTAGAGAACTATCACACTGTTGGTATAATAATATTGCACCCATCAGGACACATTTTTCTCAATTTAAGTGAACACACAATGAGAAAATAATGGAAGAATGAACCTGGTAATGAGATGGCAACCCACAAGAATTACTTATGCCTTTGTTACAACTCACTAGGAGGATAAATAGCTTGAGAAGTATGCGACCCAGGTACTAAATCTCAGTCCAGACTTCTAGATTGAAGCAACACTTCCAACCAACAATCAAAGAGGGTGTAATCAAATGAATGGACCAAAAGAAGGTCACGACTCTTCCAACATTACCAGCAACAACTTCAAAATTAACGCAGTCAGCAATAGACCCCCAAATCAAGCTTCTCTATGATGACAGGCAGCCCCAACGCACAGATAACTATAACAACTCATCCCAGATTTAATTAATGGCTCATTCAACTACAAAAGTTAGTATCCATGGTTCTGAAATGGCGTAAATGCTTGTACCTTCACACCCAGAATAATAACTTGACCATTATAAGCTTCCAATAGTCTATTAACAAGTGTTTCATCCTTCTATTGCAGCAGTTCGACTCCACTATAAAGGAAAACTCGTCCAACACTGTAATAAGAGAGTGGTTATGTCTAGGAACTCGAGTTGCCTTTCATTAAAGGAAAAATCGAACCACTGGAGCCCTCTATCTGCTACCACGAATTGAACAACCCCTCAAAACCACGAACTCGACCTCTTATTGGTCTTTAAACTCGATTCTCAGGTTCAAATTTCTTTTTGCTCCTCCATCTGCAAAAGGGATTTAGTGAATACCAAATAAGCTCTTAAATTCAACTGATAACACATGAATACCTCAATATTTTTCGGAAATCTTGTTCTCCAATGAAGTTCAACGGTGAAATCTATGTGATTTCACTCTCAAATCCAAACTAGGGTGTTTAGTTTCAACACTGAAGTCTGCTATGGCGGATAGGGTTCCAAAACCCTAAGCTTCTTCTTCAACTCTCTCTCCAAGAGCTCTTTCTCCAAAAATTCCATTGCATGAATGAATGAGGAGAGACCCCCTCATTTCCCTTTTTTATAACTCACTTACCTTTTCCCTCCAACTAAATATTTAAAATCACTTTTCCTTTCTTTATTTAATAACATGACCTCTATAAACTAATTAAAGTCACTTTTAATGCTGAAAAATGCTTAATTCGTCTCTATGGTCACATTGGCCACCCAAAGCCACTTTTTATCATTCTGCCTTGTAGATCTTTTCGCCCCAATTCCAACGAGTTATTACACTAAGGTGTTTCTCCAAGTAATCAAACCGAAACAACACCTTAAGAAAATATTATTTTAAAATATCCCTGTTAGTAATGCCTTTTTTTGAAAATCGTTGGAATGCAACGGAATCAAGAGCAAACCATGCGTAATTGATTCTGATGATGAAATATGGTTAGCAATCCTAGTTGGACCCATAAAACTCCTCTAAAACCCTTCAAGCCCACCGATGGAGTAACCCTGCTCTTATGACCAGGCTGAGACAAGCTCTGGAAAATCCTTCTAACATCCTCGCCAGGTAATCGAAAATTTGGGGACATTACAGGGATGGAGTCAGGTTGATAGGTTGTATAGACTCAGACTGGGTAGGTATTGCTAGTGACAGGAACAGTACATCTGGATGTTGTTTCATGTTGTGTTTGACAGTGGTGTCGTGGTTCAATAGGTAACAAATATTAGTGGCACCGAGTTCCTTGGAGGCTGACTACATTGTAGCTAGTCAGGTCAATTGCGAGGCTATTTGGCTTCGCAAGATGTTGTGTGGCTTATTTGGTCAGAGGCTGAGTGTAATATTCCTTATCAGAGATATCCCTCAAACACAAGCAAACTAAAACCAGAGAAATAACAGTGGTGCAACATACAATAATGTATACATGGAATATAAGCAGATACTCGAGAAATGCAGAGAGAAATGCTAAGCCATTTTATTATACTAAGTAATGGAAAGAGTATAGGAGGTGATCAGAAAGATAGCACCTCGACTTGCACAAGGCAAGTGAAGAAATACACTCAGAATGGTAAGGAAATGGCCTCTCTCTAAACTGCGTCCAAATTGCCGGAGAACTGCTGTGCCACTGCTACTGCTGGAATCAAATGAGGATTTGGGGCTGTTCCCCTGCTCAGAAAATGCTCAAACTCTGGAATCAGCCTCTGCTCAATAAACCCATAAAAGCCCATAAAGCTTTTCTAAAATAGCTGACCCCCGAAAATCACCCCCTTGGGGATCTACACAATCCCTCAGGGCTCTGCGTTGCTCTTGAAGAGAATCCTCCAAAACTCTACCCGAAACTCTGCCAAAATCCTCCAATATGCAAGCGCTGATCCCCTGCTCAATCTCCAAGCTCAAATCCTCCACAAAAACCCAGTCCGGAGTTCCTACCAAAAGAAACTGCGTCCTCGCCTCTCAAGACTGCGCAGTCATCAAATGCTCAGCTCCTCCTCAACTCCAGAGATAGCTCCTGCTACAAAATAGTGATGAAACTACCTTGCTCGAGAAGGCACTCGAAGTCCCCCGGGGCTAAGGGTGAGATCTCTAAACGGAGACACTCGATGCACTAAACAGTGTTGCAGACAGGCTAAACAACCAGCGTGCTCTAAGTCGAAGTGACTAGCTGAAATGCAACATAATCTGATGATCAAAATGAGGAGGCTCCTCTCTCCTTTATAACGTTGGCCTTTCTCAAAACCCTAAGGCCCACCTCCTCCAACGTAGCCTCTCTCTTGCCACGTGCTCCTTCTCCATCTACGCAGTCCCTCCAAGTGTCTACGTGGGCCCTTTCTCTATGTGGTCCTCGGGCCCTCTTGGCTCCCCTTTTAAGTTACAACGTTGTGCTACTAGCGAGTGACTTTATTCATAAAATGAGTTATGTCCCCCTTTCCTCACCTTTTTATTTATAAATAACTATAGAAGGCAAAATTGAGCAAAATCGAATATTCCAATTAGCTATGGCCAATTAGGAATATTACAGTCTCCCCCAGCAAAATGTTGTTTGTCCTTAAGCAACTGAAGTGATGGATGCTGCAAAATTTTCTCACTTTCCCAAGTGGCATCCTCATCCAGTAAATTCTTCCACTTCACCAAGAATTCTCGGACCGTCTTGCTCCGTAGCTGCCTCTCCCTGGTATCAATAATAGCCTCTGGCTGCAACACCAAATGCCCCTCATCATCCGTGGGTGGTAGCTCATCTGTCACTGTCACCTGCTGCCCCAATGCCTTCTTCAGGCATGATACATGAAAAATGTTATGAATCTTGCTGCCTTGGGGCAGCTCTAACTAATACGCAACCTGTCCAATCCTGCGTATCACCCTATATGGCCCATAAAAGCGGGGCTTGAGCTTATTAGCTCCCTTCTGCTTCAGTGACGACTGTCAGTATGGCTGTAATCATAGGTAGACCAAGTCCCCTACCTCAAACTGTCTCTCCTGCGACCCCTGTTAGCATACAGCTTCTGCTGGTTCTGCGCTGTAGCCATATTATCCTTGAGAGCTCGGAGGATATCCTGATTCTCTTGGATCCAAATCTTGGCTCTCAGAGCCTTGCTAGCACCAAACATCACGTCAGCAAAAGATAAAGGATGATATCCATACAAAGCATAGAATGGTGACATACCAATGGACATGTGATGTGTAGTGTTGTAGCAGTACTCCCCCAGATGCGGCCACTTCAGCCATGCTTGCTGCTGCCCACTGACATAGTTAGCAAGTAGCCCTCTAGCCACTTGTTAACTATCTTCGTCTGCCCGTCTGTCTGTGGGTGATAACTGGTACTCGGTGTCAACTCCGTCCCCACCAACTGGAAAAGCTCCTGCCAAAACTCGCACATGAAACGACTGTCCTTGTCACTGATGATGGTCTTAGGAAGACCATGTAGCCTGAAGACCTCTCTGAAGAACAGCTCGGCCACCTGCGCTGTTGTGTAGTGTGCGGATATGGCGAAAAAATGTGCGTACTTTGTTAGTCGATCAACGACGACAAAGATACAATCCTTGCCCTGCACCATGGGCAACCCTGTGATGAAGTCCATCGAAATACTCTCCCATTTCCCCTCCAGAATTGGAAGAGGCTACAATAATCTTGCGGGATGGCTCACCTCCCCCTTGTTCCTCTGGCAAATATCGCACTCCCGGATATTCTGGAGTACGTCCTCCTTGAGGCCCTTCCGTGAGAACCTCTCTAATGGCCCTGTAAGTTTTGGTAAACCCCTGATGGCCGGCCAATGGTGAATCATGTGATGCCTGAAGTATCTTCTTCTTGAGCTGAGATCCCTCAGTCAAGAAGATTCGGTCCCTATAGTAGATGATCTCATCGATTACCCTGTACCTGTCATCCCCCACCTATCCATCCAGAACCTCACATGCAAATCTGTCCTTGGAGTACTCTACTAAGAGTCGAGCCCTCCAGTGTGTGTCCAAGCTCATAAGAGACAACGTGGCTGGTCTACGTGAAAGGGCATCTGCTACCACGTTGTTCTTTGACATACTCAATGTCAAAGTCATACGCTTGGATCTTACTGATCCACTTCTGCTGCCTCTCCTGTAGCTGTTTCTGCTCCAAAAAGAACCTGAGGCTGTTGTGATCAGTCCTCACCCTGAACCTGTTACCCACTAAATACTGTCGGAATTTGGCCAATGCATGCATAATGGTCAGCGTCTCCTTGTCGTATATAGAATACAACCTCTCATGCGGAAGGAGCTTCCGGCTCTCAAAGGCTATAGGGTGACCTCCCTGCATCAAAACTGCGCCGATCCCCTCTCCCGACGCATCACACTCCAAAACAAATGGCTGCGAAAAATTCGGCAATACAAGCACTGGGTAGCTGCTCATAACCTCCTTGAGCCTGTCAAAGGCTCGCTGCGCTGTATCCGACCAACTGAATGCCCCCTTCCTCATCAGATCTGTCAGGTGTGCAGCAAGCTGTGAGAAACTCTTGACGAACTTCCAATAGTAAGTACAAATGCCAATGAATCCTCGAAGTTCTGTCACGTTCCTCGGCTTCGACCAATCTCTGATGGCCCTGATCTTCTGCTCGTGGACTCTCACTCCGCCCACTCCTATGATGTGTCCCAAGTACAACATCTCCGTCAACCCAAACTCACACTTGGAGAGCTTGGCATAGAACTGTTGTTCCTCCAAGATGCGCAACGCTGTCTATATGTGCTGGAGATGCTCCTCCCAAGTCCTGCTGTAAATGAGAATATCATCAAAGAACACCAACACAAACTTCCTTAAGTGATTGCGGAAGATGTGATTCATGCTGGAATGGAATGTAGCTGGGGCGTTGGTTAGCCCGAAGGGCATCACCAAAAACTCAAAGTGCCCATAGTGACACCTGAAGGCGGTCTTGGGAATGTCCTGCTCCCTCACGCGAATCTGATGGTACCCAGGTCTCAAATCAATCTTTGAGACGAATTGTGCTCCTCTCAACTCATCCATCAACTCATCGATCCTGGGTATGGGGTACTTGTTCTTCAGGGTCTTCTTGTTCAGGGCCCTATAGTCAATGCACATCCTCAATGTGCCGTCCTTCTTCTTCACCAACACCACGGGAGAAGCAAAAAGACTCGTGCTCAGCCGAATGTGCCCAAGAGCCAACAACTCCTGAATGGCCCGCTCAATCTCATCCCGATAGGCCTTGGGATGCCTATTAGGGGTAGTAATCACTGCCTGTATGCCGTGCTCAAGCTCAATGGTGTGCTCAAACACCCGGTCCGGTGGCTGTCCCGGTGGAATCTCCCCAAACACTGTGGCATACTGGTCAAGGATGGACTGTATCTCTGGGTGCACGGTCTGCCCTGTAGTCCCTGCCTCTGATGCACGCAACTCCACTACCCACTCTATGATTCCCTTTCGGAACACTGCCTCCATCCGATGAGCTGAAACAGTCTGAGGCGGATATGTGTGCTATCCTCGTATCTTCTCATGCCTCCCTATCTTCTCATCATCCCACTCCACCTCTAGGGCCTTCCAATCTGTCGTGACCTCCCCTAGAGTGATAAGCCACTGAACACCCAGTATCATGTTGGTGTTCGGAATATCGACCACGAAAAAGTGGTCAGTTAGTGTGTAGGTGCCCATCGTCACTGATAACTCTGGAACATAACGAGCACGCACCATGGTCTGATCTCCTGGGAACAAAACTGAAAAGTTGTCGAAGCTCTCTGTCTGTATACCTCTCCGCTCAACCATCTGTGCATCGATGAAGTTGTGGGTTGCCCCACTGTCAACCAAAACTGATACTCGCTGGCCACGTATTGTCCCCCGTACACGCAGCGTCAAATACTTGGGAACTCCTCGCAATGCTGCAAGGGCCCCTCTGGTTGGTGCAAAAACTGCACCACCTGCTGTTGGTGGTGGAGGTGTCAAAGGATCCTGCACAACATGACTACCTCCTGCCTCCACATCATCCTCCTCATCCTCTTCCCCGCTGCTCTCGGAGAAGACCTCAATAAAATGTGCTTTGCCAGCAGCACATCTATGTCCCGGTGCCCACGACTCCTGACAAGTAAAGCACAACCGCTTCTTCTTCAGCTCCCTCCTAGCATCATCATCAATCTGTGCTCGTCCTGGGTTCCCCTTTGGAGGCGGAATCCTCACATCCTTCCCCTTAGGCTGGAAAGCCTGTCTCTGGGGGTAAGGTGTCCGGGTCTTGGGTAAGGCATCCTGTAAGTCCCGGGTCCTGCTAATAGCATCTTGGAGTGTGGTTGGTCTAGTGGATCTGACTAGACCCCAAAGTGGCTTTGCTAACCCCTCAACAAACATGTAGATCCTCCGTGCCGTGGATAGATTTGGCACCATCACTGAAACCCTCAAGAAGTCTGCAATGTAGGTCTCTGGGTTCCCGGTCTGTTTGAGCCTCGTCAGCTCAACAAAGTGTTGTTCTGGATCCCTCCAGTCAAACCTCTCTATCAGTCTCTTGGCGAACTCGGCATTTGTAGTCACTGTGGAGTGTCCGAGTGTAACCAACCCATGGAACCACCAGTCCCGGGCCTTACCATCCAAATGTAATGTCGCCACCTTGATGGCCTCTGTCTCCGACATCTGGTTAAGCTGGAAATAGATGTCCAGCTTCTCCACCCAAGACTTTGCCGAACTGTTTCATGAGCCATCAAACGTAGGCAAGTGGAATCTGCTAGTTGTGCGGTGGGTGTCTCCATCATGATAATGCCGATACCCTCTGTGATGGTCGGGGGGTCTACTATCCCGCTGGAGCTGAATAAAGTCTCTGAATGAGAGAGCATCCTTGAACTCCTGCCCATAGGCTTGGTACTCTGCAAAATAATCGTCCATATGACTGGGCTCTGCCTCCTGCTGGGCTTCGGCCCTCGTGTCTGCTCCTAGGAAAGTGGGCATGGTAGAGCGTGTAGGGGCATGTGAGGCCACTTTCTGAGTAGTATCATGCTGAGTGGCACCCTGCTTTGACAAATGGTGGGATGTACCCGATCCCTCATCAACCTAGAAAACCCGTGGGTTCTCACGCTGTCTAGCCTCCACCGCCGTGAATCTCTGCCCCATCACCTTGATCTGCCTCGACAGATCCTGCACTGATTTGAGGAGCATGTTCGCAAATCTCTTCTCGTCCTCATCTGCCATCGGATCCTCCTGCTTTGCGTCCACCACAGGCTCCTCCTGTTTTGTGTTCCCACAAGCTCCTCCTGTTCTGTGTCCACCACCCGAACATAGTGTCCCTCTCCATAGGTGTTCTCCAACCTACGCTCAATATCTCTATATTTCCTACCTCTGTAACAGATGTAGGGCTTTTCCCTCGGTGTCATAGACTACTAGCTCCACAGGCTAAGCCAGATCTATGCTCTGATACTACTGTAATATTCCTTATCAGAGATATCCCTCAAACACAAGCAAACTCAAACCAGAGAAATAACAGTAGTGCAACATACAATAATGTATACATGGAATATAAGCAGATACTCGAGAAATGCAGAGAGAAACGTTAAGACATTTTATTATACTGAGTAATGGAAAGAGTACAGGAGGTGATCAGAAAGATAGCGCCTCGACTTGCATAAGGCAAGTTAAGAAATACACTCAGAATGGTAAGGAAATGGCCTCTCTCTGAACTGCGTCCAAACTACCGGAGCACTGCTGTGCTGCTGCTACTGCTGGAATCAAATGAGGATTTGGGGCTGTTCCCCTCCTCAAAAAATGTTGAAACTCTGGAATCAGCCTCTGCTCAATAAACCCAGAAAAGCCCAGAAATCTTTTCTAAAATAGCTGACCCCCGAAAGTCACCCCCTTGTGGATCTACTGTTAAGATTAGGTATGTTCTATGCTAGAGCAATTTATTTAAATTTTCACAGTTAGCAATCACATCAGCATTACGATAAACTGCAGATAGAACATAAATATAATATGCAGAAGACAAGCCAAGACAAGAGGACACAAGATATGGCGCAAGCCAGGGACAAACCCCACAATGTGTGGGGAAACCCTTTGATCAAATCTTCTTTTATCTTCAAAGTTCAGCAGAGAAAGAGAGAGAGAGATAGTACATTTACAACTGCAGTCAATACTTTGACTTGTCTAGATCTAAGCATAGATCATCTCCTATAACGATGAGATCAGTTGAAGACATTCTGCTTCAACTGATACCTATCATCGTGTGGCATCTGGTCCTCTTGCTGCACCACTGCATACAACACCATGCTGTTGCCCATGTCCATGATCTTATCCATCATTATGCTGCTCAAACTAACGTGCATCATCATCATGCTGTTGCCCCTGCTAATTTGCATCATCATGATTATCATGCTGCCCTTGCATCATGCTGCATCATCACAGAGATCCTCACTGTTGCTTCTTTATCATATCCATGAGATCTACCTGAAAGCTTGATCTCCATTACTGCACTTTAACTAAGATTATCATCACATCAACTGTGATTGTAACAGTGGAACCTTATTCTGATACGGTGAGGGTTCTGGGCTTCTTTTCATCGTATATGTACAAGGACTATTGAGAGATAAGTCCACTAAGATCGTGGTAACGTTCCTTCTTATGCTGGGATTGTTTCTAGGATCATGATACCCTTCGAGAGACCTCAAGTTACAGTTCTCACTGAGGTTTCATATTACAGTACTTCTAATTAACCACAAGTGCTTGAGCCATCGTACTTATCACCGACACTGCTATAATGATACCATCTAGATCTTCTCCATAACTGGTATGCCGATACTGTCTTATGCTGGGAGAGAATTCCCAAACTACAACCATTCTTTGTTGCCATTCTTTATGTGAGAATGTCAAGACTCCAGCGCACTGCGGTGACACCATCCAATGCACCCTAAGGTTGTGAAGACTCCAGCGCACTGTGATGACACCATCCAATGCACCCTGAGGTTGTGACTGCACCTTAAACTCATGACTGTGGCTCCTGCGGCTTCCCTCCTTATGACTACGGCTCAGTGCGGTGCGTATGTAGTCGTGACAGCGTAATAGGACCTCCGTATAGGGCATATGGACAACGTATTATATATCGTATATGACTGCGTGGTAAGGTATGATAGTGTATATATATATCCACACTGTGCTCCTTCCCTTGCTGCGGTTGACAGCATATCACTGCGTTCCACACGCTTTTTCCTTCACAGCTACGTGACTGTAATTGGACTGTGTATAGACTGCGTTATATCATGACAACGGATAGAGTGATACCTGGACTGCGTAATATCATGAATAGACCTTCATGACTTGCGTATAGACTGCGTAATATCATGACAACGTATAGAGTGATACCTGGACTGCGTAATATCATGAATAGACCTTCATGACCTGGACTGCGTAATATCATGACAACGTATAGAGTGATACCTGGACTGCGTAATATCATGAATAGACCTTCATGACCTGGACTGCGTAATATCTTCATTGTTTGCCAGCATATATGAGTCTCTATTAGCAGCGTAATAATGTCTTCCTTACTGCGGGTAAGTGTACTGCGTTGGATTAGGGCATCATTTTAGGGCATCCTTCATTAGTGTCTCTCATTCTCCAAAAACCCAAGACGTGGAGAGGAGATCACATGAAGAATGTATCTCAAATGACTTGAAGTCTTCTCTTATTTATACTAAAAATGAGGATGATGAATAGACACGTCGATTGGGCTTCTAGAGCCTACATAAGTGCTGGTCGGCTTGACTATAATTATATAAACAAAATAAATTCATATCTCCATAAATACTTATCGGAATCGGATGATCTTTGGATCAATCCTACACCTCTCGACGAGAGGGATCCAATAAAAATATCAGCTGCCATAAATAAGCCGACCCACATGGAGTTTGGTCCTAGTTGCCAATTTAACATCTACGCAATCCCTCAAGGCTCTGCGTTGCTCCTGAAGAGAATCTTCCAAAACTCTACCCGAAACTCTGCCAATTCCGCCAATATGCAAGGGCTGATCCCCTGCTCAATCTCCAAGCTCAAATCCTCCACAAAAACCCAGTCCGGAGTTCCTACCAAAAGAAACTGCGTCCTCCCCTCTCAAGACTGCGCAGTCATCAAATGCTCAGCTCCTCCTCAACTCCAGAGATAGCTCCTCCTACAAAATACTAATGAAACTACCTTGCCCGAGCAGGCACTCGAAGTCCCCCGGGGCTAAGGGTGAGATCTCTAAACGGAGACACTCGATGCACTAAACAGTGCTGCAGATAGGCTAAACAACCAGCATGCTATAAGTCGAAGTGACTAGCTCAAATGCAACATAATTTGATGATCAAAATGAGGAGGCTCCTCTCTCCTTTATAACATTGGCCTCTCTCAAAACCCTAAGGCCCACCTCCTCTAACGTAGCCTCTCTCTTGCCACGTGTTCCTTCTCCATCTGTGCAGTCCCTCTAAGTGTCTACGTGGGCCCCTTCTCTACGTGGTCCTTGGGCCCCCTTGGCTCCCCTTTTAAGTTACAATGTTGTGCTACTAGGGAGTGACTTTATTCATAAAGTGAGTTATGTTCCCCTTTCCTCACCTTTTTATTTATAAATAACTATAGAAGGCAAAATTGAGCAAAATCGAATATTCCAATTAGCCATGGCTAATTAGGAATATTACACTGAGATCAACTACGATATGGTATGATAATCAGAGTTGTATTAAACTCATGGAGAATCCAATATTTCATGACTGGTCAAAGCACATTGAGATCAATTACCACTTCATCCGAGATTGTATTCAAAGAGGGGCAGTGAAGCTAGAGTACATACCCATTGATAAACCGGTTGCAGACATTCTCACCAAGTTTTTTCCAAAGGGAAAGCATGTCTATTTCAGGGACAAGATGGGGGTGGTGAGAAACACCTTCCTCAGTGAGAGGGAGTGTTGAAAAAGGTACTAAAGAGGTATTTCCTGTTGCTTTTTGCCTTTGGCCTAGGAAAACACATGACACCCACTTTTTAGTGTGACTTTATGAGTTATTAAAATCATGCGAATTTTTAGTCACTTTATGATGTACAAGAAGTACATTGTACTTTATTATATTAAAGTGACTTTTTTGTTTTTAAACTGACTTTATGAGAAAAAGGTACAAGGTACAAAAATAGATTAAAATGACTAGGGAGGCTCATTAATGAAGGGGGAGACATTAGAGGGGGTCAATGGGAGATTAGATCTCCACCCTTGATCAAGGAGAGGTGAGATCTAATCTCAGCCCATGATGCTAGGGATAGGACTTCTCATCGTTAAGGAGGCTAAAAAGGAGGAAAAAGGTAAGGAGGGCTCTTATTCTTCATGTGCAAGTGTTGGAGAAGAGAAGAACAAGGAGAGGAGAAGGCAAGGAGGCTTAGATTGCTTATGCTGAAGGAGAGAACAGAGTACAGACAACAAAGAGAAGAAGAACAAGGCTGAGTTTCAAGGCTTGAAGAGTAGCATGCATCCCATGGAAAAATGGCCCAAGTATCTAGGCTGGATATCAGCACGCAGACCGAGGTATAGAAGTGAGTTCCAGTGCTGAGTTTGAGGAGCGCCTGCATATTTTTCAGAGGTCTGATAGTCCTGAAAATTAAGGAGGCTCGGCATATTTTTAGGGGCAAGCACAGGCCCAAAAAGCAAGGAGAAAACAGAGGTCTGTAGCATGCATTTCAAGGCAGAGCCTGCTAGTCTGAAACACAAATTTTGGTGGGCAGAGAGTACTGTCAGTGACACGAAATTCGATATCTGGAAGTCTGAAAGTGGCACGCTTTTTCTGAGCAGAGAAGAGCAGACTGACACAAACTCCAATGCAGAGATTTCTGGACCTGTGGCATGAGTTTCCAGACTGTGACATGATTTCCTAGGAGCTGGGATGAAATTCAAGGGGAGAGATAAGTACCTTGAAGTGTATTTAATGCTGTAAATTCTCTGAGGTTAAAAGCAAATAAAATCCTCTCTTCAAACTGGTTTTCCCCACAGGTTTTTCTAGGGTCTGTGATTGACCAATAATATCAATGTTTATATGTGTGTGTTTGCTAAATTTTCTTATCAGCTGAAAGTGAAAGTGAAAGAGTAGTGGTATCCTAGCAGTGTCTGAGTTGAAATGTTACATTCATGTTTCAATGTGCAAAATTGCAAATGAACCGTTGGGTTAGGCATTAAACAATGATGTGTAAAAGAAACTCAAACCAGGATGGGCTACAGGACCTCAGAATTTTCTGCAAGACACTGAGGGTGGACCACTTAAGAAGAGGCAGCCGGCCCAGGGACTTGGCCCCAAGACCTCATGCTTGTTATTCATAGTAGAAAAAAATGATTTAAAAATAACACATGAGAACGCGAGTTTAATCAATCATATAGCAATATAATTTTGATGTTGTAAAATAGTAAGATATACAGTTCAAAGAATAAAAAATGTACATAGATAGATTGATTGATTTTATAATAATGAATATAAAGTAAGTCTTCTTTCCTCTTTATTGGAATATTGTACTTTATTATCTAGCTGTTTATGATCCCATATGTGGAACTCTGAAGTATCTGGAATAGAGGGAATCTCCCAGGAAAAACATTGCTGGTTTTAGATTATTAAGCAAAAGGTATACATAAACTGGGGCACTATTTTGTTCTTTCAACTTGTGTCCTGTTATTATCTAGTCTTCTTTAGTTTCTATAGATTTATGCTAAATTAGTAATTGTTTTTGTATTTGTTCAGGGCTGCAAATTTATCAAGTCAAGGTGCGGTTCAGGCCAGGACACCTGAGTGCCATCCTGAGGTGTGTCCTGTTCATTTTCGGTTTTCTCCTTCTAGGTAAAAGTATGATCTCGTAAGTTAATTTTAGTTATGGGAATTGAAGTCATGTTGAAACAGGATGTACAGTGCCCACAAAAGTCTTATGAGATTAGTGTGCAACAAGTCCGAAGATCTGCAGTAGCTCAAGCACAAGCAGTTGGCGCCCCTGGCAATTTTAAAAGCTTTGATTCTCAATTTGGAAACTATCTTGTACCTGTTATCCCCACTCATCTTGTTAACAGGTCACAGCTTTCTCCTACAGAAGGTGGAACCATGGTGCCATCATCCTTGACTCCAAAATAGTTTTTAAGCCATTCTTTCGACATCCTTTGATCAACATTCATATTCGTTGTTAACTGCTTCTCTTAGAACAGTTTGCAGAGTTTCGTTTATTTATCGATCATTTCAAATTTATTTTTTTTCGTGATGGGTCAGATTTACATCATTATTGCATCAAACTTTGTGATAAGTTGACCTAAAGCCTGAATGCACTATTTTTATGGATTTCCTCTTTTGCAATGGGAAGTGATTTGACAAGGGTAGGGTTGTGCGAAGGAGCATGCAACCTCTGCAATTGAATTCACAATAGACATCCTTACTAAACTACAGTCACTGCCATGGACGTAACTAGCTAAATGTGTTTCATATACTCATCATAACAATCAGTGTCTTAGTTTGGGACGGGCATCTTTGAATGATATTGGAAAGGCATGTTCTATGCACAAACATATATGCCCCCCTGCAGCACCAAACTGTTCATAAAAAAATATATGCTGAACTTATGGGTCGAATAAGTGAAACACTGAAATCATGCAGCTACCATCAATCCCTCCAGCCTATGGCATGATTTGATTCTGTGGACAAGCAATATGCTTGAACTTTGTTCTAGAATTGGTGGGGTTTTGCTTGTTGATGTAAAAATGTAATTGTAGATCCCAAAATTAGGATCCATTTGCAAATGGTTTCCAAAATCCGGAAAATTGCTAAAAAGTAAAAACATGAATGGCAATGGGTAAAAATTATGCTCTATGGCTCTTAATGATGAGCATCCAAATATTAAAGAAACAGAAGCATTTCTGTTGAGCCAAGAGAGTTATTGTCAATATGCAAAATATTCAGATACATTATTTTAGCTAAAATATGTGGAAACTTTGATAACTCAAATTTTTTATATGTTTGACTAGAAGTTTCCTAGATCTTTACTCTGACTTTCAGCCTTGGGGCTGTTAGGAAATATAGTATAAAACAGCAGTGGAAAAGATACAATTTTTCACTCTCTAACAATCCAATGTTCTAGGTGATCCAAGAAGAAATATACCGAAATGTCTTGATAAGTTTCAGCCCTTCTATGGTAAATTAATCCATAAACCTGATCTGAAAATTCAATTCACAGGAGATATATCATATAATTGCAGTAAAAAAACTCTCAAAATTCTTCAACGATGATGTCAAATTGCTCAACAAAATTTCCCTTATGTCAAACTAACAAGACATATATAGTTGTAATTAAGAATATTTGAAGAGCTTAGATGACTGAAAATAAAAACTAGAAATTACACAGGTGTTGGACAACTGAAACTTCATTAATAGCATAAAATGAAGTAGCTGTACATATCATAGCCTTCTTTCTGTGAAAATTTCAATTGTTGCAGTTTAACTGTAAATTTAATTATGTAGTTTATTTGCTATGGCGAACAACGAATGAAATCACTACTGCAATTTTCATCATAAAAACGTTGTGGAAAATAAAATGCTGGAAACTAAAAAATATGCTAGCACACATAAAAATGACAATTATTTTTGGACAATTGTCCCCGAAAAAATCCAATGTGGGAAAACCGGTGTAACAACTGAGAGTTTTTATTGTTATGCAACAGTGAGAAATTCTGAGTACAATCTTTGGATGCCCAATTGACTATCCAATTAGCAAAATTTGAAAAAAAATATTTAGAGAGAAAATTTCTCTCTCCACCTGCAATCTTGACACTAAGCCCTCTAAAAAAACTGCCAGTGGAACCCTTTTGCAGGCCCTTTTGTGCCAATGCTGCACAAGCCCTCACATGTGTGGCGTTGTTCTGCCTCTGAGCAAGCCATTCTTCTTGTTTCTATTGTTGGAAGTGACTCTCCAAACCTTTGGAAGACTTTCCCGGCCTCTGGACGCTGAATAGACTTCCTATCCAGCTAAATCGAACACCTCTGCTGAAGCTTTTGCGCAAGCCATGCACAACCTCAGTGTGGAATACCTCTGTCACTCGCTGCTGCGTCTCCAGAATTGAAAAAACTTCCTCCAGATTCACTGTATCTGCCCCTCTCTATCTTTGCGTCCCTTCTTTGGCTTGAACTCTTCAAGCTGAATGCTGCTCTCTAGAAAACCAAACTGCCAAGGGAAACCCTCTCACCCAGTGTGTGTTCTCCATCAACCCCATTGACCTCCTCTTATAATCTCCAGTTGAGACTTCAATGGTCACAATTAAAACTTAATCAATGGTTGAGATCATCTTTAGGTCAATCTGTGTGAGTTTTTAGAGAATTCTCACATTTTTCAGTTAATTACTATTAATTAACCAATTTTCGTAAATTAGACAGAAAAGAAATTTAAATGATGGTTAATTAATTTAATTGAGTTATCTCTAGGTGGAATTTCCAGAAACGATTTTTGAGTTTTGGAGAACTCATGTGGTTTAGCCTCTCCACAAAGTTTGAGACTAGAACACCATCCAATGCTACAAAAACTAACACTCCCTCTCAGCGAAGAAGGTGTTCTCTAACGTTGCACTGCTACAACACCCTATATCTGCATATCCTCCGTACACGTCACTGATGTCTGATAATTGTAGTTGCCTTCCACTGTACATCAACAACTGCACTGGCTCTGATTCATCTGCTACTGACTGTTGCATAACCACACTGCATCTATGCTGCTACTGACATTGCACTGTACAACTACAAAAACTAACACTCCCTCTCAGAAAAGAAGGTGTTCTCTAACGTCACACTGCTACAACACCCTGTATCTGCATCATTCTCCGTACACGTTGATGATGTTTGATAATTGTAGTTGGCTGCCATTGTACATCAACAACTGCACTGACTCTGATTCATCTGCTACTGACTGTTGTAGAATCATGCTGCATCTATGTTGCCACTGACATTGCACTGTACAACTTGTACTGCTGACAACTCTTCATCTGCGCAATAATCCAACTAACACTATCTCTCACTGTTGTTGTTGCTACTACAACTATTCCAACTAAGAAGCATCCAAAATACTGAATCAACGATGATCACATGCTGCAACTGTCTCCTGAGTCTTTGATTGCTACTAGCCTCTACACTGTCTACTAGGAAATCTGCGATGTTGTTGACTCTGCACTGTGCCTCCTACATTGTCATTAACATTGCTCTATGCTCAACATCTGACTGCAACTAGTCTGTAACTATCACTCTGGAACTGATTGCACTAACTGACACTAATCCTCCTGCTACTGAATATTGCGGGCTCTTGTAGCAAGGGTAATGATCCATGTGAGGAGTAAACTACAATTGCTACTCCTCTATGGATCCTAGCCAGCTATGCACAACTCTGGAGTCTAGAACTCGATGTCGCCCCACCTCCCACCTGGAGGTATAGTTGCATACAAGGCGAATTGGTCCTCCAATTTGGAAGACAACTGGTCTATCTCTGCGGATGCTACTGCCTGATCCTGCTTCTCCTTCTTCCTTTGAGGACATTGATTATTGTAGTGGCCAACTCGCCACACCTGAAGCACTTGATCTTAGAAAAATCTTTCTTCTTCCTCTTCTCTCCTTGTGAGCCTTGTCCCTGACCAGGACTTTTTGCTTTCCCTTTCGATGCAAGGGCCACATTTTCGTCCTCCTTCACACCCTTCGATCCTCTGTTGCTACTGCCGCTGATGGTGCTCTTTACTAGAGCTCGCCTCATCTCTTCTTGGGTGAGAATCGAGATCAAGCAACTGATCTTGTCCTAGAATGCCCTGGACAAAGTTCTCCCATTCCTTGGTGACACTGTTGAGGGCTAAAAGCACAAGTTCTGTATCTGGAGGCAATTCTCCTAGATTGCAAGCTCATCTCGAATATCCTGAATCCTGGTGAGAAAGGGGTTGATGCTTTCACCCTTTTGCATACGAACATTCCTAAACTTTTCCTTTAGGAACGTCTTCCAATGCTCAGAAGGATTATGATATAGTGAAATAATAACGTCCTACATTTCTTTGGCTGCATTCTTGGTTGCAATGTGAGAGACAATATGATCTCGAACTCCATCGAGAATCAACCACTTTTCCCTGGCCATCTCCTTATTGTAATTAGCTAGATAGTCTACATTTATAGGCACGACTACAACTCGTTCTATGTACATCTTTAGACCATGCTCATCTAGCAGGAAGGACATCCTGGCCTTCTAGATACAATAGTTCGATGCAGCCTCTAATCTTTCCTGATCTCAAATTCTTGCTAAAGCCATCTCTGTAAAAACTTGACTTGGGACAAAGGTTTCCCTCTTTCACCTGCTTAGCTACTATCTCTGCTATTGTTTCTCCTTCCTCGAGTGAGAAAATTTTCTTGTTGCAACTGGAAATATTGGATTTCTAAAACTAGAAACCCTTCGAGAGAAACTCCCTATGTGTGTGCAATTTCTTTTCCACTTGACATTGATTATGCTACTGTAAACTGCTACAAAACCTTACTGTGCCCATAAGAGAATATGCTTCTGCGAAAATATTGTGATGCTCACCTCTGCTTGCTGGAATTACTTCCCTGGACAAATCAAACTTTCCTGCCACCTGCAATTAGAAAATTGAACCCTATCCAGCAATTCACACTGCTTGGCTAGGCACTGCGCAACCCTAGAGAAATTCATGCTGCTACTCCCTTTGAGCCACAAAAATCTCTCTTCATCTCTAAGCCTTTTGTCTGTTAAACTTGCTCTGATACCATGTGAAAAGTTCAACTATTACAACAACTAGAAATCATTCTTCTATCAGTAAATTTAATTATGCGGTTTATTTGCTACAACAAACAACAAATAAAATCACAATTGCAATTTGCACCATAAAAACATTGCAAAAAATAAAATGCTGGAAACTGAGAAATATGCTAGCACACACATAAAAATGATAATTATTTTTGGACAATTGTCCCTGGAAAAACCTAATGTGGGAAAACCAGTGCAACAACTAAGGGTTTTTATTATTATGCATTAATGAGAAATTCTGACTACAATCTTTGGATGCCCAGTTGGCTATCCAATCAACAAAATCTGACAAAAAATATTTAGAGAGAAAATTTCTTTTCCACTTGCAATCCCGACACTTGGCCCTCTAAGAAAACTAGTTGTCCAACCCTTGCATAGGCCCTTCTGCGTTAATGTTGTGCAGACCCTCACATGTGTGGCTCTCTTTTGCCTCTAATCAAGTTGTCATGCATGTCCCTGCTGTTGGAAGTGACTCTCTAGACCACTGGAAGTTGAATCGACTTCTTTTCCAACTAAATCAAACTGCTCTACTGAAGCTTTTGCACAGACCCCGCGTCGCCTCAGTGTGGAATACCTCTGTCACTTGCTGCTGCCTCTTCGAAACTGGAAAAACTTCTTCTGGACACATTGTCTTTGCCCCTCTTTGTCTCTGTGTCCCCTCTCTAGCTCAAACTCTTTTGGCTGAATGCCGCTCTTTGGAAAATCGAACTGCTAAGGGAAACTTGCTCACCTAGTTTGTGTTCTCCATTAATTCCATCAACTTGCTCTTATAATCTCCAGTTGAGACTTCAATGACCACAATTAAAACTTAATTAATGGTTGAGATCATTTGTAAGTCTATCCATGTGAGTTTCTAGAGAATTCCCAGCTTTCTCAATTGATTACTTGCTAATTAACCAATTTTCCAAAGTTAGACTTAGGAAAATTTTAAATGATGGTCAATTAATTTAATTGAGTTATCTCTAAGTGGAATTTCCAGAAACGATTTTGGGTTTTGGAGAATTCATGTGTTTTAGCCTCTCCACAAAATTTGCAACTAGAATACCATCCGATCCTTCAAAAACTAACACTCTCAAGGCTAGTACAATCCATTAGCTCTCCAAAACCTTGGGGAAAAACAAAAAAAAAACCTTAGCTCACCCAAAGAGCTCCAACATGCAAAAATGATTTAAAGAAGTATTGCAATGCCATAAATTTTCATATTGTTTTTTTCTTCAACAAATATACTCTACGAATTTATCACAAAACTCTAATATCAAGCCCCCAAGGGATAAAACCCAACCCTAAACTTGAAGATGCTCAACAAAGATCATGAAACCCTAGTGATTCCAATCGATAGAAGAGAGAGAGAGAGAGAGATCAAGTATAAACAAAGAAGCGTTAAAAAGAAAGTGACTTGCGTTCCCCTCTCCAAGTCACATCTCTACACAAGAATGAAATAAGAATAAACAACTTTTTTCTTAGAGAAATTCATTAGTTCAATAGGAGTCACATCTAGATCTACTAGTCATTCACAAGATCAAAGTGAACAATAAAGAGACTCAACCAAACTTGGTCCAATTATCTCCGAGTCATGTCATAACTCTGCCCATTGAACTTGGCCTGGTTAGGTCTGCCAGGGCAAGAAACTCGGACCTGCTGCTCTGACATATCTTAGTAGTTTGGTCCTGCACTTCCAAAAAAATTTGGTCCTACACTACCTTAGAAATTCAGTCTGCACCATCTAAAAAATTTGGTCTATATTATCTTAGAAATTCAGTTTGTATTATCTCAAAAATTGTGCTTGTATTAAGCTTAGATTCGTCCTTGAATGGGCCTTAGATTCATCCTTGTATAAGCCTCATATTCATTCTTCTTGTTTTCCTCAGAAGGTTTGAGTTGCTTCCTTGAGAGGAGGATGAAATGACTATATATTGTCATCTTGTGATGTCGAATGGGTGCCTCTTTGACGGGGTTGACTTGGCTTCTTTGAAGCCAAAAATTTGTTTTTTCAAAATTCAAACTTTTCTCTTTTGAAAAGGACATGAAGAACACGCCTTATGTTTTTTCTTTTGGCACTAGCATGAAGAACATTCTTTATATTTATCATTAAAATATTAATTATGAAGATCGACCATAGCTACAAAATTCAACACTTAGCTAGGGAGGTATTCATAATGACTATCTAGATGTTTTCATGTTGACCAATTTCTCTAATAAAAGGTTAACAATTCATCATCAACATCATTCAATTAGTATAATCAGGTCAACAACTGTGACACATGGTAAACCAACAACATCCATTGATAACCATAATTTGGTTGGTACCTCTGACCTATGGTGTATCCTCACCATAATCCTGGTCTGTACTCAGACACATGTTACATCTTTAACATCAACTAGTCACCATGATTTTGGTCGACACCTCTAACCAATGGTATATTGACTAGTCCTGTATCACTAGAATCTTGGTCAATCTCTTTGACTCGTGGTGAAACCCTAGGGACACACTCAATTCATTTGAGTAATCTTACCCCAAATCCAATGACCTCATTCTAGGCCATGATGCTAAAGGAGCTCACTCAACCTATCTGGAGAGTAATCTCAGCTTGATGCTGAGAGGAACCCACTCAACTGAGTGATTCTAGGCCTTTATGACCATTCTTCCTGATCTTGGTGAACATACTTGACACAGTGAGAATGATTGTCTTCTGTCGGACCATTCTTCCTAATCTAGTCAATATACTTGACACATGAAGAATGACTGTTCTCTATTGGATCATTCTTCGTAATATGGTCAATATACTTGACATAGGAAGAATGATTGTCCTCTACTGGACGTTTCTTCCTAATCTAGTCAATATACTTGACACAAGAAGAATAACTATCTAAGATGCTATAAATACTTTGGACCATTTTGTTATGAAACCAACTCAAAAAAGATAGAAAAGATAGATCAACGCCTTAGAATTCAGCGTTTTCGAGGGGGCAACCTCCTTTACATTACATAAATGAACAATTCTTGGATGATTCAAATGACAAAACCTCTTTTCAATATATAGGAGTCTAAGGAGTCACAATATAACCCAACTGACCTAACAATAATAATATAAAGCCACAAAAATAACAATAGAGTGATTCTATGGGGCACAGTGATAACAATATGGGGACAATAGGGGAACAACAATATTAATAAGGGATACAACTACAATAGTAATGGGGTAATCACTAGTATTATAAGGACTTAACATGCCCCTCTCCTTCAAAAAAGTGTTGTCCTCAACGTTTGAGTAGTTCTGAATGCTTCTGTATAAAATTTTCATCCTCCCATGTGGAATCTTTAGCGGATAAGTTCTTCCACTTGATAAGATACTCTGAAATTGATCGATTTCGTAGCTGTCGAGTTCTTGTTTCTGTGATTGCTTCTGGTTCCAATATAATTTTTCCTTCCTCATCAAGTTCTGGCAATATTGTTTGAACTGGGAGCTTGTCGCCTATAACCTTCTTTAAACATGAAACATGGAAAACTGGGTGCAATCGAGAAGTTGCAGGAAGCTCCAATTTCTATGCCATAGTACCAATCTTTTGCAACACCTTGTATAGACCATAATACTTTGGTGATAATTTATTATCCTTCTTAGCTTGCTTGAGGGACATTTGCTTATATGGTTGTAGTCGTAGGAATACCCAATCACCTACATCAAAACTTCTTTCGTTGCGATGTTGATCTGCCTGTTGTTTCATTCTATTATGTGCCAACACGAGGTTATCCTTTAAGAGTTGGAGGACTTGTTGTTGATGTTCAATGTGATGTTCCACTACTTGAACCTTAGAATTTTCTCTTAAATATGATGTGATGGATGGTGGCTGATATCCATAAAGTGCCATAAATGGGGTCATTTTTGTTGTTGTATGGAAGGAAGTGTTATACCACCATTCAGCCAGAGGCAACCATTTGACCCATTGTGTCTGTTTATCAGATACAAAGCAACGAAGATATCCTTCCAAACATTTGTTTACTATCTCAGTTTGCCCATCAGATTGAGGATGATAAGATGAGCTATGAGCTAACTGAGTACCAAGACAAGAAAATAATTCTGTCCAAAAATTTCCAGTGAAAATGGCATCTCTGTCATTTACAATAATCTTTGGGTTTTCATGTAGCTTTTGAATTATTTCCATAAATGTAGTAGAAACTGTACTGGCTTTAAATGGATGTGATAATGCACAAAAGTGTGCATACTTGGTAAGTCTGTCAACTACCACCATGATGACACTCTTTCCCTCAGACTTGGGTAAACTTGTGATAAAATCCATTGAAACCTCCTCCCAACGCTGGCTTGGAATGGATAAAGGTTGTAATAGACCCGGTGTCTTAATTGTTTCAATTTTATTTTGTTGGCAAACCAAACATTCCGCCACAAACTTTTGAATATCCGATTTAAGGCCATCCCAAAAAAATTCCTTCTTAACCCTGTGGTAAGTTTTTAAAAATCTTGAGTGCCCTCCTAAGGGAGAAGTGTGCAATTCCATAAGAATCTTTTGTTTTAGTTGGGAATTCTTACAGAGGTATAAGCGATCTTTGTACCATAATGAATCATTTTGCTAGCTAAATGTATCAGATGTACTGGAATCTTGTTGTAACTTTCGAATAAGTGCCCACACTTCTTCATCATTCTTCCATTCCTCCCTTGCTTCGTTTATCCAATCTGGTTGGATAATAGAAATGGCGCACAACAATGCTTCCACATCCTCATCCTTTCTTGAGAGTGCATCTGCCACCACATTTTGCTTCCCTTTTTTGTAGATGATTTCAAAGTCATAACCCAACATCTTTGTGACCCATTTTTGTTGCTCTTCAGAGGATAATCTTTGTTCTAAAAAGTATTTAAGGCTATCATGATCTGTTTTTACCTTGAAGTGTCTTCCCATTAGGTAGGGTCGCCATTTCTTAAGTGCATGGAGTATTGCCAACATTTCCTTCTCATAAATAGCTTTGTGTAAAAACTTTCCCTTGATTGGACGACTTTCAAAAGCAATGGTTCTTTCATCTTGCATTAAAACAACACCAATTCCATTTCCTGAAGCATCACATTCCACAATAAAGGTTTTTGTGAAGTCTGGTGTAGCTAAGACCGGTGCTTGGCACATTGCCTCTTTAAGATGTTCGAAGGCCTTTGTTGCTTCTGGAGTCCATGAAAATGCATCTTTCTTCAATAATGTTGTTAGAGGTGCTGCTATTCTCCCATAATTCTTAACAAACTTGCGATAATACCCTGTCAACCCGAGAAATCCTCGCAGATGCTTTATGGATGTGGGGATTTTCCATTCCTTAATGGCTTTAATTTTGCTAGGGTCTACCTTAACTCCTTCATGAGATACAATATGACCCAGATATTCCACCTCTTGTACTCCAAAGAAACATTTGGATCTTTTTGCATATAATTGTTTCTCCTCCAATAGTTGTAGCACCCTGTCAACATGTTCAACATGATCCTTCCAAGACTTGTTGTAGATTAGTATATCATCAAAAAATACTAACACAAATTTTCTAAGGAAGGGTTTAAAAATGGAATTCATCAAACCTTGAAATGTAGAAGGTGCATTGGTAAGGCCAAAAGGCATGACCAAAAATTCATAATGACCCTCATGAGTTCTAAATGCTATTTTCAGAATGTTTTCATTCTTCATTCTGATTTGATGATATCCTGAATGAAGATCCAACTTGGTGAAGTAAATTGATCCATGCAATTCATCTAGTAATTCATCAATGACAGGAATGGGAAACTTATCTTTAATAGTGAGCTTGTTGAGCTCCCTATAATCCGGACACATGCGCCATGATCCATCTTTCTTGTGCACCAATACTACTGGAGTAGAGAAAGAACTTTGACTAGGTTGAATTATACCAGCCTCTAGCATTTCTGCAACCATACGTTCAATTTCACTTTTTTGGCATAGGGATATCTGTATGGCCTGATGTTTGGAGGAACACTTCCTGGAATCAGATGAATAGCATGATCATGATCACGAATAGGTGGGAGACCTTTGGGAGTCTCAAATACCTTGGAATGATTGTCCAAGACTTTTTGGAGATCTGGAGAAATAGATGATTCCAATGTGGAAACATCTAGTGAACATAATTGTGCAATTACACCTCTTTGTTCCTTTTTTAGAAGCTTTGTCATATCGTTGGAGCTGATTATCTTTCCCGGTTTCCCTGCAATACCCCTTAATTCAACTTCCTTTCCTTCCACAGAAAATTTCATGAAAAGTTCTTGAAAATTAAAAGCTATTGTACCCAAGGATTGTAGCCATTGGACTCCTAGTACAACATCAACACCTCCCATTGGAATGGAAAGCATTGGGCTAGTCAATACATATTCTCCCATGGATAGCTTGATATTATGGCACTTTCCAGAGCAATTTATCATTCCTCTATTTGCAACTATCACTTGACACTCTGGTGCTGGATATAGGAAGCAATTCAATTCTTTTGCTATCTTACAATGAATAAAATTGTGAGTACTTCCTATATCAACCAACACTATTACCTTTTTCTTCTTGATTTGTCCTTCTATCTTGATTGTTTGAGCAGTGGTAATTCCAACAAATGCATTACAAGATATGGTCGGATTCATTTCTTCTTTGTCTAGGATATGTTCCTGGAGTATATCCTCTTCTTTTGACCTTTCTTGCTCCTTTTCTTCTTCCTCTTCACAATCTATGTAGAATAATTTCTTCTCAGCTCACTTATGACCTTTAGTGTATTTTCTATCACAACTATAACAAAGCCCTTTTGCTCTTTTTTCTTCCAATTGTTGTGGTGTCAACCTTATAGGTTGTGGAAGACTAGGGGCAACAACACTTCCATCTTTATAGTTGTGAGTGGTATGCTTCCTGGTTGCCATAATTTTGCTTTCCATTTTTCTTGCTAACCTGAATGCCTTCTCTAATGAATCAGGTTCCCAAAAGCGAACATCATGTTGGATATTATCCTTTAAAGTCCCTATGAACACATCAATCCTATGCTCCTCTGGAATATTTTTTACCCTTATGTTCAATTTTTGGAACTCCTCAATGTGCTCCATTATTGAACCCTTTTGTTTGAGACTTATCAATTGGCTAAAAAAAGTGTTGCTTTTTGTATCCTCATAATGTGCTGTCAATTCTTCTGTAAAAATTGCCCAAGTGATAATTTGTTTACAAGAGCAAAGCCATTGATACCATACAAACTGATTTGGTTCCAAATATAAAGTTGCAATACATACCTTTTGTGTGTTTTGCACATTATTGAGATCGAAATATTGCTCCATTTGTTTTCGTCATGAGTTTCCTTTATTACCCTTTCACCATTAGTAAGCATTTCTTGTAGAAACTTTGTCAAATCTGTCTTCAAATCTTCCATGCCTGTCTTCAAATCTATCTTCAAATCGTCCATCTTAGCTTCCATGCCATTCATCGTAGCTTCCACACCCTTTATCCTAGATTCCACGTCATTTATCCTAGATTCCACGCCATTTATCTTAGCTTCCGTTAGCTTTTGTGAGAGTGGCATTTGTTGCATTGGTTTTGTAATTTTGATATATCATGTAGCATTTCTTCATCTTCTTCATGAGTCATGCTAGCACTTTTAGGTTGCTTACTAGGTGTTTGCATTTTCTTTCCTCGGGGCATCAGTTACCGATAATAATGCTCTACTATGCCCTTTGAATCCTTCAAAATAGTTTTTCAAACCAAGCTTAAGAAAAAAATTAAAAAAAATCTACACACCTTTTTTCACTTTGTAGGAGCTCGATATTGCCTCTGATGTATCTCTGTAATTTCGGATCATCTAGTTCTGAAATTGTGCCCTGCAGTAGCCCTCTGTGTCCTCTTTCCAATGCCACCAGTCTGATCCAAATTGGATTTTCCAAGGAAGAGTTATGCCAAATCTCCCACAATGACCTAATTATAGACTAGTTCAGTAGAGAAAACTTGTACGACGTGCCACGAGTCACTGTTTCGACATTTTTCTCTGAAAAATATATGCAAGAAACTACAATCCGTCCTCTTTCTGTAACTTCTTACGAAATTTCAATCCGATGCTTAGAGAGAAAGTTTTGGCGATTTTCTCCAGGTCACCTGTTTGGAATGTAATTTAGGAGTCTACAAAAGACCAAATTCCTTAGATCATATCTCCGCAAATATAGTGTGAAAAGCTCTGAAATTCGGACCCGAGGTTTAGTGCGATTTATTCTCAAATGGGTTTTTTTTTTAGGTTCTGAAATGTCGCGGAAAAAAAAGTTATAGCGAAAATGCCATGATCACCTATTTGGAGCAGCGAAACCCTAGAATCCAAAGCTCTGATACCAAATGTTATGAAACTAGTGCAAAAAAAGATAGAAAAGATAGATCAACGCCTTAGAATTCAGCCTTTTCGAGGGGGCAACCTCCTTTACATTACATAAATGAACAATTCTTGGATGATTCAAATGACAAAACCTCCTTTCTATATATAGGAGTCTAAGGAGTCACAATATAACCCAGCCGACCTAACAATAATAATATAAAGCCGCAAAAATAACAATAGAGGGATTCTATGGGGCACCGTAATAACAATATGGGGATAATAGGGGCACACCAATATTAATAAGGGATACAACTACAATAGTAATGGGGTAATGACTAGTATTATAGGGACTTAACACATTTACCCTAATCTTGGTCAACCTGACCTAGGGAAAATGATTGTCTTTATGCTGCAATTTCATCACTCCCTCTTGCTGAGAGAGGCATGCTCAATCAATCCAAGCTTATCCTTGAAGTATACAAGTTTTATCCTAGAACAAAGACTTTATCAACAATTTGCTTGATTGTAGAACAATACTAGAGCCATTGAAATGACTTCCATTTCCATTCTGGAATGCAGATTGGTTGTAGTAATCTCAATGGGTGTTTACATTCCACTTTACTTGCTGGTATTCCAAGCATTTGGCAATGTATTCAACCACATCCCTTTTCATTCTTGGCCAATAATATGCCTTGTTCATTGCTGTTATCATTTTCTAATAACTTGGATGACCAAAATATGGTCTTCTATGGAATTTGTCCAAGATGAGCTTCTTCAAGTCGCTAATACAAGGTATGTACCACCTTCCTTTGAACTTTAATAGACCATCTTCCATGAAAGAGAAGTTCTTGCTCACTGCCCCTTCAGGCTCTTGCTACAAGCACTATTTTAATTGATGGTATTGCTCATCTTGTTGTTTGGTCTCTTTAATCTTTTCCTGAGTATTAATTCCACAAGAGCTTACCGCCGTTACATGAGCTACCTATATCCTTCTGCTAAGTGCATCAACTACCTTATTTTCCTTGCCCTTAATGTATTTGATTTCAAAATAAAATTCACTAATCAAGGCCAACCATCTTGTCTGCCAGGCTTTCAACTTAGGCTGATCAAACAAATACTTCATCCCTCCATGATTTGACATTAACACATATTTCCTTCCAAGGAGGTGATTCCTCCACATCTTGCATTGTGTGGACTATTGCCAATTCTAGATCATGGGTGATAGTTATGCTCGTGCTCATTCAACTTTTTGGACTCATAACAAACAACCCATCTTTGCATAAGGACTCCACTGAGCCCTTCCTTGTAGGCTTCTGTACACACCACAAAATCTTTATCTAGGTCTATTATCCTTAGCATCGGTGCATGTGTGAGCAAATATTTCAATTGTTCAAAGTTGGATTGACATTTCAATATCCACTGGAATTTTATTCCTTTTCTCTGCAATCAAGTGATTGGGTGTCCAATCTTGGAGAAATTTCGAATGAGCCTCTAATAGTACACATCCAAACCCATGAACGATTTGACCGTTGTCACATTTTGAGGAATAGGGCATTCCATAATATCAACTGGCTATGTATCAGACCTTCCATCTTGATCACGGATGCTTGGTGGCCGACTTGCTTGTTGTCCAACATAGCACAAATATGTGGTACACTTTGATCCACATCTTTCATTGTCTCGACCTCCTGCATGTTGTATACTCTTGGTGTTAACTTTTGTAGCTAGGGTCAAACTTCACCTTGGATAACTCAGATGACCAAGATGATGATTGCATTAAATTCCTCTTTTCGAGAGGACCAAAATCAACCTAAAGATCACCCCATTTGGATCAGTGGAAGTTGATTTTTGAATGATTTTATCCGCTCATGTATAATGGAATGGGTCGGCCCTATTCACATGTGAAATTGGTCAGGTTAGCCTCAATCCCAAGTGGACCCTCATGAAAACCTCTAAAGAGAAGTGATCTCAAGTTCATTTCTATGCATTGATCAAGCCATCTTATACTCTTCTCTTTTGTCTTGGTTCGCACAGTTTTGATGGATGAAGATTGCGCAAGGGTCCGAAATCATAGGGGTGAAGCTCACATAGATCTAGGGTTTATGTTTCTCGGACACATGCACGTAACTAAGCTTTTTCGTCCCTGAACGCACGTAGAGAGTAGCTAAGGGAGCGTCCAGGAAGTCTTATATGCTCGCACAAAGGTCTGAAGGGAGCATCTAGGAAGTTTCAGACGCACACAATCAGTCTCGCTGGGAGCGTCCTATATTTTCGTCTAGGGTTTGGCAGTTGCTTTCAGTTGGCTTAAGTGATCTGGTGGATCAAGGGTTTCTGTTTGATGTTCTGTAGGTCTGTAATCTGTTTTTGTAAATCTCTGCTGCAAATTTATGCATTGGGCTCATTGTACTCTCTGTTGAAAACTTTTTATGACGATCTAATAAAGAAGAAGATTTGAAGGGGTTTTCCCCCAGTCTTGGACCAATCTGATGTCTCTTATGGTCCTGTTGTTGTCTTTTTTGTCATTGCATATATTGTTCTATTTTCCGTTACACTGTATGATTGGTTACATTGCTAATAATTGGATTAATTGTTAATGAAGAAATAAATTGGGCTAAAATAATTGATACAACATAGAAAAAATTGAAACATTAACATGGTATCAGAGCTGAGGTGAAGGACAAGCCCAAAAGAAGACAAGCATTGAAGCCCTCATCATTAGAAAGAAGATTGTCTAGTCAAGGTCAAGATGTCTTCCTCTACCTTCAAGGAGCATGAAAAGTTGGGTGATGCATCAAACTTTGCTGCATGGAAAGTCAGGTTGGAGATCATAGCTGACAACAATGATGTGCTAGAATACATTCAAGGAAGGATGCCTGAGCCTCCAGAAAATGCTTTCGCTTCCCTCAAAAACAGGTACAAGAAAGGTGAGTCCAAAGCAAAGCAAATTATAACTGATGGTTTACAAGATCATTTACTTGCATTTGTTGGGAATTTAAGAAAGTCTAAAGACACGTATGACAAGAGAGCCAACATGTGTGAAATCAATAATGTGAATGAGATCATCATCTTGAAATATCAACTCAAGGAAACCAAGATGAACAAAGGGGAAGTTGCTCAATCGTACATTATCAGGATTTCTTGCCTTAGAGATCAATTGTAGAGAGTTGGAGAAAATGGGCCTGACATGGAACTAGTAGTTGTGACTCTTAGAGGTCTCCCTCCTATTTGGGAAACCTTCATTACTACAATCATCAACAACAATGTCCTTTCGTCATTTGATGAAATTGTTGGGAAACTTACTCAAGAAGAATCGAGGATGATAGCAAGAGGAATTCAAAAGCATGAAGAGGGAAAGCCCGCTGCATATATCACTCATGGCAAAAATAAGGGAAAAGGAGGTCCATCAAGGAAGCCTCCTTCTCAAAATGCAAAAGGAAGGACTGACATATCTCTATCTCATATTGAATGCTATAATTGCCACAAGAAAGGTCATTATGCTCGAGACTATCCCAAGAAGAGAAAAAGGCCACGTTACAACCCCAGAAGCAACAACAATAATAAAAGAAGAAAATACAATCAAAGGAATAACCGCTATAGAAGATATGGAAGAAGAAGAAGAGATTCCTCAAGCGATCGTGAAGAAGGTCATCCTCTTCAAAAGAAGTCAAGAGCTCCCAGGTATGAAAGTAATGTTGTAAATAAATTTGAATACATTCTTATTTATGCCCTTTACTAGTTCTTCTCCACCAAATTCGTGGGATGGTTGGTTGATAGTGGTGCCACACATAATTTGTTTGGATACAAAGAAGTCCTCTCTAATATGGTAGTGAGGTAGACTAAGTTGGAGATCATTCTAGAATACAACTCCAAGCATCCCGTGAAAGGATTTGGGTCCATCAAATTTTAGTTGAATTTTGGGGAATCAGTTCTGCTGCATGATGTTATGTATGTGTCAGGATTAATGAAAAATTTGGTATCTATATCTGCATTGGAAGATAAAGGGAAATGAGTGTTGCCTTCATCAAAGGAAAAGTTTTGACTTGATTTGTTGATTCACTTATGAGATATGCATTCACATTACGACCAAGATATGCCACTTCTAGCATTGGTTCATAATACCAATCATTTGAGTGAGTTTTGGCACCGCAGACTTGTTCATCTACACTATGACGCTCTTCTGAAATTGAAGAAACTAGTCTCAAGTATTCCTGATGTTCAAGCTCATCATGATGGGGTTTGTCCAGGTTGTGCGAGTGGAAAGAAATCGAGGGGACCATTCCCCTCTAGTGAGAACATGTCAAATGACATTCTCCATCTCATTCATTTTGATATATGTGGTCTGATGCCTGTGAATTGTATTGGTGGCCATCTTTACTACATCAATTTCATTGACGACTGTTGATCTAAAGATGATCCGAGGTTGTCATTGATGTCAACCCAAGCAGCACCAAGGATGACCCTGAACTTCCATGGCACATTGGGCATCATCATTCATGGTTTCTCGTCTCATAACCATTATAGGAATACTCTACTCAAAAATATATTTCTATTGGTATATAGCTCTCCTCGTAATTCCTCACGATTTGTAAATTATTCAAGATTGAAGTTACTATCCCCAATTAGTGGGCTAAAACCCCATGGGATTGTGGCATGCCATCTATCATTGATTTTAGTCACTGAATAGTCAATAATTAATAATTTTTTAAGCTCCTAAAATCCCTCCAACATTCTCTATAGAAGCTCCTCTCAACTCTATAGAAAGAAATCTCATATATCCTCCAAATGTAGTGATCGTGGCATTTGTGCTATAACTTTATTTCTGCAAAGTCTTAGATGCTGAAATTAAAAATCATTTGAGCCAAAATCTTGATGAACGTCGTGACTGAATTTCAGATCTTGGTTCGCTATATTTTTGGAGATAGGACCTGTGGAAGTTAGGGTTTTGCCAGGCTCCCGAATTTCATTTCAAAGAGGTGACTTTGGGAAAATCGTCATAACTCTCTCTTTGGGAAGCAGATTGGAATTCTGTAAAAAGTGGAGGATAGTTCATGGACTGTAGTGTTGTGTGTATCAATTTCAGAGACGAAGGAGGAAACAGTGACACATGGCACGATGTACAAGTTCGCTCTACTGAACTAGTCCATAATTAGGTCATTGTGAGAGTTTGGGCATAACTTTTCCTTGAAAAATCCAAATCAGGTCAGACCTGTGGCATTGGAAAGTAGACTCAGAGGGCTACTACAATACCAAAGATCACATGTTGGGGGTTTGAAATCACAGAGATACATCAGATTCAATATTGTGCTCCTAGAAGGCAAGAAAAAAACTAGATCAAGTGCTGTCAAGCACTGCAAAGGACCAGACTTTCTAATGCAGCAAAGAGCAAGGTGCAAAAAAATGATGCAGCAGAGGTAAGCTCCAGGTAAGTATCTTCTGTATATGCATGTTCATATCTTAATTGCATTAGGTTCTTTGTATTCTAATTTGGTGTTTTTTTTTTAGCACTGACATATGCTCTGCAGGACGAGGTAAGTTTTGCTATTATCATGTCATGGATATTTCCTTGAAGACTTTTTGTAGGGATTATATATTCATCAAGAGAAGACTCAATGCATAATCTAATGTTTTGAAGAGTGAGAAAGGGTAGCATGACAAGAGCAGCAATCAAGGTGCAGAACAACAGCAAGAAGTTCACCACATGAAGTCTTCAAATGGGCAGCACTACATACAGTCATTGTAAAAGTATCATTGTACAGAGTCATTGTAAAAGCATCATTGTAAAAGTTGTACAAGTGTCTATCTGCCAAGAGTTGAAGAGGCAGTGTCGGGAAGTCTAGGATCATCATTAGGTGGTTATGTCATAGTTGGGCTTATGGTCTAGTGTGTCTTCTTCTTCTACATCATTCGATATTTCTATATCATTGTAAAGTGGACCATTTTCCTTGGTACATGAATCCATTCTTCTTTTATTCTTCTAAAGGGTGGTGCTAGGTTGGTGCATGAAGTCACCAACAGGTTCAAGTCTGTGAAAACTTCAGGGTGGTAAGGTGGTGCTAGGGTGAGTTGTAGCTCATTGAGTGTTGGGGCATTCGTTCAATTGACTATTGAAGAATCTTGGGCGTTGGAGCGTCCATCCAGTGGGAGCTGGAGAAGAATGCTTTTCTATATTCTAGGAAATTGGATCTTTCTTTTTAATTGGAGTTGAAGATTAAAGAATTATTGGAAAAGTGTTCAGGTGGTTTTTGTCCCGAAGGGGGTTTCCACCTTAAAAACTGTGTGCATTTGTGTTCCTTTTGTTTACTGCTATCATTGTACAAACACTGATAATAATTGAAGATTAACTAATGCTCTGAAAGATTAATAATAATACTAACTGAAAGGAATACTGATTCACAACCCCCCTTGCCCTCTTAGTATTTCCAACAATGACTTCTCAAGAAAGACATGGATATACTACCTTAAGCACAAGTATGAAGCCTTTGAAATATTCAAGGAAATCAGAGTCGTGATCAAAAATTAAATAGGGAAGAGAATCAAAGTATTCAGGTCCGACAATGGAGAGGAATACATGTCAAATGAATTCATAGCATTCTGCAAGAAAGAAGGGATCAAGAATGAAACAATTGTGCCATATACTCTTGGACAAAATGGTTTAGCTGAAAGGAAGAATATGTATATATTAGAAGTTGCCCATGACATGCTCCATGATCAAAAGGTGCCAAAATTCCTTTGGGAAGAAGCCACATCTGCTGTTGTATATGTTCAAAACAGGGTGCCTCATCAAGCATTAGAAAACAAGACCCCTGAAGAAATATTCACAGGTGTCAAGCCCGATATTAGCTTCTTCGTGTATTTGGATGCCCTGTATATTTTCATGTACCGAAGGACAAAAGGAACAAATTGGAAGCTACAGGAAGAAAAGGTACGTTTGTGGGTTATTGTGAAAATTCTAAAGCATATAGAATATATATTCTTGGTCAAAGGAAGGTCGAAATTAGCAGGGATGTAACATTTGATGAAGATGCAGCTCTTGGAAAAGCAAGAGATCTTCCTCTGCCTCCTCCTCCCAAGGAAGAGAATGATGACTGGGATATTCTAGATGGTCCTTCCGTGCCTGAGTTCGATATTGTTGATGATCCCATGGAGCCTATGGATCCTTTAGATCCTCCTCCAAGTGATCCTCCTACTAGGAAGAGACCACTTTGGCTCCACGATACTCTATAAAATGTTGAAAGAATGTTCCCATTCGTAGATCATTTAGAGAAAGGAAGCAACCATGTAGGTATCAAGGATATGTTGCAGCCATGAGCTCTATGATTCAAGTTGAACCGTCCTCATTCGAAGGAGCTGTAAAAGAACAAGTCTAGAAGGATGTTATGGATGAGGAATATGAATTGATTGTGGAAAATGATGTATGGGATGTTGTGCCAAGACCGAATGGGAAGTCTGTCGTGACTTCAAAGTGGCTATTCAAGATCAAACATGGAATTGATGGCAGCGTTGAGAAATACAAAGCGAGGTTCGTAGCTCAAGGATTCTCTCAGAAAGAAGGAGAAGATTATGATGACATATTTTCTCCTTTGGCTCGATATACAACCACCCGTTCGATAGTTTCCATTGCTATTAGTCAAGGATGGACTCTTCATCAGATGGACGTAAAGACTTCATTCCTTCATGTCACGTTATAGGAAGAAGTATATGTTGAACAATCACAAGGATTTGAAGTGGAAGATCAAAGAATGCATGTTTGCAGGTTGAAGAAGCCATTGTATGGTTTGAAGCAAGCTCCTCGAGCTTGGCATGCATGCATTGTCAGTTACTTAATGAAGTTGGGATTCACAAGAAGCAATGCCGATCCAAACCTTTACTTCAAGTTAGTCCAAGGTATGCCATTGCTATAGGGATTAATGCACGAGTGTTTGGTGATGTAGAAACCCTCAAGGATCTTCTTGGGATCCTTGGCAAACAGTCAGATTAGTTGCAACTGTCACAAAGATGCATGCATATCTATGCTTAACAAATGAATATCAAAGCGAGAAAGACTTATTACCTCGAGTCTTAGTGTGGTGTTGCTGGAGAGCGCAATGTAGCTAGGCGGAAGACCCCTGAGTCAACTCCAGATCAAAACATGCACATAGAAAAGACAAGTGTACTATCACAACATAAAACCTTGATAAACAATGCATGAACATATAAAAATATCTAGTTGCATATATCTAAGCCACTCATGCTAATGATGTTGCATAAACATATAAACAAGTTATACTACCAACATCACAGAGTGGACAACACAATTGCAGTGCTATATTGATGTAGAAAGAGTGATTACAACCATCGGTTGTATTAGTCTTCCCTTACCCCTCTGGCTCCTCTCTTTCTCTCCCTTCTTAAACTATTTTGATTCCTTAGTCTGAGACTATGCTCGACAGTCAAATAGGCAATCCTTTCAAATGGTTCGACCTCTTTCACAATGGCCCTAGCCTTGCATATATAACATGTGAGGATAGGGTTGCCAAGTCCTTCATGAGTTCCATTAGGCAAAAGCAGTGATGTTTCCATGCCTTTGTGCTCTTTCTCGTTTGTAGACTCCATTAAGAATTAGTAATTCCTCCAAACAGGTCGAGTTTTGATGTTTCCCTGCTTTTGTGAGCTGACATAGGAGAGAATCTCGAGATATTTCTTGGTCAACTTGTTCCCTTGACCCATAGAAACTCATTAAGGTTCACTAACGCTCTTCCTGAGGTAACAGACAGAGTTACCCTAGGCACTAACGCACCCTTAGCCTTGCTAGGAAGCTTTATAAAGCAGGTTGCTAGTGTTTAGACAACGTTAGCTTGACAACTGGGCCTGTGAACTTGGTCAGTCCTTTAGTCATCATGTCTTTCTCCTCTGAGCTGGTGAGGAGGTCATTTTCCTGTATAACAGATGCCCCCTAAAGTGTGAGATCAGAGGTTGCAACGATGGATGAAATACTTTATATTTAACTGTCCTTTTCTTTGGAAAAAAGAGAGAGAGGATCGGAGCTTCGGGCGGTATGAGAAACTTGATACAACACATATATATAAAACAACTAAAATCATGTCCTGAGTCGGGAATTCCCACGCTCAGTAGCTATGTCAGAGTGATTTTCTCAAAAAAGAGATATGACGATGCTAGCCGTCGATAAGCACAATGTAGAACTTGTGTCATAATAGGATCATTTTGATGAGATGTCTCCAAAAAATAATAAATGCAACTTGGGAGAGGAAAGAACGCTGAGTGATGTAAGCCTCTACCCAAGGTCTTGATTTCCACTTCACCGCAACAACATAGATTGATACATGTGAATATAGGCATTGAGGTCGAACATGCACGAAATCATCTAATTACCAGTCAATAATGGAGACCGTTAAAAGACGCGAGGATGGCCATCGATAATGGTGATGGTCTCCGAGATTCACAGTACAATGTAGCGAGTGTGAATAATGTTTTTGTGGTCGAACACTCATAGAATTGTTTTAACTAGGAGCCAATAATGAAAACCCCTAACCAAACACAAGGTGACCTGCCACTAATGTTTGCAAGTACCAAGGCACTGAAGTGTTTTTGGGTCTTCTTCCTAGATAGAGTGTTGAAGTTGATAGGAAGAGACCTGTCAAAAGGTAGGCAATAAGGTGTCCTACATCAGTGGATATGAAACAGGAAAAGAATGATTGTTTTTTGAGGAATCTTTTGAGCATTGGGTCAAAGCGATAGAGGGCATGATGATAGGATATTTTTGATAGTTTGATGGAGGAAATAGAAGATAAAGGCTTTCCCTTGAACAATAGAAGGCACGGCAACGATTTTAACCATGCAACACTAGACTCATGAACACCAAAGAGTGTTAGGATACAACGATGCAAGAAAATTGAGGTATATAGGCTAAACTCATAGGATGGTAAGGTTCATATTGAGATGCAGTCATAAGGAAGGTTTATCTAAGGGAGTGCCATGTTCAAGGGAGCAACTGCTGCCAAAAAAATATTTTCACAATACTAAACACAAAGCAATTGTATTGTCCACTTTCCCCATCTGATTAGTTTAGTGAGTCTAGACGGGTAAACTCATCGATCTTTTCATGTTTTAAGAGTCTGAAAATGATCATAAAAAGAGCGACTCTATGCCCTATCTGATTAGTTTAATGAGTCCAGACAGGGAAACTCAGTGTTCTTTTCATGTTTCAAGAGTATGAAAAGATCGTAAAGAGTGACTTATTCCTCATCTATTTAATTTAATGAGTCCAGACAGGACAACTCTGTGGTCTTTTCATATTTCGAAAGTTTGAAAAGATCGTAAAGAACCATTCTAGGGTGGTGGTCCCTTTGTCATAATTGTTAACCGGGTGCGACAAAGTTTTAATAGTATACCCGAAAAGGTTCCTTTTCCGTGAGTTAATCTACTGAGTCTGGATAAAGAGAAACCTATGCTCAATAGATGTTTGCCTCATTTTATTACGAGTACGAGGAGATGAAGTAAACTCAATATTCGTCATGAAATTTTAATGAGTCATGCTATGACAAACTCAATATACCTTCATCGAATTTTAACGAGCCAAATGAAGAAAACTCGAGGTACCTTTTTCAATTTAATGAATGAGAAAAAAGAGGGAAAAGGATTGCTCATTCCTTCTTCGTAGATTTAATGATCCCAAAGAAGGGAAAAACTCGGGGATTTTTCGATTTAAGAGCAAGAAATAGTCCCAAAAAAGAAAGCGCTCATATCATCGTCGTAGGTTTTTAACGAGCCTGATGACGAAAACTCGAGGTTTTTTCGATTTAACAAGCGAGAAAAGTTCCTAAAAAGAATGCTCAAAGCTTCTTCATAAGTTTTTAATGAGCCTGAAGAAGGAACTCGGGGTTTTTTCAATTTTATGAGCGAGAAAAAAGTCCCAAAAAATAATGCTCAATCGATCTTTTTCAGTTTAGTGAGCTAGAAAAAGAGAAAAAGAGTTGCTTAGACCATCGTCGTAAGTGTTTAACGAGCTCGACGATGAAAAACTCGGGGATTTTTCAGTTTTAGAGCAAGAAAACATCCCATAAAAGAAAGCGCTCATTGAGAATCGAACATGGTCATTTCTGTCGTTCAACCCTGAAAGTTCTTTCATCAAAACATGAGCAATTTCTGCCAATATGGGGTCATGGCACATGACAAATATCATAGGAAATGGACTACTTCTACTTTAATGACTTAAATTAAGCTAATTCATGTCTCCAAAGTGACTATAAGGGAGTTCTTGAGCCTCCACTTTCACCATTTGCATCATTTGAGCTCTGTGAGAGTGTTTTGGAGCTAAAGAGGAGCATATTTTCCACGGACGAGTGTGGGCGATCCAGGCAACCATTCAATGTGCTGTCAGTCCCAGGTAGATGACAAAACCTTGATCTTGCATTATTCAACCTTTTTTCGCTGCTTTTGGGGTGGATTTTCAGAGATCTAGGGAGCCCTAGATCATTTATTGCACCTAACGCCCCCTTCTAGGCCTGTAGGGAGCATTAAACGCCCTTTATGACCTGGGGGAGGGCGTTAATCCTCCCTGTTTGTCACTAAGGGGGGTGTTAGTGCATGAGGGCGCACCCCAAAACCCCAAGCAATGATTTCTTGAGCTTTTTTGCCCCATTTGCACTGATTTTTGGGTTGATTTGTGCAGGTTTTGAGCCATTATGACTAGTCTATGGAGAGAATGGGCCCATGATCGACAAGAATTGCTGATGCGAAATGATCCAGCTTGCATACTTGCATTGCGCCGATGTGGTTTGATGAAGTATGCACAGTTGGACTTGATGAAAGGTCAGGAGGACCTTTTGAGCTGGATTATTCAGTACTGGGATGAACATGAACAGGTGTTCCGGATCGGGGACCATGAGTTGGCTATTGACCGAGATGATATATATTTCTTGACAGGTTTGTCGTGTAGAGGAGCACAGGCAAACTTGACCGGTGGTAGGTCTGATCCCCGATCCACCTTAGAGTTGGTTCGAGCTTACTGTATCCCTGAGAGCGGACTTGTCAGCAACAGAGTCCCTATAGAGGATTAGATCCAGATCTATGAGGGCCATTTTATGGATGATTGTGTGCTTGGCGGGGTCTAAAAGTCCCCATGTTGTGACAAAGGCCCAACTGTTGCTTGCAGTTGACTGTGTCCAGCCGCAGATATTCAATTGGTGTGAGGTGGTGCTTCGTCAGTTGAAGGCAGAGTTGACCGCATGTAAGACCCAGACCCAACAGAGTTTTGGGTACGACACTCTCATTGTCTCCTTCATACTTGAGAGGGTGCCAGTTATGCGCTCGCGGATGAGCTTAGGTACCCTCTATCTGAGGGAGCCTAGATAGAGGTGATGGGCATTGCTCGATCCTCGCACAGGAGGAGGACCCATTCGACATTTTTTCGAAGAAGTTTTCTTCGAATGGCTTAGTGGTCAGATTGTGATGATAGATGACTATGCCTACGAGCGCATGGACTTCACAGGTGACCCTGACTTGATTTTGTTGCCTCATACAAACTGGGGGCCTCAAGGTAAGAAGGTTTATTTGACAGTACTTAAAATATTTTTAAGCTTTTGAATGTTTATGTTGTGTTTTTGTTGATTTTATGGGTGAACAAGTACTGACATGGAGCTTTTTCCGTGACGCAGATGTGGCACCGGTGCGACATGCAAGCAAGCCTCGCCAAGTGAGGCGAGGAGGCCAACTACCTGAAGGCGGGGGTGATGCTGAGAGTCTTCACGAGGCTCTGAGGAACCTAGAGAGCTTGAGCATGGGTGTGCCCCCCCTTCTTATGAGGGAGATCCCTGCTTATATGCAGTGACATAGTTGGTGTCCCTAAGCGGTTTTTGGTTCCTCTTCGGAGGATCGCTAGAGCAGTATTGTCTTTTCATAAGCAGTAGGCTCTATTAGAAGATGCATGGTATAGCCAGCGGGTGTTCATAGCTAGGTTTAGTAGCCATTTTGTACTTAAAACACCCAAGTTTTGGGAAATTTTCTGATGTAAAAGACTGGATTCGATATATATATATATATATATATATATATATATATATATATATATATATATATATATCTATCTACAGATATTTTGGTATTTTATGATGTCAATGTTTTTTAAGTGTTTTCTACAGATATTTTGGTATTTTATGATGTCAATGTTTTTTAAGTGTTTTCGTAAAATTTCTAACTATGTAAATTTTTACTTTCATACATGTATCTATAATGAATGAGACAGATGCTAATCTAACACATAGTTTGCTAATGAATCAACAACTGTATTAAATTCTCGAGGAATGTGTTCATATGTAATAAACTCAAATTGACGTTCCAAGAGTCGTACCCTTAAATAATGACACAACAAGATTGGATTATGAACGTGATAATGATTTGTCAATTGCATAACAATAAGCTGAGAGTCTAGCCTGACCACTAAATTGGAGATGTCCCTTGATGACGCTTCAATGAGAAGTGAAATTACGGACATGTACTCAACAATATTGTTGGTGGCAGTACCAAGAAAGACTCCCCGGAACAAAATAGTTCCAACTCAAGTGTGTAAATGACCCAAGGAGCTGATGCAATGTGTCGCATGTGATGACTAGCACCATCTGCGTATCCTACGTATGCTAAGGGTAATGAAGACATCTGCATAACGAGAAATATGTATGAGACAAATACTTCAAGAAATACCAAAAAATCCAGTCACATAAAAAAGAAGCAAAACTTATAAATACATAAAATTACAAAGAACATGCCTAGTGCAGTATTATGCATAATACTTTTTCAGATAGAGCCCATATCGAGGCTCAACGAGTAAGACTCCTTTCTAGTCCTGAAGTTCATATGCCCCTTTTTAGAGGGCTTTCGTGACAACATATGGACTGAGCCATAAGGGATAAAGTGTTCCTGCCCCCAAGAGGTCATGTTTTTTATCGTAGAGTAAAACAAGATCTCCCTCTCGATAAGAACAAGGCTTGACATTTTTGTCGTACTGGGCTTTGACCCGGCGCTTGTGGGCTTCGAGTGCCAATTCGGCATCTTGACGGGTTTCATCCAGTTGATTTAGGTATAGAAGGCGCTCTTCTTCGACAGTGGTGTCGGGCAAGAGTTCAACGACGATTTGTAAGGAAGGAATCTGACACTTGATTGGTAAAACTACTTCCAGGCCATAAGCTAGTTGAAAAGGTGTAAACCATGTAGCAATTTTTATTGAAGTTCGGTATGCCCACAGTGCAGGATATAACATTCAATGCCAGTGGGTTTTATGATTCCCTACTAACCTATGGATCATGGTCTTTAAGACGCCATTGACGGCCTCTACTTGGCCATTAGCTTGGGGGTAGTAGGAGGATGATTGATCCTAGCGAAAATCGAGCAATGATGTTAAGTCAAACATCATGTGATTCTGAAAATGAGACCCATGGTCTATAACGATTGTGCGGGGCACACCGAAGCGATAGATGACCTGATTAAATAGGAATAACGTCATGGTTTCTCCATCGGCCTGGAAGGTGGGAAGGGCTTCGACCCATTTTGTGAAATAGTCCACAGCTACGATAATATAGTTGTGTCCAGCAGAGGAAGTGGGGTTGCAAGTTACGAAGTCTATCCCCCATTTGGAAAAGGGGTCGACGGAGATAACCAGGTGCAGTAGGGTCGGAGGAGCGCACATTTTCTTTGTAAACATTTGACAAGGGTGGCACTGCTGGATAGCCTTGATACAATCTTTGAACAAGGTTGGCCAGTAGTAGCCTACACACAAAATTTTCTGAGCAGTAGATATGCCAGAAAGATGACTGCCACATGCCCCAGCATGGCAATCATTTAAAACGTGTTCCACCTCCTCATGAGTGAGGCAACATCGAAGAACTGTATTAGTACCAGGACGATATAACATATTGTTAAGCACTAAATAGTGTTGCGCTTGGTGGCGGATGCGATGACGATTACTTGACGATAGTTCAGGGCGGAAACGTTGCACTTGGAGGTAGAGAAGAATGTCATGATACCAAGGGTCAGTAGAGTCAATAAGATAAACAACTTCATTTGGAAGAGGATCATGGGCTATCACGTTAGGATTGACAATGGGAAGATCCGATAAAAGTTCGGCAAAGACTAAGGAATTTTTCACCTTGGCAGCAGTGAAAACCAAATCAAATTGTTGGAGGATCACTATCCATTTGGAATATTTTCCTCCAATGACTTGACGAGACAAAATGTGTCTCATGGGATTCTCCAAGGCGATGACAGTAGTCTGTCGCAGCAGTATGTAATGTCAGAAGCGGTTGACAGCAAAGACAACTGCCAAGGACAACTTTTCCACATGTGAATATCTGAGTTTGGGCCTAGCCAGGCCTTTCGATAGATAATATATCACATGCTCACTTAGTCATCGTGAGTTTGAACCAAGACCATTCCTAGAGAGGATGGCGAGGTTGCCAGGTACAGAAGAAAGTCGCACCCATAGTTGGGAGCAATAAGGAGTGGCGCTGATATAAGTGCCTTTTTTAAGGCATCAAATGATCGTTGAGCTTGATCATCCCACAGGTATGGCACTCCTTTCTTAAGTAGGTGCATAAAGCCTTTCGTTAACTCAACATAATTTACAATGAACCGTCATAAGAAGTTTGCTTTCCCCTGCAAATGTTGGAGATGCAAAATGGATTGTGGTTCAGGCAATTGAGTAATTGCCTTTACCTTATCGAGATCAACCCTAATCCCGTACTTGGAGACAATGAAACCAAGTAAGCATCCAGACTCGACAAAGAAAACGCATTTATGCGGATTTAGACGTATGTTATAGAACCGACACCTAAGAAAAATCGCTCGTAAATGATCTAGGTGCTGCACTTGCTTCTTGGAATGGGCTGGAAGGTCATCCAAGTAAGCTTGAATGATATGTATGATATCGTGAAATGCGTAGTCCATGGCCCTTTGAAATGTTGCTCCAACATTCTTTAAACCGAATGGGAGTTTTCGATAGGCAAAGATTCCCCAAGGGCAAATGAAGGCGGTTTTGTGTTGGTCTATCGGTTTTATGGCAATCTAGTTGTAACCTGAGAAACCATCCATGAATGAGAATGATTCACAACCGGCGCAGTCGTCGATGATTTGGTCGATGAACGGTGTCAGATAATTATCCTTCGGACACACGGCGTTCAAGTCCCGATAGTCGACACATACATGGATGGTTCCTTGTTTCTTATCGACAGGAACCAGATTGGAAACCCATTCTGTTAAGGGAATGGGGTAGATGAAACCAACACGTAACAAATTTTCCACCTCAGTCTTGATGGCTGCCATTTTGTGGGGGTGGACTGGTCGAAGCCTTTGGCAGACAGGCTTGGCATTGTCGTATATCTTGATCTCATGCTCGACAATAGACGGATCTATGTTGGGCATTTCCTCGTAAGACTAAGCGAATACATCGCGGAATTCCTTAAAAAGGAAGGTGAAGCTTGCAATTTCCTCATGAGTGCAATCAGCCCCAACCTGGATGTTTTCCACGATGTCTGTCTTGATAGAAATATCGATGAGCAATGTCTTTGAAATAATACCCATGTTTCCTTCCGAGTCCAAAGTTTGGATAGTCTTATAAGGTGAGGAAACGATTTCAGGTGCGTCAAACGACAGGATTTGAAGAGGCATCATGTCCGAATTAGATATCGAAACACGATGGCGAGAGTCCTCTCAAGGTCACTCTTATAAACTCATGATCTCTCTAATAGCTTTGTCCGAAGGTAGGACTTGATTGAGGATATCGAAAGAAGGAGTAGTTATGGGAGGGGAGGTGGTATCGTTGGCCATGACCAAAGTGACTGAAGATTCGGATGCAGATTGAATGGCTTGGTAGGCCAATTCAACTAGTGACAACGACATTTTTTCTCCGTAAGTGTCAATGTCTGAAGGGACCGGGAGGATCCAAGGTTCGTGAGGAATGGATGAAACCATAGAGACCATATGTGGAACCATGGGCGGCGGAAGAGGGAAAAAACCCATCAGGGAAGAGCTCTTCAATAGATGGTACCGATACTGACGTAAGAGTCAGGTACACCACCCACTAAGGGTATAGAGTCGCTGGGTAATGGGGAATAATCAGGGGTGCAAAAAGACAGCTGGTCCACTGTGACTATCTTTCCATTCAATGGAAATAGGATGATGCGAAAGACAGTAGACACAATGGCAATCATGGCGTAAGTCCAACTGCGACCCAATAATAGATTATAGTCGAGCTTTCTATTTACGACTTCGATGTCCACCGTTACTGTTTTCCCATTCAAAGTGATGGGGTAGCTAGCTAGGTAACATTTTGGGATGAAAGTGTGGCCATCGAAAGATTTAAGGGAATTCGATGACGAGGATAGGGTTGGAGAACCCAAAGCGAGCCAACATGAAGCCGACATGATGCAAGTTGAAGCACCTTTGTCAATGACAGTTCTATGTATTCCTCGCTCTTTCGAAAATATTTGCACCTGAAATGCAAGTTAGTGTGAGGGGGGAGCTTTAAATTTGTCCATGTCGAAAATTGCAAGCATGGAATCCTGAGGGTCGATACCACCAATTGCTGAAAGCAGAGCTTTCCTTTGTTCTAGACAGGTTTGTAATACTTCGAGTGCCAACATAGCTGACGGTGCTTACGCCAAATCTTCTACAATACTGTAGTTCTGGGCAGCACGTGTAGATGTATTATGCATTGTGCGATGAAGTGCCCCTTTTGGGGGCGAATCACAAGATCAACAACCGACCTTTTGATATGAAGATCGTTAGGTGGCGATGGGTTTTGACTCGAGGAGGCTTCCTCAGCATTAGTGACTAGAGCTCCATAAGATTTGGCTCTGGTTTGTAGATCTACCGTTTCAAAGGTGTAAACAGTAGATGGTCCTTCACCAGCTGAAGGATGATGCAAACCGTTGTTGCCCCCTTGTGGGGGTTGGGGTTGGTTTGCAACAAGGTGTTGTTGTTGTTGAGCAGGGAAAGGATTATTTAGGACCGCAGGGGTCTTGTTGGTGTCCTTTTTAGCGATGAAATATGTGCATTCTTGAAGATGCGGACAACGATATGTCATGTGGTCTTCCGCACAGATTTTGCAAGGGAATCGGGTGGGTTTTTCCTTTCCATCATCAGAAGGCGTAACAACCTTCTGCTTTGGGTTGTACTGCTTTGTTGACTGCTCTTCAGAAGGAGCGGTATTTTTCTTATTCTTCTTGTTCTTACCACCAGGTTTTTGTGTAGACTACATAGAGTTTATCGCGGTGGTAGGAAGAGTAGTCGATTTGGTAGAGGGGTCAACTGACAACTGGGCAATGTGACCGTTGAGTTGTTTTACAGCAGCCCTGAAGGTAGCGCTGATAATCCCATTAGCGTGTGCTCTGGGTTGCTGAGTAGCGGGAGCATTGGAGTTGCGAGGGGCATTGGGAATGATGTCGTATAAAGTGCCAGACTGTGAATATATCAAATCTAAGTGCTGGGCACGACGAATGGATTGGTCTTCTGTGACCGCACCATCTAAGGCGACATCCTTAGTGATTTGGGGGATTGCAGAACCAATCCTCTAATAGATAGTCTAGGAGGGGAGCTTTGACTAGCCTCCACCTATGTCTCCATTCATGGATATGATCAGAGATTTGGGTGGCGGTGCCCTGACATAATAAAGTGCGGAGTTTGGTCCCAGTTTCATAATGGATGGGCAGCTAGAAGTGCCTTAAGGATTCCATTGCTAAAGTGCCAAAGGTATTGATTGACGCGCGTGGTAACTCAATGTACCACTTGGCTGCATTTCTAGTAAGGGTGCAGGGAAAGAGCTGTAGCCGGATACTATCATCCACCATGGAGTTAGAAACACACCATGAATGATAAGTGGTGATGTGTGTACCCGGATCCTCCCCTTGTTTCCCTTCGAACTTCGGGATGTCTGTCAAGATTTTATGCGGGATTGGTGGCCAAAGTAAGTTGTGATAGATGGGGTCATTTTTGAGTTTGTACAAGTCGGGGATATCAAGCGTTGCCAAGAAAGGCAAGGTATTTGATGCCCTTGAATCGGACCAAGGCGATGACATATGACTTGAGGATCCTTGTAGTCCTCCCATCGTGTTGTCCCCAATATTATACACAGGTTGTGTGGAATAGTAATTTCCTTGGGGTACAGTCGTGTACTGTGGGTTTTCATAGGGGTTGTTAGACTGGGGGTTGGAAGTGCCCCCAGGATAAGGAATGCCCCCTTGACTCATTTGAGGTTGAGAGTAGGGTGTCTATATCGATTGATTGGGACCTTGTTGAAGGTTCTTGTTCGCCACGTAATTAACTATAGGTCCTTGATTGACATAAGGAGGGTTCATGTCAATTAATTATTGTCCCTACAGTCCTGTAACGGAGGGAGAACTATTACGTTCCCAACAGGTATATGCATATTGGGAACAATACCCCCAGGCATCTGAACTTAAGTGTTAGAACTAAACAATGGATGCCAACCATGGGGGGGTTGACATGACCCTTGCTTATCGTGCTATATTGAGCGTTATAAGGGGCACTATATGTAGCACTTGTCGAAGGTCTTGGGGCTGACACAAAAGGGGTGGAACCCAATATGTATTGGGTTCCACTCGTGGTGGGTGTCATGATAGGGTTTGAACCTAGGACAGGTGGGATAGCAGGGTTTTCCATCAAAGGTACGGTACTGTTTGTCAACTGGGGAGGTGGTGGTGGACCAAAAGTGTCCACAAAAGCCCACGACCCGTTAGTCGTCGATGGGATGGGTGGTGTAGGTCCAACAGAAGACATAGGAGGTACAAATGCAATAGGAATCAAGAGTGGTCCCAACGGATTCGTGATCAGAGGATTGTATGGAGGAATGAAACCTTCAGTAAAGAAATCTTCCGGTAAGCTTGAATCGTGGGATGTCCAAACTGATTTTGTGTTAGATCTCAGAGACTGATTGCTCGAAGACGGGGAATCTGGTTCACTGGAGCTCGGATAATCCTCCACAATGAGTGGGGGAATACCTAACAACCGTCTAGATTGACAACGAGGGCCGGATGTAGCCACGGTGACCGATAAATTTTATCAATAGATTTTATAGTGATATTTGTTAAAGTCTTGGTGATAACAATCTGGCACTTAAAAAATAAAAAATACACTAAGGAAATCAATCAACAAGCAGAGGGAAATGACCCTATCTGATAAGCACCGATCATTGGAGATGAAACCTAGTATCACAATGAATAACATAGAGAGTTGGCCAAATGTACAGTTACGATTACTCTTGAGCTTCGCTCGAACCTCAAATTAAGGGGCCAAGTACTCTCATGAAGACGAGGACCCTCCCAAAAACCGAAGACATAGTAGGTTCGTTTGTGTTAGGTACCAGGGCAGCCTGCCCCAGTCACCTTGTGTTCGTCCCTAAAATTATGGCCACTAAGGATACCTCAAATCACAGACACTATCGGGGGGTAGTCGCAAAGAGTACGTTGTGTGGGCAGGATACCTGAGTCCTTGACTCAGCTCCGATATCCCTGAAGGGATCCCTCATACACAAAATACCCAAAGGAGATGTAAGCAAAGGCAAGCTACTTTCACTTATAGTCCGATGTTCTCGTATTTAGCTCCGCTTTTACTGGAGTGGTCCCGAATAGTATGAGTGCAGAAGGATTTCTCTCTTTAATGACACTAGTTTCGGTGTATGATCTTGGGAATTAACTCACACTGCCTATCCCAAGATCCTAGCCTAAACTAATGTGCGTTTACTCTAAAAAGAGCTGCTGATTGATTTTATTAGGTAGATTTTAAATGTACTTCGTTAGAGTCTTCAGTAGGGGTGTTGACATATGAAGTTATATGGGACTCTGACTCGAATCATGCAAAGACAATGCTTGTAAATATTCACTTTTGATGAATAAGCTGCTTTTACAAAGGGAGAGTCATTCATACATTAATATATACACCATGCATCCTATTAAGTAAAACACTAGCATAACTGACAGAACTTCAATGCTCACTAACAACTTTTGAAACCAAATAATGCAGATCTAACCAACTAAGCAGAAAACAGTAAAATTTTTGTATTTTTTCTTTTATGAAAACAAAAACTTTAAGAGGTAAAGCTATTTTCTTTAAAAAAATTAAAAAATGTTCAAAACACATATCATTGAAATATGCACAGTTGCAGATCCCTGAGCAGTCTACAAGCAGATTTCCCAACCCATGAGGTCACAAAGCAGTCCGTTTATCAAGAAATGGTTGGCTAATGCTTTGTACTAGAGGCTACATAAAGTTACTTGCAGCACTGACGCACTGTTTGTGAGGCCACAATGCTTTATAAACTGTTTACACTAGCATACAACGTTAGTGAGGAAAAATGCTCAAAACATAGGCTGTGGGGATCATGCCAAGTCCTTCGTGAGTTCCATTAGGCAAAAGTAGTGATGTTTCCATGCCTTTGTGCTCTTTCCCATTTGTAGACTCCATTTAGAATTAGTAATTCCTCCAAACAGGTCGAGTTCTGATGTTTCCCTACTTTTGTGAGCTAACATAGGAGAGAATCTCGGGATATTTCTCGGTCAACTTGTTCCCTTGACCCATAGAAACTCATTAAGGTTCACTAACACTCTTCCCAAGGTAACAAACATAGTTACCCTAGGTACTAACGCACCCTTAGCCTTGCTAGGAAGCTTTATAAAGCAGGTTGCTAGTGTCTAGACAACGTTAGCTTGACAACTTGGCATGTGAACTTGGTCAGTGCTTTAGTCATCATGTCTTTCTCCTCTGAGCTGGTGAGGAGGTCATTTTCCTGTATAACAACCATTGATTTTGGTTTTATATGTTGATGATTTATTCTTGATAGGTAGTGAGCCTTTGATGATTGAGTGTAAGAGGGAGCTAGCCTCTGAATTCAAGATGAAGGACCTTGGTCTCATGCACTACTTTCTAGGCCTTGAGGTGTGGCAAAGGCCTGATGAGATTTTCCTTTCATAAGGAAAATACGTTGTGAAGTTGCTGGAAAGATTTGGAATGACTAAATGCAAATCCATGGCTACACTGATGGAAATGAACTTCAAGAAGTTATGTGGAGAAGCTGTAGGACCCAATTTGGCAAATCCATCCAAGTATAGACAACTAATTGGGGCTCTGATGTTCCTTGTGAACACCCATCCAAACATATGCTATGCAGTAAACACATTGAGTCAATTCATGATCGAGCCCCTCCATGCACATTGGATCGCTTCCAAACACGTATTGAGATATTTGCATGGGACGATCACACTTGGTCTGAGATATTCTGCCGGAGATGTTCAACTTCATGGATACACTGATGCTGACTGGGAAGGAAATGTTATCGACAAAAAAAGTACATCTGGATGTTGCTTTAGCCTTGGATCTGCCATGATATACTGGATGAGAAGGAAACAAAACTCTGTAGCATTGAGCATCGCCAAAGCAGAATACGTTGCCGCTAGCACGACTAGTTGCGAAGCAATTTCGTTGAGTAAGCTCTTTGGAGAGCTATTTGAGAAGGTCCTAGACACTGCAGTGATATATTGTGACAACAAGAGTGGGATCCGTCTGTGATATGAAAATGGGGCACTAAAGGCTTCTTGTTAAGCTTACAAGAACCTCTCCCACTTCCAGAGCTTAAATATTCCCAAGATATTATGATTAACCAATTGTGGAATTAATAATGCTTGAAATAGATGTATGCTTGTGTTTATTTTTAAACTATTTATGTGCCTTAAGTTTATTTGCTTGAACTGATATAAAACATATAACAACAAATAAAGCAACAAATACAATGCAGCAACAAGCAATCATACATAACAACAATATAATATGGAGTTCACCCAAAACTCTTGGGCTACATCTCTTTGAGCTCTAGTCAACTCCACTAGGCTCTCTAGGATTATGGAAAAGTCCTTTTACAAGCTCCATGCTCATCTCCACTGGTTTACATTAAACACAATGGGCTTAGAACACCATCTTATCCCTGGTTCTGAAGCTCTCCGACTTTCTGGCTCTGGCTCTCGGCTTTGGCTCTGGCTCTGTGAGCTATCAGCAGTTCGCTCGACCTCCAAGCGACTGTCTCAGCAACTTTCAGCTCTCTGGTTTTTCATTCGACCTCCAAGTGACTCCAAAAACTCCCTTAGCTGCCTGCGCTTCCCGCTACCTCGTCAATTGAGCTCTCTGGCTTCTTTGAGGCATTCTTCTGGCTCTGCAACTTCCTGTTTGTTTCTCTGCGTATAATCATTCCTCTGTCTCTTCATCTGGCCCTCAGGATTCTAGCTCTGTGGCTTTGCGCGTTACAAACACATCATTGTTTATAAAATGCCCGCTTGCAACGTGGCATAATGATCAGGGGCAGTTACAAAGGAATCAGGCCCTTTCTTTAGGCGTAAACCCGAAAATGGAACAAAATTCCAATACACAGAGTTTTACCGAAAATACACTATTGGGCGCAAAATCCCGGACTTCAAATAATATAGGATCGTGCTTAAAATCCCTATCAGGTCTGCCCTTTTATGGTTATTGCAAGCCCACCATTGATTTGCGTGATCTCCGATCCAACAACTGACAACCATTTCGGGTGGTTTATGTGCACAGAGATTACCCGCCCGAAAAGGTGGTTTTCTCTCTCCTTGCCATGCCACGTGTCGCCTAGTGTATGGGATCGGGTGGAGCCCGTTCAATACCACTTACTGCCTGAGGCACTCGAAATCCCGCTTACCACGGAACTCAAACAACCCAAAGCTGCATCTATAAACCTTTCGGGTCCGGGTTTACCGTTTCGGGTCATTTCCTTTGTATTTCAGTTTTATAACAGAAATGCGCTAATACATAGAAAATCCGAAAAAACCGGATTTCAAATTTTATGCAATCAGGCTTGTAATTCCCATCGGGTCTTGCCCTTATCGGCTTATTGCAAGTTGCGTGCCAACGGCCCTTTGTATCGGGGATCGTCAATTTGCCTATTCGCCGATCTGCTGATCGCCAATTTGCCTATTCGCCGATCTGCCGATCCGCTGATCTGCTGATCGCCGATCTGTCGATCCGCCGATCTGCCGATTCGTCGATCTGCCGATTCGCCGATTTGCTGATCGCCGATATGCCGATTCGCCGATCTGCTGATCGCCGATCTGCCGATTCGCCGATCTGCTGATCGCCGATATTGCACCTCGCGTATTGCATTGGTGGGGGTCTATGTCCCTACTCCTCTGATCGCCGATCGGCCGATCGCTCCGATCATTGATTATCTCATTCGCATAATCGCATTATCGCAAGTCTGGGGTCCCGATATCGCATACATGTCTGCCTCCGATGCGATGAGTCGGAGATCGCTGATTGGGGGTCCTTCCGCCCTGGCCTTAAGTCCACCCCTTTGCACATTTGCGATGCGATTTCCTTAAGGAGCCATTTAGGCCATTTTTAGAAGAAATGCTTCCTTTTTCAAAGGACAAAGGCAACCTTCTTTCTGCGATAACTTCTTCGTCTGAAGTATGTTTTAGCCCATTCAAGTTGCAGTAGATTCAGAATGAGAAGATCTATGTAATGAGACTATTTCCAAGAGCATCCTTGGACTTCCATTTTCCTCTGTGAGGAAGACTTCAGACTTAGAAGTCTTTCGAAAATCCATTTTGGATCACGCCTTTCCACTAAAAGAACTTTTGGTGTCCAAAAGACTGATATACTGATCTGAACAGTAAATAAGAGTAACCACACCCTCTTCTTTCAGCCTCCATACACTTGCCTTTCATAGTGCCTCTGAACCAAAACCTTTGGCCACTCTCCTTCCTGGATGTGCTGGTCCTCTTGGGAAGAACTATTTTCCTCCTTGACTTCATGCAGAACTCCTGTTGAGATGGTCACAGAAAGTAGTTTGAACTTCTTTGCCTTGATCATTGATCTAAGGTGGCTCAAATAAATGTGAAGTACATCTGCTCCACAAAATTTTCATTCGTACCTGTTTGAAAATCTTCCAACAACAATTGTTAACAACAACAGAAATACAGACAACAATTGGATGGCCTAAAACTCCTACTTCAACAAAAGAAACAGATTTTCACATCTTGTGAATACCTCCATGTCTTACATCTGTATGCAAATGGTGGACTAGATAACAAGCCCACAAAACATGCCTTTAAAACAAATGACCCTTCAAGTCAAGCATGTAGAAAAAGACCATTAGGACTCTTTTTCAAAAGATGAAACACTTCATCATTATCTCCATCTTGGAGACCAAATCAACGTCTCTCAAGTCAATATTACATGCATGCCAAAGCAACCGACCCTTCAAGGTAATTACTCATACATGTTCAAATACAAGGAAATCATCAACATCCCTGTGTTCATGCGTATCATTCTCATGCATGCATTTCATCCTTCAACTTTTGCTTAGGCACACTGTACTTTCGAAGCTGAAATGAAATATAATGTTGCAGCAATAAAGTGAGTCTCCTACTCAACTTTTTCCATTCACCTTCTTGGTAAAAATCTACAACTTGCACTCCATCAACAAAGAAATGAAAATAGATGCATCAATAGACATGCAATCTTAATTGGATAAGAACTCTAACCATTTCTTACCAATCCATTTCAAAGGTCTTTTCGTTGTCTGCACATCAGCATCAACATGTGAAACATCCTAAAACACATCATCCATGGAAACTTCCTTTCCATTTCTACCATTCCGTCTTTCCACCTTCTTCAAGTTTCGTGGAAGCATTGTTGAATACAGAGTCCAAAACTTTTCAGCAAGATGCCCTTGCTTATGGCAGTAAGTGCAACACATGTGCATCCTCTTGACAACATGATTTTCCTTGTCCAATGGACCTTTGGCTTCTTGCTTCCTTTCCTTCAAAAGTTTCCTGTATGTGGCCATTCTCTTCCAACATCTAGAAACATTATGGTTATCCAAACCACAAAAGGAACATGCAATTCTTTTCCCATATCTATGTGGAAATTTACCATGCTGAACATAATCAAAAGGAATATGGCTAAAACCAGATTTATACCTTTCTCTTTCACCTTTATTGGCTTCATGAGGAGGTGAATCAAATGAAGAAGTGGCTCCCTTTGGAACACTATCAATCTCTTCAAGGCTGTTAGAGTTTCCACAACTTTCTGGTTCAAGTGTGTGCTTCTGAACACCTGTATCTTGCAAATGATGTTTCAAGCTATTGCATTCCTCCTGAAGACAATCTTCACACTCTTGAGGTAGAAGACCTACAATGCAACTCCTTCTTGGAGCTGTTTCAATGGCCTTCATGGCAGCTTCAGGACTTTCTCCATAAGACTGTCCGTAGCCAAGACCCAAATACTTAGGCCTTTCCTCAACTATTATTGGCTCAACAATACCTTATGCATGTTTTCCCAAGCCCTTTCCTTCATAGCCCATCTTGGACATTAGCTTGGAACCTATGCCTTTGGTATGTTTTTCAAAAGAACCAATATAAGCATTCTTAGAAGAATTTGAATTGTTTACCTCTTCTTCAAGTTGATACTTGACCAAGGATTCTTTGGCAACAAAGGGTTGTGTTTCCAACTCATGCATCCTTTCCAGGTTCATATTTGCAATATGAAGTTGCCTCTCCATTTCCTGCAATTTGTCACAAAGCAAATGCTTCTCTTCCTCCACGAAGTTCAACTGCTCTCTAAGTATGCTGCTCTTCCTTCCATCCTCATACATTTCCCTCACCATATCCATCATGGTGAACAAGTCTTGCTTCTTGTGTTCATCAAATAATCTTGTGAAGAAAGCAGAATTTGAGGACTCACTTGTAGAAGTAGTCATTATGCCAATGAACAAAAGAACTTCAAACAAGATTAATAGAGAGCTTATTCAAGTAACCTTTTGCAACAAACCTCTTGTGCTTCAAGGATTGCCTTGAGGTCCTTGGGGTCCTTGGGGATAGAAGAATGCCTTCAACCTTTCTTCCTTCTTGTCCTTCCTGGACTGAGCTATCAATAACTTTCCCTTCACCTCTGCAAACTCAAACAATAGTCAGTCTGCAAACAAGCATACAATCAACCTTTGATTGTTTAAACACCTTTCAAACAAGCAATCTTTGCTCTGTCAATTAAGCATTCTGATATAAGATTCTTTGAAGGTGGGGTTAATCAAACTTAACCTCTGATACCACCTGATCTGAAAATGGGGCACTAAAGGCTTATTGTCAAGCTTACAAAAACCTCTCACACTTCCAAAGCTTAAATATTCCCAAGATGTTATGATTAACCAATTGCAGAATTAATAATGCTTGAAATAGGTGTATGTTTGTGTTTATTTTTAAATTGCTTATGTGCCTTAAGTTTATTTTTTTGAACTGATATAAAACATATAACAACAAATATAGCAGCAAATACAATGCAACAAGAAGTAATCACACATAACAGCAATATAATATGGAGTTCACCCAAAACTCTTGGGCTACGTCTCCTTGAGCTCTAGTCAACTCCACTAGGCTCTCTAGGATTATGGAAAAGTCCTTTTACAAGCTCCATGCTCAACTCCGCCAATTTACGCTGAACACAATGGGCTTAGAATACCATCTTATCCTTGGCTCTAAAGCTCTCCGACTTTTTGGCTCTGGCTCTGGCTCTCGACTCTTGGCTCTGGCTCTGTGAGCTATCAACAGTTCGCCCGACCTCCAAGCGACTGTCTCAGCAAATTTCAGCTCTCTGGTTTTTCGCTCGACCTCCTAGTGACTCCAAAAACTCCCTCAGCTGCCTGCGCTTCCCGTTACCTCGTCAATTGAGTTCATTGGCTTCTTTGAGGCATTCTTTTGGCTCTGCGGCTTCCTGTCCGTTTCTCTGCATATAATCATTCATCTGTCTCTTCATCTGGCCCTCTGGCTTCTGGTTCTATGGCTCTGTGCGTTACAAACGCATCATTGTTTATAAAACGCCTACTTGCAGCATGGCACAATGATCAGGGGTAGTTACAAAGGGATCGAGCCCTTTCTTTAGGCGAAAACCTGAAAATGGAACAAAATTCCAATACACAGAGTTTTACCAAAAATACACTATTGGGCGCAAAATCCCGAGCTTAAAATAATATAGGATTGCACTTAAAATCCCTATCAGGTCCGCCCTTTTATGGCTATCGCAAGCCCACAGTTGATCTGCGTGATCTCCAATCGAACAACTGACATCCATTTCGGGTGGTTTATGTGCGCAGAGATTACCCACCTGAAAAGGTGGTTTTCTCTCTCCTGCGCCATGCCACATGTCGGCCAGTGTATGGGATCGGGCAGAGCCCGTTCAATACCACTTACCCCCTGAAGCCCGCCCGAAATCCCTCTTACCACGGAACTCAAACAACCCAAAGACGCATATATAAACCTTTCGGGTCCAGCTTTATCGCTTCATGTCATTTCCTTTGTATTTTAGTTTTATAACGGAAATGCGTTAATAAACAAAAAATCCAAAAAAACCAGATTTCAAATTTTATGCAATCGGGCTTATAATTCCCATCGGGTCCAACCCTTATTGACTTATCGCAAGTCGTGTGCCCAACGACCCTTTGTATCGGGGATCGCTAATCATTCGATCGCCGATTTTCTGATTTTTCGATTGTCGATATCGCACCTAACATATCGCATCAGTGGCGGTCTATGTCCCTGCTCCTCCGATTGTCGATCGACCGATCGCTCCGATTGCCGATTATCGCAATCACATAATCACATTATCACAATTGCATTATCGCAAGTCTGGGGTCCCGATATCGCATACATGTCTGCCTCCGATGCGATGAGTCGGAAATCGCTGATCGGGGGTTCTTTTGCCCTGGCCTTAAGTCCACCCCTTTGCACATTTGCGATGTGATTTACTTAAGGAGCCTTTTAGGCCATTTTTAGAAGAAATGCCTCCTTTTTCAAAGGATAAAAGCAACCTTCTTTCTATGATAACTTCTTCATCCGAACTCTGTTTTAGCCCATTCAAGTTGTAGTAGGTTCAGAATGAGAAGATCTATGCAATGAGACTATTTCGATATCACTTTCTTCGAGACATGGTGCAAAGAGAGTTGTTAGACTCCATCAAATTTCAACATATGAACAGATTGCAGATATTCTCATCAAGGCCTTACCGAAAGGAAAGTTCTTGGTCTTCAGAGAGAAGCTTGCACTAATAGATGTGCCCCCTCTGGATAAGGGGCATCGTTGATAGAGGAAACTGAGCCAACTCTTTCCACCCTGTTTGAGCTCCTAGGGTGAGGAATTGAGATAGAGGGCTCCTGGGGTTGAGGGATCTCTGGACAATAGGGTACTCCCGTATCTATTACCCATAGGGTTTGTTGTGAAGGAAAATCCTCTCTGCGGACATAGACGATCCCTCTAACCCAATGAGTAGGTGTAGCAACAAACAAGACAATCTACATGACATTTTCCTAGACCACAATCGAAATTAAAGAAAATGAAGGAGACCTACCTCGTTCTGATGCTATGATGTATTCCTTTGTTGAAGATCTTAGTCGCTCACTCCCTTTGGTTCAATTCTTGTTGCTCATGGCGTTTGAAGCACAAGATACCAAGAAGACAACAAAGCATAAAAGTGCAACCAACATCATTCAAATGTAATCCACTTAACAGATCAAGGAGCATTAAGATAAATGAAGCATCGATACAAACATTTATTGAAAGTGAACCAACAGTTGTATATATTAAGAAATTGAAAAGGGAAGCATACAACCTATGCCTTGATGTTGGGGCCTTCCTTTGGGTGGATGTCCAAGTCCAAGTAAAGACTTTTCAAGCACTCCTTCTCCAAGCTAGAAATGGGAAGCATGTAAGCATAATATCAGCATAGGGATGCGACAATCCATGACCAACCATTTGGGAATGGAAGGGGGTGAATTTATATGAAGGGAGAGGGAGTTAGGACCTCACCAAATATAGGGGAAGGCCCACATCTCAAGGAGAAAGCTCATAGGGATAATATCAAAGGGTAATATTGGGAGAATTCGACTACATTGACAACGAACAACATCTAACTCGTCGTTCTGGAAGCCTCTAGATCACGAAGCTTCTCCTCTAGTTTGGGAAAATCTGCTAGAAGGAGGCCAGTGCGAGTGTATAACTGAGCAACCTGCCATCAGCATGGGCAGGTAGTGGAGCAAAACACGTTGATGCCAGAAATTAGGTTTTAAGGCAATTTTCTCCAGAATGATTTTAGGGCAATTTTCCTTTGATTCTTCAAGGAGGTTTTGGTCTGCATATCATGGTGGATATTCTGCATAGTAGTCAATGTTTTGGCACTTCGGGATATGGCATAGGAAGTGAAAAGGAGACATGACAAAACACTTTGTAACAGATGCCCCCTAAAGCATGAAGGCAGAATAGGGAGTGACGGCTGAGATGCTTTACAAGTTAGTGCAAGGACGAGAACAACACCATTAGGAGACTTGCAAATCAAGTATATACATATACATATATGAAATCTTTGATGATCATGCCTAACAATATAGGAATAAGCATCTAATGATACATGAATCCGTGGTATGGATGCAACCATCCGAATAAGAGGGATCATGTGTAAGGATCCTCGGTATGGTCGCAACCATCTGAATAGAAAGGATCATAAATGGGGACCCATGGTATGGTCGCAACCATCCATCTAGCAGAAACATTTATATAATCATGAATAACTCATAACTCCACGCAACCTAGATTCTATCAGACAAAATCCAGGGTCTTGCGCTTCGTCTCGACCCGATCAATGTACGAATTCTAACATGTGAATAGATGTGTCGAAGTCGAACTTGATAGAAAACCACTTAATTACCATTCAATGATGTAAATCGTTAACATGCAATAATGATAATGGATCTCAAGGTACAATCAACACAATCCACGAATGTGAATAATGGGACTGAAGTCGAACACCCGTGAAGTCATTCGATCGAAGGTCAATGATGTAAACCTGTCGTCGAATGCGAAGAACTTGCCATTGAGGCATGCAAGCTCTAAGGTACTGGAAGGGAATTTCTAGATCATCTTCCCAGATAATGAGCTGAAGTCGACAGGAAGTGATTTGTTGAAGGAGGGCCATAATGAATCCCATATCATTGGCACGAAACAAAGGATGTAGTAGAGTGAACAAGTACAATTCAGGACTGTGGTAGAAAGTCAGATAGTGTATAGGTGGTAAAGAACTAAATATATGACTTCTTTTGAACTTATCGACGACACGACTCTGGAGTTTGGCAACATTGGACCCAACATAGGATCAGAAGTCATGATGATGGAACAACATGATCAGATGAGAGGAAAAATGGATTTCCCAAACCTAGGAAGGCAAGTGGTGAAGTGAGGATATCCCAAACCTGACACGAATAATGGATGAGTGTCATGTTCAAGAGAGACAGGTTGCCTTTACAAGATACAAGAGATGGACACTTTCACTTTTTCCCCCACCATTTCTAACGGGTACCCCATATATTTTTTTATCGCGAGCTTAAAAGAGATAGCATATGCTTGCCATATAAGTTCACACATCAAATGAATCCATCCTAGTAAGTTTTACGAGCCCTAGGAAGGAGGAATTCAGTCTCGTCATGGTGACAAGTCCTGTGTCGTTTAAGTTTTACGAGTCCAACGGAGAGGGAACTCAACATCTTTTTCATGTTTAGAGAGTTTGAGAAAGAAGCGAAAAGAAAACGCCAAAGGTCCCTTTTCGTAATTTGTCTCTTGAACTTGAAAAAGTAGAAAACAATATTCAAGAGAACCCTTGATGAAGTTGATCAAGGTGTTCCTTTTTCATAAATAGTCAATCCCAACCCAAAAAGGGGTAAATGTATACTGGGATGACATCAATTAATTTAATTTAACGAGTTCGAAAAGAAAAGTACTCAACAATCTTTTCATTTTTCAAGAGTCAGAAAAAAGCTTGAAGATGATTCCAGGGGGTCACTTTTTTGTTTATTTTTAACGAGTCTGAAAAAGTGATAAAATACAACTCGTTGAATCAGTGAAAGTTAATCACCATTGTTTGGAAGATATGACCCGTCACTGCACAAGGAAACACACATTACCAATTTCGAGGAAATATATAAAAAATGAGTGAAATATGTCCTAATTTGGTAAAAATATTATTTAAAAACTATAAATAAGGCAAAAAGTAAACAATTTTTACCATGTTACCAATTTGCGCTCGTGGGAGCATTTTTACCTCATTTTACCTTGAATTTCAGGCAAGGAGCATGAGCAATCTGGGACACCATTTGTTGAGTCGTTTGTTATAGGTAATAGATCTGTCTTTCCTCTTCATTTTGTCAGTCATTTTAAGCATTTTCATCTATAGGATAGGACGTAAGGAGGATTTTTAGAAAATGTACATCGTGGGTGATCAACGCGGGTTTCACCCATTGGGGTTGCGTTTCTCACCTTGAGGCCAATTAGGCACTCACGTTGGTAGCACGAAAAAATTCTGAAACAAACGTGTTGGCGTCGAAGTAAAAAATTTGAAGTGAAATCCTCCAAGAAAAATAGTTAATCTTGATTTTTGTCTCGATGGATGCTCATGAAATGTTGGTTTATTGATGTTTTGCAGAAAAACCAATCCAAAATGGTGATCGAGTGGAAAGAGGGGTCATGAAGCTGAGGACCACTATGCAATGCAGGATGATGACTGTATCAAAGCCCTTCGAGCATGTGGACTGCTCAAATTGTTCATGATTCTCGAGATTAGAGCACAACCCGAACTATTGCAGCATTTGATTAGTTGGTGGGATGTAGATCGCCAACTGTTTATGTTTTGGGACCAAGAGCTTGAAATAGAGGTCGCCGACATCTACTTCATTACTGGGTTGTCCAGAAAGGGACAACGGGTACAACTATCTGGGTCATGATCTGGAGGAGAGAGTATAGACATGCTCATTGCGAGACATTGTCCGAGATGAAAAAGGGGAAATAGCGGGAATATCAACATAACAACCATCGACAATCTTCCATTGCGAACCATCCTTCACACTATGGCCCGAATAGTAGGGGCGCAAGCATTTCATGAGGCATCAAAGTCTCACTTACAGTACGTGATCGAATGCCTAAATCCCACGTTATTCAACTGGTGTGAAGGTTTATTGGCATGCTTGAAACGCCAATTAACCAAGTGCAAGAGGGGAAATCTAAAACAATTTGGCTTCAGATTTATTCTGGTGACGTTCATACTTGAACGTGTGCCATTATTTCATTACCAGTGGTTGGAAGTGGAACCACCAGCCCCTAGAGATCCATGTTTTCTCAGATGGGGAGAGTTGATGCCGCGACATGGGGGCGGTCAACAGATGTCTTTCCCTCCAACATTCTTTGGATGGCTATGTCAGCAGCTAATCATGGTCGATGATTGGGCCTATGCAGGATGGATTTCCGAGGAGATCCATATCTTTTACTTACACCAGGGGAACAATGCACTGATTAAGGTAAAAACTATTTTTTGAAGTTTTTAAAGTTTATATCATTTTTTTATGTGTATTGAGATTCAATTTGTAATGTTGTGAAGATATGGGACCAGAGAAGCCTCTAGGGGTTTCTCCAATAGCTAGGCGGGTGGCATGCCAAACCGAAGATGCTCCCCCATATGTAGAGGGAGCGGATCCCATCGTTGAGGTTGAGCGGAACCTGGAAAGCTTGACTAGGAGAATTCCAGAGTATGCCTCGATCGATGAGGTGCCATTGTGCTATTAGAGGCACACAATAAGAGTATTCGCCAGACTGCATCAGTTGTTTGGGCGAGTGATTGGGGTTGTCTCGTGCTATCATGAGCATCATGTGGGAAAATAATCAACTTCTAGTTTATTTTCTGCACTATGTAGGCTTGTAAAACTATGTGTCTCGGAACACAAGTTTTGTTATTTTGATGTAGCAAACTCTTTTGCAAACACTCGCTATATATATATCTATATATATTCCTGTTTACCATATATGATGTGTGATGTTCTATGATTTACAAGTTTCGCAAATGTTTATCTAACACATAGTTAGCCAATGCATCTGTTAATGTTTTCATGTGTTTTGGAATGTCATGATAAGTAATAAAATCAAATTCTCGTTCTAATAAACGAACACGCAAATACATTCTCAAAATTTGAGGGTTTCTAATATTGTCCATTAAGCTGTAGTACAATGAGTTGCAAATCAAGTTTTATGATTAACTTCCTAATGACAAGAGTGATGGCTTTTGACAAAAGTTCGATGATCGCACTATATTCGGCAATGTTATTAGTCATCCGACCTAAACATGTACCTTGCAAATTCACTAACTCACCATTAGGGTCATGGATTGCCCATACAACAGAAGATAGATTCTGTGTACTACGAAAAACACCATCAGCGAAACCAACGTAATAGTTGGATGACATCTGCAAACCAAATAGAGCATGAGGCAAGCATAGGAAAAGGTTTGAAAGAGCAAACTAACATACCAAAATCACACTACACACTAATGAAAACACACACTAATATACATAAGTATCTACACGGATGATCACGCATAATTCTTCTTTAGGTAAAACCTGTTTCGGGGCTCAGCCAAAGAATTTCCTTCATAGTCCACTAACTCGTAGGCACCTTTTTGTAGAACTTGCTTGACAATGTAAGGCCCATGCCACATTGGTTCGAATTTCCCAGCTCCCAATTTATCATCGACTTGATCATAAAGTAAGACCAAGTCACCTTCAGCAAAAACACGAGGAGAACCAATTTTATCATATTTAGCCTTGACCTGTTTTTTTTGGGCTTCAATTACTAATGCTATGAAGTAGTGGGTTTCATCGAGCCTTTCAAGGTAAAGTAAACGTTCCTCTTTAGGTGAAGTATCTAGGAATAATTCGACGACTAGTTTCAATGAAGGAATTTCACACTCAATTGGAAGAGTTGCCTCCAGACCATACACCAACTGAAAGGGTGTGAATCTAGTGGCAACCTTAGCCGCAGTTCGGCAAGCCCAAAGAGCCGAAAGTAACATATGATTCCAATTTGATTTATGCATCGCAATGGTGCGTTGAAGCATAGTAACCAAGACTTTGTTGACTGCTTCAACTTGGCCATTGGTCTGTGGATAATAAGGGGTTGAGTTGTCGTGATGCAAACCCAACTGAGCGGTAAGCTCTGCCATCCATGATCAGTAACTGTGGCTTGAGGGACACCAAATCGGGCTATGGAAAGGTTAAAAAGAAATTGAGTGGAATTTTTACCGTCAACTGCACTTTTGGGCATCACCTCGGCCCATTTAGTAAAATAATCAACAACGACGATGATGTAACCATGCCCCCCGGCCAAGCAAGGGGTAGATGTCATGAAATCAATCCCCCATTTAGCAAAGGGTTCGACGGTAATAACTGGGTAGAGGGGTGGGGGTGGGGCATGCGTTTATAGTTGTAAATCTAGAAAGTGTGGCCCTTTTGGACTGCCAAGATGCAATCTTTAAAAATGGATGGCCAGAAATAACTAGCATGAAGGATATTTTGAGCAGTAGCATACCCAGACATGTGACCACCACAAACCCTAGAGTGGCAGTCATTGAGAAATCTCTCGGCTTCTTCGAGTGTCAAACATCGACGAAGGATAGAATCAACACCAACATGGTACAAAGTATCGCCAATGATTCGATAGGGTTGGGACTGATGTCGAATGCGAAGATGTTTAGAATTAGATAACTCTGATCAAAAAGTTTGGGTTTGGATATAGACAATAATCTCCCCATACCATGGGTCAAGAGTGTTGATGAGAAAGAGAGTCTTGTTAGGAATGTACTCATCGAAAGCAGTAGACGTGGTTGCAGAGGGAAGGTCACAAAATAATTCAATGCAAACCAACGATTTCTTTGATTTGGCGATGGAAAACTCCAAATCAAACTCTTGAAGGATAACAATCCACTTAGAGTATTTCCCCCCTAGCAACTGACAAGTTAGAATATAGGTCATGGGGTTGCAGTTAGAAATGATAGTGGTTTTGCGTAAAAGAATATAATGGCAAAAGCGCTGAACATAGTGAATGGCAGCTAAAGCAAGCTTCCCAACATGGGCATATCGAGTTCGGTATCAATGAGATTCCGACTTAAGAAGTAGATCACGTGTTCATTTCCATCATCATCGTCTTGCACTAGTACCATGGCAATAGTATTATCTGCTGCGGTCAAGTATAAAAAGTAATCGTGGTAATAGTCAGGGGGATGCAACAAAGGGGCACTAATGAGTGTTCTTTAATGCATCAAAAGATCGTTGAGCGATTTCATCCCATATAAATGGGATCCCCTTTTTCAGCAAAGAAGTAAATCCCTTGGAAAGCTCAACGTAGTTAGGTACAAAACGATGAAGGAAATTAGCTTTCCTTTGCAAACTCTGCAACTGATGTAAAGATGACGAAGGAGGTAAGTTTACAGTGGCCTCAACTTTGAGGGGATCAATCTGGATGCCTTTCTTTGACACAAAAAATCCTAGGAGATGACTAGATTCAACGCAGAAGACACACTTATGTGGATTCAAACAGATACTGCAATGTCTGCAACGTAGAAAAATCGCTCGTAGGTGGTCAGGATGACTAGACACTTAGTAGAATGAGTTGATAAGTCATCAAGATATGGTTGAACGATGTGTTTGATTTCATGAAAAGCATAAGACATCACTCGTTGGAAGGTAGCACCAAAATTTTTCAGATTGAAAGGGAGTTTCTTATAGGCAAAGGTCCCCCATGGATAGACAAAAACTGTTTTATGTTGATCAGCGGGAAGAATGTTGATATGGTTATAGCCAGAAAAAACTATCCATAAAAGAAAAAATCTCACTCCCAACACATTCATCAATGACTTGATCGATAAAAGAGTTGGATAATTGTCTTTGGGACAAGCTCGATTGATATCATGGTAATCAACACAAACGCTAAGAGTTATTTGTTTCTTATTTACTAGGACAATGTTAGAAACCCAATCTGTCAATGGGATGGGGTAGATGAAACCAGCCTATAGAAGTTTTTCAACCTCTCCCTTAATAGTGACTGCCTTTCTAGGGTGCACTGGACGAAGTCCCCAGTGGAGTCGCCATTTTGTTTTGAAGGTGTTGACATGGCGAGTTTTCGCTATGCCAACAAGGGGAAATAACCCAATTGCAAACCCCAATTAGATCTACTTTCGTTTGGAATGGCTAGTTCCGATGGGTTTTAAAGGACCCCGTAAACTGTTATGTGTGTTGAAAGATTGCTTCTTGGAGGAAGACTTCAATTAAATCAACAAAGAGAAACAACTAACCCATTAGTATCAAATCCTATTTATCTTTATGCCAGCAACAACACTTTGATTCTAAACACATTAAAGCAGAGAAAATAAATCTAAAACAAAAGGCTCTTTCTCGACCAAACAATGTTCTTTATTCACAATAAATCAAAAGTTGTTCTGCCCAAAAAAATTCCTCCTCTCATCTCCAGAGGTGATACTTATGCAGCTGGGAATGACTTTCGGTCTTCCCCTAACCTTTCATCCCCCCCTCTTCTTTTCAATACACAAATTCGAATATACAGGCGTAGAACAGTCAGTGTAACTGTTGACACGTAGCAGGCATATCTGCTAGAGTGCTTCATTTCCTGGGGGAATGAACAGATGTTGATTAAAAGAGGGTAACTATGTGTCATCTCTTCATGATGAAACTTGGGACAACTTCTCTTTCAGAATATACAGGCAATGTGTGGAAACCAACTAAGAATGCCAAAGGTCGGCTCTTTAAACAGAACACACCCGCATATATGAATTCTTCAGATCCGCTTATGCGTCTTTTACTCCTCGCCTGCAAAGATAATTCGTATTAGCTATGATTATGAGAAATATGCCAAACATGCTTCTAAACAAACCTTGCATTCAACCACCATTTCTATTAATCTCACAATGTAGAGCAATCATGATTATTAAGCCATTGAACCTGTTATAACCTTTATTCCTGTTGCCCAAAATATTCATTATTATTCAATAATCCATTGACAACGCTTCAATAGGTAGACCATTCACTTTACTTGATTTTCTTTTAAAAATCGGGACCACAACATTTTATTGAATACACAGGAAAACCCGCGGTCGGGCCGTAAGGCCGGACTTTAAATCTTATATACCCGAGCCTATAATTATCGGCGGGTCCGCCATATCGCAAATCGCTTTATGTATAAACAATGAACTCTGCCGATTGCGATAAGCGATTGGGGAGGCGGACTCGAAATACATATGAGCCGTGGTTAATAATCCTTTCGGGACCGCCGTATAAGACTCTCTTTTAAAAACTGGGACCGGAATTTTTTATCGAAAATACAAGGGAATACATGGGAAAACCCGTGGCCGACCATAAGGCCGGACTTGAAAAATTATGGACATGGGTGTATAATGATTTCCGGGTCCGCCATATTGCCCTTTTGCATATCGCATGGGCTTCACTTTTGCCCACTGCCGATTGCGATTAGCGATAGGGGAAAGAAGACCTGAAATATATATGAGCCGCGTTTAATAATCCCTTCGGATCCGCAACATAAGCTTTCCCTTTGAAAAACCCCGGCCACAATGTATTATCGCAATACAAGGGAATACACAAGAAAACTCGCGGCTGATCATAAGGCCGGACTTGAAAAATTATGCACCGGAATTGATAGTTATCGGCAGGTCCGGTATATCATGGTATGCCTTATATATAAGCCCCGGACCCCGCTGATTGCGATATGCGATGGGGAAGCGAACTCGATAACGTATATATTTTACTTTATAGTCCTGTCGGGTCCGCTATATCGCATCGACCTTAGGTATAGGCTTTGACTCCTGCCGATTACGATATGCGAAGGGCTCCGGACCCAAAATATATGTATTCTGGTTAATAAAGCCGCCGGGTCCTGTATATTATGGTAAGCGTTGTGTGTCAATGTTAATTGCGATAAGCGAAAAGGATGAGTTATGCATGTTTTGCAAAGTATTTCTGCTGTAAAAAGTTATGATGGGAATAATGATGCGATAGAAGGTTTTGTGGGTTGAAAAAGTCCCGATGAGGATATGAATGAAGGGCTTAGAAAGGGTTATAGATGAATCATGTAGTAGGGATTTATTAAGGGTGCCTTAACCATTTAAAAATTGAAGATTTCACTTGGCAAAGAGTTAAAATCCCTAGGATAAAACAGATCATTCGGAAGGGTGCAAGATCAACTTCTAGGGGACCCATTCAAAATTCCTACCATGGCAAATTTTAATAGGGTGGTTGTTGTGGCCACAACAAAGGGAAAACCGCTAGTTGACCCAGTTATCTCTGTTTCTAAATAAACCTTGGATCAATAGAACATCAGGGTGTTAAGATAAACTTGAAATGCAAACTGTATAGATGGACAGGCATGGGTTCCATTTCAACATTAATTGCTTCAGGTGGGATAAAGACAAATAGTTTCTACTTACTGATAGGGTTTTGACAGGCATTCTCCAATGGTAGTATTATGGGATTTATTGATCCTCCTTTACCTGTTTTCTACCTTCAAGAATCCTTTCGGGGCCATCACTGTTCTGTCAATATCTGTTTAGGTGTGTACCTCAGCGCTTTATTGCTCATCAAACTTGATGTAGATATGTTTATATGCACTTTATATAAGAATTTCAGTGCTATATTTTCATATGATTGAATGGGGCGCAGTCATGGATCATGCCATATTTTTAAACCGCTTAAGCAAGGTTGGGTTTGCTGTATCAACGGTACTCTCAGCCCAGCAACAGTCCCTACTCTAATCAGCTTCCCAAACAACCTGTCCTTCCAGATTAGCACAAGGACTTGACACTTCATTTTCTTTTAAATAAGTCCTTCTACTTTCAGGCACAAGGACTAGAACACAATTAGATTTGCCATAGGGTATATGACAGTGAGATTAGCCCATGAAAGGAGGTATACTTGTAGATGATAGGTATTGGAGAATTTAGTGTGGTGGATGGGACCAATGGAGAATAACTGCAAACCTTACAGGCAAGTATAGGCTAAGTCTGAGTGGGATTTATTTAAAATGCAACGTTCCTCCATGCCAGTCCAACTGTAGTTACACATTTTTTGTTTTATAAAGATGCCCCTACATGCTCCAAGTTATCAACAGATCTCGCCTAGTTCCAAACAGATGCTAATGAGTGGCTTCAATTTGAATTCCACCTCTGATTTTCCAGTTCTCATGGGCTCATTGAAAATTTGTTTGATTTGCAAGGTAATGATGGATTTAGGATCAGCAGACTCATCAACAGGTTAATGAAGGAGGAAAAAGCTGAAGGTGGCGAATGGGGGCAATCTAAAAATAAAAATAAAAACGAGACTAGAGGACCAAAATCAGTTTGCTGAAAAGGACCACAATTTAAAACAGAAGGAAAATAAAATTTGCATAAACAAGAAAGGAAAAGACGGAAATGTAACTAAAATAACAACAAAAATAAAATGAATTCTAACCTACTCGGGAGGTAACCACCATGTGGTGGCTATTGGAAGTATCTCTTGAGATGTTGGCCATTAACAGGGAGTTTTTCAGTTCTCCCTGTAAAGTTTTCAATCTTTAAGTTACTTGACCAATTTTTTCCACAACTTGGAATGGGCCCAGCCATAAGTGTTGGAATTTCGTGTGTTTACCTTTTGGCTCATTCAACTTGCCCCATTTCAGGACTAGCTCTCCTACTTGGTAATCTTTATCTCCTGCTAGATGGTGATCAAACCATCTCTTCACAATCATTTGGTGATTTCTAAATTTAATTCTGGCTTTATCTCTCAATTCCTCCAACCTCATCAGTTGGTTGATCTTCTCTTGAAGTAAGGCTGAAGGGGTTCCTATTGAAGCTTGAGAGCTGTAGAGAGGGAACGGTAATGTTGGGAGGCAAGATGGCTTCCTGTCTATAGACGAGGAAGTATGGGGAGTTTCCTAAGGCCACTTTTGGGGTGACCCTATCAGCCTTAAGAGCGTTTGTTAGAGCGTTGTGCCAATTCCTCTGGTTGTCGGCGACAGATTTACAAATTATGCAGATGAGATTTTTATTCGAGGACTTTGCAACTCCATTTCCCTGGGGGTAATAGTTTGATGCATACCTTATGTGAATTGATTTATCAATAGCAAATTCAGTCAATTTAAGTGATGAAAAGTAAGAAGCATTATCAAATATGAGAGCATCAGGGATGCCAAACCTGTTGATAATAAATTTCTCAACAAATGATATTACCTCGTCTTCATTTACCTTCTGAAGCGGGATGGCTTCGGTCCATCTGGTGAAGTAGTTGGTCATCGTGAGTATATACTTATGCTGTTGCGAAGAGTTTGGAGTGATCTCGCCTATGATGTCTAGGCCCCATTGCTGGAACGGGCGATAAATCATAACAGGCCTGATGGGAACAGTTGGCTTTCTTTCTCGTCCTGTGGTGATTTGACACACCTTGCATTTGCGAGTGTAGGCATATGAGTCTTTAAACACTGTGGGCCCATAATATCCAGCTCTTAATATTTTGTGAGCAGTGGTCTCTCCGCCGTAGTGACCACCTGGCTGAGATGTCGTGCATTTCTTTCAAGACATGATCAACATCATCCTTCTCCAAACACCTCAGCCAGATTCCATCATAATTTTTTCTGTATAATGTGTCATTGGCCAAGTGATATTGATTAGATTTCAATCTGAGCGCTCTCCTTTGTGTGCATCCATGTGTTGAGGACATGATCCCCGTATTAGATAGAAGCGTATGTTGTAATACCACGACTCAGGATCCAAAAAGGCTTCTGACGCTTCGCGTTCATATATCAGCGTCTCATTAATCCATAGGGGCTCCTCCCTGAGTTCTACTTGTTTGTTTTGCATGCTCTGTGCTTCTGGTTCTTCGGATGCCCCTTCTTTATCCTCCAAGGCTTTTGCTGCTAGCCTACACAATCCCTGCCCTCGAACTATCTTTGCCAACTTGATCTTGAGGTCGAATTCTTGAAGTGCGATTATCCAATTCCCTCTCCGTTCACCCATTTCCTTCTGCACAAAGAGGGCTCTTATAGCAAGATGGGGAACGATTACTTTAGTCTTGGCCTTGAATAAATAAGGGTGGAATAGTTTTACAACTTTATAAACTGCAAAGCCTTGTTTCTCCACGTCTAGGTAGTGCACTTATGCTCCCTAAAGATTAGAGCTCATATAAGAAATAGGGACTTTGTTGCCATCATCATTTTTTTGAGTGAGGATCGCGGCATATGAAAGATCAGAAGCAAAAGTGTACAAGAAGAATTCCTTGCCGAAATTGGGGCTGATCAATGCAGGAGCTTCTGCGATGGCTTCCTTGATTCACTGAAATGATTTCTTAGCTTCATCGCTCCACTTATACACAACGTCCTTTTTCATCATTAGCTGCATGGGACGCACTATTTCTGCGAACCCTGAAACAAATTTCCTAACGAAATTAATCTTCCTGAAGAAAGATTGCATTGCCCTTTTATTTGCAGGGGGTTGTATTCTCATGATGGTCTCTACTCTTTCAGTATCAATAACAATCCCTTCTTTAGAGAGGATATGACCCAGTAGTTTCCCTTCTATGACTGCGAAGATGCTCTTCTTGGGATTCAACGATATTCCATATCTTCAGCATCTTTCGAAAATTTGTTTCAGGTGATAAATATGATCCCTTTTGTGATATGAATACACAGTAATGTCATCCATGTACACTACTACTGATATGTTGATCAATCCTTGGAAAGCTATGTCCATGGCTCTCTGGAATGTCCCATTTAGTGTTGAAGGTTGTCTTCAATTGATCCCCATTAGATACCAACACTTGATTATATCCTGAAAACCCATCTAATAGGGACAACATTTCAGACCCAGAAACGCACTGAAGAATGTGTTCCATAGAAGGGACAAGATAGTTATCCTTTTGTGATGCTTTTTTCAGGTTTCTGAAATCGATACATAGCTTGATGTCTCCATTTTTCTTTCTTACTGGCACGAGATTGGCTACCCAGCGGGTGTGTCTGACCGGAAAGATGATTTTAGCATCCAACATTTTGTTTAATTCTTTCTTCACCAGTGGTTCTAGGCTTGGGTGCATCTTGTGAAGCTTTTGTTGGTAGGTCTTAGCCTCATTTTCCAAAGGAATTACATGCTGCATAACATTGGTATCAAAGGTTTTTAAGTCGCCATATGTCCATGCAAATATGTCCTTGTATTCTTTAAATAGCTTGACAAATGCAGCGTTCTCTTGTGGACAACACCCCAAGCCCAAATTGACATTTTATGGGTCTTCTTTGGTTCCAAGGTTGACCGATTCATTCTTCATGCATGAGCTATGCGTTTCACAGTTAGTCGGCTTCTTGAATTTACCATGCAGGTTATACAAGTGCTCCATCTTGACAACTGACTTGGGAATCATATTGGACTGATCCTTTTCCTCATCTTCCCTCTCATTCATAAGCCTGTTGTGCTCCTTTTCATCAATGATTGCATTCTTGAATGTCTTCTTGCAGTGCAAGAACTCAAGGATTTGCTCGTCATCTTCAAACACCTGCCAATTTGAGATGTTATCAGGCACGGATGGTCTGAAAATCAATTCAATATAACATTTATTCTTCTTTAATCTAAAATCAGGCAAAAGTTTTGTAACAATACCAGATATTAAATTGGCATCTTGGTTTTGTCCTCGAGGTATGTATGTGATATTAAAAGAATCAAAACTATCAATTAAGTTCCATACCTCATGTTGGTATCTTACCAGGTGTGGCAAATTGCACTGTATCCTCTTTCTTATCTGGTCCACAATTATTTGTGAGTCACCAAAAACTTTAAGATTTTTTACCTTCATATCAATGGCCTTTTTCAGGTCGCAAGCCTTCTTATTTTGCCGTGTTGTTGGTGCACGTGAACTCCAACTGGTTGGCCATCAGATGTTGGTTCCCTTGTGGATCAACGAGAACACTCCCAGCGCCTGCACCTTCAAGGCAACTAGATCCATCAAAATAGAGTGTCCAAAATATAGAGTCTAGTGTTACATCAATTGAGTTGCTTCCTACGAAACTATTTCTATCATCTACTATATTACAAGGTGGTTCATCAGTTGGACTATAGGGGAGAGCTTCCAACAGTTGGTTTATTGGAGTTTCTTCAATTGTTTCTGCATGGAATTCTCCAAAACAGGTTTCCGTGGCACAAACATTGAAACTATAATTCCCAAGGATAGAGTTGGTAAACATTACAGGTTCATTGGGGCAGTTTAATTCCATCACCACATAATTCATGTATCTTTCACGATCAACTCTCAGCATATCACCCTTCACCTTCTAAGGTAGCAAGAGATGGGACCAATCAATTGAGAAATATCCATTCAGTTTTGCTGACTAGTCCCTACTAAGTAGCATTCCATATGCCTCGGGTATGTAAACTACCACTATATCAATGACTTGTGTGTATTGTGGTTTATGATGCAGGAGCATCCAACCCAAGGAAAATCATTGTAATTAAGTAGACATAGGGGGTCATGTATTTTTAGGAAGTTGGATTCCTAAGTGATAAATTGATGTAATATTAGGCTTTTAAGTGCATAAAATAGTCATTAATTAGATAGTGAGAGGAAGTTGTAAATACTCTCGAATAAGGAGGACATGAGTGGCTAATAATGACAAAGAGTTAGAAGTCAAATCCAACTCTTAAAGTAGTTCATGATTCGAGGAACTAAGGAGAGATTTTAGGAATTAATTGAAGTAGAAGTGGGCAGAGGATTTAGGAGTCAATTCAATAGATTTAGGAGTCAAACCAGGATGAGTTCAACAGAACTCATTGGCATATATGTAAGCCTACGGGCAGAGTCAGAGGGAGAGGCCATGATATTGAACAATAGGCCTGTGCGAGACAGAGAGGTCTCGAATGTAATCTTTTGTTTTTACATATATATACAAAGTTTTATTCTTGACTGTGTCAGAGTGTGTGAATCGAGTGTTTTATGATTGATTATGGTGTGAACTCGTAGGTTCTGTAACAGGTTGCAGACAGAGTTCTATAGAATGCGCAGAGAGAGCAGAGTGATTCAGAGGAATCGTAAAAGGATCTTAGAATCCAATTGAAGAAGCAGAGTGAAGCTCTGGAGAGAAGTTGCAAAGCGAGAATTCGTAGAAGAGTAAAGCTCAGAGGTAGCTGAGCAGCGGAAGCCGAAGGCAGAGTTCTGAAGGACTGCATAGAGGAGAAGAGTGATTTAGAGGATCATAACGGATCATTGAATCCATCAGAGGGATTAAAGCTAAGGTCAGGAGGAACCGTGCAATACAACAACAGGAAGGCCGACACCTTTGAAAAAGAGAAAAACCACAGAAGAACTGAAGACTTAGCATAAAAACTAAGAAAAAAGGAGGAGTGAAGGAGTAAAGTGGTAGTACACATCAGTCGTTTGATCTGGAAGATCAACAACCCGGATGATGTCACTGAGGAGCGAGGCAAAATATCACATCGGCAGAGTTATTTACAAAGTTTAAGTCCCGCAAGTGTAAAACCCAGTTTACACTAAAAATGAGTGTAAAACATAGTCGGATTTAGAATCCGGACCTTAAAACTTATAAAAGTTGGCCTATACCCTTATCGGGTCCGAGAGTATGATCGCATCAGAGGTTTATGTGTTATAGCATCGACCCTTTAATACTCCGACTTGCGATATGGTGATGAAGCGATGCGCTGATAGCCGATAATCGGCGATTGGAGATCGGAGGGGTTGGAGGATGGAGATTGGCGCAGCAGAAAGGCGATAGACTAAGAGGTGGACCCGACGATAAATATAGATGTGGGCTTATGATATTTGAAGTCTGACTCTGTGTTCTGATGGGTTTTCCCTTTGTTTGGGTATGTTTCCTTTGTAACTGGATAGTAGAGAATTAAGCGTCGATAGTGTATTCCGGGAAGTAATATAATCGCATATCGGTGAAGCGGAAGGATGGGTATTAAGGTGAACCATGGAGGAGCTGATTGCGATTAGCGATAAAGGTGGAACCTCAAGAAATGTGCAGAAACCATACTAAAGGCAGAAAGATATGTTTTGGGAGCATTTTCCTTTGTAAATGGGTTTTATAAGGAATAACGCCGATGAAAGGTTTATATGTTAAAACATATATGTATCCCATATTTAAAGAAGGAAGGTTATTTATGCGGCCTAAAAGCTTAAAGTAAGGTTTATGGGAGTGAATGAGTCTTGATAGGAGGTTTAAAGTTCCGATAGGAAGGATTTAACGAATAACTTTAATAGAGTCATAAACAAAGGCTTGAGGGTTAGAAGTCCCGATAGGAGGTTTTGTTGGGGTGATTGAGTTCTGATACAAAGGAACCATAGATAAAGGGGCCTTAACCATGTATGGTTGAAGATTTGACTCCTTTGTGAGTCAAATACCTGGGACAGATGTATTTATGCATGTTTATGCTTACTGTGGGTATGTGTAGGGTAACCCGCCATCATTTGGTATCATAGCAGAATTGTAATTAAAACCATTGGGGTTAAACAAAACAGAGAAATTCTATGTGAAAAAATTAAAAGCAGAGTTATGTGTTAAGGTGTTTATGCAGGCAAGAGGAAGGATCAGATTCTAATCTGATAGAAGAAGGCACGCAGAGGTGATGTGTAGTAGAACTTGCAGATGCAAGAAACAAAGGACAATCCATTCAAAGTACAGGTGGAATGGTGAAACAAGATCATGCTGAGATCTTGAAGGTGAGGTAATATGTTCTGTTTTAAATTGAGAATGTGTGTTTTTATACTAATGCACAGGTGACAGCAAGAGAAGTTGTGAGAGGAGAACCAGATGTGTTCTTGAAGACAGAGTAAGGAAAACACTCTGATGGAGAAGTGGAAGTGAACCTGAAGAATCCAACAAGAGATTGGACAGAGAGGAAAGCTGAAGTGTTCTCAAGAGAGAGTGAGAGATTGCAGAAGCTTAGAAGGAGCAATGTGTTGCTCAAGAGGAGGTTCTAGACATAGGACCTGTGCTTACCAAAACACTGAGTGAGGAGAGCTTAGTGAGGTAAGATTGCAGCAAGGAGGACTAGTTGTTGTAGAGGCTTGTTGCAGATGAGTGAGGAGCTCATGAAGAAAGAGGAGAAGAAGATGACTATTGATAGTCATAGCAAAGGTTCAGAGAGAAGCCACAACAGAGGATATGAGAATAAGGATGCCAAGGAAAATGACAAGAAGATGAGTCAAGATGAAATTGACCAAGAGATTGCAGAGTTAAAGGAACAACTCGATGCATTAAGGAGAATACTAGAGGAATACCAGAGACTAGGTTGGGTCTTGAGGAAGAAGCCAGTGGAGTGGCATGAGATGTAGAGAAGGCTACAACAAAAGCAAGTAAAGTGGCTGATGGAAAAACTCAATGAAGTTGAGTTAGAAATGGAAGAGTCCATTTGTGAAGACTGAAACGTCAAGTGAGGCCAAAGGGTCACATTGTTTTAAATCTGACAATTTGTGTATGTTAGCAGGTGAAACATGTAAAGAAGTACAAATTGCTGATATTGTCGTAAAGGAGAAAGAAGACAAGCAGAATCTAAATTCTGTTTTGGAAGAAGATGAGATAGATAGGTCTCATATGCAGTTGGGGAAAGATATCAAGCAACCAAGTGAAGGGCTTGAGGAGATTGAAGAGGAGATCATCAAAGAATTTCTGAGTCATAAAGAGAACTTGGAACAACAAGGAGACATGATGACTGAAGCATCAAGTGAGACCACAAGGTCTTATGTTTTTAAAATTGATAGTTTGTGTATAATGGCAGGTATTGCAAGAGAAAAGCAACCTTTTGAAGATATCTTCAAAGGAGATGATCTAGAAGTAAAAGGTGAAAAAAAAAACTTCTCAGAGGAAGAAGAATTTCACTGCATATAGAAGGAAAAGTCTGTGGATGAGTTTGTAAAAGTTGTCATAGAGACGAGGAATTAGGTTCTTATTCTGACGAAGAATGAAGGAATACTGTCTCAGAAAGGTAATCAAATGAGTTTGATTAATGTTATTGATGAAAAAAAATACAAGAGAATGTTAATGCAGATGGTGAGACAAGGCTAGCTCTTGGAGGAGGTAAACAATAAGAGATTAAAGGCAAACTTGAAGAAAAAACTACGTTAGTTGAAAACATAGTAAAGGATCATCAATTCACCATGATGATAGGCACAATGGAAATAACCATGGAAGCTGTTGAGACAGTCAGGGGAAAATAAGGACATCTACTGAAGGATGTTAAGAAGGAAGAAGTCGATGCAAAAGACTTAGCAAAGGGAAAAAGGACATATGATGATTTAACAATAACAAAGAAGGTATGGAAAGTTGTGTGAAATTTCCAAATTCTACTCCAATTGAAATTATTGAGTTATATAGAAAATTAGACTTTCAAAGAAGGGAAACGGAAAAACAAAGGATAGATGTTCAAGAGAAATTGCTGAAAAAGGAAGACAATAAAATTGTCATGAATGACAATCATAAGAAAAAGGAGATGATAATGAGAGTTCAACAGATTGACACTGAAAATGAAAGAGTTTGCTACAGTGGAAAAGAGCAGAAAGACATCATTAGAACAGATGGTGTGGAAGAGAGACTAATGGACAGTGTCATGAATTCTTTTGAGAGTTCAAAACAACATACTGACGTGCTAAAAGAGGAGAAAGAAACAGAGCAGCAAAATGAATTGTTGCCAAATAAAGATAATGCACAAAAGCCTTATGTTTTTAATTTTAACAAGTGTTTTGTGAATGCAGGTTTTGTCGCAAATGCTGAAGGAAATTTGGCACAGTTGAGCTACTTAAAGATGAAAGAACAAGATTCTGTGGAAGAATTCAATCCATGGAACAAAGACGTTAAATTGCTAGAGAGAGTGCTGGACGATCATGATTCAGTCACGAAAGAGGGTAAAGATGATAAGGAGGAAGTCAGCATAGCAAGCAAAGAAAAAGTTGGAGCAAGAGAAAAAGTAGAAGAAAAAGTAAACCAGCAGCTACAAAGTGAAAGAAACCAACAACAGTCTAAAGAATTAGTGGACAGCAACAATAACCTGAAACAAAGAGAAGGAGGTAGAAGTAAGAAGCAGAAAATGGACCAGCCCAAAGATGTGCTGGAAAAAGAAATTGAAGAGATGTGGCAGCTGATGATGAAGCAGTTCAAATGGAGGAAAATGGTAGCAACAGGAAGAAAGATCAATTAGAACTTGAACCTGATTGACAAAGAGAAGAAAATGGAGCAGAAGACAACAGAAGTACAACAACAACAAAGGAACAAGACATTTGGGCAGTTACAAAACAAAGTATGGGATCCAGGAAGACAAAGATCAGAAGACACATGATCAGGAGATCATGAATATTTTCTACTTTGGGAGTCTGATGCAGGAGCATTCAGCCCAAGGAAAATCATTGTAATTAAGTAGACATAGGGGGTCATGTATTTTTAGGAAGTTGGATTCCTAAGTGATAAATTGATGTAATATTAGGCTTTTGAGTGCATAAAATAGTAATTAATTAGATGGTGAGAGGAAGTTGTAAATGCTCTCGAATAAGGAGGACATGAGTGGCTAGTAATGACAAAGAGTTAGAAGTCAAATCCAACTCTTAAAGTAGTTCATGATTCGAGGAACTAAGGAGATCTTTTAGGAATTAATTGAAGTAGAAGTGGACATAGGATTTAGGAGTCAGTTCAAAAGATTTAGGAGTCGAACTAGGATGAGTTCAACAGAACTCACTGGCATATATGTAAGCCTATGGGCAGAGTCAGAGGGAGAGGCCATGATATTGAAGAATAGGCCTGTGCAAGACAGAGAGGTCTTGAATGTAATATTTTGTTTTTACATATATATATATATATATATATAGAGATATAGATATATAGAGAGAGAGAGAGAGAGAGAGAGTTTTATTCCTGACTGTGTCAGAGTGTGTGAATCGAGTGTTTTATGATTGATTATGGTGAGAACTCATAGGTTCTGTAACAAGTTGCAAATAGAGTCCTATAGAATGCGCAGAGAGAGCAGAGTGATTTAGAGGAATCGTAAAAGGATATTAGAATCCAATTGAAGAAGTAGAGTAGCTCTGGAGAGAAGTTGCGAAGCGAGAATTCGTAGAAGAGTAAAGCTTAGAGGTAGCTGAGCAGGGGAAGCAGAAGGCAAAATTCTGAAGGACTGCATAGAGGAGAAGAGTGATTCGGAGGATCATAACAGATTTTGAATCCATCAGAGGGATTAATGCTAAGCTCAGGAGGAATCGTGCAATACAACAGCAGGAAGGCCTAAACCTTTGAAGAAGAGCAAAACCACAGAAGAACTGAAGACTTAGTGCGAAAACTAAGAAAAAAGGAGGAGTGAAGGAGTAAAGTGGCAGTGCACAACATTCGTTTTATCTGGAAGATCAATGACCCGGATGATGTCGCTGAGGAGTGAGGCGAATATCACATTGGCGGAGTTATTTATAAAGTTTAAGTCCCGCAAGTGTAAAACCTAGTTTACACTAAAAATGAGTGTAAAACATAGTCGGATTTAGAATTCGGGCCTGAAAAATTATAAAAGTTGGCCTATACCCTTATCGGGTCCAAGAGTATGATCGCATCAGAGGTTTATGTGTTATAGCATCGGCCCTTTAATACTCTGACTGGCGATAAGGTGATGAAGTGATGCGCCGATAGCCGATAATCAACGATCGAATATTGGAAGGGTCGGAGGATGGAGATCGGCGTAGTGGAAAGGTGATAGACTAAGAGGCAGACTTGACGATAAATATAGATGTGGGTTTATGATATTTGAAGTCCGGCTCTGTGTTCGCCGAGTTTTCCCTTTGTTTGGGTATGTTTCCTTTGTAAACGAGATAGTAAAGAATTAAGCACCGATAGTGTATTCCGGGAAGTAATATAATCGCATATCGGTGAAGTGGAAGGATGGGTATTAAGGTGAACCACGAAGGAGCCGATTGCGATCAGCGATAAAGGTGGAACCTCGGGAAATGTGCAGAAACTGTACTAAAGGCGAAAATGTATGTTTTGGGAGCATTTTTTTTTGTAAATGGGTTTTATAAGGAATAGCACCAATGAAAGGTTTATATGTTAAAACATATATGTAACCCATATTTAAAGAAGGAAGGTTATTTATGCGGCCTAAAAGCTTAAAGTAAGGTTTATGGGAGTGAATGAGTCCTGATAGGAGGTTTAAAGTTTCGATAGGAAGGATTTAACGAATGACTTTAATAGAGTCATAAACAAAGGCTTGAGGGTTGTTTAAAAGTTCCAATAGGAAGTTTTGGTGGGGTGATTGAGTTTCAATACAAAGGAATTATAAATAAAGGGGACTTAACCATTTATGGTTGAATATTTGACTCCTTTGTGAGTCAAATACCTGGGACAAATGTATTTATGCATGTTTATGTTTACTGTGGGTATGTACTGGGGTAACCCTCCATTAGTTTAGCAGCCATCCGAATCAACACATCTTTCAATTCCCCAATTACTTTCACATTTGTCCTATCCAATTGCATAATCCGAGTCCTAGTTTTCTCGGGTATCGCAAGTAGTCTTTTAGCAACAGCATAAGGCATCACAGTGGATGAGGCACCGAAATCTACCAAGAAATTGTGTACATTCATGTTGAGGATTTCAAATGTGATAAGGAAAGGTGGAGTCGTGAATTTTGATTTCCTCCCTATCATGGCTGCACTAACATCTTGGGAGTTTCGATTCATTTTAGACAGAGTGGCTTTCATAGCTGATGGTATTTGGGCTGTAATGGAGGTGTTAGCAGGTCTAGAGACTGACTTCTTGGTTTGGCTGCTTGGGACGGTAGGAGTTTTGCAATTCCGCTCATTCATAGCATTCAAGAGCAGATCTCTTTGTTGCGTTAGTTTTAACAAATCGAAGTATGTTATATTAGCCCTAGATTTCTTAAGGTCATCCACAATATTGTAATCAATGTTATAAATAGGATAGGGTAGAGTAAACATACCGGTTTTTCCGTTCTTGGGTGGGAGTTTACCATTTTGAGTTGCTTTCATTGCAACTGGAGATGTGTTATCTTTCTCTAGATGGTTTGCAACTGGGGTATTCTTGGACTGACCACTAGGTCTACCCTTCTCAATAGGAACTTTGGGAGCGGATGGCTTCAAAGGGCGAACATCTTTCTTTTTTTGGTCTACATGCTTCATCATGCCTGCAAGTGGCCCCTTACTTTGTGTGTGGATTTAATTAGTGTGGAATTCTGTTGTACTATCTCCTTCATCGTCATTGTTCTCATTTGTATAGAAATCCCACAATACATTGATTTGAGATTCTTCGTCCAAGGGCTCTTTTACTTGGTATTCTTCCTCATTTTCTTGTTCTGGCTCCAGCTCCACTATAGGTTCTTCGTTGTTAAGGAGCGATCCGATAAGAGCCAGCTCTTCCATATTTAAATTCCCTTCATTGGGTGGAGCAGGTAGTGCAAGTGGACCATGACCACCTTTTGTCTTCTTACAATAGAAAGGTTTGAAAGGTTTTCTGTTGTTATAATCTCCTCCATTCCCGCTTGTACTCTCTCCAGAATTCCTTTTCATATCGATGACTGTGTTTGTCAACTTCTTAATGATCTGATGCAAACCTTCCACATCTGTGGTATCCTTTTCTTTGATTTCAACCCCTTTGTTATCACTCCCATTATTCTTCTTGGATGCTTGAGAGGCTTTCTTTTCTCTGGTTGTATGATGACATGCTGTGAGACTGATCATTTCATTCTCGACTTTTACTGCTTCATCAATAGCACCCTATAAGGTTTGTGTGTTACTCCTTTTGACCCACATTGCAGTAGGGTCAGGGAGAGAAATGATGTAGAATTCCATGAGCACCTCCTTAGTAGGTCTAGTGTTAGCTGGGATTCTGTTGAACAAAGTGTTGAATCGGATGTTAAAATCCTTCACCTTTTCTTTGGTTTCCATTTTCAAATGGAATAGTTCTAAAACTAAGGCCGCAGGTGTTTTGTCATCGCCATACTTGTCTAAAAAGGCCCGTTGAAAGGCAGCCCATGAGGTGGTCGATCCTGTTCTCAAGCTAAAGTACCATGTGGAAGCCGCACCAATTAGGGTAAAAGGGAATAGGCGACATACTATATCTTCATCGGCTACCCCCAACATGTGCACGGCTAGGAAGAAAGAGTGAATATGGTTATTAGCAGTGTCTCCCTTCTCAGGGTCGAATTTAGGCAATACTCTTTCTACATTCTTGGGTAAGGGATGTTGCTGCCCAGGTATCGCTACGGAATCCTGAGCGAGCCAGGGAGGGAGTGCTCCCAGAGGAGGTGGGAGTTGGTTCCCCCCCGGTTGAAGCTGATTCCCACTTGGAAGAGGAATGTTAGCCATATTATGGATAAGGAGGTTCTAGTTGAAGGTTTATTCGACATGTTATTTATTACGATTTCTCAAATCGGGCCAAGGATTTCCTTGAGAGAGTGGATCCTCAGGAATTTATTCCTAAGGAGTGTTGATACTTTGCAAGGACTTTAGCACAATATCTTCAAGAGATAGGGCTGCAGAGGTCTCTTCGTTTATGGAACAGATCCTTGGCTTTCTTTTAGTTGTTGGAGGTAAAGAGTGAAAGATGGGGAGCTGAGAGAGGGAACGAGCGTAAGAGTAAGTACTCTGACTGGTTGTTCCTGAGTGACAGGATACTCCCATAGTGTCTCTTCTTCGAAATGATGCTTTTCCAAATGGGAGGAGGTATCTTTTCGACCTTTACAATCCATGCATTAATCTTTTCGAATCCATGACATTTATAGATGAAATCATAAAAGGTTGTGGATAGCGGTTCAGGCCCTCCTTCCAGCTCCAATTTGTTGATATGGCGAATTTTCGCTATGCCAACAAGGGGAACTAACCTGATTGTAGACCCCAATTAGATCTACTTTCGTTTGGAATGGCTAGTTCCGACAGGTTTTAAAGGACCTCATACACTGTTATGTGTGTTGAAAGATTGCTTCTTGGAGGAAGACTTCAATTAAATCAACAAAGAGAAACAACTAACCTATCAATATCAAATCCTATCTACACTAATTTTAACTACTTATGCTAATCCTAACTATTCTAATCTATCCTGCAGGAGCATAACAAAAGAGATTAAACATCATATATAGATTCCAAGTCCAAATGAATCAATCACTGGTTCATAGATGAACAAGGTTGTATTAAATATTGATTGCAATCTAATTACTTATACAGGAATGCACATTCCTCTCCATACAAATAACACTTGCAACTGATGTTTAACGGAGTTTCGATTCAACAACCTTTCATGAGTTAATCATGCTATTGAATTATATTCGAATAACCATGAATTGTATGTTATTGAGATGCACAAAGCAAAACACATTTATCTTTATGCCAACAACAACGCTATGATTCTAAACACATGAAAGCAGAGAAAATAAATATGAAACAAAAGGCTCTTTCTCGACCAAACAGTCTTCTTTATTCACAATAAATCAAAACTTGTTCTGCCAAAAAAAGTCCTCTCATCTTCGGAGGTGATACTTATGCAGCTGGGGATGAATTTCGGTCTTCCCCTAACCTTTCATCTCCCCCTCTTCTTTTCAATACACAAATCAGAATATATAGATGTAGAACAGTCGGTGTAACTGCTGACACGTAGCAGGAATATCTGCTGGAGTGCTTCATTTCCTAGGGAATGAATAGATGTTGATTAAAAGAGGGTAACTATGTGTCATCTCTTCATGATGAAACCCGAGACAACTTCTCTTTCAGAATATATAGGAAATGCGTGGAAACTGACTGAGAACGCCAAAGGTCGGCTCTTTAAACAGAACATACTTGCATATATGAATTCTCCGGATCTTCTTATGCGTCTTTTACTCCTCGCCTGCAGAGATAATTCGTATTAGCTATGATTATGAGAAATATGCCAAACATGCTTCTAAACAAACCTTGAATTCAACCACCATTTCTATTAATCTCACAATGCAGAGCAATCATGATTATTAAGCCATTGAACCTGTTATAACCTCTATTCCCGTTTCCCATAATATTCATTATTATTCAAGAATCCATTGGCAACGCTTCAATAGGCAGACTATTCACTTTACCTGATTTTCTTTTAAAAATTGGGACCACAACATTTTATCGAATACACAGGAAAACATGGGAAAACCCACAGTCGGGCTGTAAGGCTAGACTTCAAATCTTATATACCCGAGCTTATAATTATTGGCGGGTTCACCATATCACAAATCACTTTATGTATAAACAATGAATTGTGCCAATTGCAATAAGCGATTGGGGAGGCGGACCTGAAATACATATGAGCCATGGTTAATAATCCTTTCGGGTCCACCGTATAAGACTCTCTTTTAAAAACTGGGACCGAAACATTTTATCGAAAATACAAGGGAATACATGGGAAAACCTGTGGTCGACCATAAGGTCGAACTTGAAAAATTATGGACACGAGCGTATAATTATCGCCGGGTCCACCATATCGCCCTTTTGCATATCGCATGGGCTTCACTTTCTCTGACTGTCGATTGCGATTAGCGATAGGGGAAAGCGGATTTGAAATATATATGAGCCATGTTTAAGAATCCCTTCGGATCTGCAACGTAAGCTTTCCCTTTGAAAAAACCAGCCATAACGTATTACCGCAATACAAGGGAAATCCCGCGGCCGACCATAGGGCCAGACTTGAAAAATTATGCGCCCGAATTGATAGTTATTGGCGGGTCCGGTATATCATGGTATACCTTATATAAGCCCCAAACCCTACGGATTGCGATATGCGATGGGGAAGCGAACTTGATAACGTATAGTGGGAATATTCAACACAGGTTGGACCAGTTGCATTGAATATACAACCCTTGGTTGTTGAGGCAGTATTGGTACCCAATCGCTCGACGTAATTCCAGTTTGACCTGAATTTTGTTGTAAGCTCTCATATGGTTGTTCTCTAGGAGGGAACAATGACAAGGCATACTGCCCCCCATATGTTGGCAATCCAGTGCTTAAAGGATAGATCGGTATTTGAAGACTGGACTGCCCAAATTGATACTGACATATAGGATCAATTTGTTGAGTTTCAACATAAAAAATACCAGATGAAACTCCGGATGAAGAAATAGGAACATACCATGTTGTCGGAACAGTCCTTGAGTGGACTCCAACTAGTGGTTGATAGCTAGCCGGGACAGATGGTATACTAGCAAACATTATAGGAATGGTAGCAGGAAGCACTGTCGTAACCGCGTCAATTGACATAGTCCTAGATGTTGATGGTTGCTCAGACATATTTAGTTTATCCAAAAGATTTCCTAGCGATTCGACAGGAATTTGCGATGAAAGATTATTAAGAGAACTAACTTCAAGATTAGAAGGATATAAGTGGATCCCAGTTCCAAAATGCAATGGAGTACTGGATGGAAGATCATCTACTATCTCTTCTATGGCAATCAGTCCAGGTGGAGAGGAAGATCGTCAGGTCCACAAAAAATTTTGGAGCCGAAGAAGGTATAGCTTCTGCAGTAACAGACACTGGAGGGGTGGCACCTTCTGAATTCTGGAATTCAACTTCCAGATATTCAGGTAAGTGAACTTCAGTCCCTGGTTCAACTCTAGATGGAGCTGTCTTAGGTATAAAAGTTCCTACCATTTACACTAGGATCAGTTCTAATGTCCTCTTGTAATCACGGAGCTTCTTCTGTAAAGGAATATGTACCAGAAATGATCGGAGTAATTGTAGTCTCTGACAATGTTGAAACACAAGTTTCAAATATATCAGGTGAATTGGACTCAGTTAAACGAGACCATTTTTCTCGGAATGGTTTCGTCTCTGGAATCAAAGACGGTTGTCTCGCTAGTCTTTGCGAATGATGGGGTTTTGATTGACTTTCTTCCACGATTGCGGATTACTTGATCAACTCAAAATTAAGGGAAAAAAATGTTCCCTATTTAAATAAATTTTAATGACGCTTTGACACAACTTTGCTTTTTCAATTTTTAAGAGTCGAGAAAAAGCTAAAGATGACTCTAGTCGCCTTCGATTTCTAATGAGCCTAAACTGACAAGTGCTCAGATGGACCTTTTCTTTTAAGGAGTCGAAAAGAAACGAAAGTGACTACTTTGGAAATCTAGACAGAGGGATTACCAAACCAATCGCAAAACTGCAATATACACCTTGGTGGTAAATTAAAGAGAAATTACCAAGGATTTTACGTACAACAGTCAATCTTCCCGAATGCTGTGTTCAGTGCATTGTGATCGATAGGGCGACAGACATGGCTTCCTAAGGATAAAGGATATCAGCCTATTGTGGTCTCCCAATATATACTCGACGGTACGGGGAGCACAAGTTCGTACTGGCGCTTTTCGTATCAAAGAGGAGGAATCACCCAACCTTCGATGAAAGTGATAGTTACCAGGTTTTACGACACCGGAACACGTCTCTAGCCTAGACTTCTAGATGTGTTGCGTTAGGTTCCAAAGCGTTTTTATGTTCATTAAGATTTATTTTAGATTTGATCTTGTTTAGATGTTTGTCTTTCTAGGTTCACTGCATGATGTAGATGTAAAATCACTAAATATGAAATCTAAAATGATAAACAGTCGTTTATTTTGTTTTAGCAATGAAAATCCTAGCTACTAAAGAAAGAAGAATACAATTCTTTCAACATAGAGAAAAGAGCACACAATGCACTTTTCCTAAATAATCTTTCGCACACAGTCTAAATGAAAATGCAAATGCATGTATTTGTTTTTCGTTTCCTTAATATGAGAATGCTCAAAAGGAAAACTAAGTATAGATCTGAACTATTTTCTTCAAAGCGACATTTCGACAATTTCTTTTCAAAACGAAAGGAAGAATAAAACAACACTTTCGATTTCGAATGGAAAACTGCTCTCGACACTTCAAATATTAACAATCCAAATCAAATACAATGACAAAAGTACAATCGACTGCCTAGAGGAGGAAGACTTTACGACACTCTTCTTTTTGATTTAAAATGACAGTTACGACACTATTTTGCATCAAAAACGATAGTTCGGTTAAGCTACTTTCGACAAAGGAGGACAGTAAATGATGGACAAATACATAAAAACATTTACAAATCCTAACCAATGGAGGCTGAATAATGTAAAGGAAGGAGGCTTCAGTAATGAGATATTGATCATGAACAACGAAACTATTGAATAAAGCTAAAAATCAAGAGGAAAAACCAACTTTCTAAGAGAGAAACAGTATCACTCAATCATCGTACCTGTCCTTAAGGGAAACAGGGATGCATCTCACCTGCAACACACGGGAAGTGCGATGCATACAGGCTGCTAGTTACAGACAGTGCGATGGACCAGGGAACGAAACTGAGCTTGGTTTTTGCTCAGCTAAGTTTAGTGATTTAGACTGAGTTATGATGGACAGTGAAAAAAAAGTATAGGGGTATGATCTTATGAGGTTATGAAATACCACAAGGGCGCTTAGAATACTCGTAAGTCAGATGTTCAGTTCATAAACCAACCCAGAGATTGACTGAAGCAACATTCATCTACTTCGCAATTGCATAACAAAGGCGGTTCAAAGGCTAGTTGGCTAACTTCAGGGTCCGTGTGTAGTTTATAAAGCAAACAACAATAACAGACAAACAAACTATTCGGTCCCCAGCGGAGTCGCCATTTTGTTTCTGGGAAAACTAGCGTCGATTCGAACTGCTAGTCCCACTAAGATGGGTAGCTATCTTAGAAACAAACAATCAAAGCAATTCAAGATTTCCTTTAAGTAATAGATAAGAGGGAAGAAAAGAGGACCAACGTGGATCTTCCGCTTGGATCCTTGCTTGATTTCTCTTTCCCTTGATAGAATTTTCCACTCCTCTCCTACTTGTCTCGCTTTAAAGAGTAATTATAGAGTCAAAGTAACATAAAACCATCAAAGCATATCTATCTAAAACATCATAAACAATGCAGAATCAGAAACACATTGACCATAAAATTGCATTCATAAACAATAAGATTCACAAACACATGATTACATGGAGGAAAACTCAAAGATATTAATAGTAGAAGAGAGGATTACAACCCAGCTGTCTGATCCAACATCATCCTCCCAGCATAGAAGCCCTCTTCACCTTATGAAAAGCAAGATCACCCAACAATACAATGTCTCTTCTCACAGATAAACCAACAACACTTCCTTACAAATTACAAAATTCCAGCCTCTAGATCTCTCAGATGAGGGATCCATTTATAGATGTCTTGAAAGGGTGTGACTCAGCTCTGGGTTTTTGATTAGTGTCATTCCACTGATAGTGCTTGGTTCCACTTGGATATTTCATTGATCTTTTACTCGTCCTTGGGCGAATTCAAAGAGGCAAGTGTCATATTGGAAGTTTCTGGAAGATTCCATGATCATCCACTTAGAAAACTATCTCTGCCATTTGTCTATTCTCGCTCATCACACCCCACAGAAGGCTCTTTCAGTATGCATCGCACCTGACTAGTGTAGTAGCCAGTATGTGTCGCACCTTGACCATGGCACAGTAAGTATGGTCCAGTTTTGGCCAGTTTTGAGTGGTTTTTCAGGTGGAACTTCTGGGAATTGATGTAATCAATTGACCATGATCCTTTAGGGTATGAAACAACACTTTTAGGGGTCAAAGAGCCCTTGGTTTATGGACATATGAGTTTGGGGTTGCAGTGCCCAAATATGTCTATAACAGTTGTCCCCTAAAGCATGAGGTCGTAAATCTTTTGATGTTGGTTGAAATGCTTTATCATGAGGATCTAAGATATTCAAACTGGAAGGTGACCTGTATAAGATACAATACAATACATTATCATCATATTAGTTTCATGATCTAGCTGAGGCAGGCATTCCCATGCTCAGCTTTATAAATTCATTTTCATGTACATAAGACAGACAATTGTCCGCTATTGCAGACTAGTGATTCTTCGCATGAAGAGTCATCTTCCCTGGCTTAGACGACTATCTGTGCAGCTTATGTGTACAATTGATGTCTTTATTTTCCTGAATATATCGCAGTTCGGATGGATGAAACTAGATCCTGGGTCTTGAAACTCGTTCAATCTTCGCTCGATGTACAAGTAGATCCATGTGAAAAGATGTTTTGAAGTCGAACATGGAAATACATTTCCTAATTACGAGCCAATTATGTAAGCTGTTAACAGGCGTGAGAGGAATCACCGATAATGATAATGATCTGCAAGGTATTACAGTACAATTCACGTGGTGTTATATATGATCTGATGTCGAACACCACGCAAAATCTTTTGGTCGAAGGCCAATGATGTAAACCTTTCGCCGGAAGTGAGAAACTTGCCATTAAGGCATGCAAGCTTCAAAGTACTGAAAGGGTTGTTTCTAAGTCAACTTCTTGGATAATGAGTTGATGTCGACAAGAAGTGACCCGTCGTAGGAGGGCTTTGATGTATCCCACATCTACAACACGAAACGGAACAAATGATTTTTATAGAGGTGAAAACGATCTGATGATATAAGATTCAGGAATGGTGGTCATGAAAAATGAAGGGTGAAAGTATTGCAGTGGATGAGGCATTAGCTGGATGGTAAATTCTTTGAATGACTTCTCTTAAACATGTCGGCGACACTGATATGGATTGGTAACGTTAACCCCATGGATGGTATGGAGGACCAATGGTGATATGACCAGTGAACGGAATAACCCAACCCGACTCAATCATGGTGCTGGAGTGAAAGTGTCATGTTCAAGAGAGACCTGCTACCAATAAAATTCTTCAAGTTTTCTTCCCTTTTTCCCCAATCATTGCTAATCAGTACCTCTTTATTTTTGTCAAGCTTGAGGAGGATAACATATTCTTGTTCTATAATTTGCCCTTCGGGCAAACCTGTTGCTATGTTTTAGCGAGCCTAGCGTTAGTGAGATTCGTTCTTGTCTGGGTGGACAAGTTTGTCGCTATTGTTTTAACGAGTTTAACAACAAATATAACTCGGTCCTTTTCATGTTTGGAGAGTTTGAAAAGGGACGAAAATGAAACTCCAACAGTCTTTTTTCATAGCATAATCCCTTAAATCCGAAAAAGTATAAAATAATACGAAAGGGATGACTTTTTGATCGCTTTAGCGAGCCGAAAAGACAAGCGCTCGATCTTTTTGTTTGATAATCCATCAGGTCCAAAAAGATTAAAATATATACGAGGGATGGCGCTTCCCCTTCCTTTAACGAGCTGGAAAGGCTAATAGCTCGACAATCTTTTTATATTTAACAAGTCTAAAAAGAGTTTAAAAGCGACTCGTTTTTTAGGAATGAGTGGTATTTTCGGGTAGCAATTGGTTCCAGGTAAGTTTGGAACTTCTCAAAACATGGTAGTGTGAAGAGAGTGGCAATCAGAATCGCTCGTCGCAGTTGTTCCTCAAAAGGGTAAACAATCAAGTGGAAGCGTATGGTCGGCCAAAAGAATGGAGGTGACGGTAGGAACACAACCAAGGTTCAAAAGGGCTGATAGCAGGGCAATCACAAAGGTTATTTACCAAAGGTGGATTCATTTTTTAATGAACTTGAACCAAGAGAAACTATGCTCATAGGCGGGTTTATTTTTTAACGAGCTTGAACCTTGCGGAAACATTGCTCATTTTCCTTTTTATGTAAGCTAGGAATGACCAAGCTATAAGGCTAAAAAGCTAAAAACGCTAAAAAGCTAAAAAATGAAATTGGTCATTTTTGCTTGCATAAAACGGTTTGCATGCCCCCAGCATAAAAAAAAGTCTTCAGTAACCATATGGAAACTTACTATTGTTAAGCAAGATGATTTTCTGTCAATACTTAGACAAAACACTTCCTGCACTTCGTTCGCCAAATAGACAAAGGTGAAAGGTCACCCGGACCGATCACATAACTTACAGGGAAACTTATCTCTACAGCTGGGTTTGTCCGCAAAATAGACAAGGGTGCATGCCCCCTAAGCTTCATTACATTCACCAGACTACTCGTGGTAATTAGGTGGAAGAATGAAGGTTGAAGAGTCATACTTGACTCAAAGAGACCATTTAGGGATGATGTTTGACTTGGAGCTGTGTTTGAACCAGGAAATGAAAGCTGGTTGATAAGATGGACAACTTTGCCTTCATGCGGAAAACACATCACTCGAAAGAGTGTGGAAACAATAGCTTCCATGCTATAAACATAGTCACGCCCACGGAGTAGATTGTAATCTAAAGGTCCTTGGACTACTATCACGTTCAAGTGAACGGTTTTCCTTTTCAAAGTTATCGGTAACTTTGGAAGGATCCCTAACGGTCGATTGGTTCTTTTGTTAAAGCCTGATAAATTTTGTGTACCAGGCATAAGCGATGGTGAACTAAGCGCTTTCCAAGCAGTTGAGGAAAGGATACTCACTGAAGCCCCTTCATCTATGATAGTGCCAGACACGATCATTTTGTAAACTTGTACTATGATCCGGAATGGTACATTAGATGGAAGGCGGGGTCTTGCTAGTTGATTCCAATCGAAGGAAACGACTAGACTGCTTGGAGGGGGTACTGATAAATGGTTGAATGAACCCCTTGAACTGGGGAATTTTCCTCTTGTTGTAAAGGAACGGGTGGATTGCCCCCAAGTTCATCGGACTTTGAAGTAACAAAAAGAATTTGAATGGTATTGTTCTCACTTTCTTAGCCACTTGGTTACTAGCATCGCTATCTTCACCAAGCGAAGAGGAAGAAGGGGAGGGAGACAGGTTTCCACTGTGGCCACTTCCGCGAGATTACTTGGAGGCGGGAGGGAAAAAGTACCCATTAAGGAAGGGTCTTTTAGGATACCTATTCCGACATTTTGAAGTGATTGAGAACTTCCATGGATCAAAGGAATGCTTCCATTAGCTTGTGAACTGTTGGGGAAAAAGGTTAGTTGGTCAACGATTGTAATTTTACCTTGGAAGGGAAATGTAATCTTTCTAAAATATGTTGACACAATGGTGGCCATAGCATAAATCTAGGGCCTTCCTAGCAAGATATTGTAGTCAAGGTTTCCATCAATGATCTCGACTTCAATTTCTACTGTCTTGCCCCCCAGTTCAACTTGCAAGTTACTTAATATCCCATACGGCGTGTATGTTCTTCCATCGAATGCTTTTAATTTCGTTGATGATTGTGACAAGAGTGGTCAGCCTAAAGTTTTCCAGCAACTCATTGACATAATACAGGTAGATGCCCCCTCATCAATGTTTTGGCACTCCGGGATATGGCACGGGAAGTGAACAGGAGACATGAAAAAATATTGCATAACAGAGTTGGAGATGCTGCTCCCCTATCTTGATAGGGTTAGAGATGCTACTCCCCTATCTGGTTGATGCAAAGTATACCCCAGTTGGCATCATACCCTCAAGCAATACTTGTTGGGAATACCACTCCCCGTTTGACCAACGAGTTGAGAGTGTACTGGAGGTGTACAACCCAAGTCAATTATGATGCAGGTGTTCTACCACATGACCATTGAGAGTCATTGATGGGAAGGTCGGTAGGCAATAGGATTGGGTTGAGACTTGTTCCCCTTTTGAGATTCCAAGTTGAGAATGAGCTCCCCGATGAGATTCCAGGGTCGAAGATGTGCTCCCCTGTATGATTAAGTTATCCTATTGATCGGTATGGGTGGAAGCTATTGCTCCCCAATTCATATTGTTTTAGATCTGAGAAATTTTTAGCAGATAGAGTTGAGTAGAGACAACCAAAGCATGAGGACAACATGACAAGATGATGTGATGGTCAACAAACATATATTTTCAGGTGGAATTCTTCCTAGTTAAGAGGGAGTGTTAATTTTTGCAACTAGGGTCAAATTCCATCTTGGACAACTCAGATGACTAAGATTATGATTGCATTAATTCCTCTTTTTGAGAGGACCAAAATCGACCTAAACATCACCCCATTTGGATAAGTGGAAGTTCATTTTTGAATTATTTTATTCACTCATGTATAATGGAATGGGTCGGACTATGCACATGTGAAATTGGTTAGGTTGACCTCAACCCCAAGTGGACCCTCATGAAAGCCTATAAATAGAAGCGACCTCAAGCTCATTTCTACACATTGATCAAGCCATCTTCTACTCTTCTCTTTTGTCTTGGTTCGCACAGGTCTGACGGATGAAGTTCGTGCAAGGGTCCGAAATCATAGGGGTGAAGCTCACACAGATCTAGGGTTTTTGTTTCTCAGATGTAGGCACGTAATTGAGCTTTTTCATCCCCGGATGCATGCATATAGTAGCTAAGGGAGTGTACAAGAAGTCTCAGATGCTTGCAGAGAGGCTTGAAGGGAGCGTCTAGGGTTTCAGAGGTAGATTAGATAGTATTAGTCCCCGGACGCTTGCTCAGAGTGGTCAAGGAAGCGTCTAGGCAGTCTCGGATGCACGCAAAGTAATTGAAAGAGAGCGTCTAGGGGTTTGGAGCATATCTGAGAGGGTTTGACCCCATACTCACTCACACAGTCTTCCTGAGAACGTCTAGGCAGACACAGATGCCCTCACATAGTGGCTAAGGGAGCGCCCAAGAAGTTTGAAACGCACACAGTCAATCTCATTGGGAGTGTCCTGGATTTTGATCTAGGGTTTGGGAGTTGCTTTTAGTTGGCTTCAGTGATCTGGTGGATCAAGGGTTTCTCTCTACTATTATGTAGATTTGCAATCTGTTTTTGTAAATCTTTGCTGCAAATTTATGTATTAGGATCATTGTAATCTTTGCTGAAAACTTTGTATGAAAATCTAATAAAGAGGAAGATTTGAAAGGGTTTCCCCCTTGTGGGGTTATTCCCTGGTCTTGGACCAATATTTTGTCTCTTATGGTTGTGCTTTTGTCTTCTTTGTCATTGCATATACTATTTCGTCTTCAGTTACAGTTTATGATTGGTTATGTTGCTAATAATTGGAGGCATTGTTAATGAAGAAGTAAATTCGGCTAAAGTAATTGATACAACATAGAACAATATGAAAAATTAACACTTGGACCATATCGTTACTGCTTAGGGAAACCTCGTTATCGGTGGTTCTCTCCACACGTCTAGTATCTCAAGATCACAAGCTTAATCATAACATAACAAGCATAAACATATGCAACATAACATAAGAATAATCAAGTATGCTTCTTAGTTGTTCTTTATCACATATTGTGACTACACTTATTGCTACTCCTTTATTGTTCCTTGTTGCTACTCCTTTGCCTTTGTTACTCCTGTTTTTCCTTTGCCTTTGAATCTCTTTTTCCTTCTTTGCCTTGTTGTTGCTCCTTTTCCATCAATGACAACAATGCCATCAACCTCCCCCTTTGGCATTGATGGCAAAACTATTATCCTCCCCCTTAGAGTCATCCCTCTTATTTCCCTTGAGAATTACATCTATTTTAGACTTCATTTCTCCTGCCAACACCTCCCCATTTAACATCAATGACAAGGGGTTTTTGTAGAAAAAAAATGAACATACTATATTTGATTTAGTTTATTTGGAAATACATGAAAGGGATTGATCTTTGTTGTTTTAAATCAATGAAAGGAATACCTTCATTGCATAGAACCACCTTGTCTATGTTCAAAAATGCTACTTTGGATTCATAACTGATAATTTGATTTGATAAACATTCATTACCTTTGCACCCAACAAGCACCAACAATAGACAATGTAATCAAAATTTTGAGGATTTATTTTTTATCCTTGGCAGGCCTTCATGATTCTCATGCCGTTGATCTGGTCCAAATTGATGGAATGCATAATCCTCACCTTGACACTGCTAGCTCTTGAGTCTTGAGAGAACTCCAACATGGATTGGAGAAAACTACAATGGATGTGAAGGTGCATCCTGGCTTCTTTCTCAAACCTTTGTTGTTCATCATTTTTATCCCCTTTGTGAAAGTCTTGGTCCATACAAAGCATTTTAAACCATCTTCTACTAGACTGACATGATTGCATGTAGATAAAACAACAATGAAAGTGTTGTCATTTGGATTTATACCTTCCTTTTGCATATTGTAAAACAATCTAAGAACATAGTCACTATTGATTTTTGTGTAGCTTGGGAGGTACTCCAAGCCCTAGTGTTCGAGGGTTGGAGGTCAAAGCACCCCAAGTAGGCTTTTGGGTTTAGAACCCAAGCCTGGGGTTTTTCACCAATAGATGTTTGGGCCAAAGCGGTGACGAGTCTTCAACATGTGATGGATGAGGATGATAGCTCTCGGCGAGATGATTCTAATGCAACGAGAATCATTCGATTCCGAGTTGTCGTTGAGTTGTTATGAATTTTCGAAGTCATATGTTGGGGTTGTGACTTATGAGTTAAGGTCTACCTAAGGATATTTTAGGCATGTGACAGTTGGACAACCCCTAGAACATGATGTTTTGGAGCCCTTTCTATGTGTATAAATAGAGAGGTGAGATGAGTCATTTTACTCATCCATTTTTGCCTCACAAGAGCTCGTTGGAGAAGGAGAGACACCTCTATTCTTGGCCATAGAAAAGAAGGACAGAACAACGAAGAGTTAAGGGTTTTTGGAGCTTCTTGGTGACTGCATAGAGGTTTGTTCTATACTATAGCCAGGCCGAAGATGAAGAGGGTTTAGCGCAGGTCTATTTGGGGCAGAAAAGAGGTAAGGTAACTCGTGTTTATGCAGGCCAAAAGCTACAAGATTGTTGTGTTAGGCCACATGACATAACACCACAAAGAAGTGTGTGCATAGTACTGTTTGGGGTTGACTTGTGCCCTAATCTCTTGCGTAGAGGCAGAGGGTTCACTTAAGGAGAGGCCGTAGTAAAAGGGAGTTGTTTTGGTGGGTGGTTAAGTGATGGTGTAACATGCATTGGTGCCCTAACCAGTCACAGTTCCAACAAAAAGAAAACAACAGACCTAGAGCAACATTATCTTGTGTTGGGCCATAGTCTTGACCAATGCGTGGATTAGTTTTGATGGGAAATTGTAGGAGACCTTAGGAGTTGTTTGAAGGAGCCCACATGGACTGTTGGGAAGTCTACCAAGTAGCCAAGGTGAAAACATGCACATCAGATTGGAAGGCAAGAGGACAACAACAAGGAGTGTTACAAAAGTTCCCTTGGATGATGGCTTGATGATGACCTAGGTGAGGACATATTGATGTGCCTAGATTTGTGAAATATCTCCTTTATTGCAGAGAAAGGGTAGATTGGTGGACTTTGTGGGAAACCATGTGTAAGGGTCTCCTCAGTGTGGGGATTCCCTATCTAGGTGCAGATGCTACAACATGGACTTGGTCTCTCATGGACTGTTGGAGGGCAGCGTGAGAGTAGACCAAGTGTGGACAAGATTGGGCACTTATGGTCTACTAGAGGACAACGTGATAATATCCAAATTGGAGCCGAAGTGCAACACCATGATGGACAAAGGTGACTGGTAGCCTGGCAGTTGATGAGCTCAAGGGTTGATGAACAAGAGGAGCAGTTGAGAAACCCTAGACTTGTATGTAGAGAAGGACTGTTATGAAACCAGCTCAAGAAAAGATAGAAAATATAGATCAAGGCCTTAGAATTCAGCCTCTTCGAGGGGGAAACCTCCTTTACATTACATAAATGAACAATTCTTTGATGATTCAAATGAAAAAACCTCCTTTCTATATATAGGGGTCTAAGGAGTCACAATATAACCCAGCCGACCTAACAATAATAATATAAAGCCACAAAAATAACAATAGAGGGATTCTATGGGGCATAGTAATAACAATATGGGGATAATAGGGGCACAACAATATTAATAAGGGATGCAACTACAATAGTAATGGGTTAATCACTAGTATTATAGGGACCCAACCTACCCCTCTCCTTCAAAAAAGTGTTGTCCTCAATGCTTGAGTAGTTTTGGATGCTTCTGTATAAAATTCTCATCCTCCCATGTGGAATCTTCAGCGGATAAGTTCTTCCACTTGATAAGATACTCCGAAATTGATCGATTTCGTAGCTGTCGAGTTCTTGTTTCTGTGACTACTTCCGGTTCCAATATAATTTTTCCTTCCTCGTCAAGTTCTGAAAATATTGTTTGAATTGGGAGTTTGTCGCATATAACCTTCTTTAAACATGAAACATGGAAAACTGGGTGCAATCGAGAAGCTGCAGGAAGCTCCAATTTGTATGCCATAGTACCAATCTTTTGCAACACCTTGTACGGACCATAATACTTTGGTGATAATTTATTATCCTTCTTAGCTTGCTTGAGGGACATTTGCTTATATGGTTGTAGCCGTAGGAATACCCAATCACCTACATCAAAACTTCTTTCGCTGCGATGTTGATCTGCCTGTTGTTTCATTCTATTCTGTGCCAACACGAGGTTATCGTTTAAGAGTTGGATGACTTGTTGTTGATGTTCAATGTGATGTTCCACTGCTTGAACCTTAGAATTTTCTCTTAAATATGATGTGATGGATGGTGGATGATATCCATAAAGTGCCATAAATGGGGTCATTTTTGTTACTGTATGGAAGGAAGTGTTATACCACCATTCAGCCAGAGGCAACCATTTGACCCATTGTGTCTTTTTATCAGATACAAAGCAACGAAGATATCCTTCCAAACATTTGTTTATTATCTCAGTTTTCCCATCAGATTGAGGATGATAAGATGAGCTATGAGCTAACTGAGTACCAAGACAAGAAAATAATTCTGTCCAAAAATTTCCAGTGAAAATGGGATCTCTGTCACTTACAATAATCTTTGAGTTTCCATGTAGCTTTTGAATTTTTTCCATAAATGCAGTAGAAACTATACTGGCTTTGAATGGATGTGATAATGCACAAAAGTGTGCATACTTGGTAAGTCTGTCAACTACCACTATGATGACACTCTTTCCCTCAGACTTGGGTAAACCTGTGATAAAATCCATTGAAACCTCCTCCCAAAGTTGGCTTGGAATGGATAAAGGTTGTAATAGACCTGGTGTCTTAATTGTTTCAACTTTATTTTGTTGGCAAACCAAACATTCCGCCACAAATTTTTGAATATCTGATTTAAGGCCATCCCAAAAAAATTCCTTCTTAACCCTGTGGTAAGTTTTTAAAAATCCTGAGTGCCCTCCTAAGGGAGAAGTGTGCAATTCCATAAGAATATTTTGTTTTAGTTGGGAATTCTTACAGAGGTATAAGCGATCTTTGTACCATAAAGAATCATTTTTCCAGCTAAATGTATCAGACGTACTGGAATCTTGTTGTAACTTTCGAATAAGTGCCCACACTTATTTGTCATTCTTCCATTCCTCTCTTGCTTCGTTTATCCAATCTGGTTGGATAATAGAAATGGCGCACAAAAATGCTTCCACATCCTCATCCTTTCTTGAGAGTGCATCTGCCACCACATTTTGCTTCCCTTTTTTGTAGATGATTTCAAAGTCATAAACCAACATCTTTGTGACCCACTTTTGTTGCTCTTCAGAGGATAATATTTGTTCTAAAAAGTATTTAAGGCTATCATGATCCGTTTTTACCTTGAAGTGTCTTCCCATTAGGTAGGGTCGCCATTTCTTAAGTGCATGGAGTATTGCCAACATTTCCTTCTCATAAATAGCTTTGTGTAAAAACTTTCCCTTGATTGGACGACTTTCAAAAGCAATGGGTCTTTCATCTTGCATTAAAACAGCACCAATTCCATTTCCTGAAGCATCACATTCCACAATAAAGGTTTTTGTGAAGTTCAGTGTAGCTAAGACCGGTGCTTGGCACATTGCCTCTTTAAGATGTTCGAAGGCCTTTGTTGCTTCTGGAGTCCATGAAAATGCATCTTTCTTCAATAATGTTGTTAGAGGTGCTACTATTCTCCCATAATTCTTAACAAACTTGCGATAATACCCTGTCAACCCGAGAAATCCTCGCAGATGCTTTATGGATGTGGGGATTTTCCATTCCTTAATGGCTTTAATTTTGCTAGGGTCTACCTTAACTCCTTCATGAGATACAATATGACCCAGATATTCCACCTCTTGTACTCCAAAGAAACATTTGGATCTTTTTGCATATAATTGTTTCTCCTCCAATAGTTGTAGCACCCTGTCAACATGTTCAACATGATCCTTCCAAGATTTGTTGTATATTAGTATATCATCAAAAAATACTAACACAAATTTTCTAAGGAATGGTTTGAAAATGGAATTCATCAAACCTTGAAATGTTGAAGGTGCATTGGTAAGGCCAAAAGGCATGACCAAAAATTCATAATGACCCTCATGAGTTCTAAATGTTGTTTTCGGAATGTCTTCAGTCTTCATTCTGATTTGATGATATCTGAACGAAGATCCAACTTGGTGAAGTAAATTGATCCATGCAATTCATCCAGTAATTCAACAATGACGGGAATGGGAAACTTATCTTTAATAGTGAGCTTGTTGAGCTCCCTATAATTCGGACACATGCGCCATGATCCATCCTTCTTGTGCACTAATACTACTGGAGTAGAGAAAGAACTTTGACTCGGTTGAATTATACTAGCCTCTAGCATTTCTGCAACCATACGTTCAATTTCACTCTTTTGGGCATAGGGATATCTGTACGGCCTGATGTTTGGAGGAACACTTCCTGGAATCAGATGAATAGCATGATCATGATCACTAATAGGTGGGAGACCTTTGGGAGTCTCAAATACCTTGGAATGATTGTCCAAGACTTTTTGGAGATCTGCTGAAATAGATGATTGCAATGTGGAAACATCTAGCGAACAGAATTGTGCAATTACACCCCTTTGTTCCTTTTTTAGAAGCTTTGTCATACCGTTAGAGCTAATTATCTTTCCTAGTTTCCCTGTAATACCCCTTAATTCAACTTTATTTCCTTCCACAGAAAATTTCATGAAAATTTCATGAAAATTAAAAGCTATTGTAAGGATTGTAGCCATTGGACTCCTAGTACAACATCAACACCTCCTATTGGAATGGAAAGCATTGGGCTAGTCAATACATATTCTCCCATCAATAGCTTGATATTATGGCACTTTCCAGAGCAATTTATTGTTCCTCCATTTGCAACCATCACTTGACACTCTGGTGCTGGATATAAGAAGCAATTCAATTCTTTTGCTACCTTACAATGAATAACATTGTAGGTACTTCCTGAATCAATCAACACAATTACCTTTTTCTTCTTGATTTGTCCTTCTATCTTGATGGTTTGAGGAGTGGTAATTCCTGCCAATGCATTACAAGATATGGTAAGATTCATTTCTTCTTTATCTTGGCTTTGTTCCTGGAGTATATCCTCTTCTTTTGACCTTTCTTGCTCCTTTTCTTCTTCCTCTTCGCAATCTATGTAGAATATTTTCTTCTCAGCACACTTATGACCTTTAGTGTATTTGCTATCACAACTGTAACAAAGTCGTTTTGCTATTTTTTCTTCCAATTGTTGTGGTTTCAACCTTATAGGTTGTGGAAGACTAGGGGCAAAAACACTTCCATCTTTATAGTTGTGAGTGGTATGCTTCCTGGTTGCCATAATTTTGCTTTCCATTTTTCTTGCTAACCTGAATGCCTTCTCTAATGAATCAGGTTCCCAAAGGCGAACATCATGTTGGATATTATCCTTTAAAGTCCCTATGAACACATCAATCCTATGATCCTCTGGAATACTTTTTACTCTTATGTTCAATTTTTGGAACTCCTTAATGTGCTCCATTATTGAACCCTTTTGTTTGAGACTTATTAATTGGCTAAAAAATGTGTTGCTTTTTGTATCCTCATAATGTGCTATCAATTCTTTCGTAAAAATTTCCCAAGTGATAATTTGTTTACGAGAGCAAAGCCATTGATACCATACAAACTGATTTGGTTCTAAATATAAAGTTGCAATACGTACCTTTTGTGTGTTTTGCACATTATTGAGATTGAAAAATTGCTCCATCTGTAATATCCATGTTGCGGGATCCTTGCCATCAAACTTCCTCCTATCGATTTTTGGAATATGGTGGGTCTTCGATCCCACATTAGAGTCTAAGAAATCATGATTAACATTTCTTTTGTTCGCATCATGAGTTTCCTTTACTACCTTTTCACCATTAGTAAGTATATCTTGTAGAAAATTTGTCAAATCTGTCTTCAAATTTGCCATGTTTGTCTTCAAATCTGCCATGTCTCTCTTCAAATCTGTCTTAAAATCATCCATCTTAGCTTCCACCCCCTTTATCTTAGATTCCACGCCATTTATCTTAGTTTCTGTTAGCTTTTGTGAGAGTGACATTTGTTGCACTTGTTCTTGTAATTTTGATATATCATGTAGCATTTCTTCCTCTTCTTCATGAGTCATGCTAGAGCTTTCAGGTTGCTTACTAGGTGTTTGCATTTTCTTTCCTCAGGGCATTAGTTACTGATAATAATGCTCTACTATGCCCTTTGAATTCCTTCAAAATAAATTTTCAAACCAAGCTTAAGCAAAAATTAAAAAAAATCTACACACCTTTTTTCACTTTGTAGGAGCTCGATGTTGCCTCTGATGTATCTTTGTACTTTCTAATCATCCAGTTCTAAAATTGCGACCTGTAGTAGCGCTCTGTGTCATCTTTCCAATGCTACCAGTCTGACCCAAATTGGATTCTCCAAGGAAGTGTTATGCAAAATATCTCACAGTGACTTGATTATAGATTAATTCAGTAGAGCGAACTTGTATGACGTACCACGAGCCATTGTTTCGACCTTTGGCTCTGAAAAATATCTACAAGAAACTACAGTCCGTCATCTTTCTACAACTTACGAAATTTCAATCCGATGCTCAGAGAGAAAGTTATGACGATTTTCCCCAGGTCACCTGTTTGGAATATAATTCAAGAGTCTACAAAAAGACCAACTTCCTCAGATCATATCTCCGCAGATGTAGTGTGAAAAGATCTGAAATTCGGACCCGAGGTTCAGTGCAATGTCTTCTCAAATGGGTTTTTTTTAAGCTTCTGAAACGTTGCAGAAAAAAAGTTATAGCGAAAATGCCACGATGACCTATTTGGAGCAGCAAAACCCTAGAATCCAAAGCTCTGATACCAAATGTTATGAAACCAGTTCAAGAAAAGATAGAAAAGATAGATCAATGCCTTAGAATTCACCCTCTTCGAGGGGGAAACCTCCTTTACATTACATAAATGAACAATTCTTGGATGATTCAAATGACAAAACCTCCTTTCTATATATAGGAGTACAAGGAGTCACAATATAACCCAGTCGACCTAACAATAATAATATAAAGCCACAAAAATAACAATAGAGGGATTGTATGGAGCACAATAATAACAATATGGGGATAATAGGGGCACAACAATATTAATAAGGGATGCAACTACAATAGTAATGGGGTAATCACTAGTATTATAGGGACCCAACAAGGACTTCTACATCAGATGATGGGTAGTCCTCCTAGTTCGTGTTCATTGTGGGAAGATGTTAAATTGGCAACTAGGGCAAAACTCCATGAGGATCAGTTTATTTATGGCAGCTGATATTTTTATTGGATCCCTCTCGTCGAGAGGTGTAGGATTGATCCAAAGATCATCCGATTCCGATAAGTATTTATGGAGATACGAATTTATTTTGTTTATATAATTATTATCAAGCCGACCAGCTCTTATGTAGGCTCTAGAAGCCCAGCCGACGTGTCTATTCAACCTCTATGTTTTAGTATAAATAGAAGAGGACTTGAAGTCATTTAAAACACATTCTTCAAGTGATCTCCTCCTCTCCACGTCTTGGGTTTTTGGAGAAGGAAAGAGACACCATAAGAATGTACGCTGGCTTACGATGCCCTAATTATACGCACAACAATGAAACAGTTAAGTTACACACTGTCATAAAAGGGAAACGCAGTCAAGGCATGGACCACACAATCAATACGTTGTTCAGATATACTGGATATGATATGTTGTTCATATACACAGTTCACGCTGGATGTGATATGCTGTTCATATACGCAGTTCATAATAGAAGTGATACGATGGACATGTTATGCTGTTCGTAGTTCATGATTTAAATGCAGGCCATTGCATACATACGTTGGGTTATGAATCCGCAGGCAAATGGAGACAACCCTATCCGCAGTAAATAGAGACACCCTATACGTAGGCCATGGAGACGTATCAGGTGCAGTGATCTACGAATTGAGTCAAGGCATGAAGCCACCATCCAGGCATGAAACCGCATAAGAAAATGACGCAGTCATAAGGAAGAGTTGAATAGCGTAGGCCTGTTCATGGTGAGACCTATACGCTATACATGAATACATATAAAACGCAGTTTATATATAGCTACAGGGTAAGCCGTAGGAACCACAGTGTATACGATGTCATTCACAGTCTATACGCTATACATGAAGACATATAAAACACAGTTTATATATAGCTACAGCGTAAGCCGCAGGAACAACAGTGTATACGATGTCATTCACAGTCTATACGCTATACATGAAGACATATAAAACACAGTTTATATATAGCTACAGGGTAAGCCGCAGGAACCACAGTATATACGATGTCATTCATAGTCTATACGCTATACATGAAGACATATAAAACGCAGTTTATATATAGCTACAGGGTAAGCCGCAGGAACCACAGTGTATACGATGTCATTCACAGTCTATACGCCGTCATGACTATATTCGCACCGCACTGAGCCACTGTCATAAAGAGGAAAGTTGTCGGAGCCACAATCACGAAGAAAGGAGCCATAGTAGTGTTTGAATGCACCGTTTGGGTTTAAGGTGTAGTCACAACCTCATGGAGCAGTGGATGGTGTCACCGCAGTGAGTTCGAGCCGTAACATTCTCACATAAAGAATTGCAACAAAGAATGGTTATAGTATGGACATGTCACTATCTCTGTCTCAACATTCTCTCCCAGCATACTACAGTCTCGGCATACCAGTCATAGATGGTATCATTATAGCAGTCTCGGTGATAAGTACAATGGCTCAGCACTTGTGGTTAAGTAGAAGTACAGTAATATGAAACCTCAGTGAGAATTGTAAATTGATGGGTATCATGATCCTAGAGACAATCCCAGCAAAAGAAGGAACGTTACCACGGTACCTCAGCAACAATAGAAAGGAGGATTGATATCTTGGTCTTGAAGAGGCACAGCGTGTATGGTACAACAAATGGATGAAAGGCAACAATATGACAGGTGAAGAAGTCACCTTAGAGAATCAATTGAAACAATATGTCTTCAACTGATCCCTGTAGATATCATAAGTCAAAGTTTTGACTTCTATTGTAAATGTAGTCTCTCTCTTTCTCTGCTGAACTTTGAAGAACATAAAAGAAGAATTGATCAAGGGTTTCCCCACACATTGTGGGGTTTTTCCCTGGCTTGCGCCATATCTTGTGTCCTCTTGTCTTGGATTGTCTTCTGCATATTATATTTATGTTCTATCTGCAGTTTATCGTAATGATGATGTGATTGCTAACTGTGAAAATTTAAATAAATTGCTCTAGCATAGAACATACCTAATCTTAACATGGTATCGGAGCTGAGGTGAAGACAATGCCCAAGCAAGAGTGAAATAGCAATCACTGAAGACAGTTGGGACAAGACAGAAGGATCAATGGGTTCCTCATAATTCACCTAGGGTGAAGTCAAAGCAGAGAATGTTATCAGAATGGCGCAGCGGAAGATTCTGTTGGTCCATCTTAAGATCACTTCATTGGGAAGTTCGGATCTAAGGGTGGAAGGAAAGGTAGATGCCTTGTTGAAATAAGTTTGTCCGTTATGCGAAGGAGTGTCCGAATGGCAGAGACACATCTCTTGATGAAGATAACAATCATTCCTGGGACATCTTCAATGATCAAAAGAATGACTGGTAATGCAGGTCATCAAGGAAATGGTCGACTCTTCCACGAAAGCAAGGAACCCCAAAATCTCTTTTATGTACCTGATCGTACCTGATGCCCATCTCGGAAATGGAAGTCAAAGGTTGCAGGGTGGCACTTATCGATGGAAAGGTATGTGTTTGAAAATAGATCTTTTAAAGATGTTTTTGAGTTCAGGGTTGTATCAAGTTGCAGGAAGTCCACTGGGGACCATGTCCATTGACTCAGCTCTAGAGTTCTGTGAGTCAAATGGTGACTAAGATGCCTGAATTCAAAGGAAGCAAGAAGGTACATGTCTGAAATGTACCAAAGGAAAATATTATAAGGGTACCATTCCCCTCATGCAGCAGGTTCACAGGTTTGGAACAACCCGAGGAGTTTGAGAATCATGATCAAGGAATCTCATGTATACAAGTGGAAGAAAGCCCTCTATGGCTTGAAGAAAAAACACCTCAGGCATAATATGAGAGGATTGATAGCTATCTAATGCAGCTGAGATTCACTAGGAGTGAAACCAATCCAAACCATTACTCGAAGGTTGTGGATGATAAACCTCTCGTACCGGCACCTATGTCTGACAGGTGCAAACCCTCTCATTTATAGGAGACAGAGGGAGTTGGATTCTGAATGTGGGAAGATAAGATGCAAGCTTGTGACTGCCTCGAGGATCTTAACTTTCAGAAGTTATATGGTAATGATGTCGGACCAGATTTGGGAAATGCCTCTGAGTTTCATAAACTCATTCGCGTTGATGTTCTTGGAGAACCTCCGTCTGAACATCTGTGTTGCAGTTAGCATGGTGAGCTCATATTTGGTTGAGCCTCACTAGATTGGTGCCAAGAATCTTCTAAGATATCTTCAGGGCACAATCTCTCATGAATTGAGATACACTGCCGGAAATATGAAACCACATGATTACTCGAATGATGAGTGGGCAGGAAGTATGGAGGATCACTAGAGCACTTCTCAGTGTTGTTTGGAATCTGCCTTGATATCCTGGATGAGCAGGAAGCAGAAGTCGGTGACTCTGAGCACCACCAAGGCAGAATACATTGCTGATAGTATGGCCTTCTGTGAGGCAGTCTGGTTGCTGAAGCTCTTCAGTGAGCTGTTTGTACACATGATGAATACCACTATGAATCTCTGTGACAACCAGAGATGGGATTCGATTATTGAGGAATCCCGTATTTGACAATTGCTCCAGCAGATAGACATCAATTACTGCCTTATCTGGGATATGGCAAGTCGATGATCAAGGAGGCTCCATCAAACTGAGATGATGTACAGGACAGAGCCCTGAGGAAAAGATCAAATTTGTGATTTTCCCGAACGACTTGGAGTCGTCGAGAGACCTTTTAAAAAGGGTCCTGCATGCTGCATACACTGAGCTCTAGGAGCTTTGGGGGGCTTGCAGTTCTATTGGAGCAACATACGACCACAGGGTGACTCACCCTCCCCTGGTGCTGCGCACTGAAACAAGATGATTCGCTCTCTTGTGGGACAAGATGATTCACTCTCTTCTGTAGCAGGATTGATGTGTTCTCCTGTGAGGCCTGGATTGATGTGTTCTCCATGGCGATTGTAGTAGGATTGATGTGTTCTCCTGTGAGCCCTGGATTGATGTGTTCTCCATGGCGATTGTAGCAGGATTGATGTGTTCTCCTGTGAGGCCTGGATTGATGTGTTCTCCATGGCGATTGTAGCAGGATTGATGTGTTCTCTTGTGAGGCCTGGATTGATGTGTTCTCCATGGTAGCCTGGATTGATGTGTTCTCCATGGCGATTGTAGCAGGATTGATATGTTCTCCTGTGAGGACAGGATTGATTAAGTTCTCCTGTCGAGGCATCCTACCCATGCAGTCTAGGACTCATGGGAAGTACCTCTCATCTGATCAATGAGCAGGGAAATGAAGTTAGGGACCATAGTAATACCGATGGACGCATCGTTGTATCTACCGTACTCCCTATGCTAGGATGTCCTCCATTGATCTGGGATCAATGATACTAGTCTGGGACTAGTGGTAGGAGTTGTACATGCTATGACGCTTACTTTGGGTCGGCTGAGACTGGTCTGGGACCAGTGAGAGTGGTACATACTATGACGCTGACTTCGGGTCGGTTGAGACTAGTCTGGGACCAGTGGTACACTCTCTGAGACTGTGATACTGGTCTGGGACTAGTGGTATGCACTCTGAGACTGACTTCAGGTCAGTGGAGAATGATATGACTCATTCTCGATCAATTCTTCTTCTTCATAGTTCAGCAGAGATGAGCAGAGCAGAGTAGAGCCAGTAGAGCTGAGCTAGCAGAGCCAGCAGCGTTGAGCAGAGCAGAGCTGAGTCAGCAGAGCTGAGCAGAGCAGAGCAAAGCCAGCAGAGCTGAGCAGAGCCAACAGAGCTAGGCAGAGTAGTGCAAGGCACTAAATGGCAGAGATAGTATAGTCGTACATATGGATCAGTGGATGGAGTTCTCCCTAGTTGAGAGGGAGTGTTAAATTGGCAACTAGGGCCAAACTCCATGTGGATCAGTTTATTTATGGCAGCTGATATTTTTATTGGATCCCTCTCGTCGAGAGGTGTAGGATTGATCCAAAGATCATCCGATTCCGATAAGTATTTATGGAGATACGAATTTATTTTGTTTATGTAATTATTATCAAGCCGACCAGCGCTTATGTAGGCTCTAGAAGCCCAGCGGACGTGTCTATTCAACCTCTACATTTTAGTATAAATAGAAGAGGACTTGAAGTCATTTAAAATGCATTCTTCAAGTGATCTCCTCCTCTCCACGTCTTGGGTTTTTGGAGAAGGAAAGAGACACCATAAGAATGTATGCTGGCTTACGATGCCCTAATTATACGCATAACAATGAAACAGTTAAGTTACACACTGTCATAAAAGGGAAACGCAGTCAAGGCATGGACCACACAATCAATACGCTGTTCAGATATGCTGGATATGATATGTTGTTCATATACACAGTTCACGCTGGATGTGATATGCTGTTCATATACGCAGTTCATAATAGAAGTGATACGGTGGACATGTTACGTTGTTCGTAGTTCATGATTTAAATGCAGGCCATTGCATACATACGTTGGGTTATGAATCCGCAGGCAAATGGAGACAACCCTATCCGCAGTAAATAAAGACACCCTATACGTAGGCCATGGAGACGTATCAGGTGCAGTGATCTACGAATTGAGTCAAGGCATGAAGCCACCATCCAGGCATGAAACCGCAGAAGAAAATGCCGCAGTCATAAGGAACAATTGAATAGCGTAGACCTGTTCATGGTGAGACCTATACGCTATACATGAAGACATATAAAACGCAGTTTATATATAGCTACAGGGTAAGCCGCAGGAACCACAGTGTATACGATGTCATTCACAGTGTATACGCTATACATGAAGACATATAAAACGCAGTTTATATATAGCTACAGGGTAAGCCGTAGGAACCACAGTGTATACGATGTCATTCACAGTGTATACGCTATACATGAAGACATATAAAACGTAGTTTATATATATAGCTACAGGGTAAGTCGCAGGAACCACAATGTATACGATGTCATTCACAGTCTATACGCTATACATGAAGACATATAAAACACAATTTCTATATAGCTACAGGGTAAGCCGCAAGAACCACAGTGTATACAATGTCATTCACAGTCTATACGCCGTCATGACTATATTCGCACCGCACTGAGCCACTGTCATAAAGAGGAAAGTTGTCGGAGCCACAGTCACGAAGAAAGGAGCCGTAGTAGTGTTTGAATGCACCGTTTGGGTTTAAGGTGCAGTCACAACCTCATGGAGCAGTGGATGGTGTCACCGCAGTGAGTTCGAGCCGTAACATTCTCACATAAAGAATTGCAACAAAGAATGGTTATAGTCTGGACATGTCACTATCTCTGTCTCAACATTCTCTCCCAGCATACTACAGTCTCGGCATACCAGTCATAGATGGTATCATTATAGCAGTCTCGGTGATAAGTACAATGGCTCAGCACTTGTGGTTAAGTAGAAGTACAGTAACATGAAACCTCAGTGAGAATTGTAAATTGATGGGTATCATGATCCTAGAGACAATCCTAGCAAAAGAAGGAACGTTACCACGGCACCTCAGCAATAATAGAAAGGAGGATTGATATCTTGGTCTTGAAGAGGCACAACTTGTGTATGGTACAACAAATGGATGAAAGGTAGCACTATGACAGGTGAAGAAGTCACCTTAGAGAATCAATTGAAACAATATGTCTTCAACTGATCCCTGTAGATATCATAAGTCAAAGTTTTGACTTCTATTGTAAATGTAGTCTCTCTCTTTCTCTGCTGAACTTTGAAGAACATAAAAGAAGAATTGATCAAGGGTTTCCCCACACATTGTGGGGTTTTTCCCTGGCTTGTGCCATATCTTGTGTCCTCTTGTCTTGGCTTGTCTTCTGCATATTATATTTATGTTCTATCTGCAGTTTATCATAATGCTGATGTGATTGCTAACTGTGAAAATTTAAATAAATTGCTCTAGCATAGAACATACCTAATCTTAATAGAAGATGCACATCTTGCAGTGATAGGTGGCAGCCCTCTATGGTCTATGTTGGTATTCATCGGAGCAATGCAAGAAGATCATAGTGGGTCGATGTCCCTGAGTAGCTGAGGAGTAGCAGTGGGCAATTGAGAGTTGTTCACAATTGGAGCTCTGAATATTTCGACAGGAGTCTCGATGTGTTGTTCCCTTTATGGACTAACGCACAACTAGAGAACAGATTAATAGTCGAGATTCAGTGGTAGGAGCTGCAAATCGAGAGTCGAAGGACTGAGAAGGTATAGGGTATGACCGAGGGGAGCTGAGAGATTTGACTTCATCAACCAAATGGTCAGAGTATCTTGTTGAGGGTAGATTGGTTGTCGATGGACTAACACCAAGCCCCAATTTGTATCTTGTACTAGTGGATGTATGAGGGCCATTATCCTTGGTACGGTAGCCCTAGACTGTTGTATTATATCAGTTGGATTAATATAACAAAGTTGGGTTGAAAAATGGTTGTCTATATTCTGTGCATGTGTGATTTACTGCTATTTTATTCCGCTGTGAAAAGTAGTTTATGGTTGAGATTCTTGGTCTGGTAGCATTAATGATTTTAAGACTAACTTATTCCCAAGGTCATGGAAATTCAACTTGGTATCAGAGCGTATCTGAGCTACTTTGAGAGACAATGAATCAGAGTGTGCACAATGAAGCAACTCAGAGGGAGTTGTCGGTGTATAGATCATGGAGCAGAGGGTTCAACTGAAGACATGGAGATGTGGTCTTGACTCGCTTGGCAGCAAGATTGGATGGGAGTTCTGGTGAATTGGTGGTGAGCCCAGTGAACAACAACTTGTTGTAGGGCAAATTGTTGATCATGGACTTCTGTTGAATGGTCATCGATGGTTGGGACAACTCGAGGGTTTCTTTGGCATAAGCGAGATCACGTTGATCGAGATGGATTCATGTGATGGACTATAAATTGGCAGGCTATAGTCTTTATCGGATTCTGATGTTGCATATCCGAGATTGGAGGGATTTGCACGAGTGGTATTTGATCCCAGAGGATGAGTGCTTGTTGGGTTGAGCTAGTGGAGATCGTGTAGGCTTAGAGGGAGTCTAGCGTCAGAGGGAGTAGCCCTATGGAGGTTTGGGATCTTCAGGTTCAAATGTGATGAGGCAGAGGCACTACCGAGATTATCGTATTCATCTACATGGTATGCTATAATGATGCATTCCAGATGGGTTTAGTGTCTTTGTCAGATGATGGATACTTCCTAGTCTTGGAATTGACTCCCTCGCTAAGAGGGAGTGTTGATTTTTGTGTAGCTTGGGAGGTACTCCAAGCCCTAGTGTTCGAGGGTTGGAGGTCAAAGCACCACAAGTAGGCTTGTGGGCTTAGAACCCAAGCCTGGGGTTTTGTACCCATAGATTTTTGGGCCAAAATTGTGACGAGTCTTTGACATGTGATGGATGAGGATGATAGCTTTCAGCTAGAAGATTCTAACGCAATGAGAATCATCCGATTCCGAGTTGTCGTTGGGGAGTTATGAATTTTTGAAGTCATATGTTGGGGTTGTGAATTATGATTTAAGGTCGACCTAAGGATATTTTAGGCATGTGACAGTTGGACAACCCCTAGAACACGGCGTTTTGGATCCCTTTCTATGCGTATAAATAGAGAGGTGAGATGGGTCATTTTACTCATCCATTTTTACATCACAAGAGCTCGTTGGAGAAGGAGAGACACCTCTATTCTTGGCCGCAGAAAAGAAGGACAAAACAACGAAGAGTTAAGGGATGTTGGAGCTTCTTGGTGACTGCATGGAGGGCTATACTATGCTATAGCCAGGCCGAAGATGAAGAGGGGTTAACGCAGGCTTTTTTGGGGCAGAAAAGTGGTAAGGGGACTCTTTCTTATGTAGGTCGAAAGATACAGGATTGTTGTTTTAGGACACATGCCATAAGACCACAGAGAAGGGTGTACGTAGGACTGTTTGGGGCTGACTTGTGCCCTAATCTCTTGCGTAGAGGAAAAGGGTTAAATTAAGGAGAGGCCGCAGTAAAAGGGAGATGTTTTGGTGGGTGGTTAAGGGCTGGGGCAACATGCCTTGATGCCCTATCTAGTCACAATTACAACAACAAGAAAACAACAGACCTGTAGCAACATTATCTTGTGTTGGGTCATAGTCTTGACTAATGCGTGGATTAGTTTTGATGGGAAGTTGTAGGATACCTTAGGAGTTGTTTGGAGGAGCCCACATGGACTATTGGGAAGTCTACCAACCAGTCAAGGTGACAACATGCACATCAGATTGGAAGGCAAGAGGACAACAATAAGGAGTGTTGCGAATATTCCCTTGGATGATGGCTTGATGATGTCCTAGGTGAGGACATATTGATGTTACCAGATTTGTGCAATAGCTCCTCTATTGCAGATCAAAGTGCGGATTCGTGGAGTCTGTGGGCAGCCATGTGTAAGGGTCTCCTCAATGTGGGGATGCCTTATCTAGGTGCAGATGCTACAAAATGGACTTGGTCTCTCATGGACTGTTGGAGGGAAGCGTGAGAGTAGACCAAGTGTGGACGAGATTGGGCACTTATGGTCAGTTGGATGACAACGTGATAATATCCAAGTTGGAGACGAAGTGCAACAGATTGATGGACCAAGGTGATTGTTAGCCTGATAGTTGATGAGATCAAGGGTTGATGAACTAGAGGAGTAGTTGAGAAACCCTAGACTTGTATGTGGATAAGGACTTCTACAACAGATGATGAGCAGTCCTCCTAGTCTGTGTTTATTGTGGGAATATGGAAAGCTTGCAGTGATAGGTGGAAGCCCTTGTGCGCTATGTTGTTCTTCATCGGAGCATCATAGGAAGACCATAGTGACTGAAGTCCCTGCGTAGCTGAGGAGCAATAGTGGGAAATTGAGAGTTGTTCACAAGTGGAGTTGTGAACAACTTGACAGGAGTCTTGATGTGTTGTGCCCTTGATGGACTAAGGAACAACTAGACAGTAGATTGATAACCGAAATTTAGTGGCCAGATGGACTTGGAACATTAATAGAGGCAAGAGCTCCAGACCAGGAGCTGAAGGACCGGGCATGTATAGGGTACGATCGAGGGGAGATGAGAGAGTATACTTCATCAGCCACATGGTCATAGTATCTTGTTGAGGGTAGATTGGTTGTCGATGGACTGGCACCAAGCCCCAATTTGTATCTTTTACTAGTGGATGTATGAGGGTCAGTATCCCTAGTACGGGAGCCCTAGACTATTGTATTATATCAGTTGGATTAATATAACAAAGTTGAGTTGAAAATATAAAAATTTGTCTATATTTTGTGCATGTGTGATTTACTGCTATTTTATTTCAATGTGCAAAGTAGTTTATGGTTGAGATTCTTGGTCTGGTAGCGTCAGTGATTTCAAGACTCTAACCTACACCCAAGGTCATGAAAATTCAACTGTCACCATGCCTATGCATAAAAAATCTTGCAACCATTGCATTCCATGTGATCACATCTTTACAATGCATCTTGTCAATGCATGGCATGCGCCATCTATGCTTCCACATTTTCCATACATATCTATAAGGGCGTTTCCAACCAAGACATTAGACTAATATTCATTTTTGAGAATATAATTATGAATCTCCTTACCCAACTGCATTGTCCATATACGATCACAATGGTAACTGAATTGGGCTTCATCCTTGCAAGTTGCATTTCCCTAAAACACTTCAATGATTCATTTACATACCCATTCTGAGCATATCTTGAAATCATCCCACTCCATGGGACTAGGTTTTGAGTGATACCATTCATTCGTATTAAATTAAAATATCCGAAGGCCTCTTCAAAATTCCTATTTTGTGCATACCTTGTCATCACAACTTTCCACGACACTACTTCTCTTTTAGAAATATTTTCAAACACTTGGCACACATCTTCCATACAACCACACTTAGAATACATTGCAAAAAGCATGTTCTCCACTAGATTATCATACTCCAATCCTCTCCTCCTAAATTCATAATGGATCTTCTACCTCTATTCCAGATTAGCTAACTCAACCCACACTCAGAGAACACTTTCAAAAATAAATGGTTTGAGCTTCAAGTTAATGTAAATTTGAAATATGAATTCCAGAAAACTTATGTACATTGACCTGACATTCCCACCATCGCCATGATATTTTTCAATCACACATTACTCACTTATTTTTAGATTTCTCCACAACCCTTCATTGGCATTCACTTTCAACACCCTTCAATGAAATCCATCATCGAGATCAAACTACAACAATAATGTCACCACACTCTGCAGAGAAGGCCAATTGAAGGAGGCCCTGAACAATATGCACCAACAACATCTTGACTCAATCTTGTTGAAGAATATAACTAGTGTCGGTCTTCATAATTATATTTGAGTCTTGATGTAATGTACTTGTCAAAATAAAGAAAAATAATTTTTATTATGAAAGAAAATTATTCATTAAGCATGGGTTTCATGCTTTATTATTTTATTTTTAGGGCAAAGCTTCCATTGTAGGCTTCAAGGGTTTATGTCTTGAGTCCTAGTCCTTGTCTTCATGTAATAGACTATTCTTGGGCTTTATCTATTAAGAAAGAAAATTACTTTGATGTAAAATGAGTCAAATAAGACTCCTCCACCAATTTGGCCTCAAGGAAGACAAGTTGACCTAATTGGGAGCCAAAAACCACTATATATAGGTATCTACTCGACCTCATTTGGAGCACAAGACAAGCAAGTTTGATATGCTGTTGTAGGAAGAGAAAAAGAAGAGAAAAATACCTAAGAAGAAGGAATAAATCACAACGAAAAAGAGGGAAACCTTTTTCTATAAAAAAGAATCCAATTTTTTTGACACACGTGCGAAGTTCTATGGGTTGCAGGAGGGCTGAAAAATTCATAATTGTAGGAAGGCTGAAAATCTGGGAGCTAGAGGGTCAAAATTTTGTGTAGCATCTCGATTGAAGTTGGTTGAGAAGAAGAGAATTGAAGTCTACATAATCATCTTGGAATGTTGACTTGGTGGAGTGAGGAAGGTCTTTTCAAAGGTCTTGGTTTGTCTCAATTAAATTTGAATCTATTAGTGGAAGAGTTTAAATGGGTTTTCCCTTGTATAAGGGTTTTAGCCCTGGCTGAGTGCCTACTTGTCATGTCATTGATCTTCATGATTTTGATTTGATGATTGTTTGATGAGAAGAAGATAAAAAAGAACATAAATAAAGCTAACAAGAATATAATAATATCATAAGTAATTGTCAACATAAAAAGATAATTTTGCCTTTCTGATTTTATAACATGGTATCAGAGCTAAGATAAAAGAAGAGAAAAAGTTAGCTTGAAGATCTATTGAAAGAAGGAAGGATCAAGGAAATGTTTCAAGACAAGATCATAAGTTGAAGGATTATTAAATGGAAGAATCTACATCTAGAAAATCCATGGCAACTTCAATGAAGACATAAAATAAGCTAGAAGGGGCCACCAACTATAGAGCATGGAAGAAGAGGATGGATCTCATCCTTGCAAAACACAAAGTATTGGATTTTTTTCAAGGAAAGGTGAAGGAACCCATAGATGATGTAGGAAAGGAAAAATATAAGGAGACAAATATCTTAGTTATGGATCTAATTGTACATGGAGTGAAAGACAACCTAATCCCCTATATATCCAATATAGAAACTACAAAAGGAATGTATGAAACTCTCTCCAAACTATTCACTAACAAGAACATTGTACAAATTTCTTGTCTCAAGAATGAATTACGAACAATAAAGATGACAAAATATGACACTGTATCTTCATATTTTGTGAGGATCCCCTGAATAAGAGATGAGCTCAAATCTATTGATGAAATCATATCAGATAAAAAACTTGCGATTGTTGCTCTGCTAGGTATACCAAAATCATGGAGCTCCTTTGCATCATTAGCAGTTGGAAATAGACACCATCATTTGAAGAAATGTTGAATGCATGTATTCAAGAAGCCTAGGGCTCCATTCATCGAATTGTGCAACCCTCCCTCTCAAATCATGGAGCTCCAAAACTATGCAACTTTGCCTCCCAGTCACCTTCTTTTGTGCACTGTGTATTCTCAAGAATCAAGCCTCCAGCCTAACCCCTTTAACTGTGCAACTGCACAAGCCTTAGGATTTTTTCCCTCAAGAACTATGAAATGGGAAACCTCAAGCCTCAAGCCTCAAACTTGCCTCCTTGAGCCCCTCAACTGTGTAGTCCCTTGCCGTGGCTTGCTTGAACTGTGCATTGTGCATTCTTTAGCCTCAATCCTGGTCCCTGAACTCCTGAGTTGTGAAATTGCGCAATTCCTAGTCTCTTAGTCTAGCACTCGGTTCTAGCTCAACGAATGATTTTCATGAATCATGTTAGACTAGGGGTTTTCAGACTAATTTCGTCTTATCATGAGTGGGTTTCAGTTGTAGGGATTATATCTTGTTATGAAAGGATGATGAAGAAGGAGACCCTAATAGAGAACACGTTTGTAGCTGCAAAGACCAGTTGATCATTGAATGAGAAGAAGAAAAGACACCAGGTTGCAACAACAACTAGAGATCAAGATCATGATGAAGACTCCTTACCTTCAAGCCTTAATAATGTAAACTTTGAAACAGGAACTATAAACTCAAAATAGAAACTTTGGCCAAAAAACCCCCAAGAAAACATGAAAAACAGTGCTAAAAATGAAAAGTGTGTATACGAGAATGATGGTTTTTTTTTCGGGTCAATTTTCAAGATTCTAAAAAAATGGCAGTAAAACCAATTTTTTGTGCAAAAAACAATTGTTTTTTAAGAAAAAACACACAAATATTTTTTGTAGAATAACATTTTTCTTTCCTAGGTATATTTCAACATTTTTTAGTTATGACAATAAAGATAAAATAGTGGGATCTGAAACACATTAAAATTCTATCAGTTTTTATCCATGTTGTTAAACATATAATAACATGACGGTAAAGATCGTTAAAATTCTAATTATTTTCAACCATAACATTAAAGATACAAAAGAATTGGAAAATTTTCAACCATAAAATTAAAAAACCATGACATTATGAACAAAATACATGACTAAATTAATCAAAATGTCATTACTTGTAGATTGAATGAAACGTACATTATATCTCTAAGTTATTGTTGCATTGTAGATATTTTAAACAATAAAAATCCTCATAATTAAAACATATAATCCAACAAACATAAAAATGACTTATAACTTCATTTAACACCATATGAAAATCAAAATTTTTATTTCAAGATATGATGCAAACACCAGTTATATAAACTATCTTAGACAACTATTCAACATCACTCATATTTTCTTGCACACCATCAGAATTCACATCTTTAGATGAATGACTGGATGCAGATGAAGATATTCCATATTCTTCTCTTTCATCAACTAGTGCCCCATCTGAGTCCACATGCATGCCCACCATTCCAGGTTTCAAAATTCTTCTAGATCTATGATTGGTTTCAACAGACTCCCATCTCAACATTGTTCCTTCTGGTAACAACCTCTTCAGAATCTCTATTGCCTTCAAGCGAAGAGTTCCTCTCTTTGTTAAATTGAAGTCATAAACAAGTATGTCAACATTCTCCAATTTTAAGAGTTCTGTGTAGTGACGATTGATATTTGTACCCTTTCTTTTTCTCTTTCCGCCAATTTTTTTATCAACTACCATCTCTGGGCTTATACACACCATTGAATGGGTGTGTATTTGTGGCATACCAATGTACTTCAACACTTGCAACATCTTCATTTTCTGTAATGACTTTTATAACCTTAGCAACCTAGAATGGATAGCCATTGGGATCTCCATCTGCTAGCATTGCGATCATACAACCCTCCTTAGTATCTTATACTAAACCCCTATAAAGGTCTTCCATGGCTTCACGTTGTGCACGAGATCTTCTGGAACCAATATAGATTTCTCTTTCCTCTGCCTGTGAAGAATTAATAATACCTTGAGATTGTTGTTGTTCAACAATGTTTCTTTCCTCATATTCATTTGACACATTTTGTGGCCAAATAAATGGATTTTTCAAAGGTATATCTTCATTTGTTGTTCTTGAAATGATATCAGTTTGATTATTGAAAAATGTTAGTTTTTGGTATGTTCTATGCTAGAGCAATTTATTTAAATTTTCACAGTTAGCAATCACATCAGCATTACGATAAACTGCAGATAGAACATAAATATAATATGCAGAAGACAAGCCAAGACAAGAGGACACAAGATATGGCGCAAGCCAGGGACAAACCCCACAATGTGTGGGGAAACCCTTTGATCAAATCTTCTTTTATCTTCAAAGTTCAGCAGAGAAAGAGAGAGAGAAATAGTACATTTACAACTACAGTCAACCCTTTGACTTATCTAGATCAGAGCATAGATCATCTCCTATAACAATGATACATGAGATCAGTTGAAGACATTTTGCTTCAACTGATTCTCCAAGGTGATGGCATCAACTATCCATTTCGTCCATTAGCTGCACCTTACAGTGGAGCACCATCTCATCTGCCTTCATCATCATGCTGCCCATTATTCTGCATTTTCCATTATTATGCAGCCCTATTCATCATCATGCTGCTCATCCCCATTATGCTGCATCATCATGTTGTCTCATCGATCATCATGCTGCCATGAGTTCTTTCGAGATAATGAGATCACATTTATGTATGATCAATTTCAGTCATGATCTAGACTAGGATCATTATCACTCTTCCTCTAAGTATGATGGGATTGCCTCATGTTGTGATGATATAGTCTCCTTTATGTATGTTGATACATCTTGTTGAGGTTGTCTATGTATGTCATAATGAAAACTGACTTATCTTCTCTATTCATCCGAGTGCATCATCTTTTATTACAGGTACGCCGAGGCTGATCTAGATCCTAGATTTATCCCATATAGAAATGTGGATCAGTTTATGACTGCGGCTTCATAATTACCCTTTACTGTTATAGGGTTTCACCATGAATAGCGTACTTGTTTTCCTTATAGGGTTTCAACATAACGTATTAGGTTTCCTGCGTATGAGCTACGTGTCATCATTATATCAGATCTTTCCATGACAACGTGTGAATTGTGTGTCACCTTGACTGTGCATTGAGCTGATTGTTGTGCGTGTAATCCATGTACAGTGTGTAATATTGCTGCGTTGCATGACAATGAGTAATGCCATGATGCTGCGTTGTGTGCCTGCGTTAACTATATGCCTGCGTGTTCATGACAGCGTGTAATGCCATGATGCTACGTTTCACTGCGTCTTTTCATAGTAGTTTCGATTGCTTCATTTATCTGAGAGGTATGCCCAGAACGAGATAGAAACTTCGCTTTATCATTTAAATATTCAGATCATAGCTATGCGCTGAACCCTAGATCTGTTTCATCGAAATGTGGATCTTCTTAACCTTTGACTGCGTATAAATATTTCTAAGAACAGCATCCAAATGTCTTCATGAACTGTGTTGGATTAAGTCTTCACAACAGCGTGGAGTATCTTCATAACCAGCGTATATATGTCCAGCGTACATAGGTTCTTCATAACCAGCGTATTAAGCACTACGGCTAGATTTGGGGTTTTCATGCTGTTCATAGTTGCGTATGTATCCCTTGAATGTTGTGCGTATATCTTCATAGTGTTTAGGGCATTTACATGACTGTGCGTATATTGTGATATAGTCATGACAGCGAATGTATATATATTCTTCATTATCGTACATATAGATGACATCGTATAAGTGCCTGCGGAACAACGTTAAGATTGTACTGCGGCTCTTCCAATGAAGCAGATACGTTGAATGTCTTGTGTAATGACTGTCTCCATGCTCACCGTAGGATAATGGCATCATCTTGCGGCTAGGGCTCCTTCTAAGCCAGCGTATTCTTTTGCTTCTCTCCTTCTCCAAAAACCCAAGACGTGGAGAGGAGATCACCTCAAGAATACATGTTCAAATGACATCAAATACTCATCTATTTATACTAAAACGAGGATGATGAATAGACACGACGTTTGGGCTTCTAGAGCCTACATAAGTGCTGGTCGGCTTGATAATAATTACATAAACAAAATAAATTCATATCTCCATAAATACTTATCGGAATCGGATGATCTTTGGATCAATCCTACACCTCTCGACGAGAGGGATCCAATAAAAATATCAGCTGCCAGAAATAAGCTAACCCACATGGAGTTTGGCCCTAGTTGCCAATTTAACAAAAAAAGACTCCCACCAAACTAAATCAGCAATATCAAAGTACTCATATGTATATCTAATACATTTTTTAATTTCTTCTAAGCAATCAGAATAATTTATATCTCTATTCTGTCTGCGTGCATTATGAACTTCAGCTACTGATTGTAATAACAATATATTTGATGGAAATATTGGATGATCTGGAATGAACTTCAAAAATGCCAAACCTGATGATGGTGCGTATTTTGCAGTAGTTGAATACTTCTTGCCCCATATTAGTGTTTTCCCATCAATTTTTTTGATACAAAATTTATGTTGGACGCTAATGTCATTAAGTTGTTCAATGCATTTCTCCTCACCATGCGATCTCAGAATAAACCTTCGCATGTCAACAATTTCTTCCAACACATCAAAAATAAGCTCTGGCATGTATGATTTCTTAATACATTCAATTAATGATGGCAAGCTCCCAACTTCTTTCCTCCTCAATGTGATTGAAAAACTATTGAATATCTGATCAATATGGTCATGAGTGTTCCCAACAAGAAAGAAACCAATCTTTACCTTCTGGAAAATTCTCAATTCAACAGGCATATTTAGATATCCAAAAGCAATTTGATTTTTGTTTTCACGACAAGTGTTGTCCAATTGTAGATACAAAACTTCAGGAAGATTACCAGACCAATGAGAAAGCACATCATGAATTATGGTTATTGTCAGATTTGCATCATTATGAATATTTGGAGTCTTGAAGTATACCCTTGGCAACATTTTCCCATTGAAAACCATACAACCGACCAAGTGATACTAAATAAAATTTTCCTCATGTAGATTTTTGGGTGTGTGAACAAAATGTGGTAGAAGTGTTTTCTTCTGGTCCATACCATCAATTATCAAACCCAAATATTTATTTGGATTATCATAACACTTCTTTCAATGCTTTTACAACTTTTTCCTTTCACTTGTTTTTTGTTGGCGATGCTCTTGAATTTCTTTGACAATGGAATCTACACAACATAAAAGAAAGTCATTAAGAAATACATTTTCATAGTTAATGACTATACAATTTTAAAAGTTAAAGTTACGGATGCTTATCTATTTCTGACCCTTAACATTTATCCCTTTTTTATTTAATAGAATCATATGTACTGCAAGTTGCCATCCTTGTCTTCTTATGAATACGGACATTGTTGAATTCTTTTTCCATATCTTCACAAAATATTGATATGTAATAAATCAACAATGTCCCTCAACACCTTCTGCATATTCTTTGTATAAGTTGTAGATTTCTCGTTTTGAGAAATTATATGAAATATGTATTGTCTCTCTATTTGACATACACTCTCCATGTTTTGAAAAGAAATCTTTCATCCATGACATTGCAGTATTTGATAATGGCCCAAACTGTCGTTTATGACGTACTTTTGAATAAAATGTGGGATCCTTTTTCAAATTTTCTTGGATTCTTGACAGATGAAAATGATCCATTGAATGAAACATTTTGAAAGCCTTTCTACAGATAAATAAAGACCCAATATGATAATCATAATGTAGACCCATTGAATGAAACATAATGTAGATTGCATGCACCCCACTAAATATGAATTTTGCATTCTTTTATTCATTGACAAATATCTCTTCCTTTTCTCTAATGCAAACTTGAAATCCATATGTTTCAAGCAATATTTTTGACAACATTCACTTGAAATGAGAGTGCTGATAGAAATTCTTCTCGTCAGATATTCTTCTCGTTAGATATAACTAAAAATTCTTGGATTGATACGAAAAAGTCTGATCCTACTCCTTGATACGATATTTCCTGGCAACATCTCCATCATTGGATGATCATTTGTATAAACATTTTCATCATCATTACGAGGAATGTTATCTTCACTATGATTATTTGTGCTTTTGAAATACTGACTTGGAGGATATTCTTCATCTTTCCCTTCTTCGGTGCTATTCTCATAGTCCTTAGAATTAGGATTAAATGGAAAATTTGGCTTGATGTTTACTGGATATTCTTCATCATGTGCATTGTCAATGCCATTCTCATAGTCCATAGGATTAGGACTATGTCGCAAATGTGACTCTTTACTTACTGAAAATTCTTCATCCTGCCCTTCGTCACTACTGCTCTCATAGTCTTTAGGATTAGGACTAAGTGCTTCATCCTGTCCTTCATCCCTACTGCTCTCATTGTCCTTAGGATTAGGACTAGTTGGAAAATGTGGCTCTCAATTTATTGGAAATTATTCATCCTAGCCTTCATCACTGCTGCGCTCATAGTCCATGGGATTATGACTAAGTGGAAACCACGACTCTTTATTTATTTGAAAATCTTCATCATGCTTTTCATCAATTCTGCTCTCATAATCCATAGGATTAGGACTAAGTGGACACCGTGACACTCTATTCATTTGAAATGATTCATCATGTTCTTCATCACTACCACTCTCATAGTCCATAGCATTAGGGCTAAGTGGACACTATGACATTCTATTCATTTGAAATTCTTCATCATGTTCTTCATCACTGCTGCTCTCATAGTCCATAGGATTAAGACTAAGTGGACTGGTGACACTATTCATTTGAAATTCATCATCATGTTCTTCATCATTGTTGCTCTCATAGTCCATAGGATTAGGACTAAGTGGACACTGTGACACTCTATTCATTTGAAATTATTAATCATGCTCTTCATCACTACTATTCTTATAGTCCATAGGATTAGGACTAAGCGGACACCGTGACACTCTATTCATTTGAAATTCTTCATCATGCTCTTCATCACTGTTGTTCTCATAGTCCATAGGATTAGGACTAAGTGGAAACCACGACTCTTTATTTATTTGAAAATCTTCATCATGCTCTTCATCACTGCTTCTCTCATAGTCCATAGGATTAGGACCAAGTGGCAACCGTGACTCTTTATTTATTTGAAATTATTCATCCTGTCTTTCATTAGTGTTGCTCTCATAGTCCTTAGGATTAGGACTAAGTGGAAGATTTGACTCTTTATTCATAGTGGAGGAATTTCCATTATATTCATGAATATGAATAGAGTTGTTACGCGACGAAGATGTTGATGCTTCACAAAACGAACAATCACTATCAGAAGAATCCATGTCTTTCAAACAGAAGAGGTTGAATGATACAAATGCACTATCTCCTAATGATAATATATAGCTTAAAGAATGAAAATTTCCCTCCAAAATTTTCGCCGAAATTTTTCCCTCCAAAATTTTTGTTTCATTTATTTTCCTCCATAATTTTCTTTTACAATTTATTGAAAATTTTAACTAAAATTTTCGTATGAAATAAATATTTTAAACTAAATCTTTAAATTAAAATTGTAAAATAATTCTTTACCTAAATTAATGTTTACTTAAACTATTTAATATTTACTGGACAATTGAATGTTTTTTTAATTTTTATTATATCTTCTAAAACAAATTAATTCCACATTCATCGTGTTGTAAAAAAATTCCATAATGTTCGTTTTATCATAATTTACTATATCACCATAACAAGAATTATATGTTAAAGTCTTTATAAAAACAAATTAATCCCACATTCACCATGTGATAAAACAATTCTGTAATGTTCGTTTTATCATAGTTCCCTATATTGCCATAACAAAATTTACATGTTAAAGTTTTTATAAAAACAAACTAGTCCCACATTAACCATGCGGTAAAACAATTCTGTAATTTTCGCTATAACATAAATTTCATTATCACTATTCCTCACATCACATCAAGATTTTTTGAGGTTCGTTAAAATACTTGGAGTGAATTTATAGAGTAACTACATTGCTATCAACAACAATTCAATAAAAGATTATCACATTTGAAAGGTTAGTTTCTCTTTTGCTGTGCGCAAGATTTAAAATTCAATAGGTTTATTGATTTTTTTGTTTTTAGAAATTAAAAATTTAGATGAGATAGATTTACCCACTACGTCTACAATGAACGTGGTGGGCCTGATCATGCTCCTCGACGGCCCACTGAGTCCGTGGGGGAGGGGCGGGAGAGCTAGGAGAAATTTAAATGGTTATGTTTCACAAAATTATTTATCATTATCGTTTTTTCTGTTAGTTAAGTTTTTTTTTTTAATTTACTGATTATATATGTGTCTTTTTTTGCAAGAAAATGGCATCGAAGAAGATTTATGTGAATCTTTCTGGACCAAAGGCTGCTAAAATTAAAGGTGGATCCTCAACAAACACTGTTGAACGAACCAAACCTGAGCCGGTAGCTACAAATCTATCAAGTGATTCAAACGATAAAAATACGATTTCATACTGGAAGAAATTAAAAGAAGTGAGACTTCCAAAAAATTTATGGTATGTGAAAAAAGAGAAGGTGAAGATGTGCAGATATATCTATATGTTGATATCCCTAACGATAGTGGAATTTATGAGGTGCTGGGAAATGTCATAAACATGTGTTTGGTACCAGATACTAAAGTTGTTTATATACTTACAAAACACCCAAGTCACATGATAAGATTACATATCAATTATCGTATTCATTGTATGACACGAGAGAGGTATCTACAAAATTGTCTAAACAAATTGTAAATGAGATTGCATAAGATATTGTAAGTATTGTTATTTATATTTGTGTTTTGCGTTATTGTAACTGTCTCATTATATTTTTATAACTTAGTTTTTATTGACATATGATATTTTGTTTAACAAAATTTTGTTGAAAGTCTTTCAATTATGTTGGGAGGCATTCATTTCATAGAGGAAGATATTATGAATATTGTGAGCAGTTTCTACTCAAGGTTAGAAGAAGATATGGCAAACAAACAAAAAGTATTAATTCATGATGCTACAAAACTACATCCAAGGGATCAGAAAAAAAATGCCTCTAGTGGATAAATCTTGCAAAGGTAGACATGTTACTTTTGAAGATGAGGAAGTTGAAACTGACACTGAAGAATATGTTGTCGTTACTGAGGATGGCATTGGAACTGATGTTAGAAAGAAAAAGAGCCATAAAAAACAAAAAAGAACAATGCCCAGGAATGTCTCTATTCTAGTTAATGATGAGAATGATAGGAGGAAAAAAAGTAAAGTTGAACATTCTCAAGTAGTCATTACCAACAGTGAATATCCTAGTGAAATTTCAAAAGAAAGAAGGAAAATCATTACCCAGGAGCTGATTTAGAGGATGGCATTATTAAAACAAAACAAAATGCCATTCAACAAAACTTGACTAAGAGAAACTTAATTGAGGGTGGTCATACATTTTAGCTTAATGTGAGACAAATATATAAGACAAGTGAAAGACAATGTAAATATCAAATAAAAAGCCACACCACCTGCATATTCACAAATTGAAGACATTGATGAGGTACAATCCATATGCTCATGTGGTTAATTATGTGCTTCTTGTTGATCCAGTTCAAGTTCCCAACAAAGAAGCATTTGATAAGTCAAAATGTTTTGAATATAATTATTATGTGCTTGGGGGGAACCATTTTGTAGAATCTCAAAGGCAATTGATGGAGGAATATCCCAATAACCCATGTTTTGAAACAATGAAATGCATCATTTATGCTTGTTTATTAGATATAGAAGCAAACTTATTGGCATGGGATCATAATTCATATAATGAATATAAGAGGTCTATGAATTTCATCTAAAGGGTTAGATTTATTCGTTGTGAATTTGAATAAAAATGTGGTGGGGATAAAATAAATGTTACTGTAAATTTCTGAAAGGAATGTTGTATGGAAATAGGCTATCAAATTGAGCAGAAAATAAATTCAAAAAGTGACATAATAAATACTCATGTATTCAGAGGTATTGATAACATTTTCCAGTTGACATTTAGAACTAGAGAGATATGGGAATTAATTAAAGAAATTTTTAGCATGTGGGAGAACATTGACATTAAAAACTAGAAGGTCAAAAAGTCTAAACCATTAATATGCAGCAATAGTAAATCAGGTTCTGAAATGAAGCAACTTCCAAAAGATATGACTATCACACCTTGGAGAGAAATGCAAGGAGTGAAGGATGAAAAACTTGTCAAAGAAATATTATGTCGTGTGAGGTCAGGGGAATTATCATTGGAGGAAATGTTTGAAGAATTTTAAAAGTAAGTTTGTTGAATTATTTTTACTTATTTCTAGATTATAATTTACTTTTTAATATAACATATTGTTCTTGGTAGTATTTGTTATACATATCATTATATTAAATTTTTTTACTTTATCTATTCAGTCACAAAGTTTACATGAAAATACAAGAACAAATGGCTAAATTGTTTAATGAAGATAGTTGGGATGATGTTGTACGCAACTATCCAGATTCAAGTTCTACGTCAACACTAAAATATTTTTATCTTGCATTTTAAACTGTATGTTGATTTATACATTCATTTTTATTCATCTGTATACTATTTTTATTTTATAACTTATACATATATTTGTTTATTTTATTAAAGATGAGGAAAGATGCAAATGGAGCACCAGATAGTTTCATAACCTTTATTGAAAAACTTAAGATCGAAAGACTAAAGAAGTAGCATTTTTAGAATGTTGAACTTGATCTAACTCTTACTCATTTCATTTGGAATGGGCTTTACACTATTCAATATCAAGTAATACAAGGCGACTGTGAAGACATTGCTAAACTCATACCTAAAAAGGATTATTCTTTAGTTATTGCAGATATTCTCCATGGTTTCAATATCCCAAACATTGACTATGATAGTGACCCTTATACTTAGCAAGCTCTTAGTAAAGTGGTTGCGGGATTTGTAGAAGTCACATCATTACCGTTATGGAGATTTGTGACATTTCATTTAGACACATAATTGACAATGTTATTGTCAAGCTTCAAGGGGAAAACAAACTCAAGGATGCAGCTTACATGGTAAGACGTTGAAAATGTATGTTTGATTAATGTTAACAAAATCATTTATTTACAAGTTAATTGATTTTTTACTATTTCATGTTACAAAAAAAAGTCAAATCTTCTTAATTGTGAAGATAAACCATTTATAAATGATTGTGAGTTCATCTATATTGATAGTCGGGCAAAAAATGATACTTATATGTCTATGCTTTTTAATCGGGTAGATGGAAAGAGTCATAGCCAAGCACTGATTTATGATGTTGTGAAAAAACTAACATATGAAGACAAAGAAGCAAAATGAGAGATAATTAACATTGATCAAAAGCCACAATCATTGATTAACTATTTTATAGACATATGTTCAAATGAAGGAGATTGGGTTCTAAATTTATTTTCTAGCTCAGGTAAGTTTTATTATATAGAATTGAATTTTGATATCTTCTTTCTTAATTTATATGTAAGTATACTAATTTACTTCATTATTTCTTTTGTACTTGATAATTAGGTACAATACTAGCATGTTGTCTATAAAAAGGAAGAAATTGCATTGCAATTGAAAAAAATCCAGTACAATGCAAATTTATTCAACAAAAAATTAATGCTCTTCAATTTCTTCTAGATGCAATGCAAAAAATTAGGTTGAAGAAAGGGGATTTTAGTGAAACATGTGCGGAAAAAAAGGAAAATTAACCACAACCACCATTACATGGAATGATTGGAAAAGCATATATTGGAAGATTCACAGACATCATAGATCCATTAGAATAGGAAAACTAGCAAAATGAAGCAGAAAATATTGTGGGAGAAGACAATGATGAAACTCTAGAGGATGAAGAGTTTGGATTACGTGATATTGTTGATTAAATTTAAGTTATGCTTGGAAATCAAGCTCATTTTTTATAACTATTAATTAGTTATACTTGTAATGTTTTTTACTTTGACATTTTATGAGAAGAATACGCATTCAATTAATGTTGTTATGTGTTCAATATTTGTATTATGTGATTTTCGCTTTAATTTTTATGTGAATCATTATTTAAAAAAAAAAATCATTAAAAGAACAAAAAAAAAAAAAAAACAAACTATTATTTAACTATTTTTCGTTAATTTTTTTTTTATAAAAATTGTGATTTTGACATGTCATTTCTAGCAAAAAATTATCAAAATGTGTAATTTTTTAGTTATATTTATGTTAAAAATGATTATTTTTATGTCAATTGTTAAAAATATTGTTTTTTAGAGACAATTATTTGATGTGCATTGAAAAATTAATTAACGATATATAAATATGTAGAATATCGAAACTTTAAAATATCGACATTTTTCTTTAACTATGCAAAAAATTAAAACCCTCACTACAAACAAAAAAAGAACAAGAAAATATGAAGAAAAAGACCACTTCAAAAATTGTTAAATTTAGAAAATAATTATTCACATTTAATACATTAGAAAATTTAAAGTAAAAAAAATAGGTCTTTTTAAAAAAAAAGGCCTGATGAAAAATCAACGCTTTTTAAAATTAGCATGCAAATCACTAACATTCTAAAAACTAATGTACATAATAAAAAATTAAGTGTCAAAAACTATGCTAAAAAACAAAATGTGTATTCTACATCACCACTTTTCAAAATCGGATCACTTTTTTGCTACCTCTACGAAACGGGTAATCGTATCAGTTCCCGTTTCAAAGTATACATTGTTCCTTATGGAGGAGGAAGAAAAAGAACATGTACCATCTTTTAAGAATACACAAAGATAGTAGCAAAAAGAATGGCTTGACATTGCCGCATCATCATGCAGTCCATGTCATGTCTTACTAAGGTGTCATGTCAAGATGTATATGATCCATCATTTGCCACATCAATTGTGGATTATGTAATTTTCAATATGAGATATATGTAATGAAAAGTGGAAGTCCAGGAGTCAAGTATAGAATGAGAAAATTCATGAAGGAGTCAAAAGGTCATAAAGAAGTCAAATAATCATGAGGGTAAAGACTCCAAAGAAGTTGGTGAGAAAAACCAAGCCTCTTCCGATAAATCTAAAGACAGAATCTTTCGATATGGAATTATTGACCAAGTCTCTGAAGTTGCTCATGAGAAAAGTATCAGAATTGAATAGAAGGTCAATCAAGGCATCCACTACCAGCAACAAGTCTTTCAGGCCACTTTTCTTTAAAAAGAACATGATGTAGCAACTACAACCACCTTCCAAAATTTTGCCTATGCTTCGATTTTGGAGCCTCCCTTCTAAACCACAAAAACTCATCTTGCACTCATCCAGGTATCCATGCTTTGACTGAGATTTATCCTTTTCATTTTGGCTTGTGTTTTCTTAATTAGTTGATTTTCAAACTCACAAGTTGATCTCCTGAATTGGTCCCACAACAGTTCTGGGCTTTCCTCACAAAACTACACAATTCTTGAGGGTAACTAACCTTGTAGTTGGGAATTGCGCAGTCCTGATTGCAAGTGAGCCTTGAGCTCAGAAAATGCGCAGTCATGAGGGGGCAACCCAACACTAAGCCCAAAAATTGCACAACCCTCACTATGCTCAGAAACTGCACAGTGCATTAAGCCAGAAAGTTGCCCAATTCCCGAAACCACATTGTCTTTCCCGGTAGTGTGCATGGAAAGTTTCACCGGAAAAAGAAAAAATAATCACTGAAAATAAGGATCTATTTTTTAGTATCCCAAAGGAGGCATTTGCGTTATTTTTAGAAACTTCCCCTAAGTGTCAATTTTTCCTTGATTTTAGGCATGTGCGTCATAAACCCTAATTTCTCCAAATCTATTTAATCGACGTTGCTATAGCTCATTTTCACATTTGATCCTGGAGCTATAGAATTATCGAGGAGATCAAGGAGCCTTCAGTGCGATCATCGCTACTTTTCCGGGTGATTTATGCTTTTGTCATCTTTTGTTGCTTTTGTTGTCACTTTTTGTTGTTTGGCTTGTGTGAGTGTTGTTTCACTTGTTTCTTTGCATGATTGCTGGCGTTTTAACTTTTTTTAACTTTTAGAAGTGTTGTTTCAAGTTATAGAGTGATTTTCCCAAGTGTCACATGAGTTTTCTTTTTTTGCACCAACGATTGTCTTGCGACGACTCCCCTTACATGCTTCGTTTTCTTTCGGTATAATCAATTGTTGCACTTGTTTTATATGCATGCATCAACACTTAGTCAGATTTCCACTCAACGTCACACTATCTTTCATATTTTCTTGTTTTTCACACTCCCATTGGGCAAATCTAGGTTCCCTTGCCCAGATCTCACTTTGCATAGCTTGCACTACACAATTTGGAGGCTCAAGACTCTGGAATTACGCAACTATGCCTGGGTTGGCTCCAATTGTGAAGTTCCAAGATCCAACCTCCCAGCTTGGCCACTGAGACTGTGCAATGCACAGTCTCTCTCAGGCCTTTGCCCAGGCTGAACTGCGCATTGCGCAGTTTTAGTCATCAGGTTTCCACCTTCACTGCTAGAACTGCACAATTCATAGTTATCACAGTCAGTCAGCCACCGCTGTTAAGGAAAATTGCACAATATTTTCCATCAAGTGCCCGACTTGCTGCTTGAACTTGCGTTGAAGTTGTTTTGGTTTTAAACTGACATTTGCTTGCCATGAGTTCTCTCTCTATCCTACAAGTACAACATTTGTTGAGCATATCTCCAGCAGTCGCAATTAACATGGCATCCAAGAGAGATGCATCAAAGTAAACCGTTAAGAGCAGTATTGGGGAAGAAATTGAGCATACATAAGTTTATTTACTAGTGTATGAAAATACTTAGTTCTTTATTTAGAAGGGAACAACCTTGACATGGCAACAAATCAAAGATACTTTTGCAAAAGACTTAGGGGAAAATTTGGAGGACCGACAAGTCTATCTTAACATCTGACAGTTAGGGTTATACAAGGTTGCATGTAGGTACCCCGCCTTCCCATGTGCGTATATCATCAACTGGATTGTCTCACATATGGATGAACAGACTATGACATTGAGTAATGCCAACAGGAGGAAGCTTGCCATCTTCGGTGTAGAATTTTTTCAGCAGATCTATCACTTGCTTGAGCTAGTGAAGCGCATGGACTCACTCTTCTATGCCACCCATATCTATGTGAGCACATGAGACTTTATCAAGCACTGGGTGAAAGATTCGTCAAAGTTTAGATAGACACCCATCCATGTTTACAAGACAAAGTCCCTCAGGAAGGCTTACCAGTTCTTGATCATCGTTTCCTGATGAATATACAGTCAAGAGATCACAAAGACCTTCCTTGAAGGGTGGGCAGTCTTACTAGACCAGTTGGTAAGTGATGGAAGGCCATTCAACTGGTCGTATATGTTAGCTCAACAGTTTAAGTCCCATGTAGCTAAGGCTTGGAATCTGCCCAAGAATGAGAAAGCAAGGTTTTATATGTCTGCATACTTATTAGATGCAATCTATGCACAACAACATTTCCCTGGCATGAGCTAGACATGAACACCACAAGAGACTGTCATGAACATCTATTGCAAGTTGCTTTCTGACTACAACTATCGAGGAGTGATGGAAAGGATAACTGACCACTTTATGATCTTGTTATACAAGCTTATATTAGAGAAACATCTACCTTGCATGCCCTGAGAAGTAATGGAGACAATAGTAGGCATTGCAGATTGGTATGCCTCACCAAGTGGCACCTTCATCAAAGTTTTTGGAAAAGATAAGCCTTTGCATGTCTTACCAAGGTATGCCACTGACAAAATAATCATGTAAGAAGTTTCATACCACCTTGCTACAGGGTTGTCAGCAGGATTGCATAAGAAGAAGAAAGAGCCATGGCTTGCTCTTCCTTTTCGGATCAGATTATACGAGATTAAGAGCTTGAAATATGCAAATGTCGAAGCTAAGGACATAGTGAAATTAGAGTTCGTCACCAAGGACTTTAATCCACATGATCCCCGCGGTATTTTCAAATACCACTATACAAGAGTTTACTTTCCATGGATCAACGAGACATTTCATTGGCCAAAGGAGGATCCTTGGAGGTACTGCTACAATGCCTCTAGACTCAATGAACTAGTCAGTATAGCAAGAACTTGGAAGGCTACTCTACAGACAACAAAAGCTCTGGAAGCAACAAAAACAATAGCAGAAGGAAAAAATCCAGTGCAAGACAAGGGAAAGAGTAATATTGTTGGTGATCTAGAGGGAGAGAAAAGCTGTAAAATGATGGCATATCCTATTATCGTGAAGGAAGCTTTGGAAAAAAAAGCAAAAGAGCGAAGGATGAAGAGAGAAGCGCAGAGGAAAAGAAAAAATAGAGGTTGTAGGAAGCAAAATTGAAGATGCATGAGACAAAGAAGAAGCTGAAGGAAGAACATGAGTTGAGGAGGAGAGAGCGAGAAGAGAAGAAGAAGCAGGAAGAATATCAAAGGTAAGGCATGATGACAAAGGAAACATGCCGATACAAGTTGATGAGCCAGAATAGCCAATAGCTGAGGAGGAAGTTGAACAAATGCAGGATCGGGAGCTTGCTCAACATATTGAGCAATTGATCGAAGTGACACACATGGAGTTGGAACAAGAGCCACAGAATGAAGACACTGACCTAATGCCGAGAGCACCACATGTCATCCCTCATTCTCCACCACCTCCAATAGTAAAGTCAGCCCTGAGCGATCAAGGAGATGTTGTTCTCTTTGATATGAGCCGATAGTGGATGTGTACAATCTATCATTTGATGAGTTCTATAAGAGGATTATAAAAGCACAGAGGAATCACTTTTCGGATGATCACATATCACTTGCATTCATCAAGGAAAGGGTGATAGTGTCAGACACCAAGAAGCATCCAACTGCCATTTCACAAGCCAACTTGGCCTATGCAAGAGCAACAAGCTCAAATGTTCAGTATCTGACGACTGAGAATGAACAACTAACAAAAACTTACAGGCTACTAGGCAAGAGGCAGAACAACTTCGAGCATCAGCGCAGAATGCAATTTCCACATCGGGGGAGATGAGAACAACTATACTTGCTAAAGTATCAACACTTGGAGATACCATACAAAAGCTCTATGACAAATTTTACACTGTGCATAAAGCAGTTGTCCATTTGCATGGCCTACAATAGCGAAGCAAAGGGTTTGTTCAAACTCTCAAAAGCATGAATGTTTCGATCGCTCATTTATAAGAATGGATAATGCGATACAAAGGGGCCCCGCTTGACTTAGTGAAGAAGATGAAGCCACAGTCAGAGCTGGAGAAAGTGAAGATTCGAATGTTGATTCAAAACAACGAGCAACTCACGTCATTCATTGGCAACACACATGACTCATATGTTCAGTTGTACAGTAGTTTGGATGTCTTGGTGATAAAACATCATATCCCATCAATCGGTTCCCCCATCGATGCTAAACCCAAGAACCAAGTCCGGCTAGATATCGATGAGTACTTGGAGCATCTAAGACAAGAAGCCACCAGGAAAGACTTGGAGCTAGACACACACAACATGCAAAAGTACATCGGTTGTCTTGTCAAGACCAAGACAATGATGATCATGCTTCGGAATGAGTTGGATATATGCTCCAAGACGATCTACCCAGATGCCATTGAGGCTAGAGTTCGCTTCCAAAAAGACATTGTTAAGTAGTTTGGGGACACCATCACACAATACCAAGCTTGGCACCAATATGTGACCAAGAAGCATCAAATGGAGGTCGTTGAGCTGGACTTCCCCCAAACTCTAGAATCATAGTGTTTTTTCTTGTTAGGCTCTCTCTACCCTATTTTGTCTTATATGGGTACATGTGGAAAAGGTAATATTATTTGAAATTATGTTGTAAGTGAAATTCCAAGTGTCAATATTGGAATATGAAAAGTCATCATGTAATGTAATGCGTTATTTAGTGAAGAAGTTGAAGAGTCACGAGGGTAGTCCAAAGGTCACAAAGGGGAGTTGAAGAGACCCCATCTTGTTATAAATAGAACCTCATAACTCATGTAACAGGCTTTTGGGAGCCAAGATTTTGGCTAGTATTAGGCTTAGAAAGAGCTTGAGAATATTGTGAAGAGCATTGGCTTCTCCATAGTATAAAGCAAGTATAATTTTTTGGAGGAGTAGGTGTTCTTGAATGTAATGTTCCACTATTGGGGCTAGTGGTCGTCATTGGCGTATGCATGGATGAAACTTTCACTTATAATAATAAAATCAGAGCCAACACGCTTTCATGCATATGTTGTTAATATAGTAGGACTGTTTTTGTTGTATTGGAAATGTATGTTATTTAACTTACGCATATGCTTATGAAATACTTTGTTTACATTTGTATGAATCTTGTTGAATGCGTGTTGTCAGATTAACTCATCACTTTAACTTGTGGACTATTATGCATTTTAGCTTGTGATGTCATTTCGCTCGTGTGTTCCTTTCAAGTTGTGTACTATTATAGGCTTCCAAGGGGCACACTTTCTTTTCCCCTTCGTGTGTTAGAACCTTCATGCATCACACTTGACTCTCTGCAAGGGTGACACACTTACTCTTACCCAAAGTTATCATACTTTCCTCTGCACATTTCCACGTCAAGGCATTATATTACCACCCACTGTTAGGAATCATACTCCAAATGGTGCGAGGTCTAGTTGGGACTTCATATCGGGGAGATCCACTGAATGTTGGCGGGTTTAGCACTATCAACATTTTTGGTGCTAGAAGGAGGGCTAGAGGACGAGCCGAGCCCTTGAAGTTCTTTTTGAATTTCTGCACACATTTCATGACTTTTTTCCTAATCATAACCCCAACATGCTTTTCTAACTATGAAAACTTTGAAGTGTCAACAAGCATTTGAAATGACTTGTTCAGAGTTAAGTTTAATGGCAAGGGTGGAATAACATTGCTTAGGCACATAGTTACTTTTCTTGGTTTTTGTGACAGGCATGACATCCCCTCTCACGATGTTGCTTGTGGGTTGTTTGCTTTCATGTTTGAAGGGCGCACAAAGTAATGGTGTCACACATTGTCCGTAGCCTCTATACATTCTTTCAATCATTTTGTTGGTGAATCATGTTGTGCTTTCGTTCTTTATGATCATAAAGCTCTTAATAGAAAAATTTTAAAATTGCGAAAATCACATGACGAATCTCTTCAAGATTTTCATGATTTTTTTCTTCACTACTGTTTTGAATTTTTGAAAGATGAAGTTTTCTAGGAATTCTTGGATGAAAAATTTCAATATCTTTTTCACATTTCTGAAAATCCACATGAGTTAGAATCTTTCGAACCTCTCCAACATACCTCGGTGTTAGAGCTTCTAAATTTGAGACGAACAAGGTTGTTTCCCCAAGTGACCCTCCATCCCCTTCTCATCAAACAACTCTAGCTCCACAGGTTGAGGTGGGAGAAGTTGAGAATCCACCTGTTGATTTATTACCATCTTCTCCTACCCCACCTACTCAGAATTTATCCGCATATTTGCACTGTAACTCTAATGGTTGTCTTGAAGTGCTATCTCCTCATCCTTCGTCCTTTGGTCCCTTTGATCCTCCGGATTTTGGTTTGTTGTGTTCATCTTGTAACAGTCCAAAAATAAATATCTAATTAACTTTTATGATTAACATTAAATTCAACTAAGAATAGTGCTTACCTATCGTAGAAGTAGGCTTATTGCAACAAGGTTTTTGGGGACGACTCTCCCCCTTTAAGGAACTTCGTCCCCTCTCACAATGTTGAGTTATGTATTATGTATTATTTTTATTATTTATTATTTATTATTTTATTTACTTCCTGTTACAAACACCCTCTGCTGAACTAGTATAACCAGCAGGCATCGAAAGTCCCCAACACCCCCGGGAAATCTCAAGGAATCTCTGTCCTTTTTCCCACTTTCGGCACCAGGCTAAGCTTGACCTGGTCTGTATCCTAGTCCAAGGCTAGCCCCAAGGCTCGCGCCTAACTCAGACCTCATCTGCCCCAAGGCAGGCATCCGGTCCGGTACTCAATGACCCCGGGCATCTGGCAAGGCTGGCCCACTCCCTCCACAACTACTAAGCAGCCCCAGGCATCGAAGTCCTATACAACCCTTCTAGACTTCGGCATCCCAATCCAATAACAGGCACCAAGCCTAGAACATCAGGCACTTGGCCTCGTCAATATGGTCTCATAGCTCTTCAAGAGCTATCCATCAAGAGCCGTACACAAGACAAAGGAACCACTGGCATATGTAGTGTTGATTGAGTTTTGTCCCCAGCCCATATGGTGTTACGTATTCTCCCTCGTGCGTATGGTCTCGCACGAGATCATCAAATAAACTGGCTCTCTCGGCCCATTTGTGGAGTCCTGTGAATCATCACATCTCAACATGCATCCAATGCATTAACCATACCATCATAGTATCATAGGAAATAATCCACATGCCAACTCTTGCATGTCACCATGAGAACGTTCATCTTTGTTAAGTGCAACATTATCACTAATAACGAACTGCATGCTCATGCATATCATAAATTTGTAGGCAATTATTGCATACTTCACCTTATGAATACCCTCGTAAGTTAGATCATCAACGTATTTGCATCAAAGACATATCAGAACTTCACATAAATGAATCACATGTCAATAAGCCTCATAGCATCATAACTCTTAAGCCCCATTGTGCATATCATATTCATCATGAGTATTGAACATTAAATGCCTATCATGACGTAGTAAATGAATATGTCAATATACCTTGTCATAACGTCATAATGCCTATGCATATTGCTATTATCATATGGATACATTCTCACTATAAGAACCATATGTAAATCATTATCTTCCTACCATGAAACATTGTCAATATGGTTTCATCAAGTTGTCAATTACTTTTCAATAATCATTTCGACTTCTTTTTACTAGGTAGTTGATCATTTACACCAACGGTATATCGTTAAATTTCACATGAGCCTCATCATCTTGAGTGTTAATCTCTCGTCATGTATTCTTCCTTCCCCAAGGAAATTCTGGTGAATTTCATTGTTTAAGATATTACTAGTGATACCATCATTATTTAAATCAAAATCCCTTGATTTTACATCCATTTACCCTTTGGCTTATTGATTCCAATATCGCTATATGGAATTGCATATAAACACTATTTCATCATGATTTAATCTTTATATCATGAGGATTTGTTGATCCATGTTGACTTATTTAACAGTTAGCACTTCATCCACCAAAATATCTTCTTATCTCATCGAGTTCGTAAAGTTCGTATCTCAATACCACTTGATTTCTTTATCATAAATTCAGTTTCCATTTAGATTTTGAAATAGTTGGAAACACTACTACCATCTTTATCCATGGGAAACTTATATGTGAGGTGTTATGTGGAAACCACCTCTTTTAATGTGAAATAATGAGTCAAGTACAATCTCTATTAATTGACCTTTACTTCTTTTGTCACTATGTACACAATCCTTCTCAAGGTATCCATTGTGAATTGGAACAGATCTCACTATTTTAGAGCACTTTAATTGGTGACAAATTTCAACTTCAATTGATGATCACCATCCAATATTACAAGATTATATACTTTTTTAATGAATCAATGAGTCATAATAAAACTATATCTTTAATTATGTGACTCATTTAGATTTTTGCTAGAGCTATGCAAACACAACAACTCAAGAAAATGAGATAGTGGTTTTACCAGGTAATGGGAGCAGAGAACCCAAAAGGAAAGGACGGGTATCCATACCAAATAACGAGTTGTATATAATGATGTATGAGAAAACCAATGATGAACTAATGAGTGCAAAAACTTTAACTTACACTTAATTTAATATCAGGTCTTATTTAATATCACATTTTGAATTTGATGAACTGTAAAAGAAAAGAAGGTTGATCTAAAGACCTTGTAAGAGAAATAAAAAAACACTACTGTAACTCAAGATTCATCATAAAATAAGAACCAATATACTCAATAATAATTATTATCAAAGTCTAATAAGGTTAATAATTTGTCCTTATTATCAGAGTTACGAGTTTAATAAAATATGTCCTTATCATTAATGATCAATAATCACAATACTTAAACCATAAATTACCAACAATCACAATTTTGTAGTATAAAATCATGGAAAACATGAGTTAGAAGGTCATAATGATGTGAAAATAAATTTTGAAGTATATAAAAAACCATGGAGTTTATGAGTTCATCAATAATCACAATTTTGTAGTATAAGCCATAAGACTTAGAGAATTGGATCCATGTAAAATAAAACAAAATTCGAATGAGTAAAGCATTATATGTCACGATAATATTAATTCTGCAGATTCATGACTTTAAGTATTTTGTTTATGCAATCATTACTTATGTAAAAAAAAAAATGGATTGTTTTAAAATACATGTAAGAAAATTTATGAATCAAGCATAAAAATATTCCACACCATAAAGAAAAGACGCTGCCACGCGACCCAGAACTGGATCGGATGACTGGGAAGGTTATTCCTCCCCAACAAAAAAATAATCATTTTATTAATTATATGGTCTGCCTGCAAGCGCACCTGCGAAGGCAACACCATTTTGAATCCCTTAAATTACAATGCATTTAGCCATAGAATCGTCTGCATAAGATAGAAGATTGTAAACTTGTAGCCATGGAAGGTGATGTCTCCGCTTCCTGCTCTTGCAATTTATGCAAAACCCCTTTAAACATTGCAGTCACTTACTTCAATCCAAATCGGTCCAGAATTGCGAGGCAGTTTTTGGAGTTGTTAAACGGCTGTGGTTTGACCACCCCAGCCCAGATTCGAAAAGTGATCCAGCTTAGGCTTAGCCTAATCAAATAAAAATACCAATTTTTTTGATAATAATTATAGTCTGAAGATAGTTTTCCAAGACCTACAAAAGATTGGAATGCAGATGAAATAAAAATTATGTATGAGGATTGCCAGCGCGCTATGAAATCAGTGGACAACTCTTCTTTGCTATCTGAAGAATATAAGTATTGTTTGCAAAGAGGAAGAGACCCCGTAACAGAAAATGATGGAGTTGATTATGAATACAGGATATTTTAGGCAACAATATAACTCAACCCAGTATGTGTTATATTGGAGAGATGCTTCTCGCCGGTGCCCGCGTTTATAGACTCAACTCGTAGATTTCCATAAATTCTTTGTAAACAAAAAATAACTATGGCATGTTGCTTACAACAAATATAACCATATAAATTAATTCCGAGCAATTTCATCATAATAGAATCATAACATGGGTAATCTAAACTTGTTTATGTAAATAGAATATAACTCAAATACATGAGAGCTCAAAACTCAAAAACGTGACCCACGTGAAGTCCAACCATAAGCATATATAACTCTGACGAAAATCCACATCATACCACTCAAATCCCTCAGAAATAGGGCTTTACGTTTTCCATTAGAATTTAAAGACGTCGATTAAAACAAAAGAGTCCAAATTCCCGAGCACTTTTATGATGATAACCAGCTACTCTCTAAGGTGGATGCCAAAATAAATTTCACACTCTGGCTCACTGTGGAATTTCTACAAACAGAATGTCTGCAAGGTGCTAGAAATGTGTCCTTTCATTTATCTAACTCAGTTGAATGTGTACAATAATCATTAATTGCCATAAGAATGTTCCCCACAAAGCTCGGGATTAAAATAAGTACACAGGGCAGATATCAACGTATATATATTTTTAACACGAAACAGTGATAGCATGCAGTTCAGGAACAAATATGGAATATTTAGCATGAGTGACATTGACGAACAGTGGTTCGCTTCAGCTGGAGTTCCTTGATGATATTAATGATTTAAATTGTTCGTAGGGATGAGAATAGGTAATTAAGCAATCGTAGGCAAAATTGACGCCAACAAACCAGTCTAAAATAACACGTTATGATTTCTTTCGGCGACGTTTTCTATCACAATTTTTTTATTTTATTTAATGAACAGATGCGAGAGTATGATGCGAGAGTAATGGCCAGGACTCAGAATGCCTGGCTGTTTGGCTGTATGGTTAACTCTACCAATCAGACATTGAACGATTACCTTCCGTAATAATGGGCTGAGATAAAATCGAAAACCTTCTTCGTCGCCGGAGAGATTCGAACTCTCGCGGGGAAAACACGTATAAAGCACGGACACACATCTTAATGTGTCGGGTTTATCGCTGAGAGATCGTGGGAATGAATCCCGTTAGCTTTGCCGCAATCCCTTGTTTGTGAACGCCTCCAACACCTTCCGAAATGAATTTGATTAACTGCAAATCTAAAAGATATTGAAAGGAGAAAACAGGTAATCAAATCCTAAAAGATATTAAAAGGACTGCAAATATTTGCAAAGTTAAATTCCACTTATGACTTTCAATATGAAGTTTGAAGATGTTTCAATCCACTAATGCCATTAGAGTAATGCATTTGCATCACAATCGAGCGGTTGTTAACAACAAAGATACTGATCTTGAATCTTGAGTAGCAACCATCCAAACTTGAAACTATAATGATAAATTAGCTATCCAGATCATTATCAACACAACTCGAAATGACTTGTTCTTCCAATAAATAATTTGGAATGTTGAATTAGGACAATGCCCAGATAAATCATTTTCATAGCCAATGAATATAGCTTTAGCTTATCAATTGATGCTATACTATTGCAGACCTGGTCTTTTAATTTTTGTTGTGAAGGGATTTTTCGGACCCAGAGCAAAGGGAAGATAGAAGCAAGAACAACAGACTAGACAACAATAATTGTGGGTGTCATGTTCTGTCGCCGCATCAAACCTTTCAGGAAAGGGTAAATATGGAAAATTGTGAGATACCTACAATGTTTATAACAAGTGGTTGGAGGGATCAAAAATGCAATTCATTTGAACAGATACAACTCTGAAAAATCATCGTCTTCATCTGAAGCTTTCGATGTGACAATGAAGTTAGTGTCAATACCAGCAAGGACTTTCAGCAAGCCCTGGACAATCGTAAATAGATGAATTTTCACACTTCCAATGACCTATAATTTTTCATTCCTCCACACTTCTGAATGTGCTAATCTTCATGAGCAACTACCACATTTTCCATTGTATGAAAAGCACCATAAAATATTTCAGGAGAAAATTGTAACCAGGCCAAGAAGTTTACCTGTGGTACCCACATAAACTGGGTCGTGAATTCCATCTAAACCTTTGTGGTTGATCTACAAATCCTATGGTAACACGAGTTTTCGAGAATAATGAAAATGTTTGCAATTTGAAAATTTTCTAAAATTCCATATGATAAATGTAACATATATATAGATGAATTTTTTCGTCTAAGCCCACGCTCCTTGTAGACTCACTTTAGGGTGTCTAGAAATGGTGCCTTAGTTTAAGAAACCGAAACTGGCAAAGACAAAATTTGAAGAAAACCTTTAATTGGTCACAAGTGAGTGCCAGGACAGAGAATATACTAGTGCCAGGGCAGAGATTATTTTACCTAAGATTTTTTTTTTAATATGATTGTGTTAGACTTGCAGTAAAAAAATTGCTCGTGTAATGCAAGAAACAATTAAGAAAAGCTTGATAAAATGAGAAGAACAAAAGCTTGATGAACAAAATCGCATATCCAAATTTGCAAGATTGGAGGATTGGGCATAATATGAAAAAATCCTCGGTGAACATTGTTAAACAACAATCCTCGGTGAACATTGTTAAACATCTAGTATTATAAAAAAAATTGTTCTCAACACATACCGGTAATATTGTAGATGGATAGTCAAGCATAATTCTATAAAACCTAGAAATGCCTCCGTGACATGAATGATCATACAACCAAGATATTTAACCCTCACGATCAATCAAATAACTTCATATAAACAAAATAAAGAAAGTGACACCAAGAATGCTTGAAATAGTGTACTATATCTTCAAAGCATAATACACCAAGTTTATTTTATCATACACATACTTGTTCACTGATGGATAAATCTCAAGAAAAAAATATGTGGCCTCCTGGAAGTAACCATCCTGTAACTTCAAAACAAGTCAAGTTAAAAATTCCAATAAAATAATATCTTTTTCTAAGATGCCCATAGGCCCTAAGGGTTAAACTTAAGCTTTGATACCATATGTAATGGTCCAAAAATAAATATCTAATTAAATTTTATGATTAACATTAAATTCAACTAAGAATAGTGCTTACCTATCGTAGAAGTAGGCTTACCGCAACAAGGTTTTTGGGGACGACTCTCCACCCAACCGTAGGCTCAATTGTGCAAGGATTCTGCTACAACTGGCCACCCCCAAGCCCTCAATCAACGTACTACTGCCAGTGACTCCTAAGTCTTAGAACACCATTCTCCCAAGAGAATGCAAGATAGAATCTCGGAATGATGGAATGCAGGAATGCCTCTCATCTTCCTCACCATCTATTAAATAGAACAACATTGGAAGGGGAACCACATGCACACACTCCATGTGTCTACATGCAACTTTCTTTTGATTTTTAGCTTTCTTGTTTTATTTCCTTCTTTTTGATAGTTTTCTTGTTTTATTTCTATTTATTCTGATTTAGAGTTTTAGTATAGTTATTACTATTTTTATTTTTATTATTTTTATTTATTTTCTTGTATATTTTTAAATATCATTTATTATTTAACATTTATGATTTATTATTTTTTATTATTTATTATTAAGTGATTTATTATTTATTATTTATATTATTATTATTTATTTGTATTATTTATTATTTGTATTATTTATGATTATATTATTATTTATTATTTTTATTATTTATTATTTATTATTAAGGGAAGGGATATTACACATCTATCTCGAATCCTTCTTACGATGTTCACGAGGACCAAGTTCTAGATGGAGTTGGTGTTGAACATCCAACTTGCGATATCATTTTTGATGAGTATGTGTGGGAATCTGAAAAAGAACTTACGGTGAATGATGACTTCCTTTTGTCGACACCTCTTCTGCATTATCATGATATTTTCCATGATGTTTTTATTTCAATTCCATCTTGTGAAAATTCATTTCCAGATGTTTCTACTTGAGATCATTTGCAGAACATGTGGAATGTCAGTTTTTCATTTGAATGCGGAGAGGATAAATTTGTCTTCCCTTATCCTCCCAATCTCTCATCTTACCTTTCTAGAAACATAAAGGGTGAAATTTCTTGTTTTTCATTATCCCCTATCTATGATTCGTCAGATCATGAGGATGCCTTTGTCCATCATCTTGAACTTTTTAATCGTGGTTGTCGTGATCTTTTTATTCATTCATTCGATCCCGATTATGATTTCTCAACTGTTGATCTTTCTAAGCCACCGGTCTTTGATGATCCATCTTTTGATGAATTGGAAATTCCCTAAGTTGTCGAGCATTAAAGAACTTTTGAGGTCTAAAATGGGCCTCCAAAGGAAAATGTACAACCAAAATAAACTTTATAAGAACTAATAAGATTTAATATGATGATGTCAACCACGGGGAATGATTCAACACTTTTGGGGTAAAAAAGTAAAAATATAATAAAATAATAAACTACTTTTTCAACTTATCTCCCTAAGGTTTTACCCAAATTTTCAGTGGGAGTACTCGTTGGATGAAACATTTAATTCCTCATCTAAGGAGTATCCATGTTGCGTACTTTTAATGGACCCAACTACACGAAAATTGACAAATACATGAAAAATGTTATTACAATCACGTTTTTCATATATTTCTCATTTTTCATGTAACAGGGTCCATCAAAAGTATGAAACATGGGTACTCCTTGGATTATGAATCAAATTATGCATCCAATGAGTGTTTTCGCTCGAAATTTTAGTAAACCCATAGGGAGATAAATTGAAAATATGACTTTAAAAAAATAGTTTTTTCTTTTTTTCCCCTCTAAAATTTGATGATGTAATGTAATATGATTTTATTATTTCTACTATTATTTTATAATTTCATTAGGAGGCCCATTTTAGACCTCATAATTCCCCTAATGGGCACTTCAGTCCGGGATGATGGTTATGTTAGGTTCTCGTAGCCTTGAGATCAGTTCCACTTCGGATCAAAAGTGTATTGAATCTTCCCATGATCCTCATCACTCTCTTTTTCACATTAAAAATCAATCTATTATTACCATTTTCGCACCATCCATCTGTGTCACACAATCCTATTGCTTAATCGTTGGAGGAGTAATACGTAGCAAGAACTTTGCAAAATGGATTTTTTCTTCTTTCTTCGTGGTTGCTCGTTTTTCAAGTTCGAAAGTGTGTACATGCTTGTATTCCACTTGCAATGTGTTGGCACACCATGGTACATCCGCATAATGCCTCTCATGTGATTTTTGTTTTTAATTTCTCGCAGATGCATTCAAGCTTTGAACATTATGGTTTTCATTGTTTTATCTTTCTTGTTTGTTGGTTTTCTTGCATATATTTCTTGTCATTCATGATCTCGCCTTCACGGGCCAACCAATGCGTCGATGGGTGCATTGGAAGTATCACTTTACGTGAGTTGGTCTATGTTCTACTTAGGTTAGGAGTAGGAGTAGTTTTTTTTTTCTTGTTTGTTTCTTGATTTGTTTACTTTTTGTTTCTTCTTTCCTTTTTTTGCTTTATTTCGCGCCTGTAGGTTAGTTTTAGCATGAAATCGTGTTTGGATTCTTAAACAAGCAGGGTGAAGTCCACAAGGAACTTGTACAACTATTAGCACTTGGTTATCTGTTTATTCCCTCTATATATGTGAATCTTGCATTTCTTCCAGTTGATGATACCCTGATGGAAAATACATTCCTTTCAGATAGAGTAATGGTGTAATCACGATTCTTGCGATCTTAACTAGTACCGCCTACTCTAATTGGTTTTCTATGTTCGGTTAGCCCTTGTCAACTCAGTCAAGTAGAGTAAGGAGAGGGGGAAAACCTTAAAAATTATGTCAGAGGTATATATAAATATCCTTCTCTGAAGCGAAAACCTCTTGTGCTCTCAATAAGTCGAGATCCCTTTTCCACCTCATGAAATAAATAAGTGCCTATGCACAATTTTTTATTATTTTTTGAAAAAAATGAAGTAAAGGGCGAAATAAGAGAAAGGAATCCTGCACAGAGAGGTGAAACAAGTAACTCCACTGAGGCACTGTCCAGGCTCACTAGTAACGGAGAAATGATTTTGTTCCTAAAGTGACTTCGTCGGGGTACTATCCAGGCCTGCTGGCAGCGGAGCAACACTTGAGATGAAACTAAAAAACTGTCCAGGCTCGCTAGCAGTGGAGAAATGCTTTTGTTCCTAAAGTGACTTCGTCGAGGTACTATCCAGGCTCGCTAGTAGCAGAGAAATGCTTTTGTTCCTAAAGTGACTTCATCAGGGTACTATCCAGGCCTGCTGGTAGCGGAGCAACACTTGAGATGAAACTAAAAATACGATAGTCTATTTTTACTTGTGCATTTATATACCGCTCATCCCCAATTAAAACAACTCAGTTTGACTTGGCTTGCTATGTGTGTTGTCGACGAATAAAATGGTAGGGACTAGATCTTTAACTCAAGCTAAGTGAAGAAGCTATGATAATCGAAGAATTGAACAATACTTCCGGAAGAGTTAGACTCACTTTGCATGAGACAAGGTCCATACAAAGAGCTGGATTTCTACCAGTGTGTCTCCAATGTTATAGCGGCTACAACCACCCTCCAAAATTTTTCCTATGCTTCGATTGTGGGGCCTCCCTATTGGGTGTGTGTTATATTCTTTCCACAACTAGCCCCACACGCGATGCCAAGGGTTAGAAGGGGGGTAGCCTCCCCTTCGTTGCGTGAAGCACAACATGGGGGGTCACAAGGGGGTAGTAGCCCTCCTCTATGGTGTCCGAGGCAACACAATGAGAAATTTTTTTTTGGACCCTATATTAGGTGGGCAGAACTACCTATGGTTTTGTGCATGGTTTTTTCACATGGTTTTGGGCATGATCATTTATGCCCATGGTATCTTGTAGATCTGGTCAAGGAAACTACGATTATGTTTTAATCTAGGGTTAATGGATTGGGGTTTATGAATGCTTCGACATGTATATATATGTGTTGTAACATTTAGAGGAATATAATGAAAAATACTTTGGTAGTCCTAGTTTTGAGATCCAGGAGAAAATCTTTGTGTATATATGTTTTACGTTATATGCTCTCACCTTTGCTTATTTTCTGTTTTTTAGAATTCATATGCAGGTAAAATCTGTATAGGGTTAAAACCTACACTCCATTCTAAACCACAACACCTTATCTTGCATTGATCCACGTATCCATGCTTCGACTAAGATTTATCCTTTTCAGTTTGGCTTTTGTTTGCTTACGTAGTTGATTTTCTAACTCACAAGTTGATCTTTTGACTTGGTCCCACAGCAGTTATGGGCTTGCCTCAGAAAATTGCACAATTCTTGAGGGTAACTAGCCTTACTTTTGGGAATTATGCAGTCCTAACTGCAAGTGTGCCTTGAGCTCAGAAAATGCACAATCATGAGGGGGCAGCCCAACACTAAGCCTAGAAATTGCGTAACCCTCACTACGCTCAGAAACTGTGTAGTGCAGTGAGTCAAAAAGTTTCCCTGTTCCCGGAACTGCGTTGTCTTTCTCGATGGTGTGCATGGAAAGTTTCCCTAGAAAAAACAAAAAAGAAAAAAGAATCCCTACAAAATAGGGATCCATTTTTTAGTATCTTGAAGGAGGAACTTGTGTTATTTTCAGAAACTTCTGCCAAATCCTTTTCCTTGATTTTAGGCATGTGCATCATAAACCCTAATTTTTCTAAATCTATTTAATTGACGTTGCAATAGCTCATTTGCACACTCGACCTTGGAGTTATAACATTCGATGAAGGAGCCTTCAGTGTGATCATCACCGCTTTTCTGGGTGAGTTCTGCTTTTGTCACTTTTTCTATTGCTTTTTGTTGTTTGGCTTGTGTAAGTGTTGTTTCACTTGTTTATCTGCATGATTTCTGGTGTTTTAACTTGTAGAAGTGTTGTTTCAAGTTATGCATTTCCTTTCCCAAGTGTCGCATGAGTTTTCTTTTTTTTGCACCAATGGTCATCGTTGCGGCAACTCTCCTCACATGCTTTGTTTTCTTTCGATTTAATCAATTGTTGCACTTGTTTCACATGCATGCATAAACACTTAATCAGATATGCACTTAGCTTCACACTATCTTTCAGATCTACTTGTTTTTCACACTCCCCCATTGCGCAATCTGGAGACTCAATACTCTAGCATGGCCTCTAGAATTGCGCAGAGCATAGCTTGGACTGGATCCAACTACACACTACATAGTTCCAGGAGCCAGCCTTCTAGCTTGGCCACTGAGGCTATGCAATGCGTAGTCTCTACCAGGCCTTTTCCTAGGCTAAACGACACATTGCGCAGTTTTAGGAGCCAACCTCCCAGCTTGGCCACTGAGACTGCACAATGCACAGTTTCTCCCAAGCATTTTCCCAGGATGAACTGCGCATTGCGCAGTTACAATCATCAGGATTCCACCTTCACTGCTCGGACTGTGCAGTGTGCAGTTCCCACAACCCATCAGTCACCCTTGTTAAGAAAAAATGCGTAATTCTTCCCATCAAGTGCCCAACTTGCTTCTTGATCTTGCCTTGAATTTGTTTTGGTTTTAAACTGACATTTTCTTGCCATGAGTGCCCTCTCTATCTCAAAGGTACAACAAGTGTTGAGCATCTCACCAGCAGTCATAGTTAACATGGCATCCAAGAGAGATGCATCAAAGGAAATCGTCAAGAGAAGTATTGGGGAAGCAGTTGAGAATACATAAATTGATTTACTAGTGTATGCAGATATTCAACTATTTATTGAGAAGGGAACGACACTGACATGGAAACAAATCAAAGATACTTTTGCAAAATACTTTGGGGCATATTTGGAGGACCGATAGGTCTATCTTAGCATCTGACAGTTAGGGTTATATAAGGTGTCATGTAGGTACCCTGCCTTCCCATGTGCATACATAATCAACTAGATTGTGTCACATACGGATGAACAGACTATGACATTAAGAAATTCCAGAGGGAGGAATCTTGCCACCTTCTAGGCAAAAGACTTTCAATATATGTATCACTTTTCCGAGTCTGTGAAGCACATGGACTCACTCTTCTATGCCACCCATAGTTATGTGAAAACAAGAGACATTGTCAAGCACTGGGTGAGAGAGTTGTCGAAGTTTAGACAAACACCCACCCATGTTTACAAGACAAAGTCCCTCAACAAGGCTTACCAGTTCTTGATCATCTTTTCTTATATAATATATGGTCAAGAGAGTATAGAGACCTTCCCTTAAGGGTGGGAAATATTATTGGACCAGTTGGTAAGTTATGGAAGGTCATTCAACAAGTCAGATTTGTTGGATCAATAGTTGAAGTCCCATGTAGCTAAGGCTCGAAATCCGCCCAAGAATGAGCAAACAAGGTTTTATATGTTAACATACTTACTAGATGCAATTTGTGCACAACAGTAGCTCCATGGCATGAGATGGACATGGACACCACAAGAGGTTGTCATTAACATCTATTGCAAGTTGCTTTCCGGCTACAACTATCGAGGAGTGATGGCAAGGCTAACTGACCACTTTATCATCTCGTTATACAAGCTTATATTCGAGCAAGATCCACCTTGCATGTCCCGAGAAGCAATGGAGACGATAGTAGGCATTGCAGATTGGTATGCCTCACTAGGTGGCACCTTCATTAGAGTCTTTAGTAGAGAGAAGCTTTCACATGTATTACCAAGGTATGCTACTAACAAACCTAATGATGCAAGAAGTTTCATACCACCTCACTGCAGGGTTCTCGGCAGGACTGCATAAGAAGAAGAAAGTGCCATGGCCTACTCTTCCTTTCCAGATTAGATTATACGAGATTAAGACCTTGAAATATGCAGATTTCGAATCTAAGGACATAGTGAAATTTGAGTTCAGCACCAAGACTTTAATCTGTATGATCCCCACTATATTTTCAAGGACCATTGTACGAGATTTTACTTTCTGTGGATCAACAGGAAATTTCATTGGCCAGAGGAGGATCCTTGGAGGTACTACTACAATGCCTCCAGACTCAATGAGCCAACAGTATAGCAAGAACTTAGAAGGCTGGTCTACAGGAAGCAGCAGCTTCAAAAGAAACAACAACAACAACAGAAGGCAACAATCTAGTGTAGGACAAGGGAAAAAGGAAGATTGTTGATGATCTGGAGGGAGAGAAAAGTTGAAAAATGATGGCAGATCCTATTATCGCAAATGAATCTTTGGGAAAAGAAGGAAAGAAGGAGAAAAGGATGAAGAGAGCAGAGAAGAGGAAGAGAGAAAAGCAGAGGTTTCAGGAAGAAGAATTGAAGTTGCAAAAGGCAGAGAAGAAGTTGAAGGAATAACATGAGTTGAGGAGGAGAGAATGAGAAGAGAAGCAAAAGCAGGAACAAGAATAAAGGCAAAGCGTGATGATAGAGGAAACAACGCCGATACAGGTTGAGGAGCCAGAACAACCAACAACTGAGGAGGAAGGTGAACAGATGCAGTATCAGGAGCTTGCTAAATAGATTGAGCAATTGATCGAAGTGACATAAATGGAGTTGGAACAGGAACCACATAATGAAGACACTAACCTGATGCCGAGAGCACCATAAATCATCCCTCAGTTTACACCACCTCAAGTAGTAGAGCCAACCTCGAGAGAGCAAGGAGATGTTGTTATCCTTGATGATGATCCGATCATGGATGTGTACAATCTATCATTTGATGAAATCCATAAGAAGATTGTACAAGTGTGAAGGAAGAACTTTCCAGAATATCACACATCACCTGCATTCATCAAGGAAAGGGTGATAGTGTCAGACACCAAGAAGCATACAACTTCCATTTCCCAAGCCATCTTGGCATATGCAGGAGAAACAAACTCAAATGTTCAGTATCTAACAGTCGAGAATGAACAACTAGCATAGAACTTGCAGGTTGTCAGGCAAGAGGCTGAACAACTTCAAGCGTTAGCACAGAATGCAGTCTCCACATTGAGTGATATGAGAACAATGATACTTGCCAAAGTATCAACACTTGGAGATACCATGTGGAAGCTCTATGATGGATTTGTCATTGTGCATAAAGAAGTCCGTTTGCATGGCCTACAGCAACGAAGCAAAGAGTTTGTTCAAACTCTCAAAAACATACATGTTGTTGTTGGGACATTAATATGTCATTATTATTATCAATTTTTAACACTTGTTTCATCCATTTCTACTCTTCTTTCTCATATCATTTATCATGATTTATCATATAATTCTATTTTATAATTATTTATGCTCTTATGGATAAATATTATTTCTTCTCCTTTATTTTTAATAAATTGATGATTATGCATGATTTTATCAATGATGTTTTATTAATAAATTGGTTGTAACATCACTCACCATTTTAACCTCCAAGATATTTTCCAGATTGAAGATTTGATCTCCAGCGCATCATTAAATGTGCCAACTCAAAAATTCGTTGGAATGAGAAGTGACGATTTTTCATTGAACAGTTCGGGAAAATGGAGAAGAATATAGAAAATCTGAAACATGGGTTTTTTTCGAATGGACCAAATTAGTTTTGCGATGAGAAGTTTTCCCAAATTCGGCTCGTACTAAGAGAAACAGAAGGTTCTCTGAAGACGTTTTTCTCATATTCACTTTTGTGGCTGTTTTCCAAATTATCCCAGTTGCAATGCGAGATTCGACATGTCCCTGTTGAATGATTGGTTGAAAGATATTTCAGATATGATCTTGCTTATAAATTTGTTGAGAACAATCCAATTTTGTAATAGAAATCATATTGTAATCATCTCTGTTGTAACTGCTCTCTGCTCTCTTTCTATTTAAATGAAAACAAAGATCAGAGAAGGGGATTCAGAATTAGGGATTCAGGATGATTGATTATTCACAATGGAATAGATTATGAGAGATTAAGTTAGGGATTATTAAAGATAGGATAGGATAGGAGGAAAGGGGGATTGTTGCATTACCATTGTACTTCTCAAAGCTTTTGTTGTTGTAATGATTTGACAGCTTGATGATTAATAAGTAAAAGGGTTGTTGTTCATTCGCCTTATCTGAAGTAGCCCAACAGCATTCACTAGCAGCTAAGGGCCCAACCTCTGGTGGATTAAGCTACTGATCTTTATTATATCTTTATGATTTCTGTCGTGTGATGGTTTGATTTCATTTTCATTATTTTATTCAGTAATCTTTTGTTTATGAACATTTCGCAGAATTGCTCTATTATATTGAAATCATAATTGGATTGCATTAGTGACAAAATTATTAATTATAACTTGAAATGCCCTGCTGTTAATTCTTATCTAATACTGTGTTGTCTAATTAAGAATGTGGGTCATTTAATTGCTGCTCATTTATAATTGCAATTGTTGTTCAATTAAGTTACTGTTCAATTATAACTGTGATTGCAGTTGCTTTAATACCTGTGATTAATGTTCATGTTGCTAGGTTAAGATTGATGATTCAGTTACATTTGTAGTTGCTATGTATTTCTATTTAATTAGCTTTGTTATTCAGTTTTTTAATAGACTTATTTACTGTTACTTTTTGCAAGGATTTGATTTCATCTTTTAATTGATATTGCAGCAAGTGTGTTTTAGTGAACATTTCCAATTGAATTTCCATTTCCAGTTATTTTCTTTAGTGTGGATTGAAAGATCAACAACTGTAAAGGACACTAACTACCGCTGTCTAAGTTCTCAGATTGGAGATCTTGCCTATGATTGATTTTCATTTGCATCAGTTTACAGGGGAGAGAGTTATCATTTTTTTTTTCTCGGTAACAAGGCTAATCTATTAAATATGTACAGAGTGCAAAAATACATCAGGTAAGACCAGTATGTTCTTGCCCTCTCAGGGCACCAGACATAGACAAAAAACTAAGACTGACAAAGACCCAGACATAATTCCTGTAGTAAGCCCACGCAGGGGTGATTCCATGAAGTACCAAGACTGTCCAAAGACGGAAGCCCGCGCAGGGGTCATAGACAAAAAGAACTGTTCAAGTCGTCCCACGCAGGGGAAACAGTGAGAACTCTCATCATTAACACAAAAAACCAACAGCTTAGACATCCTAAGAAAACATTGACAGAACCAACAACAAACCAGGAGGCGGCGACTGAGCTTGGAGTAACCTGGTGGAGCAAGGGCGCCGGCGTGATTAATCATTCGGCTCATCAGGTTGCTCTTCCACAATTGGGCACCAGCCGTAGTAATTCGGCTCATCTTCAGTCGGCATGGTTGCTTCCGCTTCCCCAGTAGTCGCAATAGGAGCATTTTGGGAATGCTTGGAATTTTCCTCGACGGTGGCCCGACTTTTTTCTTCCTGCTCCAACTCAGCTATCCCTTGCTCCCTGGCTTCTATGGGGTCATCCACCTCAGGAGGATTCTCGATGAATAGAATGGAGACGTGTGCACTGATACTCGGGTTTTCCGTAGAGCTGGTGAAGTTAAAAATAGTGGAGCCAAAAGCTGGCAAGGAGGCCGAGCTGGATGACCCACCATCCATATGTTGGCCTGAGTGCAGGGGAGTGGCTCCAATGGAGCTTATCAGATTACAGTGGCAGCAATGCCTCGAATCCTCTCTCACAGGTCTACTCGAGCCTCTACCTCTAGAAGAACCACGACGGCTCAGCAGCCTCTGTCTGGGCCGCACCATACTGGGATGGGACTCCCTACAAACTGCCAAGTGAACCAGACTGTCGATTACCAAGACCAGGTCCGTAATGGACTCAGCCATCTGAGAGGGGACCTCTTCAGTGTCAAAGAGACCAGCCAAATGCAACACGACCAATATTCCTTGCTCAGAACCGGATATATGCTCTTCATCGTCACCTACCCACCTCGAATTCCCATCCGCCATAACTGCAGCTATGCGCTGGTTCGAGTTCTCTCTCCGGGCATTCACTGTTGCCGTCCTCAGTCCCTTCGAATTAAACCATGAATGAACTCGCCGTCCTCTCGCATGGAGTGCCACGTGATGCCCATGGATCGACATGTGGCCGGCTTCCAACTCCCGTCCCATCGCTTTAAACACCCGCATCCGGGGGAGTTGCCTCCATTTGGACCAGTCGAGAGCATTCTTGGGCTTCCTCATTCGATAATATGTCATTCGGTTGTCCTGTAATTAGAGAGTGATTACCTCCCACTCCAACATTGGCCATGTAGTCCGCTATCTTATTGCCCTCCCTCTTTGTATGAGTAAAGGTGATAGCTTTGTTGCTTTGAAGCTTCTGTTCTATTGCCTCCAGACGTGCCTCTAACCTCCAGCTGGTTGCTACTTTTTTGGCTTGTGATCCGTTTAGGATTTTTTTTGCCATATTGATGAGGATTTGGGAGTCTCCTTCAACTTCCAGAGGATAGAGGTGTAGCTCCCCCGCGAGCTGAAGACCTTGCCATAACCCTTCCAATTCAGCAGAGTTGTTGGTGTCCCAACCTATGCTTCCATAGAAGAGTGTCATGGGAGTCCCTTCGTGATTTCTGATGATTCCCCCAAAGCCTGCTAATCCAGGATTCCCTTTTGAGGCTCCATCAAAGTTGAGTTTGAAAGTATGCTTTGGCGGAGGCTTCCATTCAATTTGTTTATCCATGCTGTTTGCAGGGGGATTCTGCTGGTACGTGTCGTTGGTGCATCTGATCTGCCAATTGTCCATAATAGCTTTCTCATTGTCTAGGGTAGGCCAATCCTCCTTCTTCCATGATCTTATCATCAGAGTTTCTTGGATATTTTTGCAAATCATATGCCAGATTGTGTCCATCGAGGAGCGTTGATTTTTGAAGATGTGCTTGTTTCGCTCCTTCCATATACTCCATAGGATTATCCCAGGAATCAAGCGCCAAAGATGATTGAGGATGTTGCTCTTGTACGGGTCCTTTTGCCACTGTCGTATGGAATTCGTAATTTCAGCTTCAAGTCGGCATCTCTTTTGGCATCGAAAGCTCGCTTTCTCCCATAGTTGGTTGGCTAGAGGACAAGAGTCCAACAAGTGTTGGAGCGTTTCCTCATGGGCGCAGCAGTTAACGCATATGGAGGGTCCGTGGAAATTTCTTCTTCGGAGCTTGTCCCAAGTTAGGATTCTCTGATGCCTTACCAGCCAGAGAAAATGACAGATCTTGGGCCACGAGCCTGAGTTCCATATTTGGCCCCAGAGTGGGTCCTGAGGTGCAGCGTCATTGCAAATAATTTTATAAGCTTCAGACGTGGTGAACGCTCCCTTTGGTAGATATCCCCATCTTAAGATATCTTCCCTTTCGTCACATCTGATTTTTCTTTTGCTGAGCTCCATTTCCAATGCTATGGATGTCTGGCGATTATCATTTGAGAGGATTTGGGTGCCTGGTTTCCAGGTTCTGAAACCTTTCTCCACATCCTGGGTCCAAAAGTGCCTGATTTTGACCAGCTGTGTTTCCTCCTCCAGATGATGTATAGGCTGGTTCAGAGCATTGCTGAGGGTGGGCATTTGATTCCATGCGTCCGTCCAGAATCTGGCGTTGTTGCCATTTCTTACCTCCCAGAAGCTGTGCTTCTGGATCATTTTATAATGTTCCTTGGCAGCATTCCAAATTAACGAACCTTTGCTACAGGGTTCCAATCTGATAAGCTCTTCTTGGGGTCGCTGGTTTGCATATTTTGCTGTCCATAAAGTGACCCACGGCTTACCTGCATTGGTGATCCATTGCCACCAGATCTTGGCTCCCGTGATGGCATTGCTATGCTCTGGATCCCTTAGTCCAATTCCTCCTTTTGCCTTTGGCTTGCAAACTGTGCTCCATTTTACCAGAGCCCACTTGCGATTGGTTGCATTGCTCCCCCAAAGGAAATTTCTCTGAATTTTCCTTAGTCTTTTTAGGACCCATTTAGGCGCTGCCAAGATGGAAAAGAGGTACAGCGGCATAGCTTGAAGGACAGCTTTAATAAGAACTGCTCGGCTGACAAGGTTCAGGGTTCTATGAGTCCATTGATTGAGCCGAGATTCGAGCTTTTCAATTAAATTGTGCCAGGAGGAATGAGTAATGGCTGAGGTAGTGAGGGGAGCTCCAAGATACTTTGAGGGGAGGGTGGCCATAGGGAATCCCAGGATACGGACTATGGCCGACTTGACAACTGGAGGAGTGTTGAAAAAGAAGATCTGCGATTTGGAGCAGTTGATATTGGTTCCTGAGGCTTCTGAAAAATCAGTGAGGACTGCTTTGAAAGCGGAGGCTTCTTGAACAGATGGGTATCCAAACAGCATCGTATCATCAACAAATTGCTGATGGGAGGTAGCTGGCAGGTGGTGAGTGGAGATGCCCTTAAGCTGGTTCATGTGGAGGGCCTTCTTAATGTGACGTCCCAGTCCCTCAGCCATCAAAACAAAGAGGAAGGGGGAGAGTGGGTCACCTTGCCTGATACCTCGGGAGGGAGAGAAAGGGAAAGAGGGGATCCCATTTACTAGGATGGAGAAGCTAGAAGAGGAGATAAGGCTCATAACCCAGTGAACCCAAGTGGGGCTGAAACCAAAAGCAGATAACATTTGTTGAATATAGTTCCAACTGAGTTTGTCAAAAGCCTTGCAAAGATCCAGTTTAAGGAGCATACCTGCCTGCTTCGAATGCTTGAGAGTATGTGCGATCTCATGTAGATGGATGATTCCGTCTAAAATTTGTCTTCCTTCAACATAACCAGATTGTTCCGGCGAGATGAGCATTGGCAAGAGGGGCTTTAGCCTGTTTGCGATGACTTTAGAAATGACCTTGTATATGACATTGCATAGTGCTATGGGCCGGAATTTATCCGGTTTGAGCGCATCCTCTTCTTTTGGAATCAGGGCAATGAAGGTGGTGTTGAGCGAGGGAAGCAGCCAATGAGCAACTCTCGACTCCTCCACCACCTCCCAAACTTCCATCTTAATCAAATCCCAGAACCTGTGAAAGAAAGTAGTGGTGAAGCCATCCGGGCCGGGAGCTTTTCCATCTTTGAGCTGAGTCATTGCATTGTCTACTTCCTGCATTTGAATTGGGCTTAGGAGGAGTTCATTATGCTCTTCTGTGACTAATTTTGGTATATGGCGGGTAATTCTTTCAATTGTCGGATTTCTGTTGATGTCAGGTTCTTGGTGGACCTGCTTGAAGTGTTCGAGGAGAGTCTTTTCGATTTCCTCATGCTGCTCCACCTTTTCTCCTCCTGGTTTTTGAATGTATGGGATATTGTTGCCCATTCTACGTTGCACTGTTGTTCTGTGAAATTTTTTTGTATTTCTTTCTCCCTCTTTGAGCCATCTAATCCTTGATTTCTGTTTCCAGTATATCTCCTCCTGCCTTCTTCTTTCTTCTAGCTGAATGTGGATGATCTGTTCCTGTGCGAGAGTACGCTCGATATGCCCGCATGTACTTATTTCTCTTTGCAGTTCCTCCAGTGCGTTTTGAAGATCATTTTGCTCCTTGAATATGTTTCCAAAGGTCACCCTGTTCCATCTTTTGAGGCAGAGCTTTAGATGTTTGAGTTTCTGTTGAAACTGAAACATTTTGGAGCCGTCTTGAGGGCGGAAGGAGGTCCATGTGGAGTTGACGAAGTCTCTGAGAGTGGGATGAGTGAACCAAAACTCCTCAAAACGGAAGGGTCTTCGCGTTTTATTGCCTGGGCGTTGCCATTGGAGGGCAATCGGCCAGTGATCAGAGCCCGAGTGAGGTAGAATGGCCGCCGAGAAATCCCCCCCTAAGTGGATCGAGTTATCTGAAATGAGAAAGCGATCCAACTTGGAGGCTATTTGATGAGGGCCTGTTCTGCGATTACTCCACGTGAAAGTGTCGTTGCAAAACTGTAAATCTATCAATGATGTATTCTGAATAAAGTTTTTGAAGTAGGTGTTTTCATGCTCTAGCTTGTTTCTACCTCCGATCTTCTCCTCTGATTTTGTGATCATATTATAATCCCCTCCCGCAATCCATAGAGGGTGCTTGAGATTGGCGTTGAGGACCTCTAAAGTGTGGAGGAGAGCCATTTTTTCCTTTGCTTCCTGAGGGAAGTAAACATTCGAGAGATTCCCATGAATATTTGTGCCGACTATGTGGAAGGTATCCTGAATGAGATTGTGTGAGGCATGGAAGTCCGACAGAGTAAGGGCTTGAGAGTTCCATGCAATGGCTAATCCCCCTGAACCGCCCGATGCATCTACAGCGACTGATTAACATCCTGACCACGCTTTGGAGAAGATTCTTTCTATAGTATTGCTATTAAATTTTGTTTCTTGGAAAAAGCAAATATGTGGCTTTTCCAATTTAATCATATTTTTAAGCATTCTGAGCTTTCCTGGGCCGTTGAGCCCCCTTAGGTTCCATGAGATGAGCTTCATGATTCACTATTGGGGGAGGGCTTGTAGTACTTCGTAAGCTTAGCATACTTACCGGAGTCCACCAGAATCTTTCCGAGCGCGATTGTTCTTTGGAGGTCTGTTCTTCTTCCTCTTTTTTTGGAGTCTTTTGGGGTTTGACTAAGATCCCAGTGACTGCCTGGCTGAATGCCAAGCTGATTTTGATAGTAGGCCCTGGAAATGACCATTTCCAGTTTGTCCAGCTGTAGTTCTGGGATACTTTCATATGCTTTTCTCTTGCATGCTGCTTCCATTTCAAGTATGTCTAAACCATATAGATCTATACTTTCTGGCTCTTCCTCCATTTGCTGCACCTGATTGTCTTCTTCCGTAGTAATACTTGGATCCTGGGCAGGGCCTGAGGATCCATCAACCTCCATTTCGTTATCTTTGTCTTGTTGCTTCTCTTCGCTCTCCACAATGAGGATAGGGGGATCTTTGGAGGAGGGGGATTTGGATGGGTGGGCCTCGGGATGTGGCTGTGAAGAGGAAGAGGGGCGGTCAGAACTTGGAGGGGGGGAGGTGATGTGCTCATCCGAGATATTAGCCAGGATTCCAAAGCTGTTCCTGACTGAATGGTCAGGGCCTGTATTCGATTTGGGTTTCTTCCCTGTGGGTGGTTTTTTGTGAGCTCTCTTGTGAGTTGGGGCTTTGGTGAAGCCATCATTGGGCTGTGATTCAGAGGGTGAAGGGACTTTATCTTGAACATTCAGTGGGCAGACTCTAAATAGATGCCCTATGGCATGGCATTTACGGCAGCAAAACGGAACATGTTCATAGTCTAAAGGCTGAATCCACTCATGATCACGGTGAGAGAGACTTACCGATTCCGGCAGGGCTTTGTCCAGGCGCATGAAGACGCATAAGCGGGCATAGGATGTGAATCTTCGGAGTTTCGTTTCTTCAGCAGTCCTAATATATTCCCCTAAGCCATTTCCTATGTTTTTCAGAATGTTCTCATCCCAATATTCATCTGGTAATCCATAAAGTCTTATCCAGACTGGTGCCCATGTAAGATCCTCCTGATCTGGGTTAAATCTGGGACCCCAATCCCTCAAATATAGACCCGCAGAATTAAAGAAATAAGGACCTTCAACCAGGATTCTATATTTATCTTCCAGACAAAAAAAGATTGCTGTGAAGAATCCTTTTGGGCCTAACTGCAGTGTTACATCTCCCTTAGGTTTCCACTTCGCGGCAATCCAACTGTACAGGGCTTTCTCCGTCGGCCAAAACCCTATGAACTTCCCGATGAGAGCATGGTCAGTCATGTATTGGATTCGGGCTTCTATTATTTCCCCTGGCAGTTCGATTCTGGGTCGATCTGTGGCTATTGGTTTGCATGTGGTTGAAGAGACCTTCTGAGTACCCTCTGATGAGGTTGGCTTCACCGTCTCTCCATTTACCTTGTCTTTCAGGTTCTCTTTTCCTTTGCGTTCATTCTGGCGCAAGATTTCTGGATTGATGACGTTCTCATGGATTGATCCAAATCGGATTGATCTCTCATTGTGTTGTTGTACTACATGTATGCTGGGGGAGGTTGCAGAAGCCCCCCCTGGGGGTCTCCCATGTGTCCTGCGCCTTTTCCTCCTTGGTTTTGAAGAGCCTGCGCAGGTCGTCAGGTCCTTGGTGGTAATCTGCTCTGAACAGTCTGTGCCGTCTGAGCACGCAGCCAAACCCTAGCCACAGTCGCCAGAGCCGTAGTCGCCTCCTTTCATTAATGGGAGAGAGTTATCATTACTGAGTCCTCAACTGATGATTGTTTGAGTAAATGATTTAGCTGTAGAGCATTTGAGTTTCTTGCCATTACAATTAGTTTTTAATTCAAGCATTCATTTACTTTTGGATTTTAAGAACTATACTGCAAAACATTACTCTTGAGCAAGTGACAGCCTCAGATTGAGTACACTCTTGAAATAGAAAATCGTCCCTGGGTTGAAAATTAATGTGAAATAATTAGGAGTTAAAAAGACATCTTTTATCGCTCAAAATTTTGGCACCGTTGCCGGGGAGAGTGTAGCCATTTCTAAGGAGTAGTGTGTGTCTGATGAGTGCATGCTAGGAGAGAATTGAGTATTAAAAACGGAAGGTAAGAACCTTCATACGGAGCATGTAAAATCCCTGCTCCCCCACCTGCTTTCCAGCAGAATTGTTAAAGAACTTATGGTAGAAATAAATGTTTGAATTTTTGTGTGAATGACTAAGAAAAAAAATAGAAATTTTGAAAAAACAAATCTCATGATTTCACTCAAGTGGTGATGTAAGCACCACCCATTTCACTAACCGATTGACAGGAAAATTTGAAGAAGGAGCCTCGAAGAAACACATGAAGAACATCTTCTGTTATGGTAAGGAATGGCTCACATTTCTACTTTTGAATTTCCTATCAAATATCTAGGAGTAGTGACACATATGCACATAATTCCCCCATCTTCTCTACCAAATTTGCATGGTTTGACAAATGAAGATCCAGATACATTCTTATTTGAGTTCGAAATACTTTGTAGAGGATATGATTATTGTACTAATTATCAAAGGTTGAAAGTGTTTCCTCTTACTCTAAAAGGAGCAGCTCTCCGATCGTTTATGAGCCTAGGTGGGAACTGCATCCAAACATGGGAGGACATGAAGAACATATTCTTGAAGAAGTACTAAGACTATTGCAAGGCCGATGAAGATATTTTCAATATGATACGAGGGGAAGATGAAATCTTGGAGGACTATGTAGATCGATTTCATTATAACCTTCAAAAATCAAAGCATAAGTATTTGGAAAAAGAGATCTTAAAAACACTGCTACTCAAAGGAATCAAAAATGAATTTTTAGAACTCTTAAATCTGATAGGAAAAGGTGATGTTTTTCAGTTGTCATATGATGATGTTTATGAATTGTGCATAAGGTATTTAAGAGGAATCTCGAAGGCTGGTAAGAATTTTAGAGACATTTGTTCTTTCTTTTCCAAATCTGCTACAAGAACAAGAGACATAAGAGATGAAATCAATGATTTATTTGAACATTTTAAAATTGATTTTATTAGCTCTCTAAATTCACAATTGGATGTTTTGCAGGTTCAAAAAAATCAAGAATCTGATGAAGTGTTTTTCCCTCATTATCGGAAGGAGCATCCCGTAGATAGTTGTTCTTCCTTATCTAGGATGGAAGTATTATATCAAAGAGATGAGGAAGCTGCAACAAGGTCAAAACCATGGAAATCATGGTCTATGGGTATGGTTCAAAACAATTCCTCTCCATTCTCTTACTTGCATAATCCATTATGGAATACTAATGTGTTAGGGCAGCCATGTCAATCTCAATATAACCACCACCAATCTTGTCTATAAGTTTGGCATGGTTCACTTTATGATTGCATGACTACTCTCTCTCATCCTGTAGCACAAACACATCCTCCATATTCTTCACCAGCTCTTCCATAATATCTTGTTTTCCCATCAAAACCATTCACACAACCCAATCATCTACATCATCAAAATGCTCCATTCCATACACAATTTCCTGCTCAACTCATTTGTTAAGTTTAGGTATGTTCTATGCTAGAGAAATTTATTTAAATTTTCACAGTTAGCAATCACATCAGCATTACGATAAACTACAGATAGAACATAAATATAATATGCAGAAGACAAGCCAAGACAAGAGGACACAAGATATGGCGCAAGCCAGGGACAAACCCCACAATGTGTGGAGAAACCCTTTGATCAAATCTTCTTTTATCTTCAAAGTTCAGCAGAGAAAGAGAGAGAGAGTACATTTACAACAGAAGTCAACACTTTGACTTGTCTAGATCTGTGCATAGATCATCTCCTATAACGATGAGATCAGTTGAAGACATTCTGCTTCAACTGATCCTCTAAGGTGACTCCTTCACCTATCATCATCCTACATCAGGTTCTCAAGCTGCACCGCTGCATATGCATCATGCTGCATCATGCATCATCATGCTGCTCTTGATCTCATGCATCACTGTGCAGCCCATACATCAGCTACCCATGATTATGCTGCCCTTGCTAATGTGCCCGTCATGCATCATCATGCCTTCCGTTGCTAATGTGCCCATCATGCATAATCATGCCTTCTATTGAGATCACCATGATGCACATTCACATTAGTGCCATCGAGATCAAGCTTGTGAGATCATCTTTAATACCACCATTCACTGAGATATGAGAGTTATATCAAGATCAAGTAATGATCCTATAACTGTCATAAGACTGCAACGAGATATATTATGAAATCATAGTGATCTGTCCTTCTGTTTCAAACCCTAACCACTCCTGGCTATATCAATGGTATGCCAAGATTGTAATGCTGCTTCAATGATGACTAAGATCTGAGACTATAACCAGACAGTGAGGAGGCCAAAACTTCATGACCATTATAAAGAGACTGTGTATAACTGTCTGCGTGTAAGTGCATTCATTAACAACGTTCTCCATAACTGCGTATGGACCTGCGTATGAGAGTCTTGATCGACTCTTATGGGTTTGGCTACGGCTCTTCTCATTGCAACTTCATCTTACTGCATTTTCATTCCTAACTGCGTATGGACCTGCGTATGAGAGTCTTGATCGGCTCTTACGGGTTTGGCTACGGCTCTTCTCATTGCATCTTCATCTTACTGTGTTTGCCATCCTAACTGCGTATGGACCTGCGTATGAGAGTCTTGATCGGCTCTTACGTGTTTGGCTACGGCTCTCACATTATCACTGTGGCTGCCTCTCATTGCAGCTTCATCTTACTGCGTTTGCCATCCATGCCTGCGGCTCCACCTCACTGCAGCTGCCTCTCTTCATGACTGCGTCTGCTTTCTTTATGATAGTGGCTTCCCTTTCCAATACTACGACTTTCTTCATGACTGCAACTCCACATTAACTGTAGCTTCACCTTCCTCGTGACTACGGTTATGACCGCGGCTTCCATATGACAATCACTGCATGTAGAGAGTCTCTCTACCCTACAACGTATAGCATTCAATGACCATCGTATCCATTATGAATAGCGTATAGCATTCAATGACCAGTGTATCCATTATAAATAGCGTATAGCATTCAATGACCAACGAATCCATTATGAACAATGTATAGCGTATATGTTTCCATGAGAAACACATATATATCACCATGATCTGCGTATCACTGTTTCCATGACTGCGATGAAGGAGTCTCCTCGTCCCTGTGTTGGATCAGCATACGTTCGCTAGGGCATCATGAAACAAGGACAACATATTCTTTTTGTGACTCTCCTTCTCCTAAAACCCAAGACATGGAGAGGAGATCACATCAAGAATACGAGTGCTAAATGATAACAAATCCTCATCTATTTATACCAAAACAAGGATGATGAATAGACACGTCGGTTGGGCTTCTAGAGGCTACATAAGAGCTGGTCGGCTTGATAATACTTACATAAACAAAATAAATTCATATCTCCATAAATACTTATCGGAATTGGATGATCTTTGGATCAATCCTACACCTCTCGACGAGAGGGATCCAATAAAAAATATCAGTTGTCATAAATAAGCCGACCCACATGGAGTTTGGCCCTAGTTTCCAATTTAACATCATTCCACACTCTCACCATAATAAACCAGTACAACATGCTTACAGTGTTGAACTGCAAAATTTTCCCACCCTTCCCACCCATTCTATCTCACATACGCCATTGGAGAAAACTTACAATGAGATTCAGAATGTTTCAAAATAAAAAATTATAGAAGTTATGGAAAAAAATGAGGTTTCTTCTAGTTTGCATCAACAAGTCATTTTAAAAACTCAAGAACTTCATGATATGATGGCTATGGGAAATCAACAAATTAAAGGATATATTGAAGATTGGTTTCACTCCATCATTTGTTTGTAGCATCACTCCATACTTCAACAATTTTTGACACCATTTTTTCAAGGGAAGTTGGCTTCTCATACCCTAATATTCATTAATGTGCATTTTTCAAATTTGGGTATGTGCATACTTGAAGCCTTATTTCGAAAATGGTTCCACTGAAAGTACTCTTATATGTAATCATATTCATTTTTCAAATCAAAGTAGGTTAGTGTAGAAAATAAATAAATAAAGACATAAATAAATAAATTTTGTTTTAATATAAAAATAGTTGTTTTTGCTGCAACATGCTGTGGAAATCAACATCAGTGATAATATTTTTATTTTTATTTATTTATTTATTTATTTATTAGATGAGTTATAATGGAAATAACAGTTCTAAAAACACTCATATTCATTTTTATCACTGATTTGGAAAAAATGCTTGAATCTCATATTTTTTGGTTTGTGAGCTTGATGAAATTTCTGAAAACACAGTCGGGACAGTCATGTTTTGAGGGACCAAACGAAAATATTTTTAAACATGTTTCTATCCTAAGTAGCACTTGATTTATACTTTCCAACCCAATTTGAATCACTTAATTTGGATTTGAAACAAAAACGTTAGAACCAAAACATTGACAATGTGTCTAGTAGGCAGCGCAGGAACATAGTTGGGATAGTCAATTTTTGAAGGCTTAAATGACTGAATTTTTAAAACCAATTTCTCTGGTATATTCCCCTATGAATTTAATTTACAAGGCAACTTGAATCACTCATTTTCGATATCGTATGAGGAAGTTATGATCAAAATATTGACTATCTATTGTAAATCAGCACTCTTAAAACTGTCTTTCCGGCTGTTCCTTAGAATATTTGACCTATCAATTCTTTCAAAAACGTTTCTATTGGAGATAAATAAATGAATCTAATTTTATTTCCAATTTGAATCATTTGAATCCGACATCAAACGAAGAATCTATGCTTAAAATATTCATTGTTGTTCTAAGTGGGGTAATCGAAAATGACTCTATTACGCAGGTTATTCTAACTAAAATTGACATATCATATCATTGAATTTTTAAAACTTGTTTATATTGGAGATGCACTTTGAATTATATCTCATTTTCCTTTGAAATCACCTAATTTGGATGAAAAACAAAGAAGTTGTGATTAAAAAACTGCAAGTTAGCATGATTCGCCACTGCTCTCCCGCAAGTGATAAATAAATTTTACTTTGTTATTTTCTCCGTGGATTTGTTTTACAGAGTAACCAATTGTTTTTTTTTGCATAATTATTGGATTAAGGAAGCTCGATCACCTCTCCTTCTCCATTATTCAATGTTTTATTGCAGGTAGACACTCGTTTTTTTGCAGGTCCTAGGAGAATAAAGAAGGTCAATTTATGAACGAGCGATTTTTGAAATAAATTTTAATGAAACAAGGAATTTCATCCAACTCATTACCCAACGGATTCATAATAGAAGAAATGAAGAATTGATTTCAATTTGAAGATTAATGATATGTCACTGCTACCAAAACATTTTTCAAAGAGATCATTTTTTTCTTTGCCTTAAGAAATAACATCATAGCTATTGTAACTTAATTTATTTATTTACATACTATTTTTAAATAAAATGTTGTTTATTTTATGATTTCTCTTATATTTTTGTGTTTCATGTGTTTCTTCCTTCAAATTGTAACCCATCCTCAACATTAATGCAGTGAACAACTGATTCGTTTTTTTGCATGCCTACATTTTCTAATTGTGCATTTTTGTTGTTCATTTTCGAAGGAACAACATTTCCGCCTTGTTGTTGTTCCTTTATGAAGGAACAACACTGTAGCATTTTGTTGTTCCTTTTTGAATGAACAACACTGTAGCATTTTTTTGTTCCTTTTCGAAGAAATAGCATTTCCGCCTTTCTGTTGTTCCTTTCCGAATGAACAACACTTTTGCATTTTGCTGTTCCTTTCCGAAAGAATAGCATTCCGCCTTTTTGTTGTTCCTTTCCAAAGGAACAACACTGTTGCATTTTGTTTTTCCTTTCCGAAGGAACAACATTTCCACCTTTTTGCTGTTTCTTTCTGAAAGAACAACATTTTCACATTTCTGCTGCTCTTTTCCGAAGGAACAACACTTTCGCATTTTTGTTGTTTATTTCCAAAGGAATAGTACTTTCGCACTTTTGCTGTTTCTTTCCGAAGGAACAACATTTTCGCATTTTTGTTGTTCCTTTCAAGGGAATAGCATTTTTGCATTTTTTGTTGTTCCTTTTACGGAACAACACTTTTCCGCATGCATTTTTTTGTTGTTCCTTTTAAGGAACAACACTTTTTCACATGCATTTTTTTGTTGTTCCTTAAAAGGAACAACACTTTTTTTGGGCGTATTTTTTTGTTGTTCCTTTTAAGGAACAACACTTTTCTGTATGTATTTTTTGTTGTTCCTTTTAAGGAACAACACTTTTTTTGGGTGTATTTTTTGTTGTTCCTTTTAAGGAATAACACTTTTTCGCATGCATTTTTTTTGTTGTTTCTTTTAACGAACAACATTCTTTTAGTGTATTTTTTCGCTGTTCCCTACAGGGAACAATACTTTTTCGTGTGTATTTTTGTTGTTGGCGTGCATTTCCTTTGTTGTTACCTACAAGGAACAACACTTTTTTGAGTGTTATTGTTGTTCCTTCAAAGGAACAACACTTTGGAGTATTTTCAAGAACAACCCTTTCTTCCTCTTGTGGGATTATTCCTAGTTTATCTCAACCACATTTTATTGATTCCCTTTCATGGCATGAAATACACTACTTTTATGAGGACAAAAATTACAGATTCTATTAAAGCGAGTTAATATCATTCACGTTATGATCTTTAACAGGACAACTCGTTGATGATATATTCTTTTTAAAAAGGACACAATTATTTATATACTACTTTACTGCATTATTTTCTGTTGAACATGATATTGATTGATCATCTTAATACCATGTTGGTTCCACCCTCCCTAGTTATAATCTTCTCTATCTGCAATAAATGAGATCATAGGTATATTTTTTTTTCTATTGACATGTTCAACTTCTCCCACCATCCCTTCTTTTAAGGAGTACTAAGCCTCCCTCTTTTTATCATAAAAATGTGTAATAACAACAAAATTTTGTTCGTAGATGGAGCATAGGGGGTCTCATTACGAGCCAGCCTACCATGTTCATAAGGTTGTAACAAAGTGACATTCCCATTATGGCCACCACACCAGGGTTATGATCCATTGGATAGCCAAATTATCCTTGGAACAAGAGGTCTCATCACGAGCCGGCCTGATCACTTTTGGTACATCCTCGTGAATGGCAGTGTGGTTATTTGGTTACCACGCCAGCACACTAATCTCTTCTGTAGAACAACACTGGAACTCTCCATTTATAAGTTGAGGATCTTGACTCATATGGGTTAAAAAGCAACCCTACCGAGGCTATGGATGCCTGCTGGCAGCAGAGGCTCTGCTTATGTATTGAAGTTATATCTTATAGTCAATTATTACTATAATACACTTTTCTTTTTTTCTCTTTTTATCGGAGAAGTTATTTCCTTAATTGTTTCCCTTTTTTGAACCTTTACGCATGAGAAATTGTTTTCATATCAATCACATCATTTTCAGCTAGAACACCGTCAGCAAAGCATCTTTTTGGCATATTGTTGTCATTTTTCTTTTTCGCATAACTTGTCATCAATCCAAAGCGTCCTATCTCTTATTCATAACTATCTTTATACACTCTGCTCTCATTATAACCATAACTCTCGTTGTCCTATCATTGACATGTGTACTCTACTTCATTCATTGTTGTAGGGAATGTATGCATTATGGGATAGCATGCGATCTTATCACTGCTCTCTGCCATAACTTCTTGATTTGACAAAATATTAGTATTGCATGTATACAAAAGTTTTTCTAATGAAATTTTTGCATGCATTTTATCTGTTGTTATTCAAAACTAACGCTGTGGATTCAAGAACATTGTATGCAAAATAGTGATTTGTTTACAGGAGAACAACAAGTATGCGGGCGGAACTCTATTTGCAGCATGACCACACTATTGCAACTAACAGAAGAGGCTCGAGCAACTCGCGAACGTGAACAATTATTAAGACATGATGTGCTTGCCTGGATTCCACCTTTTGCATCACTTTTAGCATCAACTCAGCCTACATTAGGTTCAACAAAAGCCAATCCATATATGTCATTCTACATTTTTCTTTTTGGAGGTAAAACTTGAGGCAAAATAACATAATTTTCTGATTTATTACGAATTTAGGAGAATTTAATGAAAATCCATTTTGAGCATTATTTATCATCCTTCATTCCACATCTTTACCACTTCCCATTTTTCAACGGCATATCATCTTTCAGTTTGAGGGAGTGTTGCTTTCATTCATTTCTTTCTTATGACCATGTCATTAATATTCTTTATTATCCATTGCTATTCTTATTCATTCTCAACACCTCCCTTATTCCATGTTGTCTTACACCAAGCATAGAATTCAACAGATGGTAGCAACCACTTCAATTTGTTTTCTAGCATTGCATGAGGGCATGTTAATTCTTCAATTTGGGGGAGGCATTGCTACGCATGATGGATGTTTTTTACTTTCTTTCTCATTTAAGGCACACAAACCCAGATAATTTCAAGTTAAATTAGTTCATAAAATTTCAGAAATCATGCACTGTCACCTACAACTATTTTGTTTATATCTCATGATCCGTGCATCGAAACGATCTGATTTTTGGATCATAGAAACATTAATATAGTAGAAATCTACTTGCAAAATTTCAACAAAATCTAGTTTGTAGTTTTTGAGAAAATGGTTAATGAAGTTTGTTGTTACTTATATCATATTTTGCTGCAACTTCATATACACATAAGTTGAACGTTAATATAAAAATTGTTATGCCTTCATCAACATTGCTAAAATTGAATATTTATTAATTGAGGAAGAATTCATTTGTTTTATCCATTTCATGAGTTGGGATGAAGAATTTTTTTATTGCTTGGTTAACACTGAGCCCTTGGGTTGCATGAGGACATCAATATTTGCAATTTAGGGGTGTGTTGGGACGTTAATATGTTATTATTATTATCAATTTCTAACACCTGTTTCATCCATTTCTACTTTTCTTTCTTATGTCATTTATCATGATTTATCATATAATTCTATTTTATAATTATTTATGCTCTTATGGATATTATTTCTTCTCCTTTATTTTTAATAAATTGATGATTATGAATGATTTTACCAATGATGGTTTATTAATAAATTGGTTGTAACGTCACTCACCATTTTAGGCTCTAAGATATTTTCTAGATTGAAGATTTGATCTCCAACTCATCATTAAATGTGCCAACTTAGAAATTCGTTGGAATAAGAAGTGACGATTTTTCATTGAACGGTTTGGGCAAATGGAGAAGAATCTGGAAAATCTGAAACATGGGTTTTGTTCAGAACAGACCAAATTAGTTTTGTAATGAGTAGTTTTCTCAAATTCGGCTTGTACTAAGAGAAATGGAAGGTTCATTGAAGACTTTTTTTTTTCTTTTTTTTCTTTTTTTTTTTTTTCAGATTTGCTGTTGTGACCGTTTTCCAAATTATCCCAGTTGCAATGCCAAATTTGACCTCTTCGTATTGAATGATTGGTGGAAAGATATTTCAGATATGATCTTACTTATCAATTTGTTGAGAACAATCCAATTTTGTTATAGAAATCATATTGTAATCATCTCTGTTGTAACTGCTCTTTGCTCTCTCTCTATTTAAATGAAAATAGAGATTAGAGAAGGAGATTCAGAATTAGGGATTCAGGATGATTGATTATTCATGATGGAATAGATTATGAGAGATTAAGTTAGGTATTATTAGAGATAGGATATGATAGGAGGAAAGGGGGATTTTTGCATTACCATTGTAATTCTCAAAACTTTTGCTGTTGTAATGATTTCACAGCTTGATGATTAATAAGTAAAATGGTTGTTGTTCATTCGCCTTATCTGAAGTAGCCCAGCAGCATTCGCTGGTGGTTAAGGGTCTAGCCTCTGGTGGATTAAGCTGCTGCTCTGTATTATATCTTTATGATTTCTACCATGTGATGGTTTGATTTCCTTTTCATTTGTTTTATTCAATAATCTTTTGTTTATGAACATTTCGCAGAATTGCTCTGTTATATTGAAATCATAATTGGATTGCGTTAATGACTAAATTATTAATTATAACTTGAAATGTCATGCTATTAATTCTGATCTAATACTGCACTGTCTGATTAAAATTGTGGTTCATTTAATTTCTTCTCATTTATAATTGCAATTGTTGTTCAATTAAGTTACTGTTCAATTATAACTACGATTGCAGTTGCTTTAATACCTGCGATTAGTGTTCATGCTGCTAGATTAAGATTGTTGATTCAGTTACATTTGCAGTTGTTGTGTATTTCTATTTAATTAGATTTGTTGTTCAGTTTTTCAATAGACTTAGTTGCTGTTCTTTTCTGCAAGGATTTGATTTCATCTTTTAATTGATATTATAGCAAGTGTGTTTTAGTGAGCATTTCCAATTGAATTGCCATTTCCAGTTATTTGCTTTAGTGTGGATTGAAAGATCAACAACTGTAAATGACACTAACTACCGTTGTCTAAGTTCTCAGATTGAAGATCTTGCCTATGATTGATTTTCATTTGCATCAGTTTACAGGGGAGAGAGTTATCATTACTGAGTCCTCGACTGATGATTGCTTGAGTAAATGATTTAGCTGCAGAGCATTTGAGTTTCGTGCCATTACAATTAGATTTTAATTCAAGCATTCATTTACTTTTGGATTTTAAGCACTACATTGCAAAACATTACTCTTGAGCAAGTGACCGCCTCAGACTGAGTACACTCTTGAAACAGAAAATCGTCCCTGGGTTGAAAATTAATGTGAAAATAATTAGGAGTTAAAAATACACCTTTTATCGCTCAACAACTGCCATCACCCATGTACAAGAGTGGAAAATGTGGTACAAAGGAGCCATGCTTGACTTAGTGAAGAAGATGAAGCCATGGGAAGAGTTGGAGAAAGCAAAGTTTCTGTTGCAACGGCTACAACCACCCTCAAAAAAATTTCCTGTGCTTCGATTTTGCAGCCTCTCTTCTAAACCACAACAGCTCATCTTGCAATGATCCAGGTACTTATGCTTCGACTTAGCTTTATTATTTTCATCTTGGGTTGTGTTTTCTCGCTTAGTTCATTTTCTAACCCACAAGCCGATATTTTGACTTGGTCCCTTGATGGTTCTAGGCTTGCCTCAGAGAACTGCATAATTTTTTAGGGCAACTGGCCTTGCTCTTGGGAATTGCACAGTCCCGACTGCTAGTGAGCCTTCAGTTTAGAAAATGTTAATACTGAATGGCATCCAACCTTGAGCTTAGAAATTACGTAGAAAGGAGAGGTATCCTAGAAATTGTGCAGATCTCACTATCCTCAGAAAATGCGCAGTGCATGAGCTGGTGAGTTGCCCAGTCCTTCCTAGAACTGCACAAATTTTTTAGGAAATGCATGGTAGTTTGAAAAAAGAAAAAGGAAAAAAGTAAAATCATCCCTAAAGAATAGGGATCTATTTTTAGTAACCTGAAGGAGGCAATTGAGTTATTTTAGAAACTGCCACCAACTGTCGCTTTTTCCTTGATTTTATCCATGCACGTCATAAACCCTAACTTGACCAAATCTATTTAATCGAAGCTACAAGGGCTAATTTTCACACTCGATCTTGGAGCTCTAGCATTCTCGAGGAGATCAAGGAGCCTTCGGTGTGATCGTCGTCGCTTTTTTGGGTGAGTTTTTCTTTTATCATCTTTTGTCACTTTTTCTATCACTTTTTGTTGTTTATCTTATGAGAGTATTGTTTCATTTGTTTCATTGAACGAATTCTAGTGTTTTAACTTTTTTTATCTTGTAGAAGTGTTGTTTCAAGTTTTAGATTGCCTTTCCCAAGTATCACATGGGTTTTCTCGTTTTTGCACCAACTGTCGCCATTGCAGCAACTCTCTTCACATGCTTCGTTTTTCTTCAGTTTAATCAATTCGTACACTTGTTTCACATGCATGCATCAACACTTAGTCAAATATGCACTTAACATCACATCATTCTTCATATATGCTTTTTTCTTTCACACTCCCCTTACCCAGATATCACACTCCACTTCTTGCACCGCACAATCTAGGAGCTTAAGGCCTTTGCCTTGGCTTCTAGGATTGCACAAATCTTAGTCTAGGTTGTCTCCAACTGTGCACTACATAGTCCTAGGAACCAGTGTCCCAACTTGGCCACTGAGACTGCGGAATGCATAGTCTCTCCCGACCTTGGCCCCGACTGAATTGCACATTACGCAGTTCTAGTCATCAATCTTCCCAACTGACTGATGGGGATGCGCAATGCGTTGTTCCCATATTCAGTCAGTGACCTTTGTCATAAAAAACTACACAATCCATCCCATCATGAGCCCGACTTGCTGCTTGATCTTGTCTTGATGTTTTTTTGTTTTTAAGTTGACATTTACTCGCCATCAGTTTCCTCTATGTTCCACAAGTACATTAGTTGTTGAGCATCTCTCTATCAATGACAGGTAACATGGAATCCAAGAGAGATGCATCAAAGGAAACCACCGAGAGCAGTACTGGTGAAGAAGTTGAGCATATATAAGTTGATCTACCAATTTATGCAGATACTCAATTGTTCATTGAGAAGGGTACACCACTGACATGGAAGTAGATCAAAGACACTTTTGTAGAGGAATTCAAAGAAGACTTAGAGGACCGACAAGTGTATCTTAACATCCAATGGTTAGGGTTATACAAGGTTTCATGCAAGTACCCCATCTTCCAATGTGCGGACAACATCAACTAGATTGTCTCACACACGGATGAAAATACTATGACATTGAACAGTGCAAATGGGAGAGATCTTTCCACCTTCAAGGCAAATAACTTTCAACAAATGTATTAATCACCCGAGCCGGTGAAGCACATGGACTCACTCTTCTATTCCACCCATAGCTATGTGAACACAAGATATATTTTCAAGTGTTGAATGAAGGTGTCGTCAAAGTTTAGACAAACACCTAGCAACGTTTACAAGACGAATTCCCTTAGGAAGGCTTACCAGTTCTTGATCATGTTTTCCTGCAGAATATATGGTCAAGAGAAAACATAAACCTTTCCTGAAGGGTGGGTGGTCTTACTAGACCAGTTGGTGAATGATGGGAGGCCATTCAATTGGTCAGATTTAATGGCTCATCAGTTGAAGACCCATGTGGCTAAGGCTCAGAATTCTCACAAGAATGAGAAATAAAGGTTTTACATATCTGCATACTTACTGGATGCAATATGTGCCCAACAACAATTCCCTGGCACGAACTGGACATGGACACAAAAAGAGACTATGGTCAACATCTATTGCAAATTTCTTTCCAACTATAGCTATCGAGGAGTAATGGAAAGGCTAATTGTCCATTTTATCATCTCGTTGTACAAGTTTATCTTTGAGAAGGATCCACCTTTCATGTCCCAAGAAGCAATGGAGGCGATGGTAAACATTGCAGTTTGGTATGTCTCACCAGGTGGCACCTTCATCAGAGTGTTTGGCAGAGAGTAGTCTTTGCATGTTCTGCCAAGGTATGCCACTGACAAGCTGATCATAAAAGAAGTTTAATGACACCTTGCTACAGGGTTGTCCGCAGGACTGCATAGGAAGAAGAAAGTGCCACGGCCCGCTCTTCCTTTGCGAATCAGGTTATACGAGATTAAGAGCTTGAAATATGTTGATGTCGAGGCTAAGGATATAGTGAAATTCAGGTTTGGCACTAGGGACTTTAATTTTTATGAACCCCACAGTATTTGCAAGGACCACTATGCGAGATTTTACTTTCCATGGCTCCATGGGACATTTCATTGGCCAGAGGAGGACCCTGGTAGGTATTGCTACAATGCCTCCAGATGCAATGAGATGGTCCATATAGAAACAGCTTGGAAGGATGCTCTACAACAAAAATAGCTCTGGAAGCAACAACAACAACAAAATAAGGAACAATCCAGTGAAGGACAAGAGAAATATGAAGGTTGCTGACAACCCAGAGGAATAGCAAAGTTGCAAGATGAAAGTAGATCATGTCTTGGAGAAGGAACCTTTGGCAGTGAAAGCAAAGAGGGAGCAGTTGATGAAGAGAGTGGAGTAAATGAAGAGAGAAAAGTAGAGGCTACAGGAAACATAACTTGTAGGTTTTAACCCCGTACAAAAATTACCTGCATACGAATTCTAAAACACAGAAAATAAACGATGCGAGAGCATAACACATAAAACACATATACACAGAGATTTTCCCTTGGATCCCAAAACTGGGACTACCAGCTTGATTTTTCATTATTTTCCTTTCAATGTTATAATACATCTTTATACATGCTGAAGTATCCAATACCATGGACCGAAAACCATCACGTCCAATACCATGGACCGAAAACCATCGCGTCCAAAAACATGTGCGAAAATCATGCACAAAACCATAGGTGGGTCCGCCCATCCTAACATAAGGTCCAAAGCTAAAATTTTAGTGGGGTTACGAGTACGCCTCAAACCCCCTATGACCCTCCCTGCTACACAATCGGTGCAACGAAGGGGGGCTCCGCCCCCCCTCTAACCCCCCAGTTAACTATGTGGGCTAATCGTGGAAAGAATATAACACAACCCAAAATTCTCTCACTTGTTGTTTTCTTTCCACAAGGGGCCACAAGAGAGCTTAGTCATTTTTCTAGCCTTGAAACACCCATTGTCTCTATACACCAAGAGAACTTCTCAGAGCTCACAGATTTTGTCAATGCATCTGCAGTATTCTTCAAAGTGTCCACCTTTACCAGCAACGCCTTTTTGTCTTCTATCATATCCCTCATAAAGTGATACTGAACATCAATGTGCTTTGTCTTTTAATGATATGCAGGGTTCTTTGCCAAGAAAATTGCACTTTGGCTGTCACAGTATATCCTTATAGCTCCCTGTACTAACCCCATACTTGAACACAATATCTACAACCAAATTGCTTCCTTGCTTGCATGAGTGGCTGCCATGTATTCTATCTCTGTAGTTGATAGTGCCACTACAGATTGTTTCTTACTCATCCAACTAACTACACCTCCAAATAGGTTAAACACATACCCACTTGTAGATCTTCTCTGATCCAGATCTCCAGCCCATTCTGCATCAACAAAACCAAGAATATCCAACATTCTGTCCAATCCTGATCTTCCATGGTAGCACAAACCATAATCACTAGTGCCACGTAAATACCTGAAAACCCGCTTCACTATTGTCCAGTGCTCCTTCCCTGGTTTTGACATAAACCTGCTCAATACTCCCACTGCATGTGCAATGTCTGGTCTAGTACAAACCATTGCATACATCAGGCTACCGACTACACTTGCACATGGAACACGGGACATGTCCTCTTCCTCTTCTTGTGTCTTGGGACATTGTTCAGTAGATAACCTCACACCTACAGGAATAGGAACTTTCACCAGTTTACTATCCTGCATATTAAAGCTCTGCAGTATTGTCTCAACATACTTCCTCTGGTTTAACCAGAGCTTCCTCTTTACCCGATCTCTTTTAATTTCCATGCCCAAAATATAGTTTGCAGCACCAAGATCTTTCATGTCAAATTTGGAGGACAATTGGGTCTTCAAATCCTGGATAATTTCTTTGTGATTTCCAACCATCAACATATCATCCATATACAAGACCAGATAAATAACACGGTCACCAATCAATTTAAAATACACGCAGTGATCTGCTTTGCTTCTGGTGAAGCCAAGTCCCTATATAAATATATCAAATTTCTGATACCACATCCTTGGTGACTGTTTTAACCCATACACAGACTTCTTTAACTTACATATCAGTTCTTTCTTACCCTTCACTACAAAGCCTTCAGGTTGCTTCATGCAAATCTCCTCTTCCAGATCCCCGTGAAGAAATGTTGTCTTCACATCCATTTGTTCTACCTCAAAATCAAAAGCAGTAGCAACAGATAAAAGTAATCTAATAGAAGTTACCTTGGCAACAGGAGAAAAAATATCACCAAAATCAATTCCTGGCACCTGGGAATAACCTTTTGCTACCAACCGATATTTGTATAATTTTCTCCACTTTTCCTTTATTTGTCTTTTTTTTGAACACCCATTTGCTACCAATGGGTTTCCTTCCAGCTGGGAAATCCACCATATCCCAAACCTCATTTTTGTACAAAGATGCCATTTCATCAACCATGGCATCTTTTCATAGTTTTCCATCCTCTGAATCCACTGCTTCCTTCACAGTTCTGGGATCATCATCAGTAACAAACAAAGCAACATTTGAATAGAAAGCAGATGGACTATACCTTTCTGGCTGCCTTATTTCTCGAACTAATCTTCTCACACCCGGAGTTTGTGGCTCTTCATTTTCTAATTCCTCCTCTGTTGTAGAGTCTGATTCTTCCTCCTTCAGCTCAAACCCTATCTTCTCAGGTTCCTTTGGTTGGACCTCTCTGAACACCACATCTCTGCTATACACAACCTTCCTTGTTACTAAGTTCCAAAGCTTATAACCCTTTAAACCATCCTTATACCCAAGAAAGATGCACTTTTCATATTTACTATCCAACTTGGTTCGTTTCTCCTTTGGAACATGTACATATGCATCACATCCAAATACCCTCAGATGTGAAAGAAAAGGTTTCTTACCAGTCCATACCTCTTGTGCAGTCTTATCCTCCAACGCTAATGAAGGTGACCTATTGACCAGGTAACATGCAGTATCCACTGCGTCTGCCTAGAGTTCATGTCCTAACCCAACACCATTGAGCATGCTTCTTACCCTTTCCATCAACGTCTTGTTCATTCTTTCTGCAACTCCATTTTGCTGAGGTGTATACAGAGTAGTCTTCTGCTGTGCTATGCGACACTTCTTACAAAATTCTTCAAATTCCTTGCTGCAAAATTCTCCACCATTATCTGTCTTCAACACCTTTATCTTATTTTCTGTCTGGTTTTTCACTAGCGCCTTAAATTCTTCAAACCTGTCAAAGACTTCAGATTTCTTCTTAAGGAAATATATCCATGTATTCCTTGAGAAGTCATCTATAAATGATACATAGTACACAGACTTACCTAATGATGGAACCTTCACAGGTCCAAACACACCACTGTGCACAAGCTCTAATATTTGTTTCGCCCTCTTACCACCAAAGGGGAAACTCACCGGATTCTGCTTCCCATATACACAATTTTCACAGAAATCAAAATCCATAGAGCTATTACTCATACATTCTACCATACCTTTACCATGAAGTATTCGAAGGCCCTTCTCTCCAATATGTCGAAGCCTTTGATGCCATAGCATGGTCTTCTCACCAAAGACCACTAGATCTTCTGCTCCACTTTTAGGAACCACAGAACTGTTGCACCCATAAATAACAGTGCTACCTTGCAGCTTGTACATAGTTCCAATCCGAACTCCCCGCATCAATACCAGTGCTCCCCGAATCATTTTGCAGGTATCCTTCTCAAACACTATTTTTACACCTGCATCATCCAGCTTGCTTACAGAAATCAGATTTCTGGGTAATGCAGGAATATGTATAACATCCGGAAGTGTTCTAACCCTTCCACCTTGCAAATTCAACTTTACTATTCCACGACCAATGATTACCCCATTACTATTGTAGTTGTATCCCTTATTAATATTGTTGTGTCCCTATTGTCCCCATATTGTTATTACTATGCCCCATAGAATCCCTTTATTGTTATTTTTGGCTTTATATTATTATTGTTAGGTCGGCTGGGTTATATTGTGACTCCTTAGACTCCTATATATAGAAAGGAGGTTTTGTCATTTGAATCATCGAATAATTGTTCATTTATGTAATGCAAAGGAGGTTGCCCCTCGAAGAGGTTGAATTCTAAGGTGTTGATCTATCTTTTCTATCTTTTCTTGAGCTGGTTTCATAACATTTGGTATCAGAGCTTTGGATTCTAGGGTTTCGCTGCTCCAAACAGGTCATCGTGGAATTTTCGCTATAACTTTTTTTCTGCGACATTTCAAAAGCTAAAAAAAAAACATTTGCAAAGAAATCGCGCTGAATCTTGGGTCTGAATTTCAGAGCTTTTCGCGCTATATTTGCGGAGATATGATCTGAGGAAGTTGGTCCTTTTGCAGACTCCTGAATTACACTCCAAATAGGTGACCTGGGGAAAATCATCATAACTTTCTCTCTGAGCATCAAATTGAAATTTCGTAAGAAGGTACAGAAAGAGGATGGACTGTAGTTTCATGTATATATTTTTCAGAGCCAAAGGTCGAAACAGTGACTTGTGGCACGTTGTACAAGTTCGCTCTACTGAATTAGTCTATAATTAGGTCATCTTGGGAGATTGTGCATAACGCTTCCTTGGAGAATCCAATTTGGATCAGATTGGTGGCATTGGAAAGAGGACACAAAGTGCTACTACAGGTCGCAATTTCAGAACTAGATGATCTGTAATTGGAGAGATACATCAGATTCAATATCAAGCTTCTACAAAGTGAAAAAAGGTGTGTATTTTTTTTTTTAAATTTTTGCATAAGCTTGGTTTGAAAAATTAGTTTGAATCGGTAATTGATGCCCCGAGGAAAGAAAATGCAAACACCTAGTAAGAAACCTGAAAGCTCTAGCATGACTCATGAAGAAGAGGAAGAAATGCAACATGATATATCAAAATTACGAGACCAAATGCAACAAGTGTCACTTGCACAAAAAGCAACAGAATCTAAGATGGATGGTTTAAGAAAAGATGTAGAAGCTAAGATGGATGGTTTAAAGAAAGGTGTAGAAGCTAATATGGATTGTTTAAAGAAAGGTGTAGAAGCTAAGATGGATGGCATGGAAGCTAAGATGAATGGCATGGACGCTAAAATTTATGGCATGGATGATAAGATGGAAGAATTGAAGATAAATATGAATAAGTTGCTACAAGAAATGGTCACTAATGGTGAAAGGGTAGTAAAGGAAACTCATGATGAGAACAAAAGAAACGTTAATCATGATTCCATAGACTTTAATGTTGGATCAAAGACCCACCATATTCCAAAAATCGATATGAGGAAGTTTGATGGCAAGGATCCCGCAACATGGATATTACAGATGGAGCAATGTTTCGATCTCAATAATGTGCAAAACACAAAAAAGGTACGTATTGCAACTTTATATTTGGAACCAAATTAGTTTGTATGGTATCAATGGCTTTGCTCTCATAAACAAATTATCACTTGGGCAATTTTTACGAAAGAATTGATAGCACATTATGAGGATACAAAAAGCAACACTTTTTTTAGCCAATTGATAAGTCTCAAACAAAAGGGTTCAATAATGGAGCACATTGAGGAGTTCCAAAAATTGAACATAAGAGTAAAAAATATTTGAGAGGAGCATAGGATTGATGTGTTCATAGGGAGTTTAAAGGATAATATCCAACATGATGTTCGCCTTTGGGAACCTGATTCATTAGAGAAGGCATTCAGGTTAGCAAGAAAAATGGAAAGAAAAATTATGGCAACCAGGAAGCATACCACTCACAACTATAAAGATGGAAGTGTTGTTGCCCCTAGTCTTCCACAACCTATAAGGTTGACACCGCAACAATTGGAAGAAAAAAGAGCAAAAGGGCTTTGTTACAGTTGTGATAGCAAATACACTAAAGGTCATAAGTGTGCTGAGAAGAAATTATTCTACATAGATTGTGAAGAGGAAGAAGAAAAGGAGCAAGAAAGGTCAAAAGAAGAGGATATACTCCAGGAACAAAGCCTAGATAAAGAAGAAATGAATCCGACCATATCTTGTAATGCATTAGCACCACCCTCAAACCATCAAGATAGAAGGACAAATCAAGAAGAAAAAGGTAATAGTGTTGATTGATTCAGGAAGTACCCATAATTTTATTCATTGTAAGGTAGCAAAAGAATTGAATTGCTTCTTATATCCAACACCAGAGTGTCAAGTGATGGTTGCAAATGGAGGAACAATAAATTTCTCTGGAAAGTGCCATAATATCAAGCTATCCATGGGAGAATATGTATTGACTAGCCCAATGCTTTCCATTCCAATGGGAGGTGCTGATGTTGTACTATGAGTCCAATGGCTACAATCCTTGGGTACAATAGCTTTTAATTTTCAAGAACTTTTCATGAAATTTTTTGTGGAAGGAAAGGAAGTTGAATTAAGGGGTATTGTAGGGAAACTGGGAAAGATAATCAGATCTAACGGTATGACAAAGCTTCTAAAAAAGGAACAAAGAGGTGTAATTGCACAATTATGTTCGCTAGATGTTTCCACATTGGAATCATCTATTTCTCCAGATCTCCAAAAAGTCTTGGACAATCATTCCAAGGTATTTGAGACTCCCAAAGGTCTCCCACCTATTCATGATCATGATCATACTATTCATCTGATTCCAGGAAGTGTTCCTCCAAACATCAGGCTATACAGATATCCCTATGCCCAAAATAGTGGAATTGAACGTATGGTTGCAGAAATGCTAGAGGCTGGTATAATTCAACCGAGTCAAAGTTCTTTCTCTGCTCCAGTATTATTGGTGCACAAGAAGGATGGATCATGGCACATGTGTCTGGATTATAGGGAGCTCAACAAGCTCACTATTAAAGATAATTTTCCCATTCCTGTCATTGATGAATTACTGGATGAATTGCATGGATCAATTTACTTCACCAAGTTGGATTTTCGTTCAGGATATCATCAAATCATAATGAAGACTGAAGACATTCCGAAAACAACATTTAGAACTCATGAGGGTCATTATGAATTTTTGGTCATGCCTTTTGGCCTTACCAATGCACCTTCAACATTTCAAGGTTTGATGAATTCCATTTTCAAACCATTCCTTAGAAAATTTGTGTTAGTATTTTTTGATGATATACTAATCTACAAAAAGTCTTGGAAGGATCATGTTGAACATGTTGACAGGGTGCTACAACTATTGGAGGAGAAACAATTATATGCAAAAAGATCCAAATGTTTCTTTGGAGTACAAGAGGTGGAATATTTGGGTCATATTGTATCTCATGAAGGAGTTAAGGTAGACCCTAGAAAAATTAAAGCCATTAAGGAATGGAAAATCCCCACATCCATAAAGCATCTACGAGGATTTCTCAGGTTGACAGGGTATTATCGCAAGTTTGTTAAGAATTATGGGAGAATAGCAGCACCTCTAACAACATTATTGAAGAAAGATGCATTTTCATGGACTCCAGAAGCAACAAAGGCCTTCGAGCATCTTAAAGAGGCAATGTGCCAAGCACCGGTCTTAGCTCTACCAGATTTCACAAAAACCTTTATTGTGGAATGTGATGCTTCAGGAAATGGAATTGGTGCTGTTTTAATGCAAGATGAAAGACCCATTGCTTTTGAAAGTCGTCCAATCAAGGGAAAGTTTTTACACAAAGCTATTTATGAGAAGGAAATGTTGGCAATACTCCATGCACTTAAGAAATGGCGACCCTACCTAATGGGAAGACACTTCAAGGTAAAAACAGATCATGATAGCCTTAAATACTTTTTAGAACAAAGATTATCCTCTGAAGAGAAACAAAAGTGGGTCACAAAGATGTTGGGTTATGACTTTGAAATCATCTACAAAAAGGGAAGCAAAATGTGGTGGCAGATGCACTCTCAAGAAAGGATGAGGATGTGGAAGCATTGTTGTGCGCCATTTCTATTATCCAACCAGATTGGATAAAAGAAGCAAGGGAGGAATGGAAGAATGACGAAGAAGTGTGGGCACTTATTCAAAAGTTACAACAAGACTCTAGTACGTCTGATACATTTAGCTGGAAAAATGATTCATTATGGTACAAAGATCATTTATACCTCTGTAAGAATTCCCAGCTAAAAGAAAAAACTCTTATGGAATTGCACACTTCTCCCTTAGGAGGGTACTCAGGATTTTTAAAAACTTACCACGGGTTAAGAAGGAATTTTTTTGGGAGGGCCTTAAATCAGATATTCAAAAGTTTGTGGCGGAATGTTTGTTTTGCCAACAAAATAAAGTTGAAACAATTAAGACACCGGGTCTATTACAACCTTTATCCATTCCAAACCATCGTTGGGAGGAGGTTTCAATGGATTTTATCACAGTTTACCCAAGTCTGAGGGAAAGGGTGTCATCATGGTGGTAGTTGACAGACTTACCAAGTATGCACACTTTTGTGCAGTATCACATCCATTTAAAGCCAATACAGTTTCTATTGCATTTATGGAAACAATTCAAAAGCTACATGGAAACCCAAAGATTATTGTAAGTGACAGAGATCCCATTTTCACTAGAAATTTTTGGACAGAATTATTTTATTGTCTTGGTACTCAGTTAGCTCATAGCTCATCTTATCATCCTCAATCTAATGGGCAAACTGAGATAGTAAACAAATGTTTGGAAGGATATCTTCGTTGCTTTGTATCTGATAAACAGACACAATGGGTCAAATGGTTGCCTCTGGCTGAATGGTGGTATAACACTTCCTTCCATACATAAAAAAAAATGACCCCATTTATGGCATTTTATGGATATCAGCCACCATCCATCACATCATATTTAAGAGAAAATTCTAAGGTTCAAGCAGTGGAACATCACATCGAACATCAACAACAAGTCCTCCAACTCTTAAAGGATAACCTCGTGTTGGCACATAATAGAATGAAACAACAAGCAGATCAACATCATAGCGAAAGAAGTTTTGATGTAGGTGATTGGGTATTCATACGGCTACAACCATATAAGAAAATGTCCCTCAAGCAAGCTAAGAAGGATAATAATTTATCACCAAAGTATTATGGTCTGTACAAGGTGTTGTAAAAGATTGGTACAATGGCCTACAAATTGGAGCTTCCTGTAGCTTCTCGATTGCACCCAGTTTTCTATGTTTCATGTTTAAAGAAGGTTAGAGGCGACAAGCTCCTAGTTCAAACAATATTGCCAGAACTTGATGAGGAAGGAAAAATTATATTCGAACCAGAAGCAGTCACAGAAACAAGAACTCGAAAATTACGAAATCGATCAATTTCGGAGTATCTTATCAAGTGGAAGAACTTATCCATTGAAGATTCCACATGGGAGGATGAGAATTTTATACAGAAGCATCCAGAACTACTCAAGAGTTGAGGACAACACTTTTTTGAAGGAGAGGGGCATGTTGGGTCCCTATAATACTAGTGATTACCCCATTACTATTGTAGTTGTATCCCTTATTAATATTGTTGTGCCCCTATTGTCCCCATATTGTTATTACTGTGCCCCATAGAATCCCTCTATTGTTATTTTTGTGGCTTTATATTATTATTGTTAGGTCGTCTGGGTTATATTGTGACTCCTTAGACTCCTATATATAAAAAGGAGGTTTTGTCATTTGAACCATTGAAGAATTATTCATTTATGCAATGTAAAGGAGGTTGCCCCCTCGAAGAGGCTGAATTCTAAGGTGTTGATCTATCTTTTCTATCTTTTCTTGAGCTGGTTTCATAACAAACTCACCCGATTCTACTTCCCATATACACAATTTTCACAGAAATCAAAATCCATAGAGCTATTACTCATACCTTCTACCATACCTTTACCATGAAGTATTCGAAGGCCCTTCTCTCCAATATGTCAAAGCCTTTGATGCCATAGCATGGTCTTCTCACCAGAGACCACTAGATCTTCTGCTCCACTTTCAGGAACCACAGAACTGTTGCACCCATCAATAACAGTGCTACCTTGTAGCTTGTACATAGTTCCTATCCAAACTCCCCGCATCAATACCAATGCTCCCCAAACAATTTTGCAGGTATCCTTCTCGAACACTATTTTTACACCTGCATCAGCCAGCTTGCTTAAAGAAATCAGATTTCTGGCTAATGCGGGAATATGTAGAACACCCGAAAGTGTTTTAACCCTTCCACCTTGCAAATTCAACTTTACCTTTCCACGACCAACGATTCTAGCTTTCCTATCATCCCCTAAGAAGACATCACCACCATCGTATTTCTCATACTCGTTGAACCACTCTCTATGGGGATTGAAGTAAAAGGATGCACCTAAGTCAATCAACCATGCCTCATGATCTACATGTGTACTTGAAGAGGCCAAGTACACATCCTCACCTTCATCGAAGGTGATTTTCGCCTCTATAGAATGAGCATCATCAGATCCCTTTCCTTTGTCGGGAGCTTTAGATTTACGGTCCCTTTTGTAGTGCCATGCCTTTCCACATTTCCAACACACCACCTTTACAGGTTTCCCTAGAGATTTAGATCTCCCTCTATATTAAGATCTCCCACTTGATGACTTTTTTTTTTTATGTTCAAGAACTATCCTCGTACAGACAAGGCATCACCATTTTGGCGCTCCATATTTTTCCGTCTCATCTCCTCCGTCAGCAAGGCTGAGACTATTTCATCAAAATGCAAGGCAGTTGCATTGCTACCTATTGCAATAACCAAACTATCCCATGAATCTGGTAGAGAACACAACAAACTAATTCACTTATCTTCATCTGAAATTTTAACATCAACAGATGCTAACTGACTTACCACAGTATTAAATGTGTTTATATGCTGTGTCATCGAGTCTCCATCTTTCATCCTCGGGTTATACAACTTTTTCCGCAGGAACAATTTATTCACTAGGGACTTAGATTGGTACAAAGTCCCTAACATGTCCCACAAAGCCTTCGGTGTAGCTTCCCCTGATACATTCAGCAATACTGAATCTGAGACACACAATCGTTTGTGCTCTTTACCTTCCGATCCAACTTCTTCCATTCTTCATCGGACACTCTTGCTGGTTTAGTACCCAGATCTACTGCTATCCACTGATCTTTATCCACCAACAAATCCTCCATCTTGAGTTTCCACAACTCAAAACTCTGACCATTAAATTTCTCGATCTCTATCTTTCCACTGCTCACCATCTTCTTTCACCACCAGAATCAATCTTGCAGATCTCCCATTGAACAGGGTCTACCACAAGCCTGAGCGAAACCCCTCAGCAACAAAGGCGTCCCCTTGAAGCCAAAACAACTCTGATACCAAATGTAGGTTTTAACCCCGTACAGAAATTACCTACATACGAATTCTAAAAGACAAAAAATAAACAATGAGCATAACACATAAAACACATATACACAGGGATTTTCCCCTGGATCCCAAAACCAGGACTACTAGCTTGATTTTTCATTATTTTCCTTTCAATGTTATAATACATATTTATACATGCCGAAGCATCCAATACCATGGACCAAAAACCATCGCGTCCAAAAACTATGCGAAAATCATACACAAAACCATAGGTGGGTCCGCCCATCCTAACATAGGGTCCAAAACCAAAATTTTCCGGGGCGTTGCCCCAGACCCCATAAAGTGGGGTTATGGGTACGCCTCAAACCCCCTATGACACCACCCCCCACTACACAATCGGTGCAACGAAGGGGGGCTTCGCCCCCCCTTTAACCCCCCAGTTAACTACGTGGGCTAGTCGTGGAAAGAATATAACACAACCCAACATAACTGAAGATGTATGAGATGGAGAAGAATCTAAGGGAGGAACAAAATTTCAGGAGGAGAGAAAGACAAGAGAAGCATAAACATGGAGAATAATGAAGGCAATGCGTGATGACAGAGCAAACATTACCAATATAGGTTGATGAGCCAAAACAACTAGCAACTGAGGAAGAGGGTGAACAGATACAGGATTGGTAGCTTGCTCGATAGATTGAGCAACTAATTGAAGTGACAGACAAGGAGTTCGAACAGGAGCCACAAAATGAAGACACTGACCTCATGTCGGGAGTACCACAGGTCATCTCTCAGTCTCCACCACCTTCAGTGTTAGAACCAGCGCTGAGCGAGGAAAGAGATGTTGTTCTCCTTGATGATGATCTAGTAATGGACATGCACAACCTATCATTTGACGATTTGCTTAAGAATATTGTACAGGTGCGAAGGAATAAATTTCTAGATGATAACCCATCAACTGCATTCATCAAGGAAAGGGTGATAGTGTTAGACACTAGGAAGCATCCAACTTCCCTTGTTGAAGGAAACTTGGTATATGTAGGAGAAACAAGCTCAAATGTTAAGTTCCTAATGATCAAGAATGAAAAACTGGGAAAGAATTTGTAGGTTTTGTAGGCAAGAGGCAGAACAAATCTGAGCATCAACATAGAATGCAGTTTCTGCATTGGTGGAAATGAGGAAAATGATACTTGCTGAAGTATAAACACTTGAGGGTGCCATGCAAAATCTCTATGAAGGATTTGTCACCGTGCATAAAGTAGTTATCCATGTGCATGGCCTACAACTGTGGAGCAAAGAGCTTGTTCAAACTCTCAATGACATACATGCTTCCATCTCCCATGTACAAGAGTGGACAATGCGGTACAAAGGAGCCCCGCTTGACTTAGTAAAGAAGATGAATCCATATGCAGAGCTAGAGAAAGAAAAGGTCTGCATGTTGATCCAGAACTACGAGCAGCTTGCCCCATTCATTAGCAGCATACAAGACTCATATGTGCGGTTGTACAATAGTTTGGATGTCATGGTGAGAAAGCACATGATCCCATGAGCTCAACATACACAACATGCATAAGTACATTGGTGGTCCTATCAAGGTCAACACCACACTGCTCATGCTTTAGAACGAGTTAAATAAATGTTCCAAGACCATATTACCAAATGCCATGGATGCAAGAGTCTGCTTCCAGAAAGACACCATAAAACAGTTTGGGGACACCATCAAATAGTACTAAGCTTGGCACCAATATGTGACTGAGAAGCATCAAGTGTATGTTGTTGAGTTGGACTTTCCCTAAACTCTAGAGTCGTAGTGTTGTGTCTTGTCAGGTTTTCCCTACCCGATTTTGTCTTATATGGGTACATGTGGAAAATGTAATATTATTTGTAAATATGTTGTAAGTGAAATTCCAAGTGTCATTAGTGGAATGTGAAAAGTCACCATGTTATGTAACGAGTTACTTGTAAATAAGTTTAAGAGTCATGAGAGAAGTCAAAAAGTCACAAAGGGGAATGTCAAGGGTCACCCCACCCTTTGCTATAAATTGAACCTCATAACTCATAGAAGAGGCTTTTGGGAGCCAAGCTTTTGGCTAGGCTTAGGCGTAGAGAAGGCTTGAGAGTATTGTGAAGAGCCTTGGCTTCTCCATAGCATAGAGTGAGTATACTTCTTTGGAGTAGGTGTTCTTGGCTGTAATATTCCACTATTGGGGCTAGTGGTTGTCAATGGTATATGTATGGATGGAACTTTCACTTATAATAATAATATCCGAACCATCACTCTTTCATGCATATGTTGTTATTATAGTTGGACTATTTTGGTTGCATTAGCAATGTATGTTATTTAAATTATGCATATTCTTATGAACTAATTTGTATGCATTTTTAGGAATCTTATTGAATGTGTGTTATTTTATTAACTCATCACTTTAATTTGTGGACTATTCTACATTTTAGCTTATGATGTCATTTCGCTTGTGTGTTCCTTTCAAGTTGCGTATTATTACATACTTCTAAGGGGCACACTTCCTTTTCCCCTTCGAGTGTTAGAACCTTCATGCATCACACTTGAATCTCTGCAGGGTCACACACTTTCTCTCAACCAAAGTTATCATACTTTCTTTTGCGCATTACCGTGATCAAGAAATTACACTACCACTCACTATTGGGACTCCTACTCCAAAGGGTGTGAGGTCTAGTTGGGGGGTCTATTTGGGGCTTCATATCAGGGAGATCCCCTGAATGTTGGCGGGTCCAGCACCGTTAACAAGTTCGAATGTTGATTCAGAACAACGAACAACTCATCTCATTCATCAGCAACACACAAGCCTCATATTTGAGATTGTACAATAGTTGGGATGTCTTGGTGAGAAAACACCAAATCCCATTAATTGGTTCCCTCATCGATGTTAAACCTAAGAACCAAGTCTGACTGGAGATTGATGAGTACTTGGAGTAGCTAAGACAAGAAGCCACTAGGAAAGACTTGGAGCTGAACGCACACAACATGCAAAATTACATTGGTTGTCCTGTCAAGATCAAGACAATGTTTCTCATGCTTCAAAATGAGTTGGATATAGGCTCCAAGACGATATACCTAGATGCCATGGAGGCTAGAGTCTGCTTCCAGAAAGACATCGTTAAGCAGTTTGGGGACACCATCACATAGTACCAAGCTTGGCACCAATATGTGATCGAGAAGCAGGAAGTGGAGGTTGTTGAGCTGGACTTCCCCCAAACTCCAGAATCATAGTGTTGTGTCTTGTTAGGCTATCTCTACCCTATTTTGTCTTATATGGGTACGTGTGGAAAATGTAATATTATTTGTAATTATGTTATAAGTGAAATTCCAAGTGTCAATATTGGAATATGAAAAGTCATCATGTAATGTAATGTGTTATTTAGTGAAGAAGTTGAAGAGTCATGAGGGTAGTCCAAAGGTCACAAAGGGGAGTTGAAGAGTCACCCTCTCTTGTTATAAATAGAACCTCATAACCCATGTAACAAACTTTGGGAGCCAAGCTTTTGGCTAGGCTTCGGCTTAGAAAGAGCTTGAGAGTATTGTGAAGAGCCTTGGCTTATCCATAGCGTAGAGCGAGTATACTTCTTTGGAGGAGCAATTGTTCTTAATTGTAATGTTCCACTATGGGGGCTAGAAGTCCTCAATGGTGTATGTATGGATGGAAATTTTACTTATAATAATAATATCATATCCAACACTCTTTCATGTATATGTTTTTAATGTAGTTGGACTATTCTGGTTGTATTGGAAATGTATGTTATTTAACTTATGCATATGCTTATGAACTACTTTGTTTTCATTTGTATGAATCTTGTTGAATGTGTGCTGTTGGATTAACTCATCACTTTAACTTGTGAATTATTCTTCATTTTAGCTTGTGATGACATTTCACTCATGCATTCCTTTCAAGTTGCATACTATTACATCCTTCCAAGGGGCGCACTTTCCAATTTCCCCTCCATGTGTTAGAACTTTCATGCATTGCACTTGACTCTCCGCAAGGTCACACACTTGCTCTTACCCAAAGTTATCATACTTTCCTCTGTGTGTTTCTGTGGTCAAGCTATTACATTACCACCCATTACTAGGACTCCTACTCCAAATGGTGTGAGGTATAGTTGGGGCTTCATATAAAGGAGATCCCTTGAATGTTGGCGGGTCCAACACTGTCAACATAACACTAATTCTCAACTAGCCAAATCTTCTTAGAGTGCTAATACGATGTTCAATATCGAAGGCTAGGGGTTGGATAATTTCTTCACTTTTCATTAGGAGAAATATTCAGAAAAGACATGCCTGCAATGGAACCACAACATGAACACTATTATGGCTAATCTCATTGATACTCTATTAGTGGAAGAACAACTTGAGCAGGGTGAAGAAACAAATGAACCTACTATGACTGAAGAAAGTTTAGGTGTTGGACATTCAATGAATATGTTTAGTGTCATATACAATGCTGATAAATGAAGGGTTGATCAATCATTATAAAGTGAAGCCCCTCCCAAGCTGTCGATTGACCATTATAAATTGAGGAGAAATGGACCTGTTTCTGAGTGGGAACTTAAGAAGAAGTTGTTGCAAAGGATTCTACCACCTTCCAATCCAGCTCAGAATTATTATAAAAGGTTTGGAGGTGTGCCTTCTTCCAAAAACACTTTTAGTGGTAATAAGAACAATTCCATCACTCCTGTTGCAACAGATAAAGTTACACCACCTGATTCATCAACACAGTCCATTAAGACAGAAAGAATTGATTATAACATTGTTGAAGATATGAAAAGAGCTCGTGCTAACATTTCACTCTTCGAGCTCCCAAGGATAACGTGTCAGCGGGAACTAATTCTCCAGGAACTCCCATCACACACTTTGACATGTAAAGAAGTTTTTTCTTCTCAGATAATTTCTGCTAACTCTCGCGAAATCATTGAATGTAGATGCTATAAATTTAATTTCTAGCACTCTCTGCCCTCCATTTTTGTTAACTTTCAAAATTTTTAATTATAGTGTTCACAATTGTTTTGTTGATTCTAGTGAATCCGCGAATGTTATACCATTGTCGGTTGCTAAGAAAAGAAATGCTAAATGGGATAAAACTGATGCACGGATAATAAAACTGGACAAACTTTTTGCTCAGGTCATTGGTGAACTTAGTAATGTTATTATCTGTGTTTCATCTGATCATAGAGTTCACCAGTGTGTAAATATTGTAGTTGTTGACATTCTTGAAGCCTATGTCTCATTTCTTAACAAATATTGGTCCAAAAAACTCCAAGGATACTTTACAATGGACTGGTCTCACTTATTGCTTCTATATAGGGTGGAAATTACCAGATTCGAGTTGAAAATGAGCCCTACATGAAGCATACTGCGACACAACTTGAGGAAAAAAATGAACCAATGGGATTTGCAGAGGTGATTTTTGGAAATTGTTTTTTGGAAGTAGATCATGGATGTTATCTAGTACAACCTTCACCCATCCCAGCTTATGCATAGTGTTATCACTCAGGTTGTCCTTAAGCTCTGGAAAAGGATACGGCCGAGGTAACCACAGACCAACTTTGGACTGCAGGTTCTAGCCAACCTGCAATCAGAGAGGGCTCTCTCTTTATGATTTAGCTTTGTTTAAAATGATTTTAGGCTAGTTATTGAGTTCAGGGGTTTTGGTTTTGTTTTTGGTGGGAAGGAATATGTTTTCAGGTAGAGAGGCAAAACATAGTCTGGTAAGTATCAAACCATTGGGCGTGGAGTCAAGGAGTCGGACTGCTGGTGCGTTTTCTTGGTCACAAGAGAAATAAGGAGCAAGGTAGCTGCTCATGAAACAACACTTAAAGCTTAAAAGGATGGAATGAGGGATAAGGAATGAGAGGCAACAAAGAATCTCTCACTATGCTTAAAGGGAGAAGGTGAATGAGCTCTATCTAGGAGCAGTTAAGAATTCCTAGACAACTGTTAAAGATGAATGGATTAGGGGAAATATGAGCCGAAGGGAATTCATATTCATGACTGATTCAGAGGAAAACATAAAGAAACAACAGAAAATGAGCATAGAGGGAAATTACACCAATTCTAGACTATTCTTTCTTTCTGCTATTTAGACGGTATATCAATGGAAAAAACAGAGATAGGAAAACTTATTGAGTCATGTTGTAGCACATGAATTCCAAATTCACTTCTTCAAACCATTAAACACAGAGCAGACAATCTTTCCTCCAAGCTTTTCAGCAGTCTTTGATTACAGAAAACATATCAGGTATACAGTGCGAGTCTTCACCGAAAAACTATCAACCAACTGACCCTTTAAACAAAACAGAGGGTGGTATATATAGGGAAGATTTATCAAAAATTTATCTATTACAGCCGACCTAACAGGTCTGATAGAAAATTGATTACTTTAACCTAATCCTATCCAGAAATAAATGCCAGAAAATATCTTTGAGCTTTGCTGGGGGCAGCTGTATCAAAATGAGTTAATATCTGTCCTGGTGGCTCTGTGCTTTTTCATCTGTCATAACTATGCATTGGTCTTTGCACCCTTGCTGTTCGGCGGTTTTAAATGCCTCTGACTGTGATTTGAGAGCTAGGATGGGCTTATGCCTGTTGATTTGACTTTCTGGGGGCTCATCAATGTTTAAGTGCTTCGAGCCCCTAAAAAAAAATCTTCAGGTGATACTCTTTGGCTCTCCTTCTTCCTCTGATACCCTTTGGCGATAAATTGATGCTGTTCTGAGGTATCGTGGGTCTTGTTCACAAATAAATGGCCGTTGTTCAGCCTCTGTTTCTTTCAAAATTGTTTTCTGCTCCTTCCGGCAAGCTTCGCGAAGAAAAATGGCTCATTCGGTGCCTTTCGGGCTTGATGGGGGCCGCAGAATGAAAAGATTCTCTGAAGATTCCCCATTCAGGCCCAAAAAATCTAGCGATGACTGCCTCAGAATTGGATTCCGGGGCTCCGAAGTGCGATTTTTTGCCCTTCGCGTCAAAAAAGTGCTGATGACGTCTGCATGATGTGACATTTGTACGGCGGGTGACGTCAGCAGGACGAGGTGGCGGGATGACGTCATCATGACATCATCATGTATGAATGGTGACGTGGTAGGTACGGTGGCAGGGATACATGGCAGTGACGTGGCAGGAGGCCACGCAGGCAGGTGACTCAACATAGTGACTGGGCAGGGGGTGACATCACTGGGCAGGCGGGTGACGCAGGCAGGGGCGGTTTCCGATTTTGAGCGCACCGCTTATCGACAAAGGTGGTTTCGGGGGAGAGAGCTCCGCCACAGCCCAACACTTGACACGTGGCGGGAGGTACGGCGGCAATACCGCCCATCTCCCGGATGCTAAAGCTCGGGCGTTTTGGAGATGGGACGGCCCGCCAGCCGTTGATCTGCGGGGCGGGGGATCCAACGGTTGGCGGTAGACGCGAGGCGGTGGTGAGTTAGTGGGCGGGTATATTCGCGGGAATATTCTTTTTTAAATATAGCGCGCGGGTGGGTTTAAACAATGGTTTATGCGGGTTATGAGGGTTATATGTGGCGGGGTTAATATTAATGCCAAAACTTTGAGTTGGGGGCGAAAAAAAGGGGGTTTTTGAGGGTTCTAGGGTTAGGGAAGAGGTTATTAGTCTGACCAGGTGTCAGATTAATCCCTGTTATGACTCGGATGGGTTAAAAACAGCCCCAGATGGACCATTTTTTCCCAGACTTATAAAAATATGGCTATATTGCCAGGGAGGGAATATTTACATAGGGGACTTTTATATGCATAGTTTAATAGGGGAATGGGAAAACTGATAGGGATTTATATAATACTGTTAGTAGTTAATATGAAGGTGACCAGCAAGCGCTAAGGTCAGGGACCTTAGGCTAAATTTGGGAAAAAGAACTGAGATCCTTGAGTGAAGCAGATCTTCACCAAGGCAACTGATATGGAGTATGATGAGACTAAGAGGCAAGCAGATCTTGACCTCTTTGGGAAGTTAGTAAGTGGCTTTGGGGAATTTGGAAGAAAGGGGAGTTAGTGATGTTCACCTTTGAGCCCTTTTGCATAAAAACTGCCTGCACTGTGATCTGAGAAGATAAAATACTTTGTACCACAAAACTGATCACAAATCATCATTCTACAACCACACAACTACCTACCCAGCCTACTTTTCTAACATTTTTTCTTCTTTTTTAATTTTTCCTATCTAAATCTACACTTGTTTCTGCCAGGGCCCAGATTAAACAGTTGGGTCCCTTTGATTCTCTACTTATCTACAAATCTGCCAAGATTTAGCTGTTTGGACAGATACATTCTCTATATTCTACAACAGGAAATTGAAATCTAGGGAGACCAAGATTTAGCTGTTTGGACCTCTCTTAAATGAAAAACTCATCAAAAATGGAATACAGCAGTGGCATTTGGACCAGCACACTTTCATTACTTCTCGTGGAAATATGGAACACTGCAGCTTGCAGAGTATGACATATTTGGCATGTAAAAATGTCAATCATGAAAGATGAATACCTGCTGCAGCAGGAGGCTAACAGTGGCTCAACTTGGGGATGGATTTTCCTTGTGAAAAGTCAAGAACAGCAGGTCAGACTGCCTTGTATTCAATTGTTGCTGTATTCTGCAAAATTTGCTTGGCCGACTGCCTTATTAATCCTACCTACCTACTCTAACCAGTACTTACTTTGTTGTTAGGTGAAATGAAACAGCCAATGCAGCCACTTAAGCATTATAAATATGAATGGCCCCTGCTACTTGTGCTTGTTGTTACCTGAAATGGAGATCTTGCAATCTGATATGGCTTTATTAATCTTTGAGAAGATCAAGAAGCTTCTGACCTTCTTTGCTGAAACAAGAAACTGTACAAAAGGGTCCTGTAGCATATATACATCATTGCTGGACTGAAGTAAAGAACTGTACAAAAGTTTGGGATAGCTATCATGCTTTAGAATTGGGGGATCATCAACCACTTGATATTGTCCTTTGCAACCTTCTAGCGGAGAAGAGCAGTGATTTACCTCATCACACAGCTTGCCGTCAGATGAATTATGAAAAACATGGGATGGAACCTGTAATTCTTTGAAAGTTGGCTCAGATGGCACTTGACAGATTTGTGCTGACTGTTCTTTTTCTTCTTCAAATATCTGAGATGGTTGAAAACCGATAGGCAGGAAATCCAGTTGGATTTTTTGGTCACATGCTGCCACTTCTGAGTCTTCCTCAATCTGACATTCACTGGCACTTTGGGGCTGCAAATCTAGTATTAATGCTTTAGGAGCAGGGCCTGGACTTTCCTCTAGCTGATCAGTAACAGAACATGGTGACACTTGATTATTAATAGCATGATAATTTTCCCTAATAAACTGAAAAGACTTGAAACAAAATGGTAAAGTTCCTTCACTGAAATTGAAATTTTCTGCCTTTTCCTCCTTTTCTTCATAGCTGAAATGGGCATGCTGATCATTGGGTTCAGGCAGCTGAACCTGAACTGAGCTTTCTGCCAAAATAATGTCTGACTCCTCTGTAAGGCTGATTTGGTCGTCAGGCTCATAATCATCATCATACTGATCATATTTGGGTAGACAGTTGAAAGAAGAGAAGCTATTATATTCATACATTATATCAACAGACTGCTCCATCATGTATGGCGGTATGATTATGTCATCTATTTTGTGACAGGTTTGTTCATGAATATCATTCCTTTCCTTTTGCAAAACAAATCTGTTTTGGTGCTCTAAACGTTCAACTTCTGTTGTGCACATGTGCTTTAATTCCTCTGCTTTCTTTACAAAGATATCAAGTCCATCCCCTTTTTCAGCTTTCAACTTCCCCTCCCTAACTTTCAGATTAACCTCTACATCTATTGCCATGTTCTGCATCTGTTGCATAGTAGAGGGGCTTCTTTCTCTCAGATGGAATTCTATTTCTAGATCAAATGCTGCTGGATAATGTAATAGGGCCAAATCAGGGGGAGGTCTTATATTCAATGGTATAGAATGATAAACTTGATTGAATCGGTCAGAAAATTGTTGAACAGATTCATTTGGAATCCTTTTTAACTGATTATATTCTTCTATGAGCACGAGGAAATTAACTTTGACCATCCATCTATCAAGGAAGAGTTTGAATAACTGCTGGAGATTTGGGATGCTTGCTTCAGGCAATGCTTTAAACCAAGTCCTAACTTCACTTTGCAATGAAAGGGCAAACAGCCTAACACTAACATCCTCATCTTCTACTTCAAAAATGTTTAAATAATCATCAAAAGCCTGGATATGCTTTTGGGCAGTAACTCCATTCTCTCCATCAAATATTGGGAGATACATGGGATGATTTTTGGGCAAAGGTTTAAGCACGGGAGGCAAAATGAGTGGCTTATATCTATCAGGGACCTTACGAGGCAGGGGATTGTGTATAGGGGCTAAATGATTGGTTTCAGTGTGAACAGGGATAGGATGATTTGTTTTGGCAGTAGTGTCCTCCTTGATTACAAGGTGAGCATTAACAACATATAAAGGATGTTGTTCGGGTGTGCAAGGAGGGCTTTCTTCAACATTTTCTACGGGAAAAACATAAAAGTCAAGTTCAAACAATATGTACAACAAAACTTTATGGAGGAGAAAGAACATGACCTCTTGGATAATAATCCAGGTCAAAAGCCTGATCTGCTCATAAATTTCTTTTGGGTTCATTTCTCCAGTGGAGTCTTGCCAACTTTCTTTGTGAAACTATCTGAGGAAGTTCCCCAGTGGAGTCGCCATTATGTTATCACTCAGGTTGTCCTTAAGCTCCGGAAAAGGATACGGCCGAGGTAACCACAGACCAACTTTGGACTGTAGGTTCTAGCCAACCTGCAATCAGAGAGGGCTCTCTCTTTATGATTTAGCTTTGTTTAAAATGATTTTAGGCTAGTTATTGATTTCAGGGGTTTTGGTTTTGTTTTTGGTGGGAAGGAAGATGTTTTCAGGTAGAGAGGCAAAACATAGTCTGGTAAGTTTCAAACCATTGGGCGTGGAGTCAAGGAGTCGGACTGCTGGTGCGTTTTCTTGGTCACAAGAGAAATAAGAAGAAAGGTAGCTGCTCATGAAACAACACTTAAAGCTTAAAAGGATGGAATGAGGGATAAGGAATGAGAGGCAACAAAGAATCTCTCACTATGCTTAAAGGGAGAAGGTGAATGAGCTCTATCTAGGAGCAGTTAAGAATTCCTAGACAACTGTCAAAGATGAATGGATTAGGGGAAATATGAGCCGAAGGGAATTCATATTCATGACTGATTCAGAGGAAAACATAAAGAAACAGCATAAAATGAGCATAGAGGGCAATTACACCAATTCTAGACTATTCTTTCTTTCTGCTATTTAGACGGTATATCAATGGAAAAAACAGAGATAGGAAAACTTATTGAGTCATGTTGCAGCACATGAATTCCAAATTCACTTCTTCAAACCATTAAACACAGAGCAGACAGTCTTTCCTCCAAGCTTTTCAGCAGTCTTTGATTACAGAAAACATATCAGGTATACAGTGCGAGTCTTCACCGAAAAACTATCAACCAACTGACCCTTTAAACAAAACAGAGGGTGGTATATATAGGGAAGATTTATCAAAAATTTATCTATTACAGCCGACCTAACAGGTCTGACAGAAAATTGATTACTTTAACCTAATCCTATCCAGAAATAAATGCCAGAAAATATCTTTGACCTTTGCTGGGGGCAGGTGTATCAAAATGAGTTAATATCTGTCCTGGTGGCTTTGTGCTTTTTCATTTGTCATAACTGTGCATTGGTCTTTGCACCCTTGTTGTTCGGCAGTTTTAAATGCCTCTGACTGTGATTTGAGAGCTAGGATGGGCTTACGCCTGTTGATTTGACTTTCTGGGGGGCTCATCAATGTTTAAGTGCTTCGAGCCCCTAAAAAAAAAATCTTCGGGTGATACTCTTTGGCTCTCCTTCTTCCTCTGATACCCTTTGGCGATAAATTGATGTTGTTCTGAGGTGCCGTGGGTCTTGTTCACAAATAAATGGCCGTTCTTCAGCCTCTGTTTCTTTCAAAACTGTTTTTTGCTCCTTCCGACAAGCTTCGCGAAGAAAAATGGCTCATTCGACGCCTTTCGGGCTTGCTGGGGGCCGCAGAATGAAAAGATTCTCTGAAGATTCCCCATTCAGGCCCAAAAAATCTAGAGATGAGCAATTTGCGCAAATCGCTCATCAAAACTGCCTCAGAATTGGATTCCAGGGCTCTGAAGTGCGATTTTTTGCCCTTCACGTCAAAAAAGTGCTGATGATGTCAGCATGACATCAGCATGATGTGACATTTGTACGGCGGGTGACGTCAGCAGGACGAGGTGGCAGGATGAGGTCAGCATGACGTCATCATGTACGAATGGTGACGTGGCAGGTACGGTGGCAGGGATACGTGGCAGTGACGTGGCAGGAGGCCACGCAGGCAAGTGACTCGACATAGTGACTGGGCAGGGGGGTGACGTCACTGGGTAGGCAGGTGACGCAGGCAGGGGCGGTTTCCGGTTTTGAGCGCACTGCTTATGGACAAAGGTGGTTTCGGGGGAGAGAGCTCCACCACAGCCCAACGCTTGATGCATGGCGGGAGGTACGGCGGCAATACCGCCCATCTCCCGGATGCTAAAGCTCGGGCGTTTTGGAGATGGGACAGCCCGCCAGCCGTTGATCTGCGGGGCGGGGGATCCAACGGTTGGCGGTAGATGCGAGTTAGTGGGCGGGGATATTCGCGGGAATATTCCTTTTTAAATATAGCGCGCGGGTGGGTTTAAACAATGGTTTATGTGGGTTATGAGGGTTATATGTGGCGGGGTTAATATTAATGCCAAAAGTTTGGGTTGGGGGCGAAAAAAAAAGGGGTTTTTGAGGGTTCTAGGGTTAGGGAAGAGGTTATTAGTCTGACTAGGTGTCAGATTAATCCCTGTTATGACTCGGATGGGTTAAAAACAGCCCCAGATGGACCATTTTTTCCCGGACTTATAAAAATATGGCTATATTGCCAGGGAGGGAATATTTACGTAGGGGATTTTTATATGCATAGTTTAATAAGGGAATGGGAAAATTGATAGGGATTTATATAATACTGTTAGTAGTTAATATGAAGGTGACCAGCAAGCGCTAAGGTCAGGGACCTTAGGCTAAATTTGGGAAAAAGAACTTGTAGAGAACTGAGATCCTTGAGTGAAGCAGATCTTCACCAAGGCAACTGATATGGAGTATGATGAGACTAAGAGGCAAGCAGATCTGGACCTCTTTGGGAAGTTAGTAAGTGGCTTTGGGGAATTTGGAAGAAAGGGGAGTTAGTGATGTTCACCTTTGAGCCCTTTTGCATAAAAACTGCCTGCACTGTGATCTGAGAAGATAAAATACTTTGTACCACAAAACTGATCACAAATCATCATTCTGCAACCACACAGCTACCTACCCAGCCTACTTTTCTAACATTTTTTCTTCTTTTTTAATTTTTCCTATCTAAATCTACACTTATTTCTGCCAGGGCCCAGATTAAACAGTTGGGTCCCTTTGATTCTCTACTTATCTACAAATCTGCCAAGATTTAGCTGTTTGGACAGATACATTCTCTATATTCTACAACAGGAAATTGAAATCTAGGGAGACCAAGATTTAGCTATTTGGACCTCCCTTAAATGAAAAAACTCATCAAAAATGGAATACAGCAGTGGCATTTGGACCAGCACACTTTCATTGCTTCTCGTGGAAATATGGAACACTGCAGCTTGCAGAGTATGACATATTTGGCATGTAAAAATGTCAATCATGAAAGATGAATACCTGCTGTAGCAGGAGGCTAACACATAGTTGGAATTCCTTCCTGGAAATCCAACTGATGCTAATGACCTTTGTACAATATATATAGATAGTATTAGTATAATATGTAGCTCTAGCATTTCTACCACTTGGATTTTATATTTTCACGATTTGAAGATATAGGAGGGCTCTGGAGTTGGTTGCAAATTAATAGACCTAAAACAAAGAAAACATTTGATCTCTTTCCGCTTAGATTTTTAGTGCACCAATAACATTGTTGAATATGAAGCATACATCTTGGGTTTGAAGAAATCCATTGACCTCAAAGTTGAGGTACTCAAAGCAATAGGGGACACTAAAATTTTCGTACACCAAGTATGAAATACTATGCACTTTGTGTCACCTAATCTCAAAATTTGTCAACAATAGGTATGGCATTTTATTTTGCAATTCCAAGATTTTAATATTATTTTTGTTCCTAGAACCCTTAATGTTGTTGCTGATAAATTAGAAAATGTTGTTGTTAGGTTTTCATTGCTAAAGGATGGATTTTCCATTGAAATTATTTATAGGCAAGCCATTCCCGATAATATCACTAATTTTCATGTTTTCAATGACGACCGGTAGATACTGGATTTTATGGTGAACATTGATGTATTCAATGATGCAATTATTGATGAAGAAGAGCATGAGAAAGCATTGTAGAATGTAGCTCAAGAAAGCAAAGGAAACCCCATGCCCAAGGGTATGGTGTCATTGGAAAACTTGTATGACTTGAAAAATCACTTTAAGGGACCAATAAACACAAAGACTCATAGCTCAACCCTATTTCACGAAAGAGTTCAGAAAGCTATTGGATGCTCGGATCATTTTCAAAGTTCAGAAAGGAAGGGGCCAAGCCTTTTTAGCAGAAGCTACAAAAATTCCATCCGAATCTTGAGCCCCTAATTCAGAAAGAGTTCAGAAAGCTATTGGATGCTCAGATCATTTTCAAAGTTCGTCATTCAACATGGGTCTCAAATCTGGTTTGGGTAAGGAATAAGTCTGGGGAGATATGCCTGTGCATGGATTTTTTCAATCTAAATCGTGCCTTAGACAAAGACAATTATCCAGCACCGTCAATGAAACATATTTTAAAGATAATATTGGGGTTTGAAATGTTTTCATTGTTGGATATATTTTTGGGATACAACCAAGTTCTAGTATCAGAACCCGATAGGCACAAGGAAACTTTTAGAACCAACTGGGGTACATTTGCTTTTGAAAGAATGCTTTTTGGGCTTATCATTGCAGGTGCAACCTGTCAACACGCTATGGACATCACATTTTGTGATTTGATTGGACAGAGCATTGTGGTATACTTATATTACATGATAGTGTTTTCAAAAAGAATATCTGACCACTTAAGACAACTAAAACAAATTTTTGAGTGATGTTGCAAATATAGGATATCTCTTGATCCCAAGAGGAAAATTTTTGTAGTGTCTGAGGGAAATCTCTTGGGCCATCCCATCGTAAAGAGTGGGATTAAGGTGGAACCTGAATGGGCCAAAACTATTACTCATATTCCCTTCTCAGTGAACAAGAAAGCTATGTAGTTCTTCTTAGGGAAAATTAATTTCCTTCGTAAGTTCATCTCAGATTACACTCAGATAGTGAAACTATTGCAAGAGATGATAAATAAGGATGTGATCTATAAATGGGATAAAATTTAAAATGATGCATTTTCCTATGTAAAACAATAAATTGTAGAAGCCCCAGCACGATACAGTCCAAATTTCAACAAATATTTCCTATTGTACACCTTAGCTTCTAATACTTCTCTTGTTATCATTCTTATGAAAAAGGATGATCATGATAATGAACGACCTATATCATTCATGAGTGTCGACTTGCATGTACCAAAACTTAATCACCCCACCTTCAATAAACATGATTACACAGTTTACAAGGTGGTAGAACACTTTAGACCTTATCTTCTGAAGAATCACGTTATTATCTTTGTGCCACACCCAACTGACAAATCGTTGTATGTTCAACAAAAGATGGGTGAAAGAAGAGTGATCTGGATGACCAGCTTGAAGGAGCACGATCTTGAGTTCAAACCAGTTCACACAATAAAGGGATATGGTCTATGCTAGCTATCAGAAGAAGTGAAAAATTCACCAGAATATGATTCTTCTAGATGGGAGCAGGAAATAGAAATGTATAATATCGCACAAGCTACCCCCATTAAAGCATCCACCTCTTGATACGCAGATGTGCGACACTATCTTGAGGACGAAACTCTTCCCTCTCATTTATTAGCAAGACAGAATAGGGATACCAGATTGAAAACTCTATCTTATATTTGATACATAGCGTGTTTTTCAAAAAGCACCATAACGCGGTCCTGCTTAGATGCTTGGAAGTACTAGATTCAGAAAGGATACTGCATGACCTCCATGACAAACCAGCCAGAGGACATTTTACGGGTGACAATAGTATGCATAAAATTATGTGGTTTGGTTTCTATTGACCCACACCTTTCAAAGATGCCCATGCTTAGGCCAACAAGTGTCTGGTTTGTCAGAAATGCACTAACTGAGATAAGAATTCAACTACCCCATTGCATCCCATCATTGTAGAAGAACCATTCCAATAATGGGGCTTAGATTTTATTAGTGAGGTCTTTCCACACTCATCGAAGCATCACCGCTATATTCTCGCTGCTACAGATTACTTCACGTGGTGGACAAAAACAGTTCCTCTCAAGTAAGTGAATGATTAGGAAGTCATCAACTTCCTCAGGAAAAACATCATCATCAGGTTCGACATTCCAATTTCACCAATTTTTTATAATGCAATGTATTTCTTGTCGCTTAAAATTCACAATTTTTCGTTAGAAAATGTCAATGTACTGAAACATTCATCTAACTATTATCCACAAGGAAACAGTGTTGTTGAGTCAACCAATAAGAAGCTTATCTGTATCATCAAAAATATTGTCTTCTATGAACAAAGGAACTAGAACAATGCTTTGGTGAATGCTCTATGGGATGATCATGTCACACCTAAACCTTCTTTGAATACCTCTCCTTACTTTCTTGTGTATGGAAAACAAACCATCCTATCTTTGAACATTTACCTACATTCCCTTCAATGTCACAAGAGCCTTAGGGTAAGCCTTGTCTTCTGGTTCAGAGTAGGATATGCACACTCTTGAAGTTACAGGAAGAAAAGAGGAATGAAAAAGAAAATTTTTCTCTTCATCATAACCATATCAAGAGATGGTTTGATAAGAAGTTTGTGAGGAAAAAGGAATTAAGTGTGGGTGACCTAGTATTGAAGTGGTACAAAGCCCATGAAGAGAATGGGAAACCACTAAGTTCCAATCCTTGTGGACCATACCATTTGTTGTTCATGAGAAGCTTGGTCATCATATTTATCATCTAATCTTTGGATGGAAACACTAACTCTCTTCCTGTACAGGGCCAAGATTTGAAATAGTATTTTCAATGATAGTCTAGGGTTATTCCCTATCCTATGTACAAGTTTTTTGTTTTTGTTTGTTTACTTGTCATGTTCAGTTTGAATTTTTGTTCATGTGAATAAGCCTCGTGTGCAAGTGTGTTTTGGGTTCTAATGTATGTGTTCAAATCGAAAAGGGCTTTGTGACACTGCAATATTTGGCTAACCTTTAGTCCTTCTTCTTCATTTTGGTTCTTACCTTTTGGTCGATGATGTTTTGATGGAAAATGAAATCCTTGTGTAAAGAGATATTTGTGTGAAACCATGACACCTTTATCTATTCTAGGTACCTCATTTCTACACTCGATTCTTTATGTTTCAGTGTTTTCCACACTGACCAATCAAGTAGATAAGGACAAGGGGTAAACCTTAATGAGAAAACTCATAATAGAGGTTTTATATATGCTTCTTTGAGGGAAAAACCTCTTATGCTCTCAATAAGTTAGGATCCCTCTTCCACCCCATGAAATAAATAAGTGTTGAAGCACAGTCCTATAAAAATAAATAAATAAAGGGTGAAAGAAGAGAAAGGATTATTGTGAAACGAGGTGAAGAAAGTAACTTCGTTGGGGTATTGTTTAGGCTCGCTGGAAGCGAATTAATGATTTTTTTCCTATAGTGACTCCATCACTGTACTGTCTAGGCCTGCTGGTAGTAGAGAAACACTAGAGATGAAAGCTCATACTCTAAATATCTTAAGCTCACAAACTAAATTACCCTTCTCCTAAATCGAAAAATTGTGATATGGTTGGCCTTATGATTGTGATCAACCGAGAGAGATATGAAGGGTGCTATATCTATAATCAGATTAAGTGGTGAAGCCAAAGTAATTAGCATGATGAATCAATACTTCTTGAAGAACTAGACCCTGCACAAGATATTAGGCCAAGACAAAGAAGTTGGATTTCAACCACTCTGTTGCCAAGTGTTGTCGCTGCAACAACACCCTCCCAAATTTTCGCCTATAGCCAATTTTGGAGCCTTCTTTGACTTTACATGTTGTCGTTTCTAGTAGTAAGAGTCTTTCCATGTGTTTTCTCTTAGTTTTCTAGTCCCTTTTGGAAGAAAATCAAGTGTCGTCTTTTGGCATGGAAAGTGTCACATATTAGATAAACATAGTTATGGTTTGTTTCAAGGGGAAATTTTGGTATCAATGTGTCCTACTTATCATATAGACATGTATTATACTCATTCCAATGTTTTATGCACTGTCGCATAAGTGTTATCACTATCATCGCAAATTAATTGTATCTTTAGTGTCGCACTTGGGGAAATTTGTCACATTGTCGCCGTATTAGAGGGATTATGTTTTTCATGTATTCTGGTTTATCAATATTGTGTCATCAATTTCTCTAAGTGTGTGACCATATTCAGGTTTTGTCCTTATTCACTTCCACTTCACTGATCCCACAATTTTCCAAATCTAAAAAAGTTCCTTCTCGAGCAACTTGACCTCACTCAGCCTTCTTGAATGGCACATTGTGCAGTCTCAGGCATCAATCTTAGACCTTGCCTCTTGGAATTGCGCAATGCATAAATCTCGCCTCCTAAAACTACACACTGCACAGTCTCGGTGCTCAACCCTATCCCTTGAGCTCCAGAACTGCACAACCCTACCTCCCAGTCACCTTCTTCTGCACACTACACAGTCTCAAGCATCAAGCCTCTAGACTGACCCCTTGAACTATGCAATTGCGCAAGCCTTAGGCCTTTGTCCCTCTAGAATTACGTAGTGTGAAACTTCAAGTCTGCCTCCTTGAGCCCCTAAACTATGCATTCACCTTGCCTTGGTCTGCCTGAACTACACATTGTGTAGTATAAAACCTCAGTCCTAGCCCCTGACGTCCTGAGTTATGCAACTCTGCAATTCCTGAGCCAGTCTGTCAGTCTAACACCCAGTTCCAGCTCAGTTAGTGATTTTCATGAAGCATGTTAGACTAGGGGTTTTCAGATTGATGTCAGCTTGTCATGAGTAGATTTCGGTTGCAGTTATTATATCTTTTTATGATAGGATGATGAATAAGGAAACCTTGCTAGAAGACACCTTTATAACTGCAAAGACCAGTTGAGCATTGAAAGAGAAGAAGAAGGGACAATATGTTGTGACAACAACTAGAGATCAAGATCATGTTGAAGACTCCCTATCTTCAAGCCTTATGGAGGCTGAAGAAGAAGAACATGTACCATCTTTCAAGAAGACACAAATATAGTACCAGAAATAATGGCTTGATTTTGCCACATCATCATGCAGTCCATGTCGTCAATGTCATGTCATGTCTTTCCAAGGTGTCATTTCAAGATGTATATGAGTCATCATTTGTGGATTATGTAATTTTCAATATGAGAGAAATGTAATGAAAATTGGAAGTCCAAGAGTCATCTATAGAATGTGAAAAGTAATGAATAAGTCAAAAGTTCATAGAGAAGTCAAACAATCATTAGGTTAGTCCAAGAGTCACAAGGGAAGTGAATAGTCACCCCATTTGTGATATATACACACTCATAGCTCATGCAAAGGACTTTTCACCTTGGCTCCTCCTACCAGGCATTAGAGAGGAAGATAGTTCTTTTGGAGGAGAAAGTGGTTGCTCTAATTCTCTATTATTGGAGCTATTGATGTTCATTGTAGTGATGTACCTTGAAATTTTTGTTTAATAATGTATGTTGTTTTCATCTATACTAAGGAAATTGAACTATTTCAACAGCTTTGGTACTTATCTTGTTGAAGGTGCGTTGTATGTGTTTTAACAATTGTTTCTTCTATGTGAGTTGTTTCGTTAGTTGATCAATGATTTATCCATATGTATTTCCTCATGTGTCTTTACTAGATTAGTATTATTTCTCTTCTTTTAAAGGCTCACTTTTCTCTCCCTTTCGGTAGAAGAACCTTGATACATTTTGCAGTTGAACATTCTACAAGGCATACTCACTTGTTTATCCGAATGTACATATACATTACTCTCTTGTGCTGACCATCATAGCCAAGTCAAATATCTAAGAACATATGGAAATCAGACTTTATTTCCAGAAGGGCTCCCACAACAAACGATTCGAAGCATAATTAGGACTTTTCATTGGGGAGACCCCCTTACATGTTGGCAATATCCAACACCGTAAATAGTACTATAGATGGATTTTATTGATTCATGAAGTTTCAAACAGAGACTTATTTAAACAGTCTGAGTTTGGTGTTGCTAAAGAAGATAAAGAAGAAATATTCCAACAAGATATGTTTGATGATGATCTAAGCAACATCCTAATATTTGAATATCCCATAGGTTTGTGTTAACTTGTATAGATATTTGAAAGTTTATTTCTAACTAGGATTGTGATTGTAAAAGTTAATCTTTCCATAAAGGGGTTGAATATTTTGAAGCATCTTGGAACTAATGGACACATCTAATTTAGTTTCTAGGGGCAGATGAAGCTTCTTGGGGCGACAAGATTCTTGGGAGGACATCTGGCTAACCTGTGATGATGTCTAGATCCCGAAGTAGGGAGGGTATCATTGGTCTTGTGGAGATCTAACCTTAGATATGATACCTAGATCACTGGGTTGGTGTTAGAGCTAAAGTGTGATGGTACCTAGAGTGGCTAAAGCTTGCAACACACCTTAGTCCCACCCGATTAGATACCTTGGTAAAGTATCTAATCTATAGAACATATCATTTTGAGATCTTCCATTTACTTATGTATATGTGTAATTATGAATACCTCCCTAGTTAAGAGGGAGTGTTTAAGAATGTAACTAGTGTCAATCTTCATAATTATATTTGAGCCTTGATGTATTGAGCTTTTCAAAAGAGGAAAATTAAATTTTATTATGAAATTAAATTATTTATTAAGCATGGGTTTCATGCTTTATTATTTTATTTTTAGGTGAAAACCTTCATTGTAGTCTCTAAGGTTTATGTCTTGAGTCCTAGTCCTTGTCATCGTGTAATTTACCCTTACTGGGATTTATCTATCAAGAAATAAAATTATTTTGATGTAAACTGAGTCAAATAGGACACATACACCAAGTCGGCATCAAGGAGGACAAGTCAGCTTAATTGGAAGCAAGAAACAACTATATATAAGCAAAAAATCGACCTCATTTGGAGTAGAAGATAAGCAAGTTCGATCAATGGTTGCAGGAAGAGAAAAATAAGAGTGAAATGCCTAAGAAGAAGGAAGAAATCCCAGTGAAGTAGAGGGAAACCTTTGTCTAGGAAAAAGAATTTGAATTTTCTCCCTCTAATGCCACATGTGCGAAGTTTTCTGGGTTGCAAGAGGGCCAAAAATTTTAGAATTGCAAGAAGGTAGAAAATCTGGGAGCCGGAGAGTTGAAATTCTGTGTAGTAGTTGGATTGAAGCTTGTTGACAAGAAGAGACTATTGAAGTTTGCATAATCATCTTGGATGACTAACTTGGTGGAGTGAGGAAGGTATTTTGAAAGGTCTTGGTTTGTCCCAATTTGATTTGAATCTATTAGTGGAATAGTTTGACTGGATTTTCCCTATATAGGGGTTTTAGCCCTGACTGAGTTCCTACTTTTGGTGTCATTTATCTTCATTCTTTTGATTTGATTATTGTTTGATGAGAAGAAGATAAATAAGAACATAAAGAAAGCTAATAAGAATATAAAAATATCACAAGAAATTATCAACCTAAGAAAATCATTCTACCTTTCTGATTTTCTAACAAATTTGGAAACACAAATTTCTCTCAACATTAATTCCATTCAACATTAATGCCATATTATTACTATTTAATGTTAATGCCATTCCCATGGTGGAGGTTAAATACCATTCACCCATCAAGGTTGGGTGGTCATATTAAATATTTGAGGAAAACCGTTGGACACCATAACCATTAAATATCCCATGCAAACCATAATTATCACTGGGCTATCAGTCTAATGGAAAACCATAACGATCTTTGCACTATTAAATATTCCACACAAACCACATTTGAAAATGCCCGTGAGGATGTTCGACTCCACCAGTCACTTCATCATAATTTATAACGCAATTGCTAATGATATATAGCATTCCTACTATCGAATATATATCAATGCCAACACTACCATATAGTAAATTAATGTCACATATGTGATGCCCATCATATTGCATGATATATAATGCACATCATATCTATTGAGGAGTTGAATATAAGCGCCCCCCCCTATATACAACATATAATAATCCACCCTAATCATCGCCAATGCATTATATCAGTATTTTTTTTATATATTATGGTTCATTCCCTTGTAGTCAAACGTGGTGGCAATAATAAAAGAAGCACTGCATATGGTAATTCAATATAACCCTGAATATATGTTGTCACCACAATTATAACACTAAATATAAGTTGATGATGCTACCACCAATGCATTAACTAATGCATTGTAAAACAAAAGTATTTAAGGCTCCTTCCCTATCTACGTTACTTGCCTCTGCCTCAAATTCCATGACATCTGACATCTCTGTCTGGTTGGATATTCTCTACTAGATCTGTAATGCACGCTTACTCAATTTTACAAGTAACGCTCAACAATTTTTCCAATTTAGATTGCACTAAAGTTCCATCCTAATGTCCTATTCTAGTTACACTTCCACTAGCACCTCCTTATGAAGCCTTTGTGTGTTCTCGTACATCACTTGAAACTTTCACTTTTGTTCCTACTATTGACAAATGTTGTTCCTGCATTTCTCACGAATTGCTAGTCTACTGCTAGCACCGAATTAGTCTTCTCTTAGACATGATAATCATTTTCAATAGCTCTATAGCATCTTCACCAGCACTAATTTTTTCATCTATACCAATTCTCTTTCCCAAATATACCACCTTAGCAACACTCACCAGCACTAATTTTTTCCTTGCTCAATGCATATTTTACCAAAACATACCCTTTGGATAGCATTGGAGTAACTACTTCTTGATCCGTGGTTATTGCTCCACTGGGAGTCCTCACAAAATAACTAGTCTCAAGGTCCTCAATCTCATGTTCAAGCCTCCATGATGGACTATTCCAAAGGTCAAAAGATTGATCACTACTCCGCTAATTGACTATGCACATTCTCTCATCTATTATGGCTTCCCCACTTAACATAACAACAGTTTCCACTGTATAGGGATCCTTGAAAGTGACAAAAACGACATGAGCCTCCTCTCCAATTCAACGCTTTTGACCGTTCCAAAGTGGGGGGAATTTCTGGCAATCTCTTTTGTTGCATTTAGAGGTAAATTCATCACTTGCACGATGTAATTTTGTATGATCTCAGTGTGGGGCATTGCTTCCCTTAAAATTCTATTCCTTACCCTTTATGCAAACCCATGGCTAACGAGCTTACCACCCTCAAGTATTGCTTCTCCCTATATGGTGCAAATTCTAATAAGTGAGTGATGACATCTTGGAGAGCACTGACGACCATACTTCTCTTTTTTCATTTTAATTAATTAATTAATTAGTTATTATTTTTTTTATTTGTTTGATTATGTTGTAGAAACTTACTATAGAACCACAATCTTTGTCTCCATTGTATGCATTTCTATACATAGTTTGGCTATACACAAATTCTTATATTATTTATTTATGAAAAATAGCATGTCTTTCATGGTTGCTCTGAGTGGTGTTGCATTTCCAAATCTGCTTTTAAGTCAGGAATGTAAATTTGGGTTTCTTTTAATCAGTGATTTCTTTAGAAAATTTAACAAGCACTCTTTATTTTTCCTTCATCGTTGATATAGGAAGTTAGGATTGATACATCCAATTGTTCACTCATAGGTCCTCAATTTATTCAATGACATACTTTGAGGATTATATATCTTGTCAAAGTCATTTATATAGCAAATTCCTCTATCATACTTCATGTGTTTATTCTCTTCATATTTTTTACTTCTTCTGAAGCATTCTTGAGTTCTCTCCCCCCTAAAATAATGTTGTTATGAGTTAGAACAATTTCTTTGATGCTTCCATGAGCAGTTCCCTCCGAGACCATGTTAACTTCAACTCATTGTAGTCACAAGGTGCTCCTTTTTCTTCCTCTTCCATACTTTAGTATATTTCCTTCCGTTGTCTTCATTTTCTTTTAACTCAATTTTTTGTTGCTTGGGGCTACTTCCATATTTTGTTTAGAGTTCTTTAGGGTATATGGTAGCTTGAAATATTTGGATTTGTGGCCAAATGTATCACATAAATAACATCTTATGTGGTCAAGAAATCTAGCAAATATTGTGTGTCTTCCTCTGCTCATATTCCTCCTTACATACATTCTGCATTCAATAACTTTATGTCCAAATCCATTACACAAATGACAAAAACCATAGAAATTATTTGTGTACCTGGTGAATAATTGTCTTTTGTGTTTGTTTTCTTGAGGAAGCCTTCTTATTTGCTGCATCTTCTGCTGATTAGTTTCGATTTTCTTTCTCTTACATTCTGCTACAACATGTATAGGTTCATGACAAGAAAAACATGTGACATTTTTCACAAGAGCAAAGAATCTCCTTTGAGATCATTTGAATTTGCTCAGTTTATCTTCAAGAGAAAATGACCATTTGCTATGAACCCTTTGAGCTCTTGATGTTGTTTCTTGTTTTTATTTGCTTCTTTACAACTCATTCTCCTACTATCTTCTTCTTTTGTAGGTCTTCTTAGGGTTGCTTCATTAGCCTTTATGGTTGCTACTAAAAATAGCAACAAGAAATGCTAAAAATAGAAGTGCTAAAAATAGCACTGCTATAAATAGCATTTTGGGTACCATTGTTGGATTGAGCAACAGGGAATGAAAAATGGAAGTGCTAAAAATAGAATTCTATTTTTAGCAGTTCAAGATGGATTCCTATTTTAGTCAGTCCCTCGATTAAAAATAGGAAGTAATATTCGAATTTGAACTTAATAGTTGTTTGAAAATAAATTAATTAATTCACCATGAGTTAATTAGTTGTGAAAAATCAAACATGAAGTCTATGTGAGGTCTTGCAACAGTTTCTCTATTAATTGAGGAATTTATCCATCAGTTAAAGAGATAAGGATGAGTTCTAAGTTGAGTAGTAATTAGTTGGCTCAGTTAACTGAGTCAAGTCCAGTTATAATTGATTTAAATAGTTTGTTTAAATTAAGTAAGTTCACTTAGTTAATGCCTGCTTGCATATAACTGTTGCACTTCAGATGACTAAAGATTCTCTCATGAATAACTCATGCATGTCAATTCAGATAGAGACCCAGTTGAGATCAAAGAAGGGACGGTGTACTATCAGTTGGATGAATTTTTTTCCTATAAAGGAAGCTCATCCATGGAGAAGGATTTATCTCCTTCAGGACTGCGTAGTTAGATCAGAGGTTAGTGAGTGTGTGAAGAGGCTAATTCACACATGTGGCTTCACTGGACCCCAAGAAAAATTGCGCAAAGAAATAGGAGGCTTGGAGAGCAGACGAGAAGGTTTGAGAGAGGCCTTTGACTGTCTATGAGCATCAGAGGGATTGCAGAGAGAATAGGATAGCTTGTGAGCTGATTCTTTTTGTAATCCAGACTATATTTCCACTTGTATGATAATGCAGAGTTGGGGTTTTAGGCTGAGGCTTTCCCCAGGTTATTTCTTCTGTGTTATGTGTGATTTCTTCTCATTCTCAGCTATACCTATACTTGGTTGATACTGCTCATATGTGATTAAGCTTCTGTAAAGTGTTGTAGAAGTGATCTTGTATTGTGTTTTAGTATATTGCATAATCTGTTGATCTACAGTGGAAAATTATACATGGCATCGAAGCAAAGGTGATCAAGGAAGAACAATATACAAGAAGGGAGAAGTTTGAAGTTTGTGATTCCTGAATATAGAAATCGAGTTCTTATCACATCTCTATTTCACCTATTGCATTTAATGGTTTAAGACTCAAATACGCCCTTGATGGTAGTTTGAATTATATAGCCTGGAAGGATCGCATGGAAGCAGTACTAGAGGATAACGGTTTAAAGGACTTCATTGATCAAGAAGTCCTCAAGCCGATTGGTGCTGCTGAATTCGCTGAATGGAAGAAATGTGTGGCTAGAACAAGGAGAATCCTTCTGGAGGGAGTTTGAGATCACATAGTCTCGATTCTCCATGGGAAGGAGACATCTTTTTCAATGTGGAAAACATAGTCTCGATTCTCCATGGGAAGGAGACATCTTTTTCAATGTGGAAAACATTGAAAGATCTATATCAGAATAGTAGTGATCAGAGGAAGTTGGCACTGAAAGACAAGCTTCAGAAGATCAAGTGTGAAAAGAGTGACACGATCTCTACGTATCTGAACAAGCTCACCACATGCAGGGATGAGCTTGGAAGTGTAAGGTTCGCGACATCTGATGATGACATGGTGAGTCTTGCACTCCTCGATCTTCCTAAGAACTGGCATAGCTACCAGGACTCGATTAATGGAAGAGGGAAATTGCCAAATTGTGAACAACTTTTGTTGGATTTCATGCAGGAGGAGATAAGAAGAAGCACTAGAGATGGTTCTTCATCCATGGAGGATGAAGAAAAATGTGCCTTAGCGAGTATGGAAAAGAAGGGGAAGGAGAAGGTTTCTCATTTTGAATCCAGTTCCTCCCATGGTGGGAAGAAGTTTGACAAATCGAAAGTGTGATGCTTTCATTGTCACGAGGTGGGCCATTTTGCTACAATTTGTCCACTAAGGAAATCCAATAAGGGATCCGTGGAAGGATCAGAAGGTGAGGCACTGGCCTCACAGTTCAAGTTGGATTTCACACTGTTTGCATGCATGGTTTCATCCATGGTGGGAAGTGGTTGGTTTCTTCACAGTAGTGCTTCTTTCCACATGACCGGGGACAAGAGTTTGCTCAGTACATTAGAGGAGAAAGATCTCCAAATAATCATAGTGATGGGTAATAATGAAAAGTATAGTGTCTCAGGTGTAGGCAAGGTTATTTTTTAGAGGGAGCATGGAGCTCGCCTTACCTTGACCGATGTCAAGTATGTACCAAGACTGAAGAGAAACTTGGTGTCGATGCTGGAAGAGAGAGGCTATAATGTAGTCTTCAGTAAGGGAAAGGTTTTCCTTAGACACATCATCACTAGACAAGTGAAGCAGATTGGTTCACGGGTCAAGAACCTATATTCTCTTGAGGTTCAAGATGCATACAAAGCCTTGAGGAGCAAGGCAACTAATGGAGACTTGGTGGTTGAGAGGGAGAGTACATTACCTCTCAACATGCAGCGCCAGAAGAAGTCTCAAACGATTATGGAAGAGCCACAATTGGTGAAGCAGCTTCAGGAGGTTGTGGAGCAGACATAACTGGGGAAGCCGAGAGGAGACAAAGTGGAGGCATCCACTCATGCAAAGACCTCAAGTAGGGGAAACTTCGAGCCAAGTGGGCAGAGGGATCACATGCAGCCATACCTCTAGGTAGGAGGTGGGGCAATGTGGAGTGGTTGTCCCAAGGAGGAGGGGCAGGATCCTTGAGGTACCCGACCTCTTTGATTCGACTTTGCTATAGGAGCCCCGATGAGGAGTAACAGGATTGACTAATTAGGTAGAGACAGATGTGGATGGAGTGGCAGAGAGATCTACAGCGCAGGAGTCCCAGTACTGTGTAGAGCTAGCAAGTTGTAGCAATGCGAGAGGCACAACAGTGTTGCACCAGTGCAGGATGGAACATAGAGGTGTGTAATGGTGCGAGATGCATGGAGTGTTGCAGTAGCTTAGAGGTCAGAGAGGGAGCACTTGTCAGCAGTAGGTAGAGATTTAGCATTAGAGTATGTTTCTAGCCCAACAGAGAGGTCAGTGAGGAGGTTTTTTTTTGTTCCGAGAGTTGTTGGAGCAACCACACTTGGTAGAAGTGTTGCATGCAGAACATTCCAAAGGTACGGGATCGAGTTCGAGTTGAAGCCTTTCTTGTTGAGAGGGAGTGTTGAAAATAGCAACAATAAATTCTAAAAATAGAATTGCTAAAAATAGCACTGCTATAAATAGAAGTTTAGGTACCAGTGCTGGATTGAGCAACAGGGAATGAAAAATGGAAGTGCTAAAAGTAGCATTCTATTTTTAGCAGTTCAGGATGGATTCCTATTTTAGTCAGTCCCTGGACTAAAAATAGGAAGTAAAATTTGAATTTGAACTTAACAGCTATTTGAAAATAAATTAATTAATTCACTATGAGTTATCAAACATGAAGTCTATGTGAGGACATGCAACAGTTTCTCTATTAATTGAGGAATTTATCCATCAATTAAAGAGATAAGGATGAGTTCTAATTTGAGTAGTAATTAGTTGGCTCAGTTAACTGAAACAAGTCCAGTTATAATTGATTTAATCAGTTTGTTTAAATTAAGTAAGTTCAGTTAGTTAATGCATGCTTGCATATAACTGCTGCACTTCAAATAACTGAATATTCTCTCATGAATAACTCATGCATGTCAGTTCAGACAAAGACCTAGTTGAGATCAAAGAAGGGACAGTGTAGTATCAATTGGATGAATTTTTTTCCTATAAAGGAAGCTCATCCATGGAGAAGGATTTATCTCCTTCAGGACTACGTAGTTAGATCAGAGGTTAGTGAGTGTGTGAAGAGGCCAATTCACACATGTGGCTTCACTGGACCCTAATAAAAATTGCGCAAAGAAATAGGAGGCTTGGAGGGTAGAGGAGAAGGTTTGAGAGAGGCCTTTGACTGTCTATGAGCAGCAAAGGGATTGCAGAGAGAGTAGGATAACTTGTGAGTTGATTCTTTTTGTAATCCGGACTATATTTCCACTTGTATGATAATGCAGAGTTGGGGTTTTAGGCTCAGGCTTTCCCCAGGTTATTTCTTCTGTGTTATGTCTAATTTCTTCTCATTCTAAGTTATATCTGTTCATGGTTGATACTGCTCATATGTGATTAAGCTTCCACAAAGTGTTGTAGAAGTATATCTTGTATTGTGTTTTAGTATATTGCATAATCTGTTGATCTACAGTGGGAAATTCTACAATTGTCTTTGATCTACTACGCTTTTCTAAGTTCTTCATGGAGACAACCTCCTCTTCTAGCTACGTACACAACTTGTTCTTTTCATCTAACTCTCTTCTTACTGAAATAATCTCAGGCTCTAATCTTTGACACTGTACCTCTTTTTCCTTTAGTTAACTATTCATCATCCCTTCTATTCTCCTTTCCTCTTCAAGTTGTGTCTTTATATTAACAATTTCTTCCTTGTACTTATGCTCCCTCTCATCAAATATCTCCACAAGTTTCTTTACAGCCTTGTTTTCATTCTTCATTCTATCTACTTCAACCAGGGTTGAGTCAAGCATATCTTGATGTTTAGTTAAATTTTCATTTGTATTTCCCATTATAGTAAAGCACACCCACACTAGCAGATATCTCATTTGACTAGATGCTTTCCTTTTGAGAACGCTTTTTCGTATTCTTCTCTTTTTGTACTACTACCACTAGTATCTCCTTCATGCATGATCCAATATTTCTTTTGCAGATATTAAGTCTATAATAGTATCATGATCTTTATTGTGAAGGTTATTATAGATTGCACATTTTTCTTGAGCATTCCACTATTTTTCTTGCACAGAAGGGGAGTCTTTACAATATCCTTCACATACTAGCTTCCAAACATTAGGTCAATAAGCTATCTATTCTTATTTTATCGTATCTCTCCATTCACAAAATTTTGTTACACTAAGCACAGGTACACTTTGATAATCCATTACTCAACTAGATCTACCTTCAAGTGGTTAGGCTTGAACAAAAGGAATCGACTTTGATACTAATTGATGAAAACTTAACTAAGTCGAGAGGGGAACTGAATCAATTTAATACATTCATGAACATTAATTTATTTTATTTAAAACTCATTAACTGAAATTTTAAATGAGCAACTTAACGGATAATGATAGACATAATGAATATGTGAACAACAAGCAATAAGTAATCCAAAACATCACATAAGCACATAACATCAACACATATGGACAACAAATATAAGTGGAAACCCATAAAGAGAGAAAACCATGATTTCTTATTGTTGTGATGCAAAGGCAAGCTCCTACTCCTTTATTACATCTGATTTTATGTAGGCTCCTATAGGAGGTTGTTACCTCAATTTTTTTGCAAGCTACAACATGCAAGGAAGCTCCAACTCCCATAAGTTTTCTACATGCTACAACCCACAGGAGGCTCCTACCTCGACATGCTCCAACCTGTTATTCATCAATATATAACTTGAAAGTATACTAAAATCCCCTGATACAAACAAGAAACAACATGTTGGTTACCTGGTCTATAAATCTACTTCCATCTATGTATTTATTTCTTCTCCTCCTCAAATTTGCTTCACATCAGCTCTATATATGTGCCAAGTAATTGATGCCAAACCTCTCAATCAACTCTCACATTCTCTAACTCTCTAACCATATAGCCTTGCAACCTCACACAATTTTATAACTAAACATTGATGGTTGTTGGTATTCCAAACATGAATATGAAGTGAAAAGACTTGTCTCTTAGCATTCCATTCATTTGTTTCCCACCTTTTGAGAGTTTGAATATTAAAATAAATAAATGCTTCACAACATATTATTTTCAGCCAGATGTAATGATTAGATCAACAAACATAGTAGCCATAGCCTTTGCAACATATATTAGTAATATATCAGCAACTATAACACATCACAACATTACAAGCATAACAACATTCTTCATGAATTTTCCTTTGTCTTTGTCTTGCATATTTTCCTTTTCCTTTGCCTTTCCTCACAACATCTCAACTCAACCATCATATACATATAGAAACATGAGCAAGCCAACATCACCAACTCATCAACATCTCCAGGCATCACAAGCATAACAAACATCATGGGCATACTTCAAAGTCACAAGCTCAAAAGTCTGATTTATATAGCTTACAACATGCTTTGCTATCAAGCATGACAATCCATACCTTGCATCTGTTACATACTAAACTTTGTGACATTGTTTGTTCTACCTTGCTGCTTATAATCATCAAGTATACTTCACTACTGCTCCTTTGTTGGAAGAATTATCTCACTTGCTACTCAATACACAATTGGCATTGCAACACAATGTACAAATCAACATGCAATGTCTTTGTTCTATTGTTGTTGATCCTTTTCCTTTATTTCCCTTTTGCCAGTAATCTCTCAAGATCACAAGCTTAATCATTACATAACAAGCATCAACATATGCAACATAACATAAGAAGAATCAAGTATGCCTGTCAATTGTTCCTTCTCACATACTATGACCACACTTCTTGTTTCTCCTTTATTGTTCCTTATTGTTGCTCCTTTGCCTTTGTTGATCATGTTATTCCTTTGAATTTGTTGCTTTTTTGCCTTATTTTCGTTGTTGTTTCTCCTTCTCCATCAAGTCTCATAAGGTTTCAATTTTTTCTACATTCACCATTGAGTACATGTGCATGTACGAGGGTGGACTAAATCTACGGGAATTATCTTCCACCTTCTCTAGTATCTCAAAGGACCACATTGTAAATCCTTGATTTTATTACTAGGACCCTATAGCCTCTCATTTTTCAACTACAACTACTATTTTTCTCCCACCTTGAATGCCTTCTCTGTTCTATATTGGTCATGCCTAGCCTTGTATTCTTCCTAAGACTTCTACAATGTCTCTTGTACTTGTAAATGGATTTTTCTAATCTTCTTAAAAAAAATTATGCCCTTAAGGCATCCCCTATAAGATCCTCCCTCAATCATCCTTGTTTCCCATATGCAATATCCAAAGGTGAAGGTGGAAAATATCTAAAACAAGTTTCAAATGGGGACTTAATAGTAGAAGTGTGGACTGTTCAGTTATAAGAGTGCTTTGTATATACCATATTTTTATCCCAAGACTTTGGATTCTTATAATTGTAACCCCTCAAAATTTATATCAAAGTCTTGTTGACTAATTTTATTTATCCATATTTTTGTGGATCAAATGTTGTATACCTCTTCAAATTTGTGTCCTCTTTTCCATAATGTATTCCAAAATGCATTGACAAATATTTTTTCATTATATGAAACGATGATCCTTAATATCCCAAAGTGCATCCAAATCTATCCTAAAGACAAGTTATTTGTTTCTTACCCATTTATGGTCTTTTTAGAGAGCATTAGAACACACATCTTATTCAACTTGTCAACTACCACAAATAAATAGTCATGTTCCTTCCTAGTTGTTATTAAAACTCCCATAAAGTCCATGAAAATTCTTTTCCAAGGACGAGTGGGTAGAGGAAAGAGATGATATAGACCCTATTTCCTATAACTAGGCTTGATGGTAAAACAAAGTGTTGGACGAATTCTTCTTATTGATGTCAATGGACACACCAACTTGAGAATATTGTGGAATAGGTTTCTTTAGGACTTCAAGCCCTTTTGAATGAGTATTTACTTTCCCTCTAAATCCTATTCCTTGAAGAGATATTGAATTTTCAAGTTGGGAATCCATATTCTTCAAGTTGACCTACATGAGCGTACGTGAACTCAAGTCAGATCCATTACCAAAAGATATGTCCCTTCATGAAAGGTTAATTTGTATAAATACAAAGTGTGACTCCTCATTCCATACATCCATCTTGGCCAAGACAAGGAAGAAAAAAAATTTGGATCTGAAGCAAATAGAAATTCACAACTCATGAACTAGGGAACTAATCGAGGGAGCTAAAATGTGGTTTTTTGGTGATATTTTCTATGCTTTCGGATTTGTTTTGGAGTTGTCATTACACCTTTCTATGCATCGTTTTGGAGAAGTGGTTAGACTCTTCTATGGTTTGACCAATACCTTAGATTTCAACCCTATTTGCTCGGACTTGAGGCTAAGATAGACTTTATATTTTGGCCCCTTATGGGGACCTGTGACAAGGTAGAACATACCTGCAACTTTTGGCATTGTGGAGACCTGTGGTAAGTAGAATGTTTTTCACAAGTCAAAATATTGTATTGGAGTCAAGTCCCATTTTGGATTTGAAAATAAAGTGGAAAAACAAATTTATTTCAGTAAAAAAATATCATTTTTGTACCAACAAGACCAATTCGACCTTGCATCATTAAGTCAGCCCTGAAGGGGTAGTTCAACCTCATGTATGTGTATAAATAGAGACAGTTCTGTTGTGAAATCTGGGGAAAATAGTTATATAATTTATTACTTGATTTGCCTGCAATTCTTGACATTTTCTTATGAGTTAAATTAGAGCATCAACATTATTAGTTAGTTTTTTTTTATCATCAAGACAAATTCCAATAGAAGATCATAATACAAGAACAAGAACACAAAATGTAGGTTGCAAGTAAGGGCCAAAACCTCTCCTAGAGAGGAAAACCCACAAAATCTCTTCTTATAGAATTTGTTCAATGAAGACTTCCAAGACCTTGACCTTGACCCAAGACAAAACCTTCCAAGTGATGAGCCAGCCAGAACCTCAAACCAGTGCTTCGCAAAGTGATGACTGAGAAAACCCTAGTTCCTCCAAGGAACTCACACATGAGAGTAGGTGAAGACAAAATTCAACTTCTTTGCTATCCTCCACATAAATTTTCTCCTCTTCTAACACATATTTCGCTGGATCGAACTTATTTTTTCTTCAGTAGGATCATAGATGAATTTAGTTTTATGTGTGTTTCAAATGAGGTGAGTTTCTCCTTTTTATAGTCTTCCATGAGAGTGAATTAGGCCTCTCTAGGCCGACTTGAAGAGGGTTGTCTCACTCATCATTTGGAGGCTTCTAGACATGACATATTACATTAAATATTTTTCCTTTTTTTTTACAAGGGCTAGACCATCATCACTTTGACTCTTGACATGACAATAAGTACCCTAGAGAACATAATGGGTGCTTTGACCTAGGACCAAAACGTGATGGGAAACAAACCCATTATAGATATCTCTCTCTATATATATATATAGATAATATTTTCTTTTCTTTTCTTTTGTCAAGTACATCAATAATTACATCAAGTCTGACTCAAGTACAAATTATGAAAACTGATGCTAATTACATTTCAACGCTCTCTCTTAACTAGGGAGGTATTCATAATTGACCACAGGTACAAGGACATATTTCCATTGAAACATTCTCATAATAAGAGTCGGATTGGTAATCCATCTCATAAGCTATCATTTCAACTTTTCCCATTGCGTCTTATCATACCTACAGCATTGTCACATAGCAAGGCCTTGACTAACAACTCTATCTCTCCACAAGATTAGAGCACAATGCTAGCAAAACCAATCATTGCTTAAATACTTTCCTCTCAAGGCACATACCCCATCCAAATATTCATAAGGTATGTCCTTTTAGTACTCTTCATGTCTTGCAATAATACATCCTCAAGGAATTTCCTCTTCGACTACTCTTGCCTATTGGATTCCCTACCACATCCTCAAAGAGTATCAGAAACCAAATGCTTACCCAATCCTCCATTGTTTCTTCATAACATCAAGATAGGAATGATGTGTCTATATCTCTTTCATGGCCTTCACTAAGACTTACATCTATTACTCTTGGCCTAGTGCATTACACATAAGGTATAGAACCATATTCGTCACTCCTACTCAACCAAGGAGAATATAATCATTCCTATAAAAGGAATATACTCAAGCTCCCTCTTACCAAGGGACTTTCCCAAGCTCCCTCTTAACTAGGGACTTGTTTCCAACAACAACAATATGCTCTTTGGTGGAGACCATGGTACTATCATATTCTTCTAGGTCTCCTCCTTTTGATGTCATGAACTTCATCTTCTTCATTATGGCGCCTTCATATTCTAGATTTTCTTCGTAGGGCATCGACCATCAATCACTTTTCTTCATCGAACCATAGGGTTGAACCAATAGTCATTTCATCCTTCTTTTCATCAGAAAGTGATTTTCTAGTCCACATCTAGCTATTCTTCATACAACTACCTCTTCCAAGTCATGTTTCTTGTAGGATCTTCCATCCAATTACATGGATACTAGTTGTAGGTAACTTTCTACAACCTTCTTCTGGTAGCCTTGTTTCAACCCAACCAAATGATTTCAAAAATCAAAATTAACATAAAATCAAAGCTACTTTTTTATGATGGCCCTTTGTCATGACATATGTTATTTTGTAATATCAGCCTCCTTTTGCATACTATATGAATCCATCTCCAAGATATTCATTACCAAGGTTTTCCTTCTTCAACATACATATCCGAGTCTTCATACCTTATTCAAGGAGATATCATATCTAATCCTTCTTGAATTGAATATCCTCGATATGATTGTGCAAAACTTAACAACATGTCATGTACTCACCAAATTCAATTTCCATCAGAGTCTTTAACAAAACATATCTCATTTAATCATCTAGCCCTGCTCCTCATTTCTAGGATGAGATTCATCATGTTGCAACTGAACCAACAAGCTTTCTTAAGAGGCCTTCTCCAAAAATAGTGATATCATCATAGTCATTCTTCCTAAGGTAAAGAACTCATTTTATGTCATCACAAAGGAGGATCCATGAATGATCCTTGCTTGCAACAAAATATTCATATCGACTAGTTGCTGGTTATATCAGTTTCATGAATTATTTCATATGTTTTCTTTCAACTTTACAAGACATCCATAGTTGAACAATTATATCTATCATAGTTCCCAAGGATCCAAGGGTCCTAACAGTTCCCTTCTTCCATCATGCTTACCAAAATAGAGGATTTTCCCATCCTCCTTCCTTTAATTCTTGTACCTGCAACATTCATTGACAAGTACCCCCAAGCAAAGTATACAATGACAAACGCATGATATCAATCTTGTCAATATAAGGTTGCCATGAGACTTAAAGGTTGTAATTATATGGTTTTAAAGTGCCAACCCTAGACCAAGGGTTCCAACTTTATCCATGCCTACTAGACATGAGCCCTGGATTGCATACAAACCCTAAAGGCCAAGGGTTAGGGTTTCTATGAGGGAACATGGTTAGGTTTTCTATATGACTAGGGTTTTACTAATGTCCACATTTTTAACAAATCCTATACAATCAATCAACCCTACTAAAATTCATGTTGGACCCTTAACAAAAATTTGTCATACATACCTCATGATTACATACCTGTAGTCACATGCACTTTCAGATGCCATGATTTCTTCATTGGTTTTCCTTCAAGGTGTTCATCAACTCAAGATATCCTTCTTTATATTTTCTTGCTCCAACAAACTACAATTCTTTATTTTCATTTATTAGTGAGGCACATATCTTAGAGAGATAACTACAACGATGAATAATTTACCCAATAATTTCTTGAAATTTTCAAGATGTTAGTCAACGAAACTTCTTTTATTGTTAGCAACAATATCCTTTTCCCATGATGGAACAAATTTCTTTCCTTCACAAAATTGTGGGCCTACATACAGAGTCACTAATATGACCTTTCTACTGCCTCTAAACCGTTATCTTCTTCAAAATGAATATTCACTTTGTAGTTTTGTTATTGCACAAGTCCCACTATTTCTATATAATTTTCTAAAAAAAATGTTGACTTAGAATATTTCTTGTCAAAACATCATTGACTGCAAGGAATAATCCTTGTTTTCACTATGGTACTACTTACTTCCTGTAGCTCATATGTCAGGTTAATATGTGACTTCCTCATAGAATTCTTAGGACCATGATTTTAATGTAGACCTATACTCAAAATGCATGCCATAGTATTTTTCGAAATAACATCCCTTTTTTACTGTAGGTTGGTTTACTAAATTTTGTAGACTTGGATTTTTTATATAAGCATGAACAGATCCTCCATACCACAGGTTCTTTGCCACTTCACAAGTCCTTTGATTGACGAGGCTCGAATCACAGATTTGACACTTCTATGTGGATCTATACTATTGTAGGAATTCTTATATCAAAAGTGAAGGAAATCTCAACTTCCTTCTCCTATAACTTCTTGATACTTCAAATCCACAAGTATGCTTTAGAAATGTGATCTTAGTATTTTTCACTTACGCTCAAATTGACCTAGTCTCCTTCATGTGAGTTTTGGAAGATATATACACATGTCTAATGAGCAGGATAACCAAACCAGCAGGAGGTTTTGTCTCCTTTCCACAAGATGATAAAAGCCTTTGTTATGCAGCTGTGTTCAGGACTTGTACCTTGAATGCACAAAGGAATGGATTGGTTTGCAATGATACATTCCTTTAGAATTTCAGCGCCTTTGACAATAATTGACTTATGCTAAAAAATGATCCTCTAATGAGTTCATTCTAGGATCAAAGATATTCTTAGGAGAGAAATAATTTTGGCTTTGTTTTGGAGTCTTTATTTTGTAGCACTTTTTGGATCTCTGATTCTAGAATAATGTTATAAAATTCATAGAAGATTTTTCTCCTTTCTATATATATTGTAGATGTCAAAAACTAGCCCTTGGATACCATCCAATGCTAAGAAATAAATATACACACCTATGACATGAAGATGCTTCATAAATATTTGATCCTTGGATGATCGTTGTAGATCTTGAGATTATCTTTAGATCTTTTATATCACATCAGGAACCATGACCTCCTTTGATTAGCTTGATCAACCTTGTGCTTCATAGGAACAAACCTTTTTATGTCCTCGTTCTTCTGTGGATAGATTTGAAGTCTTTAATCAAAGATTAGGGCTAATGGGGAAGCCTAGAAAGGTTTGATATTATTGCCAATGAAAACGGTCTTCAGTGGGCTTCTTCTTTACTTAATTAATTCATTGAGAAAAAAATTAAGTGCCCTTCAAACAATCTTGGTCTTGTATTGAAGAAAATGGTCTTATCTCTGCAGTTAGGGCTTCATAAATTTCCCAAAATTCTATCTTAGATGCCTCCACAAATTTAGCTTAGGTTCTTGAGAAGAGATGCTATTAAACTGGCCTTATTTTTGCCCTTTGTTCAAAGCCCTAGCTCTGATACCATGTTGAGAAATTTAGGGAAAACAATTATATAATTTATTACTTGATTTCAGTTAAAATTTGGCAGCTCAAGGATGAATTTCTCCTAGAAGAAATAATATCTTGCAGTTTTGTTTGTACCAAGTATAATAAAATTTCATTTCTAATAATTTTTATATTACTTTTCAAAAATAGTAAGTCACATCTCAATTTGGAAGTGACTTTCCAAAAATAGAATATCATGTCTAAATGATCAAGGATGATCTCAACGTATGGAATCCACTTTAAAATCAAATCAATCATGATTATACAAGTCAAGAATTAATATTTTTATCCTTATTATTATTATTATTTATAAAATAGTCTAAAGTCATTCACCTTTAATGGATTAATAAAAACAAATTCTCTCATGAAATAAGTAAATGAAATTGAGAGTCTCTTACTTGGAAAATTGAACCTCTCTCTTGGAATAAAACAATAACTCCACACTTAAGAGAATGTAACTCTCCCTCACTAATTCAATGTATAGAAAAAGTGTAACTCATTCTTATTAAATGAACTTGTAACTCTCTCATTCAATTCGATTTGTAACTCCCACTAAATATTCTCCCTTGTCTAAGTGTAACTCTCACTCTCTCTAATTCGAATTGTAACTCCTCAAGACATGTGTACCTCTCTCTCTATTCTTGGGATGAGTTACACTTCTCGTTAAGTAACTCGTCCCCTCATGGAATTCAATTCTCCTATTATTGTCTCAAGGCATGAATTCATTTTGTAACTCCTTTCTCACCTATTTAAGCAAGAACAAGTGAGAGTTGAGTGTAGCATGTTCATTATGAAGAAGGAGAGTTAGTGTTGACTGTGTGCAAGAGAAGTGTGAGAGAAAGTGAAGAGTAAGAGAAAGGGAAGAGCTAAAGAAAGTGTGAAGGACAAGATATGATCAAGAGAAGGAATAGATATTCAAGCAAAAAGCAAGAGCATTTCAACTACAAGTTGATCAAACATTGGTGACTCTCTCTCTCTCTCTCTCTCTCTCTCTCTCTCTATATATATATATATATATATATATATTATGTTGAGCAATTGAAGAAATATAATAAAAGAATAATAATTTTGGTTTTTCCCTAGTCATTGGACCTAACTCTCAGTTTCTCATATTTGTGTTTGGTTGTCTTCATATGATCCTTAAGTTCATGTTTTATCTACAATTATTGATCTTAAAAGTTGTGAAGAAGAAATTTTCATTCTTAGTAATTGTAACAACATAGAGCATTAAATTTTTAACAAAGTACATTCAACTTTCTACTAAGTACATTCAGTTCCATTTAGTTTTCTGCAAGTACATTCAGTTTTCTGCCTGGAACTTTCAAGTTTCTGCAAATAATTTTTAAATTTGTGCATATAGCTTTCATATTTTAACATGGTATCAAAGCGTTAGTGAAAATAAGTCCAAGGAGACCAGAGAACGCCTGAAAAGACCACCCTTGCTGCATTTTTTTTTTTTTTAATCAAGATGACTTCATCCTACTTCAAGATAGAGGAGAAGTTGAATGATGCTTCTAACTTTGGTCCATGGAAAGAAAGGGTAGATATCACTCTTGAAGAACATAGAGTTATGGTGTATTCTGAAGACAGGGTAGCTAATCCATCAGAAAATACAAGTGTTGTTGTCAAATCCAAATATAAAAAGGGTGAAATCAAAGCTAGAAAAATTATCCTTGATTCTCATAGTGATCTTCTCATTACTTATGTTTCTGGTTTAAAGAAAGTTAAAGAAATGTATGACAAACTAATTACCATGTTTGCATTTAGTAACTTGAACTAGATTATTCTTTTGAAGAATCAGTAGAAGGGCATCAAGATGAATAGAAGAGAGATGATTCAAGCATATTTCTTAGAAATGACCAAAATCAAGGATCATCTCTCAACAATTGGTGAAGGTTTACCTGAAAAAGAAATGGTTTTGATTACTCTTGGAGACCTTTTTCATGTTTGAGATACTTTTATCACCACCATCAACAATATCAACACTATTCCCAAATTTGATGAGCTCCTGGGAAAATGTATCCAAGAGGAGGCAAAAATGATCTCCAGAGGGATAATTTCACATCATGAAGAAGGCGAAATTACTGCATTTTTAGCTTATGAAAAAAGAAATAAAGGTAATAAAAAGAAATATGATTTCATATCAAATAAAAGTAATCTAGACATGTCAAAAGTTAGATGCATTAACTGTCAAAAGCATGGTCACTTTGCTCGTGACTGTAAGAAAGAAGAAGAGCACCTAGATTCAAAAACAAATCTGATTATAAAAAAGACACTTTTGAAAATCAAATAAAAGGTCATCCTAAGAAAACAAGAAATCCAAGGTATAGAAATAATTAAGCAAAAAGTCAATCATAATATTTTCTTGTTTCTGCTCTTTCCAGTTACTTTTTTGTAGATTCATTTGATAAATGGTTAGTTGATAGTGGTGCTTCCAAACATTTTACTGGTTACAAATAGGCACTCTCTCATATAGTTGAGTGGGAGACTAATTTAAATGTTATTCCTGGAGATAATTACACTCACCAAATTAAAGGTTATGGTTCAGTTTCATTTTAGATAGATGGCGAAAAATCTATTTTTCTACAAGAAGTTTGTATGTGCCTGGGTTGAAAAACAAATTGTATCCATATCTGCTCTAGAATATAAAGGCATTAAAGTTGATTTTATTAATGGAAAATTTATTGTTATAATCTTATTTTCCACTCCATTATAGTGAGAGAAACCCAATATCAACTTACCTTAGTTGTTTGGCTAAAATGCATCCATTTTCACCTTTTCTTTTACTTATGTGAGATTTATCCCATGATAAAAGGGTGGAATTACATGATTGAGTTATTTATCATAATTAATTTTCCAAAATATTATAATTACGAGATAATAATTATTTCATAATTGAGATAATTAAGAAAAAACTCATAATTGTGGAATTCTATTCTATATTTTTCCATTTCTAAGGAGATCAACTTGACCCACTTGTGTATGAGTTGGCTAAGGGTCCATTATTATAGAAGTTTCCTAACTTCTCAAGCCCCTAGGTGTCTAGATACATTCTCCTGGAGAGTAGAATGAGCCTGTATAATCTCACCAAGAGGAAAGGGGGCAAGGAGAGATCTAGTATCCAAATTAGAGCGTGAGAGCTCTGTTGTATTGGGAGAGGAGACCATACTACAAGCTTGAGGAGATGATCTCCTTTGCTAGAAGGTATACATTTGATGTACTTTCATTTATATGGTTAATACAAATCTATGTTCCTTCCCCTTATATCAGTTTTGCAATCATTTATATGTGTGATTTCTAGATGTTTTGAACTGTCGATCTTCTGCGGAAGATTACTTGTCATCTTTGTTTGGTTGTGTTTGTGTGTAGGCTTTGGATCAGGATTGGATGAAAGATATCACTTGATTGGAGTGCAAGGATTCTACATCAGGCCCAAAACCCTTCACCAACCTGTGAGGAGGCAAGGTACTTTCTCATACTTTATAGCATCATAAATTGCATCGAAACTGCATGCATGGCCATCTGGATTGGGGATTGTTATTAGATTGTATTAGCCATTCTCTTTTGTTATTTGGTGATCTCAATCAGGCATGAGATCGTGGAGCAATAACTCCTTGCATAATTAAATGCAACAGTTATAACTTGACCATTGAACTGGAGTATGAGAGAATCATTCACTCTTGGATCAAGATGCAAAGGGCTTTAGAAAGTCAATGATAAACCCATTCATGCACTGCTCCATGATACTGATCTTTAGTGTGAGCTATGGCACAAAATATTTTCTCACCTACACTACAAAAGCCTTCATGTAAAGAATATTGTTTCTAGAATTTCTATGATCATAATGGTTCATGAATGAGTTTACCAAGGATGTGCAAGTGGAAAGCATATAAAGGGACCATTCCTTTCAAGCAGAACAAAAACTAGTTAGGTACTTGAGCTCATACATTCTTATTTATGTGGACCTATGCATGTTACTTCTCTTGGTGGCTACTTGTATTTCATGAATTTTTTTTATGATTTTTCTCACAAGACATGGATATTATTTCTAAAAAATAAAGGGGAAGCATTTGACATGTTCAAATATTTCAAGGATCTCATTGAAAATCTGATCCAGGTGGATGTTGGTGGCCACCCACCTATCCCATTGGACCCCCACAACTGTCTCTTTCGGTTTTTCTGTTTCCTTAATTATAGCACAGTTTACTATTTTTAGCAGTTTTTCGGGTCCTAAACTTCCGGAGCCGTTTTGAGGCCCTAAACGACGTTTTTTGGGAAATCCACTGCTAGTGATTTTTCTACCTAAAAATCGCCTTTTCCATCATAGTCCTCGGAGAGATATTTCCAACGGGCTATCATGTGCGTCAAACAGAGATAGTACGACCAATTCGCAACCCCGGGAAGTTGATGTACCAACTTACCCAAAAACGGGGCCCACAATTTGGCGTTTCATCTTCTAGGGTTAGGTTTTTGAATGTGAAGGGTTTTCCATTGTTTCTCAACAATAAATAGGCCCTCGAGCCTCATTGTAACACAGTTTTTTTGGAGAACAGTTCAGAAGCATGTAGCCGACACATCTCTTCTCAGAGATAAGCTACCATCGCCCTAGCTGGGTTATTTCCATTTCTATTTGTAAGCCTATTTTAGTATTTTACAGTAATGAAATGAAGTATTATTTCCGCTGCATATTTTTCTTTATGGTTATCGCTGTATTTTATTGCGTTCCTGTTTAAATCCGGATCAAAATCAAACTAGAAAGTTGATCAAAGCTTTCAAATCTGATAATGGGGAAAGTTCACCTCCACTGATTTTAATGATATTTTAAAAGATGCCAGAATAAAATAAGAGACCATTTTGTCGTACAATCCACAACAAAATCGATGTACAGGATACTAGAGGTAGCACCGCCTGCCGCCATCTCTTTAGTTACTTCAAAACAATGCAGTAAGCTCATTTCCAAAACCAGGAAATTTGTTTTCCTCATGATACGCCCTCAAGGAAAGAAGAAGATGGTGGCCATGACCTCCAAACAGGGCCCCTCCACATGACAACTACAGATGGACAAGGTCGTGGAGGAGTACGAGGACATCTTCACCTCCCTTGCAGGGGTTCCTCTGCACTGTCAAGTCAAGCACTCCATCGATCTAACCCTAGGTGCATCGCTGCCCAATGGACCAATCTATCGGCGCTCTGTTCTAGAGAACGATGAAATCAAGAGGAAAATTCAGGAACTGCTGCAAAAAGGCCACATCTGTCCGAGTTCATCGCCCTGTGGGAGCCTAATCATGTTGGTACATAAGAAGGATGGGACTTGGAGACTTTGTATTGACTATCGAGTGCTGAACAATATCATTGTCTAGAATAGTTACTTGATCCCATGGATTGATGACCTCCTGGACCAACTGAAGGGGGGAAAATATTTCAGCAATATTGATTTGAAGTCAGGATATCACCAGGTACCAACCGAACCCTCTGATGTGTGGAAGACTGCCTTCAAAGCCAAGGAGGGCCTTTTCGAATGGTTGGTTATGCCTTTTGGGTTGAGGAATGCTCCTGCAACCTTCATGAGGCTAATGGATGACATCTTGCGGCCATTCACCAACTCATTTGTAGTGGTATACTTGGATGACATCCTGATCTTCAACCAAAGTTGGGAATAGCACCTCCACCACATTCTAATGAGTTCTCCAAACACTGTGGCAACACAAGTTATGTGCCAATTTGTAGAAATAACTTTTGGCATGACCGAGGTTCAGTATTTGGGATACTTTATTGATGAACGGGGGGTGCATGTGGATCTAGCCAAGATCCAAGTCATTCAGGATTGGCCATCTCCAACCACTCTGATAAAGCTTCGCAGCTTTCTGGGTCTTGCCAACTTCAACTGCAGGTTCATGTTGGGATTTTCTCATATCACTTGGCCCTTGAATCAAGTCACCAAGGGAGGAGCGAAAGCAAAATTATTTTGGTCTGAATCTCAACAGAAGGCATTCATAGAGTTGAAACATCGCCTCTGCTCAGCACCAGTGCTCACATTACCAGACTTGCAACAACCATTTGAGATCGAGAAAGATGCATCTGGCTATGCTATTGGGGTAGTCCTTACTTAACACGAGCATCCAGTGGCTTATCATAGTGAGACACTTTTAGACACAAACCGAAAGTAGCCCACTTATGACAAAGAGATGTATTCCAGACATGCTGAAAATGGAAGCATTACATTTTGGGGAAGGAAATGGTCATCCACACAAACCACCAACCCCTGCAGTTCATACAGACCCAAGGGAAATTTCAAAATGATCACCATCAGAAGTGGTCCACATACCTTCAACAGTTCCATTTGAATATCAAGTATAATAATGGAAACACCAATAATGTTGCAGATTGCCTCAGTCGACCACCGATCATAGCGTTAACCACCGTGCTCAACTCTTGTGGACACAAGACTTTGGATCAGCCACTTCTCTACAAAAGCAACCTAGAATTTGGCCACACATACCAGACACTCTTGGAGGGTCAGCATGTTCCATATTTTCACCTCCAGGATGCCCTTTTATGCCACCTGGGTCACCTTTGTGTTCCTTCAAGTGAGCTTGCCAAGATGATTTGGGAATCACGCTACAGTCAGGTTGTTAGGCATTTCAAGGTCAAGAAAACGGTGGCAGTACTACATAAGTATTTCTATTGGTTGAATCTTCGACAGGATGTCGGGAAGTACATCAGATCCTGCACTACCTATGGCATTGCCAAACCAACCATCAAGAAGCAAGGCCTCTATACCTCGCTGCCAACCCCTAGTCGACCTTGGGAATCCATCTCAATGGATTACATGTCAGGCCTTCCTTCTACTAAGCATGGAAACGACTGTGTTTTTATGGTCATCGACAGGTTCTCGAAGATGGCCATTATGGCGGCCTACAAGAAGAATATCACAGCAGAAGCCACTGCTAAACTCTTCTTTGAATGAGTGTGGGTACACTTTGGGATCCCATAATCTATCATCTTAGATCAGGACAGTAGGTTCCTCAGTCTCTGGTCAATGCTAGACACCAAACTCATTAAGTCCACAGCCTTCCATCCCCAAACTGATGGCCAGACAGAGGTTGTCAATAGGATGATCATACAAATTCTGTGCATGTACAACCCAAAGCATCCACACACATGGGATGAGAGCCTCCCTTATGTTTAGCACAGCTATAACCGGGTTCTCCACAGCTCCACTAGCCACAACCCTTTTCAAGTGGGCTTGGGCTTCCAGCCACTATGTCCCATTGATGTGGCCATGACATTTACAACTACTCAGGCAGATTCGACTCATGTCCAATCCGAAACAGATAAGGAAAACAACTTCATTGAGCACATCCTACATGCTAGCAAGTCCATGAAATTCTGGAGAAATAAAATGCCACGTACAAATAGCGACATGATCAACATCGGGTGCCACACAAGTGTCAGGTGGGTGACAAAGTCTGGTTGCATTTGCAAAAGGAATGCCTTACCGGAGCCTATCGAAAACTCAAACCAGTCTGATATGGTCCTTACACCATTACCAAGGCTATGGGAAACACTGCATTTGAGCTCAGCATTCCCCCATTCCTTGGCCTGCACCCAGTGTTCAGTGTGGAACTCCTTCGGCCATACTTTCCACCATTACTAGACACATCTGACATTGCAGAACAACTCACACCAACAGAGTTAAATCTAGATTGCATGGAACAAGTTGTAACGGATCATACCATGGACACATAGATCAAGCACACTCGCCAGTAGCAGATCCAACTGTATCGAGTTGTCAAAGCAGGCCAACTCCTTCACCAGGGACCAAGTTTAGTAGAATTTTCCTCATCTTATGGAGGAACTCAACGCAATGGGGACCATTTCTTCCTAAGGGGGAGGAATGATCCAAGTGGATATTGCTGGCCATCCACCAATTCCACTTGGACCCCCACCATTTTTTCTTTCAGTTTTTCAGTTTCCTTAATTGTAGCACAGTTTACTATTTTTAGTAGTTTTTCAGGCCCTAAACTTCCGAAGCTATTTTGAGGCCCTAAATGACGTTTTTTGGAAATCTACCACCAATGATTTTTTTATCTAAAAGCATCTTTTACTTCGTAGTCCTTGGATAGATCTTTCCAACGGGTTATCTTGCCCATCAAACGGAGATAATATGACCAAGTTGCGACCCTGGTAAGTTGGATTTCCAACTCACCCCAACGCAGCCCATAAACTCTTGGTGTTACATCTCCTCGGGTTATGGTTTTGGTTGTTTATGGTTTTCTCTTAGTTTTCAATAATAAAAAGGTCCTTGAGCCTCATTGTAACGCAGTTCAGAGGCGTGTATCTGCCACATCTCTTCTTAGAGATAAGCTACCATCGCCCTAGCTAGTTTATTTCCATTTCTATTTGTAACCATATTTCAGTATTTTACAGTAATGAAATGAAGTAATATTTTTGTTGCATCTCTGTATTTATGGTTATATCTGTAATTTGTTGTGTTCCTATTTAAATCAGGATCAATATGATCCTTATGTTTATGTTATATCTAATTTTGTTGATCTGAAAATTGTGAAGAAGAAATATGCATTCTAAGTAATTGTAACGACATAGAACATTCAAGTTTATACAAAGTACATTCAATTTTCTACTGAGTAAATTCGGTTCCATTCAGTTTTCTGCAAAGTACATTCAATTTTCTGCAATTATATTTAGTTTTCTACATAAAAATTTCAAGTTTCTCCAAAGAATTTTTAAATTTCTGCATAGAACTTTCACATTTTAACAATTTCTCTACAATTCTTGACATTTTCTTGTGAGTTAACTTAGAGCATCAACATTACTATTTAGTTTTGTTTTATCATCAATACAAATTGTAATAGAATATCATAATACAAGCACAAGAACTCTAGATGTAGGTTGTGAGCCAGGGTCAAAACCTCTTCTAGATAAGAAAACCCATAAAATCTCTTCTTATAGAATTTGTTCAATGAAGACTTCCAAGACCTTGACCTTGACCCATGAGAAAACCTTCCAAATGATGAGCTATCTAGAACCTCAAACCATCTCTCTGAAAATTGATGACTGAGAAAACCCTAGTTCCTCCAAGGAACTTATACATGAGAGTAGGAAGAGACATAATTCATCTTCTTCATTATCCTTAGAAATTTTCTTCTCTTGTCACACAATTTTTGCTGGATCAGACTTCTCTTTTCTTTAGTAGGATCATAATGAGGTGAGTTTCTCCCTTTTATAGTCTTCCATGAGATCGAATTAGGCCTCCCTAGGCTGACTTGAAGAGGGTTGACCGACTCATCATTTGGAGGCTTCTAGACCTAATATATTACGTTAAATAATTTTCCTTTTTTTTACAAGTGAATAATTAACTTCTTCTTACACCAAAATCATTTCTCTCAAACACACCGCAAGCTACCAATTCTCTACCACAAACAATACTTCCATATGCAACACAAAAACTTTGAAATTCTCCTCAAATCATCTTTGAATTATGCATACACAATTTTGATAAAAACACAAAAAAATTATGTGAATAGTTGTTGCAATCTCTACTCATTGTCAATTCCCTCACAATGGCATACTCATACACTCTCAAAAAAACCAACCGAATAGACTCAAAGCCTTCCTCTATTTATCATTTTATGGAGTGATTAAATCAATAATTACAACTCAGTGATGGAGCTTTGTTCATATGCTTGATTTGATCTGGATTCAGCTCATTGACTTGATCAAGCCACTCACTCTACTTCATAAAATATATTTTCAATTTTAATCACTTTCTATAAGCTCCCTAGCCTTTTCCGACATTTACATGAAAAGTTCCAAACAACACAAGCCGAAAAAAACCATAAACCAACTTGAGATGTGCAAGGAATGCAAAGAAAAATACTTTCAAGATGTATACATGACTCTTGTGAAGGAAACTTGCATATACACAACTCTTATGAAGGAAACCTATGTATATCCCTTAAAACTCAAGTTTCCAACTCATTTTGGCCACCTTTTGGAACACAATTATAAGAGGGTGTGAGGGACACCATGACAAACCTCCAACACTTGTACAACCTACTCAAGCATCCTCCAACACTTTTATATCTTCTCCAAACCCTATGTATCATATCATCAACATGAATACCTAATCAAATACATGGATACCTAATCAACAAATATCCTCAACTCTATGTCATGTAGCAACAACGAGCACCTTCTTGATTAGTCAACATGATTAAGAAGATCATCACATCTCCAATACAACTCCTCCTCTACACAATTGATCACCATGGGAAAGCCTCCAAACCAGTGTAACACACCACCATCCAACTCCATGCAACAATCACGATCATAATAACATGATCATGAGGAACATGACTTCCTCTTCTCACACTCTATATGAAACACCTACAAATCACATCTATATCCTCACATATGCATTCCAGTAGACATGCCAAAAACCATCTATACATCATCCATACACAAGCCACCTGTTGCTACACAGACACATGCATAACCAAATCACCTGTAACCCAAGAAACCAGGTTGACATCAATGCTAACCAACAACACATACGAAACACTGCAACACACATCAATGCCAACAATCTCCCCCTTTGGCATTGATGGAAATCCCAACTGAAATAATCATATGAAATTGTCCTATGAAAACTTATCAACATCCTCACATTCTCCGCCTTTGACATCAATGGCAAAGGGATAAATATGTCAAGTAAAAATGTTATATTCCCCTCTTGATGAAATGGTCTCCATCAACAAAAACATATACTCCACTTAATATCATATGTGGGTACTGAACAATGGAGTGCAAGACTAAAAGATAAGAATAACAACAAAAATCCCTCACATAACTAAAAAATATGTGCACTAAAATCTCGTGGACACAAGTTATGCCCAATCAATAACACACTAGAGCAACAATATGCATCTCCTATCAGTAGCAACAATAAACTCTCTCACTCCCAAGGCAACGTGACAATAACTAGTAGCAGAAATAACTGAAACACATGCTCTCTCCCCTAAAGAAACAACAGCATAATCCATGTCATAATAGTAATAGCAAATTAAATCACCAACATATGGTAGCAGTAGAATAATGTGACCAACTAGCAGCAACAATTTTGATCAACTCCATAGAAACAATAGAATATATCCAGCGAACTCTGAAGCAACAACATCAAATACACCCTCTCCACAATGCACTCTCCAGCAACAGAAAACTCATATATCAAAAACAACAATGACTATATTGAAGCAACATCTCTCTAAAGTAGACATGGTAGCAACAAATACATGATGACAGGTCGCAACAGTATGATCAACCATACTCCACTGAATGCAAACTTCTCCATGGATGAATGTGAACATATATATATATATATATATATATATATATATATATATATATATATATATATATATATATATATATATATATATATATATATATATCTATATCTATATATCTGTCAATGCCTCCTTTCCATATGCAAGAGGCTACTCCACATGGACCAATGACTATGACCAAATGATATGCATCAAAGTGCAAGGCTTCACGTGCCTATTACATGGTTCCAAAAATGATAATAAAATATTCATCTTAAGCATATATCTAACATGAGTCGAGAGAGATCAAATTTCTTCAAGTGCAAATGTATTTTACAGTAATAAAAAACAATGTATAATTTTTCATTATTTAAATTATATTATTGAATGACATATACTTTTAATTATATGTCAATATCAATTCATATTAATTTATATATATATATATATATATATGAATTTGATATTCTTATAAGTTGGTTAACCTAGATCTTCAAATAATTTATTTAAATAACATGTTAAAATATTTTTGAAAAGTATAAGGTTTAAACATCTTACTCACATATTTTTTTACTTTTAATTACTTTACATGAATTTATATTAGGTCATATGGAAAACTAATTAAGCATGCATACCATATTCATTTTTCTTTTTTATTATGGCTAACATTTCTTTTCTATTTAGAGAATGTTTTATTTTTAGTTTAAGAGGACACATGTTAACTCCAAGTTGAGCATGAACATACTTACACATCACATTCACATTGGGTTGTAGAATGATCCTCTTGGCTCAACAAGTTGAGCACGAACATACTTATACATCACATTCACTCTGGGTTGTAGAATGATCCTCTTGGCTCAACAAGTTGAGCACAGACATACTTACACATCACATTCACACTGGGTTGTAGAATGAGCCTCTCGGCTCAACAAGTCGAGCAAACACACGCTTACACATCACATTCACACTTGGTTGTAGAATGAGCCTCTCAGATCAACAAGTTGAGCGCAGACACACTTACACATCGCATTCACACTTGGTTGTAGAATGAGCCTCTCAGCTCAACAAGTTGACCACAAACATACTTACACATCACATTCACACTAAGATGTAGAATGAGCCTCTCGGCTCAATGATTGTATAATGAAAACATAATCCCATATATGGCTTAACTAACCTTCATGACTTAATATGCAACATATGCCAATCATGGCTCATGACTCTATGACCAATACCAAATGATTTACAATAAGAATCCATGATTTCATGAGCATAATACAAGGCTCCATGATTTCATGAGCTCATTGAGAGACCCTCTTATGAGGGTCATGCATGATGCATACATTGAGCTCTGGGAGCTCCAAGGGGGGCGTGGGGTACTTCTTGGAGTGACATACGACTAGAGGGCGACTCACCCTCCCATAGTGGTGTGCTATGTATAGTGTGAAAGGTTCAACCTTCCCTTGTGATACCCCGTGGTGACATTGGGACAGGATGATTAGTTCTCCTGTCGAGGCATCCTACCCATGCAGTCTGGGACTCATGGGAAGTACCTCTCATCTGATCAATGAGTAGGGAAATGTGGTTAGGGACCATTAGTAGTACTATCGATGGATGCATCATTGTATCTATCTTACTCCCTATGCTAGGATGACCTCCATTGATCTAGGATCACTGATACTGATCTGGGATCAGTGAGAGTGGCATGACACACTCTGAGACTGACTTCGGGTCAGCGGAGGATGGTATGATACATCCTCGATTATTTCTTCTTCTTCATAGTTCAGCAGAGCAAAGTTGAGCAGTGCAGGGCAGTGCATTTGATGGCAGAGATAGTATCGACGGTCAAACAGATTAGTAGATGGATTTCTCCCTAGTTGAGAGGGAGTCTTATAATTGGAAACTAGGGTCAAACTCCATGTGGGTCATATTATTTATGGTAGCTAATACCTTTCATTGATTCCTCTCGTCGAGAGGTGTAGGATTGATCTAAAGATCATCCGATTCTGACAAGTATTTATGGAGATATGAATTTATTTCTAATTAACAAATTGTCAAGGTCGGTCAGTAGCTAAGAGTGTGTCACACATGCCCAGCGTTTCATATAAATAGAAGAGATGTTGAGTCATTATAGCATCTCATATCATCTTGTCTTCTTCTCTCACTCCCCTTTCTTGTTTGGGTTAACAAAGGAGCAACTAACATGGGAGAAGAATGACGCAGCTAGAAGGCAAGGTGGAGGATGTAGCAAGGAGAAGGACGCAGCAAGGAGGACGCAGATCTGTTCTGTGTTGACCTAGGGTGTAGCAAGATAAGGAGGACTGCGTTGACTAGCAAAGGAGCCTCTTTGACTGCGGCCTAGTGTGGGGAGTCTCCCTCAAGCAAGCCGCAATCTGATCTGTTGTTTGTGGAGCTAATTTGACCCACGAAGTGACCAGCGCTGACTGGTTAGGGCTGACCATAGGGATGCCTAGATGTTGACCAGTTTTGACCATATTCTTTGGGTTTTTTGGGTTGTCCTTCATTATTGTTGAAGGTTGAGTTGACTAAGGTTGACTCTAGGCTATTTTTGAATCATTTGATCCACTTTGCAAGTGTTGGTTAGGGCATCTTTTACTGTTGTCATAAAAATTACAGATCTGTACTATTGTACTATTTCTCTCTCTACTGAACTATTGAAGATTAAAGAAGAATTGATCAAAGGGTTTCCCTGCATTGGGGTTTGTCCCTAGCTAGCCGCCACATCTGGTGTCTCTTATCTTGGCTTATTTTCTGTCGATCTATTAATGTTCTATCTACACTTTACTTTATGTTTATGTTATTGCGAAATAGTGGCTAATAAGAAAAATTGAAGTAAACTACTCTAAGCATAGAACATACCATAAATTAACATGGTATCAGAGCTGAGGTGAAGACAAAGCCCAAGCAAGAGATAGAGCAAGAGCAATCACTGAAGGTTGTTGAACCAATCTCAAAGACTTCATGGGGTCCTCATCACACTTCCCAGCTGAAGAAAAGCTCCGTGAGAAGTTTGATTATCACAGATGGAAGATGTCTCTCGATCTGACATTAGAAGAGCGGGAAGTGTTGGACCATGTGAGAGGCAGAATTGTTGAGCCTCCATCAAATGCATCCGCTGCTGCAAGGAACAAGTGGACCAGGGGAGAAGTCAAAGCAAAGAATATAATCCAAGACTCTATCGACAAGTGCCTGGTGGCCTATTTTTCCAAGCTGACCATCTCCAAGGAAATCTACGATAGACCGGTGAGTTTATTTAAAGTTAATGATGCAAATAAAGTTTTTTTCCTTAGAAATAAGCTAAAGGAAATTAAGAAGGTCAAATATGAGAGTATGCAAGCATATTTCTTAAGGATCACGGAGATCAAGAATGATCTCCTATCAATTGGGGAAGTAGTTCCTGACAGGGAAATGACTATCACAACTCTCATAGGGCTCCCATCTGAATGGTAAATATTCAGAACCACCCTTCTCAACAATAATGTAATTCCTGGATTTGAGGAATTGATGGCGAAATGCATTCAAGAAGAAACAAGGATCAGGAAATGCGTGCACTTAGAGACAATCCCTCTGCTTTCTCCTCTCATGCTAAAAGGAGAAACTATTCCAGGGCTAAATCCAAAGGAAAGGTAGGACTGAAGGGTGGCAGAAAAGGACGACGTTACAATTGCAATAAAATGGGCCACTATGTGAGGGAGTGACCTGATAAAAGGGACTCACATCATGACGATGATCAAAATCACTCCCATGGAAATCAAAGGAATGGCAGGTTCAATGGAAAAAGGAATGTCGGAATCAAGGAAGAGGTCAACCCTCCAAAAAGGCAAGAAATTACAGGTATGAATCTAACATTGTTAACAATAATCAAGATGAATATTATATACTAGCAACCCTCTCTACTACTGCTCCCCCGAACTCGTTGGGAAATTGGCTTATTGATAGTGGTGCATCAAGGCACTTCACTGGTTACAAAGAAGCTCTGTCTAATCTAATAGAGAAGGAGACCAACTTGGAAATTTTTCTTGGGGACAACTCCAAATATCTCATGAAAGGTGTAGGGAATGTCACTCTTCAAGTGAATTGGGGTAATACAATTCATTTGCAAGAAGTCCTATATGTACCTGATCTCAAAAAGAACCTGGTGTCCATTTCGGAAATGGAAGACAAAGGCTACAAGGTGGCATTCATCGATGGCAAGGTACGTGTATGGAAAAAGAATTTTAAAGATTCTTTCACTCTTGGGTTTCGAGTTGATTCATTATATCAGATCGAAGGAAGTCTGTTGTGTGTCATGTCTTGTGACACTTCTCTTCAGTCCGAACTATGGCATCAAAGGTTTGCTCACCTTCATTATAAAGCTCTACCCGATGTGAGACAAATGGTGATAGGGATGCCCGAGTTCAAAGTAGAGCAAGAAGGTGTATATCTGGGATGTGTTGAAGGAAATCTCAAAAGGGGACCATTCCCTTCAATCCATAGCAAGACCTCTGATATATTGCAGTTCATTCACTCAGACATATCTGGTATGATGCCTATGAACCCCTTGGGAGGATATTTATATTACCTCACTTTTACTAATGATTATTCTCGCAAGACTTGGAAATACTTCTTGAAAAATAATGATGAAGCGTTCTCCTGGTTCGGTCACTTCAAAGCCTTGATCGAGAATCAAACCGAAAAGAAGATCAAGACCTCAAGGACTAATAATGGGACTGAGTATGAATCCAATGAGTTCCATGAATTTTGCAAAGAGGCTGGCATTAAGAGGGAGACTACAACACCATATACTCCTAAGCAGAATGGTGTGGCAGAAAGGAAGAATTGTACAATTGTGGAAGTTGTCCGTGCTATGATCCATGATCAAAGGCTTCCAAAGTTTATATGGGACGAAGCTATGGATACTGTCGTATATGTTCAAAACCGATGCCCTCATCAAGCATTGGGTTCCAAGACTCCCGAAGAGATGTTCACTGGTAAGAAACCTAATGTATCTCATTTTAGAATTTTTGGAAGTCTTATATATTTTCATGTGCCGAAAGAGAAAAGAAATAAATTGGGTGCATCTGGAAAGAAAGGAATGTTCGTGGGCTATAGCGAAAATACTAAGGGCTGTAGAATCTATTTGGCTAGTCAAAGGGAAGTCGAGATTAGCCATGATGTCACCTTTGATGAAGATATGTCTCTTAGTAAAGTTGACAATCTTCCTACTCTAAGGGAATCTAAAGAAGCTGACACCAAGAAACCGGAGGAAAAGGAAGATGAGACAATGCCTGATGTGGAAGAACATATGGATCCTATGGATCCCCCTCCGCAAGAGCCTTCCTCTTCTAGGAATATGCCTTCATGGCTTAGGGGGACACTTGATGATGTCGAAGGACACATTGCACCTAGAGGGACTTTTTGGGAAAGTGAGAAGTCGTCCAGGTATTAGGTATACTTTACCATCATGAGCACTATCATTCAAAATGAGCCTTCATCATTCACAAAATTTGTCAAACATAAAGTATGGAAGGATGCTATGACTGAGGAATATGAGTCCATCATGAAGAACGGAACATCCCTAGACCCCAGGACAAAGCAGTTGTCACTTCGAAATGGCTTTACAAGATAAAGCATGGAACTTATGGAAGTGCTGAAAAGTATAAGGTTCGTTTTGTGCTCGTGGCTTCTCTTAGGAGGAAGGCATAGACTATGATGAGATATTTGCACCTATTTCCCGATACACCACCACCCGCTCGATCATAGCCCTTTCTGCTTCACAAGGATGGAACCTACATCAGATGGATGTCAAGAATGGATTCTTGCATGGTTCAATCAAAGAGGAAGTATATGTGGAACAACCCGAAGGATTTGAGATTCATGATCGGGAATCTCACGTGTGCAGGTTGAAGAAATCCCTCTATGGGTTGAAGTAAGAACCTTGAGCGTGGTATGAGAGGATCGATAACTACTTGATGAAGCTGGTATTCACTAGGACTGAAGTCGACCTTAACCTTTACTTTAAGTTTGAAGATGAAAAACCTCTCATACTAGTATTGTACGTTGATGATATCTTTCTGACAAGTGCAGACATTCACAAATGTAAGAGGGAGTTGGCTTCTGAGTTTGAGATGAAGGACCTAGGACTGATGCATTATTTCCTAGGACTAGAAGTCTAGCAGAAGCCATGGGAGATTTTCCTATCTCAAGGAAAATATGTGGTGAAGATATTGGAGAGATTCGGTATGGTGGATTGCAAGCTCGTGACTACCTCGATGGAGCTTGACTTCAAGAAGTTAAGAGGTAGTGCTACCGAGTATCGTCAACTCATCAGAGCATTGATGTTCTTGGTGAAATCCCATCCGGATATATGTTTTGTAGTCAACACGTTGAGACAACATATGGTTGAGCCTCACCACACAAATTGGATTGGTGCCAAGAAGCTGTTGAGATGCCTTCGTGGCACAATCACTCATAGGTTGAGATACACCGTTGGAGATGTGAGACTACATGGATACACTGATTTTGATTTGGCAGGTAGTGTGGTGGACCAAAAGAGCACTTCTAGGTACTGCTTCTCTTTGGGATCTGCCTCGATATTCTTGATGAGCAGGAAGCAGAAGTTGGTGGCTTTGAGCACCGTTGAGGCAGAGTACATTACTATGAGTATGGCCTCTTGTGAGGTGGTCTAGTTGTGAAATCTCTTCAATGAGCTATTTGGATTTACATTGGATACTACCGCGATCCTGTGTGACAACCAGATCGGTATTCGTTTATCAGATAATCCTGTATTTCATGATCGCTCCAAGCATATCAATATCAGGTACCACTATATCTAGGGTATGGTGCAGTGGGGAGTAATAAGGCTCAAACATGTTGGTATAGATGATCAGGTCGCGGACATTTTGACGAAGCCCCTGGGAGAGGTCCAATTCTTGACTTTTCGAGAAGGACTTGGTGTAGTTGAGAGACCCTCTTATGAGGGGTCATGCATGATGCATACATTGACCTCCAGGAGCTCCAGGAGGGGGCGGGGTACTTCTTGGAGTGACATACGACCACAGGGTGACCCGCCCTCCCCTAGTGGTGTGCTATGTACAGGGTTAAAGGTTCAACCTTCCCTTGTGATACCCCGTAGCGACTTTTGGACAAGATGATTAGTTCTCCTATCGATGCATCCTACCCATGCAGTCTGGGACTCATGGGAAGTACCTCTCATCTAATCAATGAGTAGGGAAATGGGGTTAGGGACCATTAGTAGTACTAGCGATGAACGCATCATTGTATCTACCGTACTCCCTATGCTAGGATGACCTCCATTGATCTGGAATCAATGATACTGATATGGGATTAGTGAGAGTGGTATGACACACTCTGAGACTGACTTTGGGTCATTGGAGGATGGTATGATACATCCTCAATCGTTTCTTCTTCTTCATAGTTCAGCAGAGCAGAGCCGAGCATTGCAGGGCAGTGCATTTGATGGTATAGATAGTATTGACGGTCAGACGGATTAGCAGATGGAGTTCTCCCTAGTTGAGAGGGAGTGTTAAAATTGGAAACTAGGGCCAAACTCCATGTGGGTCATATTATTTATGGCAGCTGATATTTCTCCTTGATTCCTCTCGTCGAGAGGTGTAGGATTAATCTAAAGATCTTTTGATTCCGACAAGTATTTATGGAGTTATGAATTTATTTCTAATTACTTGAAAAATTGTCAAGGTTGGCCAGCAGCTCAGTGTGTGGCACACATGCCCAGCATTTCATATAAATAGAAGAGAGGTTGAGTCATTATAGCATCTCATCTCATCTTGTCTTCTTCTCTCTCACTCTCCTTTCTTGTTTGGATTAACAAAGGAGCAACTAATGTGGGAGAAGAAGGACGCAGCTAGAAGGCAAGGAGGAGAACGCAGCAAGGAGAAGGATGCGGGTCTATTCTACGTTGACCTAGGGTGCAGCAAGCTAAGGAGGACTGCGTTGACCAGCGAAGGAGCCTCTTTGACTCTGGCCTAGTGTGGGGAGTCTCCCTCAAGAAAGCTACAATCTGATCTGCTGTTTGTGGAGCTGATTTGACCCACGAAGTGACCAGTGCTGACTGGTTAGGGCTGACCACAGGGCTGCCTAGATGTTGACCAGTTTTGACCATATTCTTTGGGTTGTTTCGGGTTGTCCTTCATTGTTGTTGAAGGCTGAGTTGACTAAGGTTGACTCTAGGCTATTTGTGAATCATTTGATCCACTTTGCAAGTGCTGGTTAGGGCATCTTTTACTGTTATCATAAAAATTATAGATCTGTACTATTGTACTATTTCTCTCTCTGCTGAACTATTGAAGATTAAAGAAGAATTTATTAAAGGGTTTCCATGAATTGGGGTTTGTCCCTCGCTAGCCGCCACATCTGGTGTCCCTTGTCTTGTCTTGTTTTTTGTCAATCTATTAATGTTCTTTCTGCACTTTACTTTATGTTTATGTGATTGCTAAACAATGGCTATAAGAAAAATTGAAGTAAACTGCTCTAAGCATAGAACATACCATAAATTAACAAAATCACTATCCATAAATCAATATCTCAGCAGTAGTAATCAGTAGCACATAATAATACACAATGGCCCAAAAATAATATGTATCAGAAATATGAATTAGAAATATAGCATACCAATCATCTCTCTATGGAAAAACATGATTGCGACAACAATCATCATATATAGCATTAGTCTCTACAATATAACTGAAATGGCAGCAACAACGCGCATATAATGATGTAGTGACAGCAATAATATCATATTAGCAAAACATCCTCATAAATACAAGCATCATGTACCATCATTGTACGTATCTCCATAGCATAAACACATGCATAAAATCATCAACCCAAAATGCATGATAGAAGCCAACTGCATATGTAGCATATTATCCATACACAACCAAAATGCAATCTCTTGCAACAACCTTATGTCAAATAAGTACATAGAATGGAACATATAGTAAACTCCTCCAAGGAACCATGATGCCATCAATATCACTAAAAAACATTGGAGGCATATGAGATTCTCCCCCTGAGCATGTGCCATCCTTCTTCCTAATCACAATAACCTTAGCAAAAACAACATCAATAGCAAAAATCCATCATCAAGAAATCATAATCAAAGAGATAAGCATCATTATCATCACAACCTAACTGCATGCAAAAAACAAAATGTTCCATATACTCCCCCTGAGCCTATGAAGGCCTCACATTCATTTTGCAGTCTAAAAGATCTATCATGCAAGAGCAGACTGCAATATGTGTTGGTTTCTACAACTCAGAATATGAAGATGAAGAGTACTTATTTAATCTCCTTTCTTTTCTTACTCCTCCCTTTAGTACATAACATTGTCAGTTGCCTTGACTATAGATTAACCAGATAATGCAATATAACAAAAGCAAAATACTATAACCTACTTTTACTATCAATTTTCTTTGTGGAAGCTTAAAGATTGAGCAAGATTGAGCTGAACACATATAACTAGAAGAAGAAGAGTCAATGCACAATACACATGAAAATACTTTCGGGAAAGCCTGAGCTAAAAACCCCACTATCTATATTATCATACAAGGTGGAAATACATTAGAATTATACAAAGCCTTAGCTCTCACAGCTAGCCAGCTCTCAGTACAATCCTCCTAGATGCTCACAGGCAATCAAAGCTTCTCGCAAGCCTTCTCCTCTGCCCTCCAAGCTCCTATTTCCTTGCACAGCTCCTCTAGGAGATCTCCTTCACCCAGTGGAACACTGCTCTCACACATTGCTCTAACACACTGTCAGAACTGCGCAATCCTCAAGGAACCTTACCTTGACTACATGCATGAGTTTCCTTTATAGGAAAACACATACAACTGATAGTACATTGTCCTTGACATTTAGCTCAACTAGGTCTTTCTCATAATAAACATGCATGAGTTTCTGCTGAGGGAATCTTTAGTTATCTGGAGTACACTGGTTGAGTGCATGCATGCATCCATTGACTGATAACTCACAATTAGTTCCTCAAACAGTTTGGAACTAATTTAACTGGACTTAACTCAGTAAACTAAGTTAACTAATTACAACTCAAATATAACTCAATCTTATCTCCTTAATTAAGGGATAATCTCCTTAATTTAAGGGATAATTGTTGCATGACTTCAAAAAGACTTCTAACTTGAATTTCTTCAACTAATTAATCCATAATGAATTAATTAATTATTTCCAAGCAGCTAGTGAGAGTAAATTCGATTTTAATTCACAATTCTAATTCAAGGACAAATTAAAATTGGAATATTTTGGCTTCTATTTTTATCATTTCTTGTTGCTATTTTCAACGCTCCCCCTCAACAAGAAAGGGATTATTTTCCACCCGGATCCTGTCTCTATGGAACTTGAATTTACACTTTGACAATGACTTTGTCAAAATGTCAGCATCTTGCTCCTCTGTCGAAATATACTGCAGCAACATGATCCTCCTCGCTACACAGTCTCTGAGATGATGATACCAGATGTCGATGTGCTTGGACCTATCATGAAATACTGGATTCTCAGAGAGTTTGATACAACTCTGATTATCACAATAGATCACAATTGTATCCATCCTCTGATCAAACAAACCAACTAGGATTTTCCACATCCAGATGGCCTCACATGTTGCCTGACTTGTAGCCATGTATTCTGCCTCTGCCGAGCTGAGTGCAACCGACCTTTGTTTCCTACTGTACCAAGAAACTGCCTTTGACCCAAGGTTTAAAATCCCTCCTGATGTGCTCTTCTGATCTGATGGAATCCTGCCCAATCTGCGTCAGTGAAGCCCTGTAGCTTCACTCCCTCTATCTGTCTGTACCATAATCCATTCTAAGATGTCCCTCTGAGGTATCTCAATATATGCTTTGCCGCCTTCCAAAACATCTTGGTAGGCTGAACCATTGCTTGAATCAGTTGGTTCACCGCATAGCAAAAATATGGTCGTGTGTTCACTAAGTACATTAGTGAACCCACAAGCTACCTGTACACAGTAGCCTCCACTACTTCTCTTGAAGTAGCATCCTCCTTCCTCTAGATATCAGCTAGAGAAGTCTGCATGGGCTTGCACTTCTCCATGTGGAATCTCCTGAGCATCTCGTTGGCATACTTTCCCTGAGACATAAACAACTCCCCATCCTTTTGCCACACTTCCATTCCAAGGAAGTAATGCATGAGACCCATGTCTTTCATCTCGAATTCTCTTGCAAGGTACTCCTTGCAAGACATGATCAACTGATTATCACCAGTCAATATGAGATCATCAACATAAAGAACGATGATCAACAACTTACCTTCCACAATGATGTTGTACAGGTTCGCATTCGCTTCACTCTTTGTGAAGCCCAACCTGGTGAAGTAGTTGTCTATCTTGGTGTACTAAGCACAAGGTGCTTGCTTCAGCCCATACAACGCTCTCTTGAGTCGGCACACATGCGACTCACGATCGAAGGTCTCAAAACCTTCCGGCTGCTCTAGGTACACCTCTTCCTCAATCTCACCATTGAGGAATGTAGTCTTCACATCTATCTAATGGATCTTCCAACCCATATGATGCTGATAGTGCCAACATAGATTTGATAGATGAGTACCTTGCAACAGGTGCAAAAGTCTCATCATAGTCAATCCCCTCGACCTGTGAAAATCCATGGGCAACAAATCTTGCCTTATGCTTCTCCACACTACCATCAATAGCTTGCTTTACCTTGTAAAGCCAATGGGAACTCACAACTGACTTGTTCTCCAATCTCGGAGCCATGTCCCAAACACTGTTACGAACCATGGAGTCATACTCCTCCACCATAGCATAAACCCAAATCGGATGCTGCACTACTTCCTCAAAGGAAGATGGCTCGGTCTCAACACATTCCCCAGCAAGGGCCATGTATCCAATGTACCTCTCAGGTGACCTCCTCTGTTTGCGCTGAGAAGATGGTGCTCCCACATTCTCTCCCGCATCCTCCAACAATTTGTCAGCTTCTTTTGTGTGCTTCTATCCATCTCTGGAAGACTCTGCTTGAGTGGATGTCTCCACTCCAGGAACCTCTACATGCGGCTACTCCACATCAGTCTTAGGCTCCTCCTCCTTAAGAACCAATAGTTCCTTCACAGCCTATAGTTGGAGCTCCCTCTCAATGGAAACTCACATGGCCTTCTGCTCATCAAACTTGAGATCTCTGCGAACCACTGTCCTCCAACTGGTAGGCAAGTACACCCGCTAGTTGTGAGCTGTATCAGTGTACCCCACAAGTATCCCCAACTCTGCTGTCGACTCAAGCTTCTTTCATGCTTCCTTTGTCACATGGCAATATACATATGAACCAAAGATCCTGAAGTGACCCACATTTGGTCTCTTACTAGAGTAAGCTTCCTTTGGTGTCTTCATCCCAAGTATGCAATGCGGGCTTCTATTCTGCAAATAGACCGTTGTGTTGCATGCCTCAACCCACAAGTGAAGTGGTAGGCCTTGGTCATGTAGTGTCGCCCGAGCTTCCCCTACAATAGTTTTGTTCTTCCTCTCGGCCACCCCATTTTGCTATGGGTTATGAGGTTTCGTCAACTCTCGTTTAATTCCTTCCATTGCATAGAAGTCCTTAAACTCTTGAGAGACATATTCTCCACCGTTGTTGCTTCTCAAGGCCTTGATCTTCTTCCGTGACTCTTTCTTGACCAAAGATTTGAACTCACAAAACTTTGAGAAGGTTTGGTCCTTCTTTTGCATGAAATAAATCCAGCATTTACAAGAAAATCATCAATGAAAATTACATAATACCTTTTCTTCACTGTAGATGCCGTCGAGAATGGTCCACACACATCAGTATGAACTCGTGCTAAGATAGCCTTTGCTTGATTGTCTTAATTATGAAAGGAATACTTATTGTATTTTCCCAAGGTTCAACCTTTGCATGTTTCGACTTGCTCAAGTTTACCTTTGGGAAGTTCTGTAGATATTTGATGCATTATCTTCAAAGCCATGATGCAAATGGCCCAACCACCAATGCCACAACTCTCCAATGTCTTGGGTTTGCACCAATTTTGCTTTCATACTCAATGTTGCACAATCATCTACCTCTAATTTATAGAGATTCTTCATCCGAATCCCTATCCTCTTGGTTTGACCCATGGCTATGTGTCTTAGGAACACATTTCTTTACTGAAGACAACATCGTAGCCTTTGTCCTCCAACATTGCGACTGATACCAAGTTCTTCTTATGTCTAGGCACATACTTCACATCTATCAAGGTGATAGGAGCTCCACACTCCCTCTGAAAAGAAAGCGTGCCCACTCCTAAAACACTATACTTTCTATCGTCACCCATATCTATGCGCATCTTGAGGTCTTTCTCCTCCAAGGTACTGAATAAACTTTTATCACCAGTCATGTGGAATGAGGCTCCACTGTCAATATACGAGACACAACCCATCATCGATGACACCATGCATGCGATGAGGGTAAAGTCCATTTCGAACTGAGAGGCTAATGCCTCACCATCCGATCCTTCTAAGGATACCTTCTTGGACTTCTTCGATGGGAAATTAGTCGCATAATGTCCCATCTCAATTGAAGTATGATATGAATAGATTTTCACCTGCAACCCTGAACTTCAAACTTCGAATTCTCTTCTCCGTATACTGTTCACTACTCTGATAAACTAGGCTCTGATACCATGTAGAAATTTTGCAAATTCTCTACAAATCTCGCTCTAAGACCTCTGTAGAAAATATGACTGTAGATTAACTCGATAATGCAATATAACCAAAGCAAAATACTATAACCTACTTCTACAATCAATTTGCTTTGCGGAGACTTAAATATTGAGCAATATCGAGTTGAACACATATAACCAGAAGAAGAAGAATCAATGCACAATACACATGAAAATACTTTGGGGAAAGCCTCGGCTAAAAACCCACTATCTGTATTATCATACAAGGTGGAAATACATCAGAATTATACAAAGCCTTAGCTCTCATAGCTAGCCAGCTCTCAGTACATTCCTCCTGGATGCTCACAGGCAATCAAAGCTTCTCACGATCATTCTCCTCTGCTCTCCAAGCTCCTATTTCCTTGCGCAGTTCCTCTAGGATGATCTCCTTCACCCTGTGGAACACTACTCTCACACACTTCTCTAACACTCTGTCAGAACTTTGCAGTCCTCAAGGAACCTTACCTTGACTGCATGCATGATTTTCCTTTATAGGAAAACACATGCAACTGATAGTACACTATCCTTGACGTTTAGCTTAACTGGGTCTTTCTCAGAATAGACATGCATGAGTTTCTGATGAGGGAATCTTCAGTTACCTGGAGTACACTGGTTGAGTGCATGCATGCATCAACTGACTGATAACTCACAATTAGTTCCTAAAATAGTTTGGAACTAATTTAACTGGACTTAACTCAGTAAACTGACTTAACTAATTACAACTCAAATATAACTCAATCTTATCTCCTTAATTAAGGGATAATCTCCTTAATTTAAGGGATAATTATTGCATGACTTCAGAAAGACTTCTAACTTGAATTTCTCCAACTAATTAATCCATAATGAATTAATTAATTATTTCCAAGCAGCTGGTGAGACTAAATTCGATTTTAATTCACAATTTTAATTAAAGGACAAATTAAAATTGGAATATTTTGGATTCTATTATTATCATTTCTTGTTTCTATTTTCAACAATCACCCTCTTTGACCCTTCTTTCCGAATGAAACAACCTTTGGAGTTGAAGACCACTTCCTTACCTCCATCAACCATTTGGATCACACTTAAAATATTGTGCTTAAGACCCTCAATGAGCCATACATCTTCTGCATTGGTCCTCTTTTCACCAAGGTTGGCCTTGCCACTTCCCAATATTCTTGTTGGCTCACTCCCTTCAAAAATAACATGACCACTTTTGATTCTCTTCAAGAAGTGAAATTTTCTCCTATCTCCTGACATATGATGTGAAAATCCACTATCAATATACCATTTATCATCCTCATCACACGAACAAAGAGAAATACCACACTTTTCTAATTGTTCCTCCTTTTTCTTCTACATAGCTCTAGGTTGGTTCCTTTGTTGTGCATGTTTCTTTGGCTATTTACTTTGTACCAAAGGTCTCATGGATCTAGGCATCTGGAAATCCTTGGCCATGTGTCCAAAGTTGTGACACATATAAAACTCTACATGACCAAGATAAGAAGCCAAAGGATCTGATCTTTTGTTTCTCATGCTAGGTTTCCATCGTCTCGTACTAGATCTGCAATCAATGGCCTTATGGAAAAAAAAATTACAAGAATAACATAAACCATTAAACAAACTTGTATACCTGAAATAAGATCCTCTTATTTTTTGTCCAAGTTGATGCATAGATGTGTCCAATTTTCTCCTACAAATAGCTACCACATGTCCAAACTGGTGACAATTGAAACACTCAATCTCGTTCAACAAAGGGGAAACAATGAATTCTAATTTCTCCTTTGAACTCTACTACTATCAACTCTAGGAGTGTATATTTTTATTGCCATATAAGCTCCTTTCGATTCTCTTATTTGTTGTTGGTGATGAATTTGCTATCCAGTATTGTCATGGTTGCTCACAATATTTGTTGTAGGCTTCTTTGATTATGTTATGTTAATCCTTCCCACAGCCAAACTTGTATTTCTTCTTTGAAGGTTAGGGTTAGATCCATTCACTGCTATGCTTCTCTTAACCTTTTCAAGTTTTTGGTTCTCTTCTTCAAGTTGCTTCCTCCATTTATCTACTACATATTCGAGTGCTTCTACATAGTCTTTCTTTTCCTTTTGTTTGTTGCACATTACTTCTTCAATTATTTTTTAGTCCGCCAGTTGGGTATTCAAGGTAGTTGAGCTCCTCCTTGATATTTTTCTCCTTCTCAACTCCACTATGTAGCTCAATAGAATCATCAGAATCATAATTAAAAAATTCTTTCAAAATATTACCTCGTGACACAACTGATTTGGCTGAGATTTCAGAATTTTTTGCTTCATTTTCAATAGACTAAATCTTTTCCTTTTTCAAACCCTTTATCTTTTGATACATACTTCTTCTTGCTTCTAGCCATGATCCACGACGTACTCTCCAGCGCGCTAAGCTTCACTAAAGAGCACTAGCTCTATACCAATACACTGCAACACACATCAATGCCAACATAAACAAGTGGGTGAATTAATTTATTCTTCTTTAACGAATTTTGCCATAATTATTTCAAAATTGTAGATTTATTTGAGAAATATGCATATTCAACTCAAGATGGAAATAATGTCCTCTCTCACCAAAGACACAAGGGTTAAATCTTTAGGATATAGCATCATTAAGCTAGGATTGGATCGTAATGATGTTGATTCCACTCAGGGAATTATCAAAGTAGAAATGCCAACATTCAAGCTTTGCACAAGAGACTTAAGTTACCCACAACAAAGCATCCTCAACATCAAGAAGTGGGAGAGATGGTGAAAGAAAAAGAAAAAACATTTTGTGCATGATTGTTGAACATAATCTATAGATGCAGAAGATGGAGGTAGAAATGGAGAAATTAGTCAAAGACAAAGAACAGAATGCTAGCACCATAACCCCTGCAGGAGAGACAGAATTAGTGGGTGATGATTCGGCAAAGAAAATACTAAAGGTGATGTCTGAGTTATATTTGAAAAATGATGAAATAGATAAGCTCAAGAAATCACTGCAAAGAGAAGAAGAAAACAAGATCAAAGAAGATAATGCATACATGTCATTACTATAAAAGGACTACAAGCTTATAAAGAAGCTAGAGAAATTTTTGGAGGAGTCTATTAATGCACAATGTTTAGTAGAAGGAAAACAAAAAATATGGATAGATATAAATTTTGCCATTTTTTAGTTGTGTCCATCCATAGAAATCATTTTTGAGCAGGAGCAGTTGCTAAATAAGGTTAAACGGTCTATTGAAGACATCAAAGAAGAGCTAGATAATAAACATGAAGAAGTTGGTAGAATTATTAGAGTCTTAAATTCAAAAACAAGAGAGGAACTTGAGGAAATGGACATCGAGGATAGGACAGATGCAGTTATTCAAGTAAGAAAGGTATTAACCAAGAAAAATCTAATGTTTTAGTTAGAAACCAAATGTGAAAATCTAGAGATACAAATCAGAAAATTTCATAAGAAGTTTTTTGTTCTTGAACAAAAAGGAATGCCTTCCTTAAAAGATTCTCAGGGTGAATTAATTCAAGATGAAGATTATCAAAGATTATTACATGATATAGCAATAGATAGATCCAAGTTTGCTAAAGTTAAAGGAACTATCAGTGGTCAAATTTTTCTTCAAGGTATAGTTGATGACTTGTTTATTTCTCATGAAGTTCACCACCTTTTCATCAATAAACCAACATTCGAAAAATATATTGAAGTTGATGAGGCCTATAGAAGAGTAATCAAGTTTTCATGTCTATATGAAGAGCAATGGGATAATTTTGTTGAACTTATCAACTGAAATGGGATTTTCAAGAAACATTCAACAGAAAATAGAGATTTCAGGAGCAAAATCAGAAAGATGTTGATTTGGAGCAAGAAGTTGGAAAGCCTCAAATAGTGTGCAGAGTCACAAAATCAGATTTGAGGACCTCTATTTTGAGTTATTTTGATTAGGATTATCCAAATTGTATTGGATAAAGATTTATATTTTCATGTAAAATTTGTAATAGATTGGATATTTTGTAAAAACTCTATATATACCCGATAATTTGAAGAAAGGATTTATACCTAGAGAATTTTTGGATGACAATGCTATAATACTTTCATTTCAAGATAACCAAAGGATTTTGATTTCCATATATGCAGTGTTTGTGTACTTTTGAGTGCTTTATAGTGATTTTCATAATCTATTTCTACATATTTTTTAGATAGTGTAGGACATTGGGAAGGGTAGGGTTGAATAGCAATCTCCCTGACATCCCTAGCAAAGTTATTTTCTATACTGTGTAATAATTAAACAATTTTTTTAATTGGACACTCAAAAATTAATAGATTGTTGCTTCTATGTTTTACTTCAAATAATTTTGTTTCACTATAAGATACATATATTGTTTCCTTTCAACTCAGTTCATTAGATGTTCAGGAAGGATATTTAGTCTTTTAAGTTCTTCTTCATTCTTCTTCAAAGAACTTATAAAGATTGTTGTTACCATAATGAACATTGACACATTTGATTAATCTAAATTATTATAGGCATAGACAAGTATTTACATCTTTAGGTCATTCATTTCATAAAAAACCCCTCACGATTGATGCTTTGGCACTGTTAATTTGGCCAGAATTCTCTACAAACATGCAACACAACCACTACTTTCTAGAGGGAGATGGACATTAACTTTCCAAGGAAAATACAAATCTATGATCATTTATCTAGATGATATGAATTTATTTTCTAAAAGAGAAATTTATCCAAAACCAATAAAATGCCTAAATCCAAATAAATATTTCTCTGTCATGA